>CM051013.1:26789668-26864668 GCA_027704905.1 Muraenolepis orangiensis | reverse complement strand
CCCCTCTCCCCCCTCTCTCTCCCCTCTCCTCCCTGTCTCCCCCTCTTCCCCCTCTCCTCCCTGTCCCCCCCTCTCCTCCCTGTCTCCCCCCTCTCTCCCCCCTCTCCTCCCTGTCTCCCCCTCTCCCCCTGTCTCCCCCTGTCTCCCCCCGTCTCCCCCCTGTCTCCCCCTCTCCTCCCTGTCTCCCCCTCTCCCCCCTCTCTCTCCCCTCTCCTCCCTGTCTCCCCCTCTCCCCTCTCCCCCCTCTCCTCCCTGTCTCCCCCTCTCCTCCATGTCTCCCCCTCTCCCCCCTCTCCCTGTCTCCCCCTCTCCTCCATGTCTCCCCCTCTCCCCCCTCTCTCCCCCCTGTCTCCCCCTCTCCCCCTCTCTCCCCCCTCTCCCCCTGTCTCCCCCTGTCTCCCCCTCTCTCCCCCCATCTCCCCCTCTCCCCCTCTCCCCCTGTCTCCCCCCGTCTCCCCCTCTCCCCCCTGTCTCCCCCTCTCTCCCCCCCAGCGTGCGGCTGCAGTATGGAGGGCTCAGTGTCCAGGCTGTGCGACGGCTCGGCCGGTCAGTGCCGGTGTCGTCCCGGTGCCTTCGGGCCGCGCTGCGACGGCTGTCAGAGCGCCCACTGGGGCTTCCCCTCCTGCAGGCCCTGCCTGTGCAACGGACACGCCCTGGAGTGCCATCAGAAGACAGGAGCCTGCATCCGGTGCGGGGACAACACTGGAGGAGACCAGTGTGACAGGTGAGGGACGGAGGAGGAAGAGGATGAGGAGGATGAAGGAAGAGGATGTGGTGGAGCATAGCACTGGTCAGGCAATAAAGTGCTTTAGAAAGATAGAAAGATGACATCTTGCTAGGATTGAGTCGGCTGAGTGTCTCTTCGTCCCACACAAGACATTCAAGACAGATGTTTTAATTTTAAGTACAATTGAATGCTTACTCTTACAAAACTATATGCTGTACTAAACTATGCAATACTATACATTAAAATACTATAATATAACCAATACTATATACTACCTACTTTATGCTGAACTATATACTAGAGTATATAGTTACTATACAACACTATACTATAAAAATACTATACACAATAAAGAACAATAAAGTGACGGATGGATGATACAGTATATTCATATGAATGGTTCAAAAAACGATAAGTCTGCAGGGGGTAAAACAGATGGTGCCCAGGGTGGTTGTGGTCCTTAATGATGGAGATAACAGAGAGCTGTGTGTGCTGACATCACTGCGAGGTCGTAACCCTGCTCATTGTGCCTCTAGATGTGCTGACGGTTACTACGGAAACCCTTCCCTGGCGTCCGGTACCCAGTGCCGGCCCTGCCCCTGTCCAGACGGACCCAGCAGCGGACGGCACTTCGCTGCCTCCTGTTACCAAGACAACCACAACAAACAGATCATCTGCAACTGTATCCAGGGTTACACGGGTAAGGCTCCAGGCTCCATGTTCTCCTCCTCTCCTCCTCCTCATCCTCTACCGACACACTAGACTCGTTCTCAAAGGTAGTGAACATGAGAAACCACACAGGGAACCGTAGTTGAGGGTTCATTATCCTGGCTAATTCACTTGTAGTTTGGACCCAGCGGTAGATGTTTCAGAGTTGATCCGCTAGTTCATTAACAGATGAGTTAACTGGTGGGTGGTGCTTTACTTGCTGCAGTGTGTTGGCGCTGTAATGCGTTGGGTAGATACATCATAGATGTTTTAAACTTAAATGGAGGAACATGTTTTGTCACACAAAGTACGGTCTTACACTTGTTATTGAAGTGTATTGGATGAGGTACTTTGGTAGAATCAAACGCTATAATATATGACAAAACTAGTGAAAGCGATGGTTGGTGTGAACTAACAGGATTGTGTTAACTAAAACCAGTGGAGAGCAGCAGTACCAGAACTGATTCCATGCCTCCACCGGTCGGTAACTAGCAGTTATTCAATCATATTTAGAGGCTGTATGTTTCAGATTGGGATTAAACTCTCAAAAATATCCGGGAAAACTCATCAGCCATCAATCCAGCAACAAAACATTGCAACCCTGCAAACCAAATGGACATCTTCTATATGTGACATCACAGCCCTCACACCTGTCCTCCCCCCTCCCTCCCCCCACAGGTGCGCGATGCGACGAGTGCGCCCCCGGTTACTACGGCAACCCCTCGCAGCCCGGCGGGCGCTGCCAGCCCTGCCGGTGCAGCAACAACATCGACATGGCGAACGCGGCGTCGTGCGACCGGCGCAGCGGGGAGTGCAGGGCGTGCCTCTACAACACAGAGGGCTCCAGCTGTGGCATCTGCAAGAGTGGTTACTATGGCGACGCCTCCCGTCGCAACTGCAGGAGTGAGTGAGATGGAGACACCTGAGAGGACCTCATCATGCGGTCACACACACACACATTTAGATTAGATTACATTTAGATTAGAATTCACTGGAATTCACTTTGGATTATAATGAATAGATAAATAAAATATTTACATCTAAAGATCTAGATTTCAGATCCCATGGTTCTAGTCATTGTTTTAACCACAAAATAATATCCAATTTCTATAATAATAATACCTCTCTCTCTCTCTCTCTCTCTCTCTCTCTCTCTCTCTCTCTCTCTCTCTCCTCTCCCCCCTAGAGTGCACGTGTAACTTCCTGGGTACGACCAGCAGCCAGTGTACTGAGCGCGAGGCGTGCGTGTGCCAGCGTTCCTCAGGTCAGTGCCAGTGCCTGGAGCACGTGATCGGACTGACCTGCGACCACTGCGCCCCTCACCACTGGAACCTGGCCGGGGGGCGGGGCTGTGAGAGCTGTGGCTGTGACCCGCACAACTCAGTCAGCGCTTCCTGCAACGAGGTACCACTCACTGTGTGTGTGTGTGTGTGTGTGAGGGCGTGTGTGTGTATGTGTGTGTGTGTGTGGGTGTGTGTGTGTGTGTGAGTGTGTGAGGGCGTGTGTGTGTGTGTGAGTGTGTGAGGGCGTGTGTGTGTGTGTGTGTGTGAGGGTGTGTATTTGCGTGCCCTTGCGTCTCTAGAGTATGACGCAGTGTTCCTCTTCCCCTGCAGTTCACTGGTCAGTGTCAGTGCCGCGACGGCTTTGGAGGAAAGACCTGCACAGACTGCCAGGAGAAGTACTGGGGAGACCCCAGGACCCAGTGTAGAGGTAATGACAATACAGTGTAGAGGTAATGACAGTACAGTGTAGAGGTTGTAGAGGTAATGACAGTACAGTGTAGAGGTAATGACAGTACAGTGTAGAGGTAATGACAGTTCAGTGTAGAGGTTGTAGAGGTAATGACAGTACAGTGTAGAGGTAATGACAGTACAGTGTAGAGGTAATGACAGTACAGTGTAGAGGTTGTAGAGGTAATGACAGTACAGTGTAGAGGTTGTAGAGGTAATGACAGTACAGTGTAGAGGTTGTAGAGGTAATGACAGTACAGTGTAGAGGTAATGACAGTACAGTGTAGAGGTTGTAGAGGTAATGACAGTACAGTGTAGAGGTTGTAGAGGTAATGACAGTACAGTGTAGCGGTTGTAGAGGTAATAAAGCGGCCAAATCATAAAGATATAAGAAAGAAATATAACTCAAAGCAAAGTGCCGCTGAGGCACCCGTTTAGCGAATCCTACGCATTGGTAAAAATTAAGGTCCAAGCAAAATTCGTTTTAGTGCAGTTTATTTGACACATACAAGTACTTTTTCTTTAGTTCTTACCCGATGGTAAAAACCATATGCCTACCGGGTGCTCCTCACTACCACCTGTTTCCCTGATCTATAATGAGCAGGTCCCCGGCTCAGGTGCCCAAAGGCTGCCTTTTCAAAACAGAGGCATAGTACAACTTATTTGATAAGCTTAAGTAAGAATTAAAAGGAAGATTTACTATAAACAAAAAAGAACAATAAAACAAATGGATAACTATTAAATAATATAAGCTCCTAGATATGGCTTCATCATACCGGCCCCTAATTGTGATGCCATAGCAAATCAATTACAACAAAACATTCTATGGAGCCAGGTAACACCTTTAACTATTTTAAACTACGCAAAATATCAAATCACATTTCTGTTTATCATACAAAATCGACTAATATGCATATACACATTCAACAAGTCATTTCGATTAGCCCCCACTTAGATCCCCCCTCCAGAGTCCATGCTGCATCAGTGTCCTCTGTGGTCTCACCACTCACGGTACCTGAGGCAGGAGACAGTAGTTAGAAGGGTATCAGTGCAGCTAGAAATAGAGAGGATTGTGTATGGAAAGATGTAAGAAAGATCGTATGTGTGTGTGCAGGGGATAAGGGGTAGGGCATTGGCTAGCTCTTGGCTCCGTTGGCTTCCAGGAGTAGACAGAGCTTACTAATGGGCCTTTGCAGGATGTTAGTCTTGGTCTGAACTAACACACTTCTGACCAGACCTTTGGGTCCAGGCAGGGTTTTAACCACACGGCCGAGGGGCCATGAGTTCCTTGGTGCTGTTTCATCGACGATGACCACAATATCGTTGGGTTGAAGATTCCTTCTAGTGTTGACCCACTTCTGCCTTTGCTGCATGAGTGGCAGATATTCTTTAGCCCACCTCTGCCAGAAGAGGTCTGCAATGTACTGAACTTGTCTCCATCTCTTTCTGGTGTAGAGGTCATCTTTGCAGAAGAGTCCAGGAGGTAAGAGTGGTTTGGTTTTCAGCTGCAGCAGGTGGTTTGGCGTGAGGGGTTCTAAATCATTAGGATCCGCTGACACCGTTGTGATTGGTCTGTCATTGAGAATAGATTCAACTTCGCAAAAGGCTGTTTGTAGCATTTCGTCATCCATGACCTGATGTTTAAGAACTGAAAAGAGTACTTTTTTCACCAGCCTGATCAGTCTTTCCCACACTCCTCCAAAGTGTGCTCCTGATGGGGGATTGAACAGCCACCTGACATGCTCCGAGAGCAGGAAATCCTGGATCCTTTTCTGATCAAGCTGGTTTAGAGCAGTCTCCAGTTCTTTCTGAGCGCCTACAAAGTTGGTCCCACGATCTGTTCTGATTGTTAGAATTGGTCCTCTTCGACATGAAAACCGCCTTATGGCGTTGATGCAGGAGTTAGTATCTAAGGTACTCGCCACCTCCAGATGAATAGCTCGACTCACAAGGCAGGTGAATATTACCCCCCACCGCTTCACATGGCCTCGACCTCTTTTAACCACGATGGGTCCGAAATAGTCAATTCCCACATGAGAGAAAGGTGGAAGGTCTGGAGCCACACGATCTTCAGGTAGGTCAGCCATTTTTTGTTCTCCAACTCTAGCCTGCATGCGTCTACAAAAAACACAAGCCTTTATTATTTTCCTTGCAGAAGAGTTGGCAGAGGGTAACCAGAATTTCTGGCCTAGTCTGGAGAGCATGTGGTTCCTCCCAGAGTGTCCGACCTGCTGATGAATATCGCGTAGAATCAGTTTGGATATGTGGGAGTTTTTTGGAAGGATTATCGGGTTCCTCAAATTTACTGGCATAGCAGATTTACTTATGCGTCCTCCAATCCGTAGGATACCTTCATCCAGAATAGGATCAACTTTGCGTAAGGGGCTGTCAGCTTTAACAGCTTTTCCTTTCCTTAGCAGCATCAGTGTCACGGTTACGGTGGTTGGCAGGGGGCGTGGCCTAGCCACGTGCGCTGGTGGCGCACACACCCCTGTCAACAATCACGTTGGTTGGCAGGGGGCGTGGCCTAGCCACGTGCGCTGGCCACACACACACACACACACACACCTGGACTCAATATTCCCTTGTCTAATTGCTAATCACCTCACCTGGGGTATATATACTTTGTCTATCCTTTACCCCAGCGTGAGGTCGTTACGTATACTGCACGTTCTCCCGTCTGTAGTGATCGCCCGACTGCGACTATCGGAGAGATAGTACGCACCCCGGTCGCCTACTTACTCTGCGTTCACGTACTTATTCTACTCCCATGCACCCTTGTGTCTTTGTGTGTGCTTGTGCTAATAAAGCCGTTCATCACTCTCCACTTGTCGGCGTCTGCGTTCGGGGTCCAACCCACTCCCTCTCACGCGTGACAATCAGCTCAGATTCAAAGTAGCGCTCTTGTTCATAGTGAATGATGGAATTTTCTGCTTCCTCCAAATCCTCCACAGATAGTCCTGGTTGTCTTTCTGCAGTTTTGGAGCGGGTCACTGGTGCTTTAGCTCTTTTAGATTGAAGCAGTCTTTTGAGTTTCAACAACCAACCAACTGCTCTCTGTAACTTTTTCCAAGAGGAGTAGTGTTCAATGAGGTCGGTGGTTGCACAGTTATTTATTTTCAAGCTGTTAACAGAGATGTCCTTTTTAATCTCTGGATCCTTAAGGAGGATGTGGCCAAGATCCTCTGGCACTTGGGCCATTCACTTTCCTCCTTTGACAGGAAGTCAGGGCCATTCAACCATCTTGTAGACTCCAAGAATGGTTCAATATTCAATCCACGTGATGCACAGTCTGCTGGATTGTCCTTGGAACTTACATGCCTCCATTGGCTTTCTTGGGATAAGTTGTGAATCACTGCTATCCTATTAGCAACGTAGGTATGGAATCTTTTTGTTTGGTTGTGGATGTATTTTAGTACCGATGTACTATCTGTCCAGAAGGTTGATTTCTGTAGTTTCATGTTTAGTTCCTTCTGTAACATCCTGTCCACTTTCACAGCAAGTGTAGCAGCTGCGAGCTCCAGTCTGGGAATGGTGATTTGCTTCAGAGGATTGACTCTGGATTTCCCGAGAATGAATGACACATGAGTATCTCCTTTGTGGTTCGTTAATCTAATGTAGCTTGCAGTGCCATGCCCTGTTTCACTTGCGTCACAGAAGTGATGCAGCTCAGCAGTCCTTATGAGTCCAAAATGTTCAGGCTTCATGCACCTGTCCACTTCAAATCTGCTCAGCTGGTCTAGTTCTGCTATCCATCTTTGCCATGACTTTGAAAGGTGTTCTGGGATAACTTCATCCCATCCACACTTATCAATGCAGAGTCCTCTAAGGATTTGCTTGGCCTTGAGGATAAATGGTGAAAGGAAACCGAGGGGATCGTAAATAGAACTGACAATAGAAAGAACTGTTCTTCTTGTAGGAACTCGGTGTATGATGGCAGCAGTGAAGGTAAAGGTATCTCTCACGATATTCCACTGGATGCCTAGAACTCTTTCTAGAGGTGTTTTTTCTTTGTCCAGATCTAGTTGCTCAACTGGTTTAGCTCTGTGCCCTTCAGGTATGGTTCTAAGCACGTCTTGGCTGTTACTCACCCATTTGGTAAGAGTAAATCCTCCCTCGGCACATGCCTTCCTTAGATCCTTGGTAAGATCGATAGCTTCAGTTGTAGAAGCCACAGATTTGAGACAATCATCCACATAAAAGCTGCGCTGAATGGTTTCCAGTACCTCCGTGCTGTATTTACTGGTATTGTCTTTTGACACTTGTTGCAAGGCAAAGCTGGCTATGCTTGGGGATGATACTGCACCAAAGAGATGCACATTCATCCGATAGACCTCCAATGGTTTGCTGATGTCTCCTTGAGGCCACCACAAAAACCTGAGATAGTCACGGTGGTCTTCCTGTACTTGTACTTGGTAGTACATTGCTTCAATGTCAGCCATTATTGCAATTTTTTCCTGACGGAAACGAAGCAAGACGCCTAGAAGGGGATTAGTCAAGTCCGGACCTTGGAGGAGTTCAGCATTCAGGGACTTTCCTTTAAATGAAGATGAACAGTCAAATACAACCCTGAGTTTCTTCTTTCTTTTATGGTAAACCCCATGATGCGGTATGTACCAGAGCCTGCCGTCTGATCTTTGAAGTTGATCTTGTGGAACCTTTTCGGCATAGCCCTTTTCCAGTACCTTTGCCATGAAGGCTTTATATTCTTCAGCGTAAACTGAATCCCTCTTGAATTTCCCAGCAAGATTGGTTGTGCGATGTAGTGCCATGTTGTAACTGTTAGGCAGGGCCAAGTCCTTATCACGGAAGGGTAGAGGTAAGTGGTAATGTCCGTTTTTGATAATTATTGAACTTTCCGCCAGGTCCATGAATTTCCTGTCCTCACATGACATCTCTCTTTTTTCCTCATATTCCTTTTCAGGGAAATCCTGGTTGTACTGTGAGACTAGCTGGTCCCTCAGATTATCCAGTGAAATTCTATTGACGGTTGCTGACATTGTTTCAGAAGTATCCATAGCAGTGTGAGATTTGAGGGGCCCATTGACCACCCATCCAAACATTGTCTTCACTGCATATGGTCCATTACCCTGACTGTGGATTATATCCCAGGGTTCCAAGGCTTTGGGAACATTCATCCCTATTAGCATTTCAATGTCTGCATCAATTTCTTTGATTTGGATCTGACTGAGATGAGGCCATTTTTCAAGATCGGATTGTGTGAGAAGGTTTTCCTTTGAGACAGGAATCTTAGTTTGTGTGTACACTTCAGGCAAGTTGATAAATTGTCCTCCATTTATGTTTCCTATTTCCAGTCCTGTGATTTCATAGCTTTTTGCATTCCTTTTTTGTCCCATTGTGCGGAGTATAATTTCAGTCTTTCGTCCTTTAGTATTCAGTTGGTTCATTAGGTTTTCAGTACAGAATGTGGCCGTGCTCCCAGGGTCAAGAAAGGCGTAGGTTTGAATATACTTGCTTCCCTTTGCTGCTTTAACTTGCACCGGAACAATAGCAAGTGCACAATTCTCACCGGCCCCCGTTGACTGATCAGCTGATACTTTCGCACTGTTGATGGACGTTAACTTTGGTTCTGTTCTACTGTTTTGCAGGGTGACTTCCTTTGAATTTAAAGCATCAATATGCAGCAGTGTTGGATGTTTCCTTTGGCATGTTAGACAGTTTAGCTTGAATGTACAGTCTTTGCTCATGTGACCCTTCTTAAGGCAACCAAAACAGTAACCATTTGTCTTTAGATAATTAACCTTTTGGTCGTGAGGTTCTGAGTTGAGTTTTAAGCAGTCCACTACTGCATGCCTGCCTTGACAGAAACTACATATGGTTGCAGGGGCAGCTTTGATGTAGGTGGGTTGCTGCACCTTAAATGCCTGTAGCTTGGTGTCATAAGGTTCAGTTGCGGCGACAGCTGTGGCAAAGCTACTGCTCCATTTAGGTGTTCTGAGGTCAGTTGTCCTATTGTTGGTGATTATCCTTTTAGTGGGATTTGAGTCTTTAATTTCTCCAAACACTGGGTGCAATAATATGTCAGAATGCTTTTCGGTGAATTCGACCAGATGTTTAAATCTAGCTCTGATGTTTTTCCTTTGAAATTCTTCATACGCTGTTGTGCGCCATCTTTCCCTGAGCTTATATGGTAGCTTGGATACAATCATTCTTAAAGTTGATGTGACGTCTAGCTCATCCATGTACTCCAAGTCCTGCATAGCGTTCAGGCATTCTCTTAGGTATAGTGAGTAGGCATGAAGAGATTTTCCATCATCTGGCTTGATAGCTGTCCAGTTGAGTGCCTTATCCAGATAAGCATTTGCAATTTTCATCTCATTTCCATAATGTCTCTTTAAAAGTTGCATGGCCTCTAAATATCCTCTTTGTGCATCCATGTGAAGACAGCTACGGACAAGATCTCTGGCTTGACCTGATGTAAATTGTTCAAGAAAGTAGAGCCTATCCTGGCAGCTACTAGTTTTTTCTTCAATCAGGTATCTGAATGCATGCATGAACGGTTGGTAAGAGAGTGGGTCACCATTAAACACCGGCACCTCTCTCTTAGGTAGCAGGGATAGGTTTTGTTGCAGTATCATGAGATCAACTATGTCCTTTTGTCTCTGTGCCAGTGTGTTGAGGTTTTCCTGAGTAAAAGTGTTGATTACAGGATTTTCCAGTTGTGGGCGTGATGCACCTTTTGCTTGCCGAGATATTTTATGGATATCCACAATAGTTTTATGCAGTGGAGTTTTAGGTACAGCAGCTACTTCAATAAATTCTAAGCCAGAAGTGTCTGTATACGTTTGCTCCACATTGTCCAGTACATCTTCTCCATCTAAATAAGCATTCATAGCATCGCCAAGATGATCATCCTCATTTGGGCTGAGAAGTACCCTCATTTTGGCATCTGCTGCTGCAATCTGTGATTCCATCTCCACCTTTTCCATTTTTGATTTGAGAATTGTTTCCTCCAGTCGCAGTGCATGCATGTCCTTTAAGGCAGCATACTTAGCCTCCTGAGCTGCCCTTTCTGCTGATGCTAACTTAGCAGCAGACGAGGCCCTTGATGTTGCAGTCCTTTTTGAGGCATTGGAGATACTGTCCAGTGGATCAACTTGTAGTTGTGCAATACGTTCTCTTCTCCATGCTTTAACTTCCTTTGCAAAGTAATTAAAGTTCATAATTCTGGGTTCATACCAGTCTGTTACATCAATGTCCCTTTCCTCTTCAGATAAGAGTTGTTGGAGCGAATGATGCACTTTATTGAATTCATCCATAGCAGTCTTAAACATATCCATGCAATCATCAACTTCATCAACATTTCCACCGTCAGTGAGCAGGGCTTTTGTTTCATTTAGTTTTGTTGTGCACACTCCAAGTTTCCCTCTGCGTGTGGCCGTGAGGGATTTTAAAAGATCCTCTGCCTCCTTGACAGTTTTAGGTTCAGTCATTTTTACTTGAATTGCTTTTAATTGTATTCAATTTCTTTGATCAGATTGCGTCTGCGTTAATCCAGAACGCTGCTCTCCGCAGCGTGTGTAAAACTGGCTTGCACAGACGTCCTTATTTCTTTGATGAAGCGTTTAATTATTCCATCCATAACATTTGACACGTATGGCTCATATGTTCATTTGCGTATGCATCCATTAATTAAATCACAACAAGCATGACTCATTCATTCTTTCCTCTTGTTTACTCACGCGTCCCACGCGCACTGCCTCGCGTACAAACATTTCCAAAACAACGCGGTGTCTATCCTCCTGTGTGGAAGATTCAGGAAATCCTTTCTCCCTCTTTGCAGCGGGCCATCCAAAGAAAAAGGGTTTCCAAAAAAGAATGTCCTTTCATGCGGCGGGTTTTTTACTATAAAGCGGCCAAATCATAAAGATATAAGAAAGAAATGTAACTCAAAGCAAAGTGCCGCTGAGGCACCCGTTTAGCGAATCCTACGCATTGGTAAAAATTAAGGTCCAAGCAAAATTCGTTTTAGTGCAATTTATTTGACACATACAAGTACTTTTTCTTTAGTTCTTACCCGATGATAAAAAACCATATGCCTACCGGGTGCTCCTCACTACCACCTGTTTCCCTGATCTATAATGAGCAGGTCCCCGGCTCAGGTGCCCAAAGGCTGCCTTTTCAAAACAGAGGCATAGTACAACTTATTTGATAAGCTTAAGTAAGAATTAAAAGGAAGATTTACTATAAACAAAAAAGAACAATAAAACAAATGGATAACTATTAAATAATATAAGCTCCTAGATATGGCTTCATCAGGTAATGACAGTACAGTGTAGAGGTAATGACAGTACAGTGTAGAGGTTGTAGAGGTAATGACAGTACAGTGTAGCGGTTGTAGAGGTAATGACAGTACAGTGTAGCGGTTGTAGAGGTAATGACAGTACAGTGTAGAGGTTATAGAGGTAATGACAGTACAGTGTAGAGGTTGTAGAGGTAATGACAGTACAGTGTAGCGGTTGTAGAGGTAATGACAGTACAGTGTAGAGGTTGTAGAGGTAATGACAGTACAGTGTAGCGGTTGTAGAGGTAATGACAGTACAGTGTAGAGGTTGTAAAGGTAATGACAGTACAGTGTAGCGGTTGTAGAGGTAATGACAGTACAGTGTAGCGGTTGTAGAGGTAATGACAGTACAGTGTAGAGGTTGTAGAGGTAATGACAGTACAGTGTAGAGGTTGTAGAGGTAATGACAGTACAGTGTAGCGGTTGTAGAGGTAATGACAGTACAGTGTAGCGGTTGTAGAGGTAATGACAGTACAGTGTAGAGGTTGTAGAGGTAATGACAGTACAGTGTAGCGGTTGTAGAGGTAATGACAGTACAGTGTAGAGGTAATGACAGTACAGTGTAGCGGTTGTAGAGGTAATGACAGTACAGTGTAGAGGTTGTAGAGGTAATGACAGTACAGTGTAGAGGTTGTAGAGGTAATGACAGTACAGTGTAGCGGTTGTAGAGGTAATGACAGTACAGTGTAGAGGTTGTAGAGGTAATGACAGTACAGTGTAGCGGTTGTAGAGGTAATGACAGTACAGTGTAGAGGTAATGACAGTACAGTGTAGCGGTTGTAGAGGTAATGACAGTACAGTGTAGCGGTTGTAGAGGTAATGACAGTACAGTGTAGAGGTAATGACAGTACAGTGTAGAGGTTGTAGAGGTAATGACAGTACAGTGTAGCGGTTGTAGAGGTAATGACAGTACAGTGTAGCGGTTGTAGAGGTAATGACAGTACAGTGTAGAGGTTGTAGAGGTAATGACAGTACAGTGTAGAGGTTGTAGAGGTAATGACAGTACAGTGTAGCGGTTGTAGAGGTAATGACAGTACAGTGTAGAGGTTGTAGAGGTAATGACAGTACAGTGTAGCGGTTGTAAAGGTAATGACAGTACAGTGTAGAGGTTGTAGAGGTAATGACAGTACAGTGTAGAGGTTGTAGAGGTAATGACAGTACAGTGTAGAGGTTGTAGAGGTAATGACAGTACAGTGTAGAGGTTGTAGAGGTAATGACAGTACAGTGTAGAGGTTGTAAAGGTAATGACAGTACAGTGTAGAGGTTGTAGAGGTAATGACAGTACAGTGTAGCGGTTGTAGAGGTAATGACAGTACAGTGTAGAGGTTGTAGAGGTAATGACAGTACAGTGTAGAGGTTGTAAAGGTAATGACAGTACAGTGTAGCGGTTGTAGAGGTAATGACAGTACAGTGTAGCGGTTGTAGAGGTAATGAAAACGAAAACTCATATTCCACCCACACAAGCAGCCAGCAGAAGGCAGGTCAGTATGCTGATCCGTTGTGTAACCACCTCTCCTCCCCAGCCTGTGACTGCGACTGGCGGGGGATCGACTCCGCCCAGTGCAGCCGGGCCACGGGCCACTGTGTGTGTAAGCAGGGCGTGTCCGGGGTGAGGTGTGACCAGTGTGCCAGAGGGTTCTCCGGTCTGTTCCCCGCCTGCCAGCCCTGCCACCAGTGCTTCGGGGACTGGGACCGCATTGTCCAGGTACGGAGGAGAACCACGTGGTTTATTTACACCGAGTGGCTTCTCTACTACTATGTCTACCCACTACTGCTCAAGGAGATGATTTTCACTGAAAACCAATCAAATGCAAGTCTCTACTCAAACATACCAAAGGTTCCACAGCCAATCCAATGGCTGCCTCAGGCTTTCTGAGGTCTCTTGATCCATGTACACCAGAGTTGACCCAGCCTCTTCTCTGAGGAAACCAGGAGAGATCTGACTCTATTGATTTGTCTATTAATAACTAAACTGTTACGTTCCCAGGACCTGGCGGTGCGTACCAGGACTCTGGCGGACCGAGCTCATGAGATCCAGAGCACAGGTCTGACGGGGGCCTATGAGAAGGCCTTCAGGGACTTGGAGGAGAAGCTGGCTCAGGCCCAGGGGATCGTCAACGCCCGCAACGCCACCGCCACCGCCGTGGGCGCCCTGATGGAGCTCATCGAGGACCTCAGGTAAAAGACACTCGCTGGCTACCCGCTAGCTGGAGGGTTGCTGGTTCGCCCGTAAACTGAGGCTTGAGAGACACCTTGGATCCTAGAGTTAAGTACATCGGTTTGATCCAGCAGGACACCCTGGATTCAGAAATAATGTAGGATGTTCTTTACTCTACCGAGACAGGAAGATCACCTTGGGTGCCATCAGTGTGTAGATGTTGGTGTGTGTTGAGGCAGGACCTGGAAAAACCCTGTATCCATTCAGTGTTTTATTCATGTAACCACGAGGTTCTGTCCTCGCAGGGCTCAGATCGGGGAGACCACGGACACGCTGAACCGCCTGGAGGGGGATCTCACCGCGGTCCAGGACAGCAACTCTGAGGCCAGCAAGGAGCTGAGTGCCCTGGAGAGGGAGGCCAAGGCGCTGAACCTCACCTCCGAGCAGCTCCACAGACAGCTGGACATCCTCAAGAACTCCAACTTCCTGGGTGAGCAGCTTAGTAACAAGGGTCACATGACCAGGACTGACCTGGATTACTGTTAGCCGTTCCTCATTCCTATAGCAGAGACACAGCTTGCTTATTGATGGCACTGGAGCAAACCTAACCCTACTGCATAGGCAAGAAGACACAGAATCACATTGAACAACATTTGAAGTCACTCAATAAAAGACAATGAGAGTCAATCACATCCATCTAAAACTGAGAGGTTTTGAGCCCTGAAAATATATAATATATCAAATATATATATTTAAAATATAAATCTGTAGTTCCACCCTCACCCACCCCTCAATGAAGAGTGTTCCTCTGTTCCCTCCAGGGGCCTACGAGAGCATCCGCAGCTCCTACAACAGGTCCCGTGACGCCGAGCGGCGAGCCAACGAATCCACCATCACCCGGCCCAGCACCGTCAGCCAATCAGCAGACATGAGGCGCCGCACCGAGCGCCTCATCGCCGCCAAGAAAGACGACTTCAACCGCAAGAATGCCGCCAACAAGCGCGCTCTGGGGGACCTGGGGGACCGCGTGCACAGCCTGGACATGAAGAAGATCAACCACAAGGTACCACCACTATGGATTCTCTCACTCCTTCATCCACACGCTTTACAGGGTAGTGTAGGACGGAGAATTGGGGATAATAGGCTTCAGGAAACACTCCCTGGCTCCTTCCTCCTCGCGCTCCTTCCTCCTAGCGCTCCTTCCTCCTAGCACTCCTTCCTCCTAGCGCTCCTTCCTCCTAGCGCTCCTTCCTCCTAGCGCTCCTTCCTCCTAGCGCTCCTTCCTCCTAGCGCTCCTTCCTCCTAGCGCTCCTTCCTCCTTCCTCCTAGCGCTCCTTCCTCCTAGCGCTCCTTCCTCCTAGCACTCCTTCCTCCTAGCGCTCCTTCCTCCTAGCGCTCCTTCCTCCTTCCTCCTAGCGCTCCTTCCTCCTCCTCCTCCTCCTTCCTCCTAGCGCTCCTTCCTCCTAGCGCTCCTTCCTCCTAGCGCTCCTTCCTCCTAGCGCTCCTTCCTCCTAGCGCTCCTTCCTCCTAGCGCTCCTTCCTCCTAGCGCTCCTTCCTCCTTCCTCCTAGCGCTCCTTCCCTCCTTCCTCCTAGCGCTCCTTCCTCCTTCCTCCTAGCGCTCCTTCCTCCTAGCGCTCCTTCCTCCTAGCGCTCCTTCCTCCTTCCTCCTAGCGCTCCTTCCTCCTAGCGCTCCTTCCTCCTTCCTCCTAGCGCTCCTTCCTCCTTCCTCCTAGCGCTCCTTCCTCCTAGCGCTCCTTCCTCCTAGCGCTCCTTCCTCCTAGCGCTCCTTCCTCCTAGCGCTCCTTCCTCCTTCCTCCTAGCGCTCCTTCCTCCTAGCGCTCCTTCCTCCTAGCGCTCCTTCCTCCTAGCGCTCCTTCCTCCTTCCTCCTAGCGCTCCTTCCTCCTAGCGCTCCTTCCTCCTAGCGCTCCTTCCTCCTTCCTCCTAGCGCTCCTTCCTCCTAGCGCTCCTTCCTCCTAGCGCTCCTTCCTCCTAGCGCTCCTTCCTCCTAGCGCTCCTTCCTCCTAGCGCTCTTCCTCCTAGCGCTCCTTCCTCCTAGCTGCCTCCTTCCTCCTAGCGCTCCTTCCTCCTAGCGCTCCTTCCTCCTAGCGCTCCTTCCTCCTAGCGCTCCTTCCTCCTAGCGCTCCTTCCTCCTAGCGCTCCTTCCTCCTAGCGCTCCTTCCTCCTAGCGCTCCTTCCTCCTAGCGCTCCTTCCTCCTAGCGCTCCTTCCTCCTAGGCTCCTTCCTCCTAGCGCTCCTTCCTCCTAGCGCTCCTCCTCCTCCTCCTTCCTCCTAGCGCTCCTTCCTCCTAGCGCTCCTTCCTCCTTCCTCCTAGCGCTCCTTCCTCCTAGCGCTCCTTCCTCCTTCCTCCTAGCGCTCCTTCCTCCTTCCTCCTAGCACTTCTTCCTCCTAGCGCTCCTTCCTCCTTCCTCCTAGCACTCCTTCCTCCTAGCGCTCCTTTCTCCTAGCGCTCCTTCCTCCTTCCTCCTTCCTCCTACCGCTCCTTCCTCCTAGCACTCCTTCCTCCTAGCGCTCCTTCCTCCTAGCGCTCCTTCCTCCTAGCGCTCCTTCCTCCTTCCTCCTAGCACTCCTTTCTCCTAGCGCTCCTTCCTCCTTCCTCCTAGCACTCCTTCCTCCTAGCGCTCCTTCCTCCTAGCGCTCCTTCCTCCTAGCACTCCTTCCTCCTAGCGCTCCTTCCTCCTAGCGCTCCTTCCTCCTAGCGCTCCTTCCTCCTTCCTCCTAGCGCTCCTTCCTCCTAGCGCTCCTTCCTCCTTCCTCCTAGCGCTCCTTCCTCCTAGCACTCCTTCCTCCTAGCGCTCCTTCCTCCTAGCGCTCCTTCCTCCTAGCGCTCCTTCCTCCTTCCTCCTAGCGCTCCTTCCTCCTTCCTCCTAGCACTCCTTCCTCCTAGCGCTCCTTTCTCCTAGCGCTCCTTCCTCCTTCCTCCTACCGCTCCTTCCTCCTAGCACTCCTCCTAGCGCTCCTTCCTCCTAGCGCTCCTTCCTCCTAGCGCTCCTTCCTCCTAGCACTCCTTTCTCCTAGCGCTCCTTCCTCCTTCCTCCTAGCACTCCTTCCTCCTAGCGCTCCTTCCTCCTAGCGCTCCTTCCTCCTTCCTCCTAACGCTCCTTCCTCCTTCCTCCTAGCGCTCCTTCCTCCTAGCGCTCCTTCCTCCTAGCGCTCCTTCCTCCTAGCGCTCCTTCCTCCTAGCCCTCCTTCCTCCTAGCGCTCCTTCCTCCTAGCACTCCTTCCTCCTAGCGCTCCTTCCTCCTAGCGCTCCTTCCTCCTTCCTCCTAGCGCTCCTTCCTCCTTCCTCCTAGCACTCCTTCCTCCTAGCGCTCCTTCCTCCTTCCTCCTAGCGCTCCTTCCTCCTTCCTCCTAGCACTCCTTCCTCCTAGCGCTCCTTCCTCCTTCCTCCTAGCGCTCCTTCCTCCTAGCACTCCTTCCTCCTAGCGCTCCTTCCTCCTAGCGCTCCTTCCTCCTTCCTCCTAGCGCTCCTTCCTCCTTCCTCCTCGTGCTCCTTCCTCCTTCCTCCTTCCTCCTAGCACTCCTTCCTCCTAGCGCTCCTTCCTCCTAGCGCTCCTTCCTCCTTCCTCCTAGCGCTCCTTCCTCCTAGCACTCCTTCCTCCTAGCGCTCCTTCCTCCTAGCGCTCCTTCCTCCTAGCGCTCCTTCCTCCTTCCTCCTAGCGCTCCTTCCTCCTAGCGCTCCTTCCTCCTTCCTCCTAGCGCTCCTTCCTCCTAGCACTCCTTCCTCCTAGCGCTCCTTCCTCCTAGCACTCCTTCCTCCTAGCGCTCCTTCCTCCTAGCGCTCCTTCCTCCTAGCGCTCCTTCCTCCTTCCTCCTAGCGCTCCTTCCTCCTCGTGCTCCTTCCTCCTTCCTCCTTCCTCCTAGCGCTCCTTCCTTCTCTCCTCCTTCCTCCTAGCGCTCCTTCCTCCGAGTTGTTCTCTTACCTTCCTTTGTTGAAACACACTATTGGAAGTCGCTTTGGATAAAAGCGTCTGCTAAATGACTAGAATGTGATGTAATGTGATGTGATGTAATGTGATGTAATGTGATGTGATGTAATGTGATGTAATGTGATGTGATGATATCACGGTCCAACATGGACACGATAAACATTGATCATTAATTGACATATAATAAAATATAACAATAATAAACAAGAATTATAATTTAGAGTTTGTAATATTGTGCCTGGGAAGAGGCAAGGTGCCAGGATCTGGTAGAAAGCATCTCTTCTCCTTGATACTTGATACTTGATACTCTACCTTAACACTCCCATGACACCCGGCAGGTGTGCGGAGCTCCAGGTGATGCTCCGTGTGTCGACAGCCCGTGCGGGGGCGCCGGTTGCCGTGACGACGAGGGGAAGCGGCACTGTGGCGGTCTGAACTGCGGCGGGGTGGTGAGCGTGGCCGGGAACGCCCTGGAGGGCGCCAAGAGGGCGGAGAAGGAGCTCAACAAGGCCATGGGCGAGGTGGAGGTGCTCTTCACTAAGGTGAGCAGCTAGGGGTGGAGGTTCTCTTCACTAAGGTGAGCAGCTAGAGGTGGAGGTTCTCTTCACTGAGGTGCTAGCCTAACCTCCACCCTGGTCTTCCTCAGGTGGCGGAGGCTAAGAGCCAGGCGGAGGAGGCTAAGGGTAAAGCCCAGGCGGCGCTAGATAAAGCCACGGCCACCAAGAACAAGGTGGAGCACTCCAACAACCACCTGAGGGACCTGATCAAGCAGATCCGGGAGTTCCTCACGCGTGAGTCCAGATGTTCCCACCGGACCACATTCTTTCTGTTCCTGGATCCTCGACTAACGACAATGTGATTATTAAAATATACAAATAGTTGATAGTGTAGTGCAGGGGTCCAGACTATTTTAATTGGGAGCCACATAGAGAAAAATAGGAGTCAGGGGCCACAAATTAAAGCAGCAGGGTTTTACTAGGTTCTACAGTCATCAGTGGTGGTCCGGGAAGGTACTGCAGGTGGTCCATGAGTTAAATAATAAAGAAATGGGCCACGGGCCGCAGTTGGCCCGTGGCCCATTGTCAGGATTGTCTCTTCCATTGTCAGGAAGAGAAATGTACCGGACGCTTTTACCCACTGATCTATCATCCACCATGCCTTCTGATTAGCCCTTTAGGGTTAAGGGTGAGACCGTACAGCTAGTGGGTAGTTGTTCTCCTCTCATCAGATGTTCAACATTCATGATTCAATTTGATTGGCCATTTGCAAGTACAATGGAATACTTACTCCCCATTCCCTCCTGCAGTATTAAATTCTAGAACACAATACTATAAGAATACTATAAAATAAATAATGAACCTAAAAAGAACAATAAAGTAAATAAAGATGTGCCATCACTTTAAGTCTATACTCAAAACCTACTTTAATTTGTTATGCATGTGGATCCTCCTGATGTGGTTTGATTGGGTCTATAAGGACCTGTGGATGTGGTTTGATTGGGTCTATAAGGACCTGTGGATGTGGTTTGATTGGGTCTATAAGGACCTGTGGATGTGTTGTTGGTCTAAGCCTGGATGGTTTGTTGGTCTATAGGACCTGTGGATGGGTTTGATTGGTCTATAAGGACCTGTGGATGTGGTTTGATTGGGTCTATAAGGACCTGTGGATGTGGTTTGATTGGGTCTATAAGGACCTGTGGATGTGGTTTGATTGGGTCTATAAGGACCTGTGGATGTGGTTTGATTGGGTCTATAAGGACCTGTGGATGGGTTTGATTGGGTCTATAAGGACCTGTGGATGTGGTTTGATTGGGTCTATAAGGACCTGTGGATGTGGTTTGATTGGGTCTATGATGAGGACCTCCTGATGTCCTCTGAGTCCCCTCTCCGTCCCTGTGCCCCGTGTGTCCCCTCAGAGGAGGGAGCCGACCCTGACAGCATCGAGGCGGTGGCTAACCGCGTGCTGGAGCTGTCCATCCCCGCCTCCCCCCAGCAGATCAGACACCTGGCCGAGGAGATCAAGCACCGTGTCCGTAGCCTCTCCAATGTGGACGCCATCTTGGAGCAGACTCAGGACGACGTGCGCAAGGCCGAACAGCTGCTGCTGGACGCCAAGAGGGCCAGGTCAGCTCACCTCTGATTGGTTCAGCTCTCTTTTCCTACTTAGGGTCCCATATGTCATATTCTCTCCCCCTCTCTCACTATCTCTCTCTACTGTCCTCTTGTCTCCCCCTCTGTCCTCTCTCTATTGCTGTCATTTTGAGTGCATTCTTAGGTGGCCTCAGCGGGAATTGAACCCTGTGCTTAGAGCTGGACAAATGTTGTTTTTTTATCTCAAGCAAGCATTT
Source organism: Muraenolepis orangiensis (assembly GCA_027704905.1). NCBI lineage: Eukaryota > Metazoa > Chordata > Actinopteri > Gadiformes > Muraenolepididae > Muraenolepis > Muraenolepis orangiensis. The sequence goes on along the minus strand of CM051013.1, from coordinate 26,844,744 downwards.
GTTGGTTTTTAAACTCTTACTATAGGACCTGTTGAAGTGAAAGGTCAACATTACGTGTGTGTGTGTGTGTGTGTGTGTGCTTCCAGGCACAGTGCGGAGACGGTGAAGACCACCACGGAGACGGTGAAGCAGGCTCTGCAGGACGCCAGCGCGGCTCAGGCCACGGCGGAGAAGGCCATCGCCAGAGCCAAGTCGGACATCGGGGACACAGAGGCCCGTCTGGCCCAGGTAACCACCCCCCCCCCCCATCCCCCCTAGGCTGGGTCCGGTGGGAACCCCCCCTGGGCTGGGAGAGGACTTAATAAAAAGAAGAAAACACAAAGGCAGCACACACAGGAGACCAGGTACAGTCGGTGGTACTTTAATATATAGATCACAGGAGACCAGGTACAGTCGGTGGTACTTTAATACATAGATCACAGGAGACCAGGTACAGTCGGTGGTACTTTAATATATAGATCACAGGAGACCAGGTACAGTCGGTGGTACTTTAATATATAGATCACAGGAGACCAGGTACAGTCGGTGGTACTTTAATATATAGATCACAGGAGACCAGGTACAGTCGGTGGTACTTTAATATATAGATCACAGGAGACCAGGTACAGTCGGTGGTACTTTAATATATAGATCACAGGAGACCAGGTACAGTCGGTGGTACTTTAATATATAGATCACAGGAGACCAGGTACAGTCGGTGGTACTTTAATATATAGATCACAGGAGACCAGGTACAGTCGGTGGTACTTTAATATATAGATCACAGGAGACCAGGTACAGTCGGTGGTACTTTAATATATAGATCACAGGAGACCAGGTACAGTCGGTGGTACTTTAATATATAGATCACAGGAGACCAGGTACAGTCGGTGGTACTTTAATATATAGATCACAGGAGACCAGGTACACGGCAAAACAGAATGGAGATTACGATGTCCACACAGACCAACCAGGAAGTAGCCGGCAGCAGCGTAGGTGAGGTCAGACAAAGGATCGGGAACCAGGCAGGGCCGGAAGATATGGGTCGGGAAACAGATGAGACGTGTCCAATGCAGGCTGACCAGGGCAGGACCAGGGCAGGACCAGGGCAGGACCAGGGCAGGACCAGGGCAGGACCAGGGCAGGACCAGGGCAGGGTCGGGAAACAAATGAAAATCTAACAAGGATGTGTTGCTGAGGGGAAAAGGCAGAATTCCAAAACAAACACAAACATCCAGGGCAAAAACTAAATTGAAACCAACAAAAGTAACAAACAAGAAAAATAGCCAAGAGTTCGCGGAGATCGACAAAAGGGTATTCATGAGAGATCGCAAGAGGGTCTTCACGGAGGAATCGGCGAGAGAGCCTCGGGTCGCAGCAAACGGGAACGTTCTGGCAATGAGTGGAAAGCGGGGTATAAGTAGGGAGGTAATTGATTATGATGGGGAACAGGTGAGGAGTGTTCTCCTGGGTGTAGTAACCCCAGGTGGCCGCCAGGTGGAGGCGTGGCTGGAGAGGATGGTGGTGTGACGCTGGCATCACAACAGAAAGTCTGTGAGTGAACAGGGTTTCGCTTAAATAAGAGACTGGGGGCCAAAACTAAGGAGGGGGGCGTGGCTATAGGACAGTGTGTAGTGGGAGGGAGGAGACTGGGATGGGAACTAGATGAGGGGGCGTGGCTATCTGGTGGAGTGCAGTGGAAGCGTGGTGACGGGGATGGGAACTAGATGAGGGGGCGTGGCTATCTGGTGGAGTGCAGTGGAAGCGTGGTGACGGGGATGCAGACTGTGACGAGAAAGAATATATATAGATATATATATCAATATATATATAAGACGTTAGTCTTATTCTCTCATGAAAACAAATAAACACTCACCCGTGCTATTAAGATTCAAAATTCAAGATTTAAGAATCAAGATTTAAGATTTGCCATTTGCAACAAGTACAATGGAATACTTACTCCCTATTCCCTTATTGGCAACTACCATTCTTAAATCTTGAATCTTGAATCTCCATAGCACGGATGAATGTTTTTTTTATTATTATTATGTTTTTTATTATATATTGTTTTGTTTTTATTATTTCAACATTTTAGGAAAGATCTGAATAAATGTATGGTATCAGGTGTGTGATGAGGTTGAACTGTAATCACATCCATGAGCGCGTGGCTCTGTGTCGGGGCTTAAACCAGGACCTACAACCCCCTATGACCTCACCTGGGGCCTGACCCTCTGTACGGCAGATCGAGTCGGAGACGACGGCCAGCGAGAAGGACCTGAGTGATGCTGTGGAGAGGCTGGGCGCCCTGGGCCAGCAGGTCGACGCCTTGAAGACCCAGAGGGTCAGCAACAACATGGCCGCCGCCCGCGCAGAGGAGACGGCCACCATGGCTCGAGACAAGGCCAACGAGGCCAAGCAGGTGTGTGTGGCATATCAATATTTCTTGATAACTAGATTGCTTTTGATCAAGTGAATTGATGATGAATGAAACCTGTGTGTGAGGTGGTGGTGTGAGCACCCTGTTTCTGATTTCATACACATTTTGATTAGTATTTCGATTTTTCTCATATTTTCAACCCAAGCCCCCCAGGACCCTCTCCTCTGTGGGGGGTCCCGGCTCGTGTCGGGGTTCTGACTTCCTGTTCTCTTGCTCCTCCCAGATCCTGGACGGTCAGCTGACCGATAAGTTCCAGGAGGTGCAGCAGCGCGTGGACACCAAGGCCAAGGCGGTCCAGGAGGCCAAGCAGCGGGCCGAGGGCCTCCGGGACCAGGCCAAGGAGCTGCTCGCAGACGCCCACAACAAGCTGCTCCGACTGGCAGGTGTGTGTGTGTGTGTGTGTGTGTGGGGGGTGTGTGTGTGGTGTGTGTGTGTTGTGTGTGTGTGTGTGTGTAGTTCAGGCAATTATATGATTTGTTAGTTTTGTTTTTGTATATTTTAGTACCAAAAAAGTATTGATTTAATTTGGCAGCACTCAGGTAGTAGTATTGGTAGTAGTATCTGTAGTAGTATAGTAGTAGTATCTGTAGTAGTATCTGTAGTAGTATCGGTAGTAGTATTGGTAGTAGTATCTGTAGTAGTATCGGTAGTAGTATTGGTAGTAGTATCTGTAGTAGTATAGTAGTAGTATTGGTAGTAGTATAGTAGTAGTATTGGTAGTAGTATAGTAGTAGTATCGGTAGTAGTATTGGTAGTAGTATCGGTAGTAGTATCAGTAGTAGTATCTGTAGTAGTATCGGTAGTAGTATCTGTAGTAGTATCGGTAGTAGTATTGGTAGTAGTATCTGTAGTAGTATCGGTAGTAGTATTGGTAGTAGTATCTGTAGTAGTATCGGTAGTAGTATCTGTAGTAGTATCGGTAGTAGTATCGTAGTAGTGTAGTATAGTAGTAGTATCTGTAGTAGTATCTGTAGTAGTATCGGTAGAAGTAGTGGTAGTAGTATAGTAGTAGTATCTGTAGTAGTATCAGTAGTAGTATTGGAAGACACACCCAGTCCTCATCAGAGTACTTTGAGGCTCAGAATATAATCGGACTCTTTTATGAATTTGTCAGCCCCCCCTGAAACAAGCATGTTAACTGTTTGTGTTTTAAGTTATGAACCTTTTGAATGGGTCCACAGAGCTGGAGAAAGACTATGAGACCAACCAGAAGAGGCTGGAGGGTAAGGCCCGCCAGCTGGACGGTCTGGAGGACAAGATGAAGACCATCCTCAGTGACATCAACAAGCAGATCCAGATCTACAACACCTGCCAATAACACCCCCCCACGTCCCGGTCACAGCCAATCAGAGCACCCCATCTCCCCTCCCTGTCTCCCGAGCTTCACAGATCTGCACTGAGACTACACTATGCACTATCGTAGTCCAATCACGTTAAAGGTACTAGAGGAGGAGGCGGGCCCTGATGAATGGGGAGAGAATAACCTCTGTGGAACATGCAAACTGTTGTCAGTTGTAAGAAAAAGTGCCTGCAAGTTTGTTAAAAGAGAAAAAGTGTTGAAATGTTTTGTCCTTGTTTATTTTCTTACTGTCAAATAAACCAAACTACTGGACCTGAAACCTACTGTCAACTGTGTTTCTTATGATGTGTGATACTTCCTCCAGAATATTTCACAATAAATACTAAATTGTGGCTTTACAAAGATAGTAAATATGATAGCAATATGATTTATATGTTTACTGTAATAGTGGATAAAGTGAAATGATATTAGTGACAGACTATTATCTATTATCTATGACTATAACTATACTGGCTATAAACGGTAATAGTTGCAATAGTCAATGGGTTCATATTGTATAACTTGTTACACAGACCTGTTTATTCTTTCACATTTACTTTGATATTGATTCTCGGAGGTCGCCTGGATTCGTATTTTTCATTTGAGGAAGCAAGGACAAAAGTAAAAGTGAAAGTGAAAGTAAAAATATTGCCATGGAAAATTTTAGCATTATTACTATTTTATTTACATTATCAAAGCTAAACTAATAATGTAGGACCATTTTAAACACATGTTAAACATAACATACGAAAACGGGTAAATAGAAAGTATAAACACAAAAGAAGAGTAAAACTGAAAATATAAAGTACCACTGCTCACTATCTCCTCCTCCTCCTCCCAGGTCACGTGGTCTCCATCCTCCTCCTCCTCCTCCTCCTCCTCCTCCTCCTCCTCCTCCTCCTCCTCCTCCTCCCAGGTCACGTGGTCTACATCCTCCTCCTCCTCCCAGGTCACATGGTCTCCATCCTCCTCCTCCTACCAGGTCACTGGTCTCCATTCTCCTCCTCCTCCTCCTCCTCCTCCTACCAGGTCACGTGGTCTCCATCCTCCTCCTCCTACCAGGTCACGTGGTCTCCATCCTCCTCCTCCTCCCAGATCACGTGGTCTCCATCCAGGAACTCGCGGATGTTTTGTTACCAAACAAAGTGCAGTCACGTCGCCGGCTCTGCGACCTAGAAACCCGGACCGACCCGCCGAGACCCGACTCGTCCAACCCGCCATGGCCCCGGGACCATAGCGGCTCTCCGAGCCTCCTAGAACCACCGGAGCCTGCGGGGCTCCCAGGGCCGGCGGCCGAGCAGCGGGCCTCGGACTCGGGAGGAGCTTAGCGGCGGGACGCGGACTGAGTCTCCGGTCATCGTGTATCGGGGATCGACCCTCTCGGTGTGAGTGTGAGTGATGAACCCTCCGACCCCCCGGGGACAGGGTTCAGGACCCCCGGGGACAGTGTTCAGGACCCCGGGGACAGGGACCGGGGTCCCCGGGGGGTCGGGGTTCGTTTAGATATCCGCTAACTGACTGCTAACGAGGTTAGCACGCTAGCTAGCTACGTAGCGTGCTAGCTCTGAGCGGCTCATGTAGCGCCTCGGGTTATAATGTATTTATGTATATATGTATTTATTATGTATTGATCATGTATTTGATCATCTATTCCATCATTTAGTTGTCAAGCGTTATTAGGTTTAACTGCTATAACACACAGCGCAGTAGTTCTGTGTGATGATGATGAGGAGGTGCTCTCCTACTCCGTGTCGTATCGATCACGTATTACACATGTTAGACATTGATCAGTATATGTTGTTAGACATTGATCAGTATAGGTTGTTAGACATTGATCAGTATAGGTTGTTAGACATTGATCAGTATAGGTTGTGTTAGACATTGATCAGTATAGGTTGTTAGACATTGATCAGTATATGTTGTTAGACATTGATCAGTATAGGTTGTGTTAGACATTGATCAGTATAGGTTGTGTTAGACATTGATCAGTATAGGTTGTGTTAGACATTGATCAGTATAGGTTGTGTTAGACATTGATCAGTATAGGTTGTGTTAGACATTGATCAGTATAGGTTGTGTTAGACATTGATCAGTATAGGTTGACTTAAAGAACCAGTCTCAGTCCCCCGCGGTGCTCTCTGCTGAGCCTCGGTTCTTCCCAGCAGGTGAACAGAGAACAGAGCAGCTGTAGTCCAATGGGCCCTGAGGGTAGGGTCTGCTATATACAATACATCTGTTTCACTTGTGCGCCAAAAAGATCATATTCATTATTATTATTCCTAAAGGAGGCTGATCTTTTATGTTTTTGTTCACCGTAGTACTGACTTATTTTTTCTTCTTCTTGTACAAACAGTAAAGAAAAGAGTAATATTATTATTTAGGTCTAGAAACATGAAACTACAGGACTAGTGTAGAGCGTTTCAATCCCAGATTGAAGGTTGTGGACTTCCATGTCCGCCCGGTCCTCCCCCTGGAGCCAGATGTGTGACCCTTCTGCTCAGTGACTCAGTAAGTGAATAGACCTATCACTACCCACCATGTTGACCTCTGGTCTGTGTTCCTCCCCAGACCCCCTGTGTGTGTCCGTTTGTAGTGATTGTGTTCCGGGAGAGTTCAGCACCGTACCATCGCCAAGATAGCCGGTCCAGGCAGGAAGAGGCACACCTCAGATCCAGAGCCCTGCAGCGAGCGCAGAGACGGACGGCCCCTCGGCGCCAAGTGCCTGAAGATGGCGAGCGGTGGCGGGGACACGGGCGGCCGCGGCGGCGGCGGCGGGCCCGCCCAGCGGCACCAGAGAGGGGGGGAGAGGGCAGGGGAGAGGGGGGGCGTGGAGCTCTCCTCCTCCAGTAAGAAGAAGCAGAAGGACCGGGCCAACCAGGAGAGCCGTGAGGCCAAGAGGGCGGCAGCAGGCGCTGGAGGGGCGATGGCGGAGGCCAAGAGAGGTGAGTGTTGTTGGTATTAGTTTATTACAGTACTCATGGGATACTTCATCATAAAGGCTGAGAAGGGGGGGTATTGTTAGTATTAATTACGGTACACATATACAGCAGTACCCATATAACACACGTTGGATTTGTTTAGGTTGTCCGTTAATTTTTTTTAAATGCACAAATGTGCAGAATCACAATTGTGTGGCAGGGCTGGTGAATAGATGTTAAAAGCTGTGCTGCGTTGCGTGGTTTGTTATGATGCTGAGACCCAGAGGCTTTTAGATTCAACATGTCGGTGGGGAGAGTTAAGTCCTGCTTCCTGCGCATGACAGATTGTATTTACATATATTTATATATTTATAACACTGATCAGACCTATTTTATTCTGATGGTTAGTAACCAGTAAGCCAGTCGGGTGACTTGGACACCTGCTGAACCAGGAAGTAAGGTGTGTGTGTGTGTGTGTGTGTGTGTGTGTGTGTGTGTGTGTGTGTGTGTGTGTGTGTGTGTGTGTGTGTGTGTGTGTGTGTGTGTGTGTGTGTGTGTGTGTGTGTGTGTGTGTGTGTGTGTGTGTGTGTGTGTGTGTGTGTGTGTGTGTGTGTGTGTGTGTGTGTTACAGATGTTCTGTGTTTGATGTTGTCTTTGGCTATTTAGCTCAGGGTCATGGCTGAATACTTGACTCCCTACCGCATACCAAAGTGACATCACCTATCCCACCTGGGGTGGCCAGAGGAACACTACAGACGTCTGGATGGGATGTGTCCTCAGCATGTTCTACTTGTTAGACATCCTGGTCTTGTAGGCTGGTTACACACACTGATGCAGACCAAGTCTGAGACCAAGGTCATATATTCTCTCTCTCTCTCTCATATATATATATATATATATATATATATATGTGTGTGTGTGTGTGTGTGTGTGTGTGTGTGTGTGTGTGTGTGTGTGTGTGTGTGTGTGTGTGTGTGTGTGTGTGTGTGTGTGTGTGTGTGTGTGTGTGTGTGTGTGTGTGTGTGTGTGTGTGTGTGTGTGTGTGTGTGTGTGTGTGTGTGTGTGTGTGTGTGTGTGTGTGTGTGTGTGTGTGTGTGTCTATGCTGTAGTGCCAGGGCTGTGATGAGGAAGCTCACTGCAGATGGCTCCAAGTCCTCTCTCTTATGATAACCAACAGCATCCATTAGCTTGTTTACCAGCTGATGTGCCTCAATGTGAACCAACAAGCTTATATAACAGCTCATTAGCATCCGTAGCAGGGGCTGGCGTGGTATTGGACATGATTAGCAGGACAGAAGGGCTAATTGTGTGGCTGTGGTCTGGTTTGTCTGTCTTATCCCTGACTCACAGATGGGGCCACAGGACTTCCTTGGCCCGTGTCCTTGCCTCCTGTGGATGCTTACTTGATGCTAAATGTTATGTGATTCCCCCTCTTTAGTTATTGACCTAGTATTTCTGCGGTTGACTTGTGACCATCTGGGTTCCTAGACTGTTCAGATGGGATGAAGCTCATTTGTGATGAATGTGGCTAACGACGGAATTGCTATGTGACCTCATCCGTCCTCTGGTGACTGAGCGCCCTGCTAGCTAGCGCATCATATTTCACATGACATGCTCGCTAGCCTAGCATGTGTCATACAGGGTCACAGACGGCCGTATACAGCTGTTTACCTGGTGGGAACGATGGATCACACCATGGATAACCAGTATTGATTCTAAGAAAGCAATGCTGTAATAGTTCCACCGTGGCGATTAAGAGTTGAATGGGGCAGTTCTGGTGGTTGGGGCCGCTCCAAGATGAATGGTTCTGGTTCCATCCTCAATGTCCTCAGTCTACCTCTGTAAGCGTCCTAGAGCCAGATGGAATACTCTCTACCTGCTCCTTAATGCCATGGATCTAAAGACATCACTTGGTTGATTTTCAACAGCTACAGTAAGGAGACAGAGTACAGAGACAGTACAGAGAAGCTGCAGCTACAATACAACACAGTGCATCTGCAGTACAATTCTGCTCAGTGCTGCTACAATGCAGCACCGCTACAGTACAGTACAGCTTCAGTGCAGTACAGTACAGTAGAGTATAGTAAAGTACAGTACAGTTTAGAACAGTACAGCTACAGTTTAGTACAGCTACAGTTTAGTAAAGTACAGCTACAGTTTAGTACAGTACAGTTTAGTAAAGTACAGTACAGTTTAGTACAGTACAGCTACTGTTTAGTAAAGTACAGTACAGAACAACCATGGAGGAAATAGAAGTCCCTCCAGCTGCCGAGTGTTGGGTTCTGCTCACAACCTTTCACAAGCACGAGAGGGCGAACGAGATCAGAGAGAGAGAGAGAGAGAGAGAGAGAGAGAGAGAGAGAGAGAGAGAGAGAGAGAGAGAGAGAGAGAGAGAGAGAGAGAGAGAGAGAGAGAGAGAGAGAGAGAGAGAGAGAGAGAGAGAGAGAGAGAGAGAGAGAGAGAGAGAGAGAGAGAGAGAGAGAGAGAGAGAGAGAGAGAGAGAGAGAGAGAGAGAGAGAGAGAGAGAGAGAGCTCTCATTTTATTTGTGTTGTCTTACGCAGAGCATTGAGCTAAGCTAGTGACATTGCTAACCGCTCCATGCTACAAGCTGAGCTTCTGAACTGGATTTCACTATGAAGGAAGGTAGGTAAGCTTCATTTAATTTGGTTGACATTTAAGATTCAAGGTTGAAAAGGTGTGTTTTAAAATCCTACCCCTAATGTGTGGCTTAGCTTTACCTTGTACAGGACCTGAAGTTCAAGGGATTGTGGATATTACAATTTAGTTGTAAATGGTAATATTCCTCTACCTGTTTAATTCCAATGGACAGGAGGATAGCACTTGCTTTCTTTTAGTCTCTTCCATTGACTTGCAGAGTGACGATAGCCTAGCTCCTGTTCGTGGGTATACACTTGTATACCTCTTACTTTCCAAAGATTGTGTTCCAATAGATGGCCATTGTAAACAAGGGCTTGTAACGACACACGGTGGTAGTCTACAGACACACAGATATCTATCTCATGGAACTCTTCTTCTGGCCGCACCATGATGCATTCAGGTGTAAACAGCTTGTCTAAAGCCAAACACCAACTTACACATATCTTGGCATTTCTTTTTCAACTTTCCCACCACTGTGGCTGGTGGACTTAAAGTAATCATCAGCAACACTATTTTCTTTTGCAAAGAAAGACCATAAATGCACAAGCAGAAACGTTTCCCCAGTTAGATCAGTGGGTTTGATTATGATGACGGATAATGATGTTAATCCACTAATTGTATTTTAATACTATATGGCACATGGTCAGTGAGATTTCATTCCTTCATCTAGAATTCATAGAACGGTGGTTGCATTTCCCCCTCTGTTCAGTCCACTCAGCACAGTTCAGTGTAGTTTGGTTTTCTCTTTCCTTTCCTTTGGCTCTTTTCACAAGTCAGGCTGAAGCAACATGGAGCCAACCGAGGAACGCCAAGCACTGACATTTAAAACACTGTCTCTTAAAATGGGATGGACTGATGGACTTAAGGTTCACTAAGCATTACTAGGGGATGGACTTAAGGTTCAGTCAGCACTACTAGGGGATGGACTTAAGGTTCAGTCAGCACTACTAGGGGATGGACTTAAGGTTCACTAAGCACTACTAGGGGATGGACTTAAGGTTCAGTCAGCACTACTAGGGGATGGACTTAAGGTTCACTAAGCACTACTAGGGGATGGACTTAAGGTTCACTAAGCACTACTAGGGGATGGACTTAAGGTTCAGTCAGCACTACTAGGGGATGGACTTAAGGTTCAGTCAGCACTACTAGGGGATGGACTTAAGGTTCACTAAGCACTACTAGGGGATGGACTTAAGGTTCAGTCAGCACTACTAGGGGATGGACTTAAGGTTCACTAAGCACTACTAGGGGATGGACTTAAGGTTCACTAAGCACTACTAGGGGATGGACTTAAGGTTCAGTCAGCACTACTAGGGGATGGACTTAAGGTTCAGTCAGCACTACTAGGGGATGGACTTAAGGTTCACTAAGCACTACTAGGGGATGGACTTAAGGTTCAGTCAGCACTACTAGGGGATGGACTTAAGGTTCACTAAGCACTACTAGGGGATGGACTTAAGGTTCAGTCAGCACTACTAGGGGATGGACTTAAGGTTCACTAAGCACTACTAGGGGATGGACTTAAGGTTCACTAAGCACTACTAGGGGATGGACTTAAGGTTCACTAAGCACTACTAGGGGATAGACTTAAGGTTCACTAAGCACTACTAGGTAGGATGGACTGTTGAGGTTCACTAAGCACTACTAGGGGATGGACTTAAGGTTCACTAAGCACTACTAGGGGATGGACTTAAGGTTCACTAAGCACTACTAGGGGATGGACTTAAGGTTCACTAAGCACTACTAGGGGATGGACTTAAGGTTCACTAAGCACTACTAGGGGATGGACTTAAGGTTCACTAAGCACTACTAGGGGATGGACTTAAGGTTCACTAAGCACTACTAGGGGATGGACTTAAGGTTCACTAAGCACTACTAGGTAGGATGGACTGTTGAGGTTCACTAAGCACTACTAGGTAGGATGGTCTACTCCACACCTTGTGACCTGCCTTTGTCTGCGACCGTAATGTTTGGAATATTTCATATAGGGTAATATTGTTTTTTGCAATGTGTAATAAAGTGATCTAAAGCAGTTAACCCCGCAGCAGAGGGTCTAGCGGTGTTCACTCCTGCCCATATAACAACACTGCACCGGGGCTAACGGAGGCTAGCTGACGGGCTTCTGAGCAGACTACAGCTCTTCCCTCTGTGGTCAACTACGGTGGCCTCTTAGGGTCAATCAGACTCATAATAATATTAATAGTGGTTATCTTTCTCACTAATAACTCACAAACTATCTGTTGGCCACCCGCCAACCTAGCTTTTTTTTTTTACCTGCATTTGTTGTGTGGTCAGGTGACTCAACATGCAAATCACCATGCCTATGTTTACTTAAGGTGTGTGTGGGTGTGGGTGTGTGTGTGTGTGTGTGTGTCAGCTAGCTAGCTAGCTCCTGGTTTAATTTAAACTTAACCGTGTCAAATGGGATTTGACCCACACATGTACAAATGTTAATTTGATGGCATTTCATAGTGGCTCTGTTTTTTAATGTGGCTTCTACCTGTGTGCCAATACTGGTCATGACTTGAAGCAGTGACCTCTCTTTAATGGATGTGTGGTTTTATTTTGAACTGGGATGGATGAGGAAGAAGGGGTCAAACCAACATCCTGTTCAAGGTCGTCTCAAATATCGTATATCATGTTGGGTTCACGACAACATACACTAAATCAGTGAGCTGCACCACAGACAAACACACACCCTGCTGGTCTAGTCTCAGGTGTGTGACTACAGACCTGCTGGTCTAGCCTCAGGTGTGTGACTACAGACCTGCTGGTCTAGCCTCAGGTGTGTGACTACAGACCCTGCTGATCTAGTCTCAGGTGTGTGACTACAGACCTGCTGATCTAGTCTCAGGTGTGTGACTACAGACCTGCTGATCTAGTCTCAGGTGTGTGACTACAGACTTGCTGGTCTAGTCTCAGGTGTGTGACTACAGACCTGCTGGTCTAGTCTCAGGTGTGTGACTACAGACCTGCTGATCTAGTCTCAGGTGTGTGACTACAGACCCTGCTGGTCTAGCCTCAGGTGTGTGACTACAGACCCTGCTGGTCTAGCCTCAGGTGTGTGACTACAGACCCTGCTGGTCTAGCCTCAGGTGTGTGACTACAGACCCTGCTGGTCTAGTCTCAGGTGTGTGACTAGTCTAGGCTGGTCTAGTCTCAGGTGTGTGACTACAGACCTACTGGTCTAGTCTCAGGTTATATGCGGATGGTGGAGCAACAAGGTAATCCTAAACGGTGGAAACGTGTATCTGAATCAGAAGCAATATCTCACTTCCTGCGTTTTCATAAGAACAGCGGCCCACAGTGGCTGTGAGGGTGAAAGATGAAGAAGTACTGGATGAGACGGGTCAACTCATCTTCTCACTAGCGTTGGGCTGTAATCTCAATCCAACCCCTTTGCTCTGTGCCTTGTTCTGATTGGCTGTCTCTCTCTCTGTGTTTCCAGATGTGTTTGTGGACTGGAAGCAGAACGCCAACGAGGTGATTGTCCGGCTGCGCTGTGGAGATGGAGTCCAGAGGGTGGAGGACGTCAGCACCACTTTCACAGACACCACATGCCAAGCTCACTTCCCTGGTACGCTGCTACGCTACACTCGTTCCATGCTAGGTTTCCATCTTGCATATCTACATGCTAAACGATCAGAACCGGAAAGGACCAGAACCACAGGAAGTTGTAGCCAGGTTATGCTACAGCTTCACAGAATAAAAAAAGTATACATAGTACACAAGACAATATATTCTCTCACTTTTGACAAAAATACAGCATACAGTCAATGTTTTTCATTCTGCTGCCTTAAGTTCCAGTCTAGGTTTAATTAAGTTTAGTACTTTGTTTATCTCGTCCTGATTGTGGTTCTTTATCGAGGGTTTACGTTGATTCAAGGGACTCTGTGTGAAATCTGCTGTTTGACCCCTGACCTCCAGATGGCCGTAAGTGGGAGTGCCGTCTGCAGGAGGAGATCGAGGCGTCGTGCAGCCGGGCGCAGTACAAGGAGAAGGCCGGAGTCCTGCTGCTCAACATGCACAAGAAGATCCCCTCCCACATCTGGCCCTCTCTCATGGTGAGCCTCCTCTTCCTCTCTCTGGCCCTCTCATGGTGAGCCCCCTCTTCCTCTCTCTGGCCCTCTCTCATGGTGAGCCTCCTCTTCCTCTCTCTGGCCCTCTCTCATGGTGAGCCTCCTCTTCCTCTCTCTGGCCCTCTCTCATGGTGAGCCTCCTCTTCCTCTCTCTCATGGTGAGCCTCCTCTTCCTCTCTCTGGCCCTCTCTCATGGTGAGCCTCCTCTTCCTCTCTCTGGCCCTCTCTCATGGTGAGCCTCCTCTTCCTCTCTCTCATGGTGAGCCTCCTCTTCCTCTCTCTCATGGTGAGCCTCCTCTTCCTCTCTCTCATGGTGAGCCTCCTCTTCCTCTCTCTCATGGTGAGCCTCCTCTTCCTCTCTCTCATGGTGAGCCTCCTCTTCCTCTCTCTCCTCAGTAGGGGTGATGAAAACATCCGTTCACACAAGAATTGCCACCCTTATCTTCATCTGTGACTCTGAATGTATTCCAATAGTTTTTTTTAGGTTTTCACGTAGTCTCTAGTCTTTTGTGTTCTTATTATTTTTAATTGGTGGTAAAATAAGCATTGCATGCGTTGCCCATTAACTTGAAGAAAGTAAAGTATGATGACAGTTCAGCCTACTGCTCCTTCTCCACTTCAGTCCAACAAAAAGGAGAAGCTGCCCGTCGCCGCGGAAACCAAGAACGGCAAGCAGCCGATCGCCGTCCCGTCCGCCGAGGCTGAGACAAACCCCGGTCCGTCCCTGACCACGCCCCTGACCACGCCCCTGACCACGCCCACGACCACGCCCATGCAACCAGAGCCCCGGCGAAGTGGCGGGAGCAGCAAGGCTGAGCGGAACCTCAAACGCTCCATGAAGAACAAACAGCAGCCGGCCTCTGAGAGGACCGTGGTGAAGGCGGACGTGGGCGAGGCCACGGGCGAGGCCACGGCCGCCAACACCACCACCGCCACTAACACCACCACCACCGCCACAACGACCACCATCACCACCACCACCAGCCGGCCCCTCGGTCAGCCCAGGGCCGACCGGCGCCCTCTGGAGCCCTGCCCGGCCAAGCGGACCCCCCCCGCCCCGACCGAGAGCACTGCGGAGGGAGGCGGTACCGGTGCGGAGCCCCGCCCCCTTCCTGAGGGCGCTACGGCAGCAGCCAATGGGAAGGCGCCACATGTTCACATGTCCGCAGGTCGCAGCCCGGTAGCACAATACGCCCAGAGTGGTGAGAGCAACACTCAGGTAACTCATCGAATATATTGGGGTGGGAATACAGCTTGGCTGATATGAGGGTGAGCCCCAAATTAAGTCACATACTCAAAAACCTTTCTTGATGTAAATCAACTTTAAGATGTATAATTTCACCTTAACTTAACGATAACTAAATGCTGCTCTGTGCACAGCCTTTCTCCCTGAGCCTAGTTCATTGACATGTTATTAAAATAGTTTTTGTGTTCCTGATCCAGGGAGAGGATAGTCCCAGCCAGCTCCCAGACACGGAGCACAGGTCTGGGTCCAGCGTAGAGGACTGTCCTGGTCCACTTCCAGCTACTCCCCATGCCCCCGTCAATCTCCTCAAACACGTCTCCTCTGGTCCAGAGAGAACCCTCTCCGAGTCCAGCACGGAGAGGACGGCCTCCGAGGCTGGAGACCAGCCTGTTAATGAGGGGTCAGATCCAGGGTCTCTAGTCCCCTCTGGGTCAGTACCGTGTCCTGGTCAGGATACAAAGACGGCCCAGCTGTCAGCCCAGGAGAGGGGGGGGGGAGAGGAGAAGAGAGACCAGTCGAAGGAGGAACCTGTGGAGACCAACCCCACCAGCGGTGAGCAGAGGTCTCTTCTCATTGTATGGTGGAACAGATATTCATACTGCTCCATTATGAAGTCTATTATTAGTGTTCAACGTCTTGCAAAAGTCTTCAAACTTTAAGGAAAGTGTAAGTTTAAAACTTCAAACAGGAATACAGCACAATATTTCTCACAAAATAAACCTTTAATGTTTAATAATCCACTACAGTGCATTTCATAATTCTGTGCATGGGATTATCAAGATGCTTTAAGTATACAGGTATCCTTCCATATGTACATGTATACATAAAGCACCTATAGATGGATGGATAGTGATACAGTCTGTTGTCGTCCTCCCAGCTCCGGAGCCCATGGTCAACCTGCTGTTTGTGAAGAACGATTCGTACGAGAAGGGAACGGACCTGATGGTGGTGAACGTCTACCTGAAGACTGTGTGCCGGGAGTCGGCCAGGGTGATCTTCAGGGAGCAGGACTTCACGCTCATCTTCCAGACCAGGTGAAGACCAGGGCTCTACTGTACACCAATACTCAACCACCGTACTCTAATATGGGCTTGTTGAAGGATAGGAGGGATGTTAGAACCAGAAGGCCTTCAGTAGGCAGAACAACACAATGGTCTAGCACAGGGGTTCTCTAACATTTCGGGGCCAGGGACCCCTGACCGCAAAAACTATTTACAAAGAACCCCTCAAAATCGTAACACCAATAAACATACGCCTACTACCACTACTCTGGTCTTTTCTATATACACACACACACATATATTGAGTTAGCCACACGGTAGTGCAAATAAGGATGTGTTTCCATACAAAAGGTTCATTGTGATGTACTGTGTAACAGCGTATTAATGCAGTATTAGAGTTATCCAGACAGTCCAGTAACAGGCCAACAGTACAGTAGGGAACAGTTATTGTGCAGAGTCTTCTGGATGTTGGCTGTTCTGCTGTATGTCAACACTAAGCCATCACGACGCCACAACCACAATCTGTTAGTTTAAAATGTCACCACTTTGCTGTGGTGTATTGATCAAAAAGATGGAAATACCAAATAAAAATACAAAAAGCAACAAATAGGAGTCTCAAACACAGACAGACTCGTCATGGTTATTTGTTAATATTATGTTGATGGTATTTGTATCATTTCCTGTTTCAGCGATGTTAACTTCCTGCGCCTGCACCCCGACTGTGGAGAGAACACGCTCTTCAAGTGGCAGGTCAAACTCAGGTGAGAGGTCAAACTCGGGTGAGAGGTCAAACTCGGGTGAGAGGTCAAACTCGGGTGAGAGGTCAAACTCGGGTGAGAGGTCAAACTCGGGTGAGAGGTCAAACTCGGGTGAGAGGTCTTCTATTCATCTATTTATAGGCTTTTAAAAAGGGAAAACACGTAATGTTTAAAATGACAATATAAATGAGCACATCCCAGATGTGAATGTACAGGATGACTCCCTTGGTGTCGGACCTCGTGGTCGACCAGGTCCCTGTGACCTCTGTTCCGCTCGCTGGGCTGGTCGTCATTCAGCAGATACTCAGAGAACTCATAATGTCAACTATTTCAGTCAGTTTCAATCTTCCTATTGATCCTTTTAAAGATTGATTGTAGCTCTCAGTCCAGTTGTACATTCCCTGTCTGTCTTATCCTTATCTTAAGATATTGATCAGATATGATTGTCTTATGATATTGATGATGTGATTCTCATGTCACCATTACAATGAAATATGTTAGAACACTTGTTTTACCAAATACCTTTTATAGAAATCAATAGATTATCGGCGGTGGCAGTAGCTCAGTCTGTAGGGACTTGGGAAACGGAAGGTTGCCGGTTCAAGTCCCCGGAACACCTGGGCTCTGCCGAGGTGCCCTTGATCAAGGCACCAGACCCCTCCACTGGTCCAAGGGGCACTGGATATACAATAGCTGCCCACTGCTCCTTATACTAGGATGGGTTAAATGAGAGGAACTCCTTTTACTGTGTGTGTCTGTATCTGACCAATAAATCTAAACCTGGAGGATTGAATCCTCCAGGTTTAGATTGAGGTTATTAAGGAGCCAGGAGGAGTCTGTTTAGTTTACAGTAAGGTGGAGGACGGTTGGTATGGAACACTGGAGCTCTCAGCCTTGGACTCTAACCTCCTGCCCCTGTGTCCGGTCGGTCCATTCCTTCCCCCAGGAACCTGATCCAGCCGGAGCACTGCAGCTACTCCTTCACCCCCTTACGTCTGGACATCTCCCTGAAGAAGAGACACAGCCAGCGCTGGGGGGCCCTGGAGGCCCCCGCACCACAAGGTCTGTTGCCTCCTTTCCTCCGGGGCCCCCAGACTAGACAAGCAGGTAGACGGGGCCCCCAGACTAGACAAGCAGGTAGACGGGTCCCCCAGACTAGACAAGCAGGTAGACGGGTCCCCCAGACTAGACAAGCAGGTAGACGGGGCCCCCAGACTAGACAAGCAGGTAGACGGGCCCCCAGACTAGACAAGCAGGTAGACTGGGCCCCCAGACTAGACAAGCAGGCAGACGGGGCCCCCAGACTCTAGACGAGCAGGTAGACTGGGCCCCCAGACTCTAGACGAGCAGGTAGACAGGCCCCCAGACTCTAGACGAGCAGGTAGACGGGCCCCCAGACTCTAGACGAGCAGGTAGACGGGCCCCAGACTCTAGACGAGCAGGTAGACGGGCCCCCAGACACTAGACAAGCAGGTAGACGGGGCCCCCAGACTAGACAAGCAGGTAGACGGGCCCCCAGACTAGACGAGCAGGTAGACGGGCCCCCAGACTCTAGACGACCAGGTAGACGGGCCCCCAGACTCTAGACGAGCAGGTAGACGGGCCCCCAGACTCTAGACGAGCAGGCAGACGGGCCCCCAGACTCTAGACAAGCAGGTAAACGGGCCCCCAGACTCTAGACGAGCAGGTAGACGGGCCCCCAGACTCTAGACGAGCAGGTAGACGGGCCCCCAGACTCTAGACGAGCAGGTAGACGGGCCCCCAGACTCTAGACGAGCAGGCAGACGGGCCCCCAGACTCTAGACAAGCAGGTAAACGGGCCCCCAGACTCTAGACGAGCAGGTAGACGGGCCCCCAGACTCTAGACGAGCAGGTAGACGGGCCCCCAGACTCTAGACGAGCAGGTAGACGGGCCCCCAGACTCTAGACGAGCAGGTAGACGGGCCCCCAGACTCTAGACAAGCAGACAGCCTGGTGCCTCATACCATTGTGACCAGCAGGCTGGTGCTAGACACGGCTCTCACACTGCCTGTTCGTCATTCAGTCTTCAGAGCGTCATGTTCATCAACCCTCCACGGTGTCTAAGGGTGGGAATCAGCTGTTCGTAACATCCTTCTATTTTAGAGTCCAAGGACGGGATGGTAGTAATGCAGGATCAGCTGTGTGCAGTCTCTGTATGTGTGGGTCCATTACGCCTGTTTAAATGCTCTTTATGGTGAGGACTGCTTCAGTCCAGCACTGTGTGGTGAGCTGAGGAGTATTCAAGTCAGTTGTCTTATCTTAACGGGTGATATTCTATGCAGCACCATATTCGGTCACGTCCTGGGATCCCGGATGCTGGACATACTAAAGGCTGTACAGCTCCGGGATATAGAAAGACCTTCCTCAAATATAGACTGCATACGTGACCATCCCCCATGTGACCCCGGGGACGGCTGCTGGTTGGTCCCGTCTGTCCCTCGGTTCACTGCCGTGTGAGGTGGTGACGCCATGAGCACATGAATGCGTGTACATGAATACACTCTAGAACGGTTCTAAAGTGTATTCATGTACACGCATTCATGTGTTTATCGCGGTGTGGCGCTCATCCGAGTGCAGCTTGGGCTAGCTCTTAAGACAGGAATTTGAGCCCTGCAACTCATCCAGTAAGCTGATCTGGGAGCAGCTCCTCCCTGCCAGCTCCACACCAACACAGCTCTGTAGTGGAGGCCCGGGGCCGTCGTCTGTCAACTGGACACGCTCTCAAAATACACCGTCAGAAAAGAGTCTACTGGAGGGACTGCTGAGTAGAGGTGGACTTTCTGCTGGTTACAGAAACCTACGGAGTTTAACCCGGTCCATTCAGAAATGTGGTTGAAGTGTTATTTAATTGATGAACTCTTATCGGATAGTGGTCGGATTTCAAGCTAAATCTAGGCTCTTTGTATTGGAAACAATCCTCCAATACAGATATCCTGAGATCAGTAACCTGGATCAATATCAAACACGGTTGATGTGATCAGATCCGCTGCTTTATTGATACGGAGAAGCAAGCTAGATATATAGACATAGGGATTCTATGTTGTTAATGTACATGTGTATTACTATTTCACTATTTAGTAATTAAGCAGACACCTTAATCCAAAGCAACTTAATTGCAGTGTGACTGCGTAGGGTTGGAGTCTGGTTGAAGCAGCCTCACCTGGTCTGAGTCAGACTGATTACTCTATGGCTGGGGAGGCTGCACACCTGTGGGTCCTTGTTAATCGAGGCCCACAGCTCTTGACAAGGCCCTCAGTCTAACTCTGGCTGCTTAACCCAGACACCAACCAGATACACTCTACAGTGAATTCAGATCCCTGGTGTTAAGAAGCAGGTAGGGGTTAGACAGTAGAGAGACGGGTCATTAAGGAGCAGGTAGGGGTTAGACGGTACAGAGACGGGTCATTAAGGAGCAGGTAGGGGTTAGACCGTACAGAGACAGGTCATTAAGGAGCAGGTAGGGGTTAGACAGGTCATTAAGGAGCAGGTAGGGGTTAGACAGTACAGAGACAGGTCATTAAGGAGCAGGTAGGGGTTACACAGTACAGAGACGGGTCATTAAGGAGCAGGTAGGGGTTAGACAGTACAGAGACGGGTCATTAAGGAGCAGATAGGGGTTAGACAGTACAGAGACGGGTCATTAAGGAGCAGGTAGGGGTTAGACAGTACAGAGACAGGTCATTAAGGAGCAGGTAGGGGTTAGACAGTACAGAGACGGGTCATTAAGGAGCAGATAGGGGTTAGACGGTACAGAGACAGGTCATTAAGGAGCAGGTAGGGGTTAGACGGTACAGAGACAGGTCATTAAGGAGCAGGTAGGGGTTAGACGGTACAGAGACAGGTCATTAAGGAGCAGATAGGGGTTAGACAGTACAGAGACAGGTCATTAAGGAGCAGATAGGGGTTAGACAGTACAGAGACAGGTCATTAAGGAGCAGGTAGGGGTTCGACAGTACAGAGACAGGTCATTAAGGAGCAGATAGGGGTTAGACGGTACAGAGACAGGTCATTAAGGAGCAGATAGGGGTTAGACAGTACAGAGACAGGTCATTAGGGGCATGATTCCCTAACTTCTGCTCCTTAACGCCATCTGAATTCACTGTCTGCTGTCTGAATGACAACACATTAAATGGCAGTACATACAGTGACTCCTAACCACAAGCTCCATCCTCCTCTGTTTAAGGTGCAGTGGGTGGTGCCAAGGTTGCTGTTCCATCCAGGCCTGCCCCCCTGGAGCCCAGCAGCCAGCCAGGCAGCAGCCAGCACAGCCCGCCCCCCCAGGAGGAACCCCCTCGGCTGGCCGAGGACAAGCCCAAGGGCCCGTCCCGAGGGGACGACGGCGGGGGCATGGACGCCGTGGTCCCGCGCTCCGACCACGTCTCCAAGCCGGAGCCTCCCGTCACCACGGTGAGCTGGAGGGGGTTTATGGGCTGGGTAGGGCCCTCCCGTCACCACGGTGAGCTGGTGGGTGTGGGTGTGGGTGTGGGTGTGGGTGGGTGGGTGGGTGGGTGGGTTGTGAAGGCTATAAAAGATGTGCCGGTTAAAATAGAATAATTATTGGTGCAATTTCAGACCGACAGTGGGGGGTGTTTTCATGCATTTGAAGTAGGCCTCCATTTAGATTTAGCCCTGTGTTTGGGTCCTTCTATTGAAATGTAATTTTTAGATTCTGATTCCGGTGATGGATCCCGACCTCCCTCATACCGTCTCAGCATGTGTCGTTATAAGCACTTGTTTAATTGTTCACACTTATTCCAATGTGTAACTGACCAGGGTTCAGGCTAGAGTCTGATCAGTGCTATCACCGCGTGAGCTCGAAAATAAATAAAAACCCACTGGCACCGTCTGACTCGCAGCCTGGAAACATGAACTACCAAGGTACTGCTGTTCTCAAGCTAGCTGGCTACGTTGCTCCATCTCCCGGTGAAACTTGTTGTCAAAATCACCCACAGATATTATTTAATAATTAAGTTCTGAATAGAAGCTTATGAAGGCCACAATTCATCAGTAGTATGTTACTTAAGCCTGCCTTGTGGACTCCTACTGGGTTTATTAACAAGCTTATTATTTGTGAAAGAAGAATGGAGGAATAAAGCTTCCCCCCTGTGGCAGAACAGAGCGGCTCTTGGCACCTTGGAGACCTTTAGAAGTTACACTCTCGCTTATTGATCCACCACGTTGGACGGTTGAACTGTAAACCGCAATGTTTTGGGGAGAGGTTTTAATGGTTTTCTAAAATGTGTACGGCCCAACCTTGGTGAACACATTTTTCTAGAGACGGCAGGCATCTCTGATTCAAACGAAGAGTGTAGTTGTCTTTGAAAGACTTGTAGTTCACCCAGCCATAGGTATATCTGTTGATTCTGTGACCAGTAGTTCACAGAGTAGTAGAGTAGTAGAGTAGAGATGGACATACAATGTTCTCCTCACTCACTCCTGATAACCTGAAGACATCACCTAGAGAGGATCCTCCTAAAGCCTTGTTCCTCCTCTCTCCTCCAGCCCAAGCCCACCTGCATGGTTCAGCCCATGGCTCACGCCCCCCCGAGCAGCAAGGAGCGCCTGGAGGAGGAGGAGGAGAAGGTGTGTCTGCCCGGCTTCACCGGCCTGGTCAACCTGGGGAACACCTGCTTCATGAACAGCGTCATCCAGTCGCTGTCCAACACCCGGGAGCTCAGGGACTACTTCCACGGTAGGTCAGGTGACCGGACGGAGCGCCGTGTGATTGGTGGAGAAGGCTGTTAGAATCTGTTGGTGTGCTGCTGTACCCAAGGACTTTTTCTCACTGTGTGCGTGTGCACGTGTGTGTGTGTGCGTGTGCAGACCGGGCATTCGAGGCAGAGATCAACTGCACCAACCCTCTGGGAACGGGGGGCCGTCTGGCCATCGGGTTCGCCGTGCTCCTCCGAGCCCTGTGGAAGGGGACGCACCACGCCTTCCAGCCCTCCAAGCTCAAGGTACCACCCGACCTCCACCCACCTTCAGCACACACCCACCTACCCCACCTTCAGCAAACACCCACCTACCCCACCTTCAACACACACCCACCTACCCCACCTTCAACACACACCCACCCACCTTCAACACACACCCACCTACCCCACCTTCAGCACACACCCACCCACCTTCAACACCCACCCACCTTCAACACACACCCACCTACCCCACCTTCAACACACACCTACCCCACCTTCAACACACACCCACCCACCTTCAACACCCACCCACCTACCCCACCTTCAACACACACCCACCCACCTTCAACACCCACCCACCTACCCCACCTTCAACACACACCTACCCCACCTTCAGCACACACCCACCCACCTTCAACACCCACCCACCTTCAGCACACACCCACCCACCTTCAACACCCACCCACCTACCCCACCTTCAGCACACACCCACCTTCAGCACACACCCACCCACCTTCAACACCCACCCACCTACCCCACCTTCAGCACACACCCACCTACCCCACCTTCAGCACACACCCACCCACCTTCAGCACCCACCCACCTACCCCACCTTCAGCACCCACCCACCTACCCCACCTTCAGCACCCACCCACCTACCCCACCTTCAGCACCCACCCACCTACCCCACCTTCAGCACCCACCCACCTACCCCACCTTCAGCACCCACCCACCTACCCCACCTTCAGCACAAACCCACCTACCCCACCTTCAACACACACCTACCCCACCTTCAGCACACACCCACCTACCTTCAACACCCACCCACCTTCAACACCCACCCACCTACCCCACCTTCAGCACACACCCACCTACCCCACCTTCAGCACCCACCCACCTACCCCACCTTCAGCACCCACCCACCTACCCCACCTTCAGCACCCACCCACCTACCCCACCTTCAGCACACACCCACCTACCCCACCTTCAGCACACACCTACTTTGGGTTTCACAGCAGAAGTACAGTAGCAGAAAGATGACCTGTCTCTCTCCCTCCCCTTGTAGGCCATCGTAGCCAGCAAGGCCAGCCAGTTCACGGGCTACGCCCAGCACGACGCCCAGGAGTTCATGGCCTTCCTGCTGGACGGCCTCCACGAGGACCTGAACCGCATCCAGAACAAGCCCTACACCGAGAGCGTGGACTCGGACGGACGGCTGGACGAGGTACCCGCCTGGAGGACTGGAGATGCTAGCGGGGGCGTGTCCACCGTTTGACTGGGGAGGCATATGCCTGCTCCCAAAATGTTATTTGCCACTAAATCGTATGCTACTAAGCATTTCAGTACAATTGTACATTATAAATAAAGTTCATTTTGGTACATGCCTGTACAGCAGTCTGGGTTGGCCAGATGGACAAGCTGGTGGTCTGCCAAAGGACCGTAAAATGGCTTGGAGGCACTCTGACCTTGACACTCTGACCTTGACCATCTGTTTGTCTGTCCGTCCATCTGGCAAATTCCGAGATGTGTTTGAAACACGTGACTTTATAAAGGATGGATCAATGGGACCTGCAGGAGAGACAACCCCACAGCCTCAGAGCAGACAACACTACTTATTGTTGATAACCAAACCTTCATTTGATATACTTGCCAACATTTTTGATCATTTGGCGGGTTGGTTAGTAACACATTGTTCTGTGGAGAGACAAACTCAAAGCACAAATCACTGAAGCACCAGAGAACGTCACCAAGTCAACCCATTTCTCATTTAGCCCCTTTAGCCCTAAAAGCTATCGTTCACCTCTAGATCGCCACGGATTGAGAAATCCTTTCATGTGTTGTAACATGAAGAGGAACCCTCTGAGCACCCAACAGATCAAATGTGTCCTGATGCTCCGTGGCCCCACTACACTACATCCTCCAGAAACCAGTTCTGTCTTTAATCACATTGTTGTGGATGTTTGTGAAGGGAGGACACGCCTTACTTTGTGCTGTTGTGTCTAGGTGGTGGCGGAGGAGGCGTGGCAGCGTCACAAGATGAGGAACGACTCGTTCATCGTGGATCTCTTCCAGGGCCAGTTCAAATCCAAGCTGGTCTGCCCCATGTGCTCCAAGGTAGAGGGAGGGGCCTCAGGGCCTCCAGAGGGCTGAGGGTCAGGGGGTCACGTGGGCCTCCAGAGGGCTGAGGGTCGGGGGGTCACGTGGGCCTCCAGAGGGCTGAGGGTCAGGGGGATGGGGGGGTCACGTGGGCCTCCAGAGGGCTGAGGGTCGGGGGGACAGGGGGTCACGTGGGCCTCCAGAGGGCTGAGGGTCAGGGGGTCACGTGGGCCTCCAGAGGGCTGAGGGTCAGGGGAACGGGGGCTCCCTCAGGGCCTCCAGAGGGCTGAGGGTCAGGGGGTCACGTGGGCCTCCAGAGGGCTGAGGGTCAGGGGGTCACGTGGGCCTCCAGAGGGCTGAGGGTCAGGGGGTCACATGGGCCTCCCTCAGGGCCTCCAGAGGGCTGAGGGTCAGGGGGACGGGGGCTCCCTCAGGGCCTCCAGAGGGCTGAGGGTCAGGGGGTCACGTGGGCCTCCAGAGGGCTGAGGGTCAGGGGGACGGGGGCTCCCTCAGGGCCTCCAGAGGGCTGAGGGTCAGGGGGACGGGGGCTCCCTCAGGGCCTCCAGAGGGCTGAGGGTCAGGGGGTCACGTGGGCCTCCAGAGGGTCAGGGGGAAGGGACAGACTCAACTGTTCCTGGACCAGTCACCATTATTTATTTAAAATGAATTAAGATAATTTAACCTCTTGTGTTGCTTCTGCCACTGACCTGACCTCTCTACCCCCCTCCTCCTCTTCAGGTCTCCATAACCTTTGACCCCTTCCTCTACCTGCCGGTGCCGTTGCCCCAGAAACAGAAGGTTCTCACTGTGTTCTATTTCGCTAAGGAACCTCACAAGAAGCCTGTCAAGGTGAAGAGAACAGGCATATCACCACCTCTGTTCTGCCAAACCTCAAGAACATTCATATTTATTGATGGGATTCTCTCTCGCTCTCTCGCTCTCTCGCTCTCCAGTTCCTGGTGAGTGTGAGTAAGGAGAACTCGAGGGCCGCCGAAGTGCTGGAGTCCATTTCCCGGAGTGTGAGGGTCAAGCCAGAAAACCTAACCCTCACAGCGGTAAACTCAACCCTAAAACACTGACCTCTAGACTCTAAAACATAGCACTAGACTCTTAACCCTAAAACACTGACCTCTAGACACTAGACTCTAAAACATAGCACTAGAATCCTAACCCTAAAACACTGACCTCTAGACACTAGACTCTAAAACATAGCACTAGAATCCTAACCCTAAAACACTGACCTCTAGAATCCTAACCCTAAAACACTGACCTCTAGACTCTAAATCATAGCACTAGAACCCTAACCCTACAGGATAATGTCCTGTGCTGTCCTGATATGTCTCCATGTTCTCTAGGTGGAGAAGAGTCTCTTCAGCTGTGTGTTCTCCTCGGCCCACTCCCTGGACACGGTGTCCCCGGCCGACACGCTGCTCTGCTTCCAGGTCATGTCCAAGGAGCTGGCCAAGGAGAGGGTGGTGCTCCTCAGGGTGCAGCAGGTAGCTGCTCCACCTGCCTTCTCCTTCCACAAAGCACACTCAGATTTACTACTAGTTTTTTATATGCTAAACAAGAAAACTGAACACGCAAAAAAGGAATAACCATTAAAACGCATTAAAAGGAACTTTTATATGCAGGATGTCCCCACCTGATGTCCCCACCTGTTGTCCTCACCCGTTGTCCCCACCTGTTGTCCTCACCTGTTGTCCTCACCCGTTGTCCTCACCTGTTGTCCTCACCTGTTGTCCTCACCTGTTGCCCCATCTGTTGTCCCCCCAGAGGTTGCAGGTTCCCAGCCTCCCCATCTCCAAGTGCGCCGCGTGTCTCAAGCCTCCGTTGGCCGACGAGGACAAGCTGAAGCGCTGCATGCGCTGCTACCGCGTGGGATACTGCAACCAGTGAGTCCTCAGCCCCGTTCCCATGGCAACCCACCAGCTTCCCTTGGCAACCGAACAGTCAGCAAGTTGGCCGTAGCAACGGAACGATAATATCAGTTTCCTGTAGCAACACAACAGTGAACCTAGCAACAGTACCAACTAGCTGTCTTAGCAACAGGAGAATCTGGCAAAATGACATTAAAAGTCATCAACTACTACATGAATAATTTAGTTTTTCTAATGAATTCTCTGTATATTTGTTGATGTATATTGAGTTAGGACCATGTTGTAATCCGAGGCTGACTGGGTGCCTCCCGTGTCCCCAGGGCCTGTCAGAGGAGCCACTGGGCCCTCCATAAGGGCCAGTGTGGGAGCAGCTGTGAGAACGTGGGTCTGCCCTTCCTGGTCAGCGTGCCTCTGTCCAGACTCACCTACTCCCGCCTCACCCAGCTGCTGGAGGGGTACTCCAGGTGCTCACCTAGTCTCTCCTCCTCCTCCTCTCCTCTCATCCCCCTCTCTCACCTGCCTCCCTCTCCCTCCTCTCTCTCCCTCTTCTCTCTCTCCCTCTTCTCTCGCCCTCCTCTCCCTCCCTCCTCTCTCTCATTCCTCTCTCGCCCTCTTCTCCCTCCTCCCTCCCTCCTCCCTCCCTCCTCTCTCGCCCTCTTCGCCCTCCCTCCTCTCTCGCCCTCTTCTCCCTCCTCCCTCCCTCCTCTCTCGCCCTCTTCTCCCTCCTCCCTCCCTCCTCTCTCGCCCTCTTCTCCCTCCTCTCTACCTCCTCTCTCGCCCTCTTCTCCCTCCCTCCTTTCTCACCCTCCTCTCCCTCCCTCCTCTCTCACCCTCCTCTCCCTCCCTCCTCTCCCTCCCTCCCTCCCTCCTCTCTCACCCTCTTCTCCCTCCCTCCTTTCTCTCCCTCCTCTCTCGCCCTCTCCTCCCTCCCTCTTCTCTCGCCCTCTCTTCTCCCTCCCTCCTCTCCCTCCCTCCTCTCTCGCCCTCTTCTCCCTCCCTCCTCTCCCTCCCTCCTCTCTCGCCCTCTTCTCCCTCTTCTCCCTCCCTCTTCTCTCGCCCTCTTCTCCCTCCTCTCCCCTCCTCTCCCTCCCTCTTCTCCCTCTCTCCCTCCCTCTTCTCCCTCCCTCTTCTCCCTCCCTCCTCTCCCACCCTCCTCTCCCACCCTCCTCTCCCTCCCTCTCCTCCCTCCCTCTTCTCCCTCCCTCCTCTCCCACCCTCTTCTCCCTCCCTCCTCTCCCTCCCTCCTCTCCCTCCCTCCTCTCCCTCCCTCCTCTCCCACCCTCTTCTCCCTCCTCTCCCTCTCTCCTCTCCCTCCCTCCTCTCCCTCCCTCCCTCCTCTCTCTCTATCCATCTCACACCTTGTGTTTTCCTCTCCAGGTATTCGGTCAACGTGTTCCAGCCTCCCTTCCAGTCGGGCCGGGGGTCCCCAGAGACCACCCTGCCCCCCCCGGGTCCCCCGCTAGGCAGACCCGACGGGACCTCCCACCACAAGGAGGAAGAGCAGGCGGCGGGCGGAGGAGACCAAGAGCCGGGCCACACCTCCTCCTCCTCACTGGTCCCCGGGGAGTCCAGTGACTCTCTCTCCTCCCTGACCCGGACTACGGACTCTGGCTTCTCGGAGCCCCCCTCCCTGGCCTCCTCCTCCTCCGGCGGCCCCCTGGACCCCCAGGCTGAGAAGGAGACGTCCTGTGAGAAGGTGACTCGGCCAGAAGGTGAGACCCCCCCCCCCCCCCCCCCCTCGGTGCTTATGGTTGGCTGGACCGGTACTCCTTTACTCCAGTACTGGTTTATCGTTTTACCACTGATTACGGGCAGATGTTTGTTGGGTTCAAATGATGAAGTTTTCCGAGAATGCTAATGGGGGGTCACAGGGGGGTCAAGGGTCAGAGCCCTAACGTGTGTGTCCCTCCCCAGCGGTGGTGACCGGGTACCAGCAGCCCAGCGGGTCGGCGCTGGGACACGCCTGCCAGTTCTACATCGCTCTGCTGGACGCCAACAACAAGGAGCAGAGACTGGATGAGAATGGTGACCACGCCTCCCGTTTCTCAGTTTAACCCAGTGATAGTGAAGTGCTTTGAGTGTCCATCAAACGGACACTGTACAGATGTCCAAAGACCCGAGTCCATGTTCTAACCCTGACCCGTGTGTCCTCCCCCGTCGTACCAGAGGACCTCCTGACGGATCTCCCCGAGGACGTCTCCCTGGAGTTGGTGTGGAAGAACAACGAGCGTCTGAAGGAGTACGTTCTGGTGCGCTCCAAGGACCTGGAGTTCCAGGAGGACCCGGGTTCCCTGAGCCAGACGTCCCGGGCCGGCCACTTCACCCTGGAGCAGTGCCTCAACCTCTTCACCAAGCCCGAGGTGCTGGCCCCCGAGGAGGCCTGGTGAGGAACTCTTTAAGAACTCTTTATACCAGCTGATGTACTAGACCGCAACTTACCTTCAGCATTACACTTTTTGTCATTTGATCTGATCTCGTGTGTGTGTGTGTGTGTGTGTGTGTGTGTGTGTGTGTGTGTGTGTGTGTGTGTGTGTGTGTGTGTGTGTGTGTGTGTGTGTGTGTGTGTGTGTGTGTGTGTGTGTGTGTGTGTGTGTGTGTGTGTGTGTGTGTGTGTGTGTGTGTGTGTGTGTGTGTGTGTGTGTGTGTGTGTGTGTGTGTGTGTGTGTGTGTGTGTGTGTGTGTGTGTGTGTGTGTGCGCTCTGTCGAGGGACCAGGTACTGCCCAAAGTGCCAGCAGCATCGTGAGGCGTCCAAGCAGCTGTTGCTATGGCGACTGCCCAACGTGCTCATCATCCAGCTGAAGAGATTCTCCTTCAGGAGTTTCATCTGGAGGGACAAGATCAACGACATGGTGGACTTCCCCGTCAGGTACCAGGCGGACGCTTTCATCCTCCACCTTCCTCCGATTAAATAATGGTGGCAAGAAGGTGTAGATTTGGCTCCATCTAGTGTCTTCTAAAAGAACAGCAGCTGTCCGTACCGTCAGTCTCCAGGTCTCTACATGTACCACCGGTATGGTACATGGAGAGACCTGGAGACTGACGGAGTAAACCTGGAGGATTGAATCCTCTTCATTGGTCTCATGTCCTCACAGTGAAATGAGTTCCTCTCAGTGAACCCATCCTAGTATGAGGAGCAGTGGGCAGCTATTGGATATACAGGGGAGGAGTCTGGTGCCTTGCTCAAGGGCACTGAGGCAGTTTGGCCCAGGTGTTTCAGGGGACTTGAACTGGCGACCTTTCCGGTTCCCAACAGACTGAGCTACTGCCCCCCCCCCCCCGCGGTGTCTGGTGTCTAACTGTGACCCTGTCCCCAGGAACTTGGACCTGAGCCGGTTCTGCATCGGGCAGAAGGACGACCTGCAGCAGCCCCCGGTCTACGACCTGTACGCCGTCATCAACCACTATGGGGGCATGATCGGAGGGCACTACACCGCCTACGCCCGCCTGCCCAGCGACAAGAACAGCCAGCACTGTGACGTCGGTCAGTACTGTGGAGTACCACTCCTATAGGACCAGGAGTACCACTCCTATAGGACCAGGAGTACCACTCCTATTAGTACTGTGGAGTACCACTCCTATTAGTACCACTCCTATTAGTACTGTGGGGTACCACTCCTATTAGTACTGTGGAGTACCACTCCTATAGTACTGTGGAGTATCACTCCTATTAGTACTGTGGAGTACCACTCCTATTAGTACCACTCCTATTAGTACTGTGGGGTACCACTCCTATTAGTACCACTCCTATAGGACCAGGAGTACCACTCCTATAGGACCAGGAGTACCACTCCTATAGGACCAGGAGTACCACTCCTATAGTACTGTGGAGTACCACTCCTATTAGTACCACTCCTATTAGTACTGTGGAGTACCACTCCTATTAGTACCACTCCTATTAGTACTGTGGAGTACCACTCCTATTAGTACCACTCCTATTAGTACTAGGCCTGTCTCTGGCCTTGCACTCAAGTCTGCCGTCAGTAGTACTACAGGTTTGTAGTGGTACTATAGTAGTAGTTGTAGTAGTTTGGTTTATACTATTAGTAGTGTCCTTAATAACAATTGAGTTGTTGAAGCTTGTTGTAAATGATAATACACATCACTCCTATCAGTGCCTCCCTAATGGTCCTCATTCCTCCTCATGTTTCCTCCTGGTCTCCATCTCTCTCCTCCAGGCTGGCGTCTGTTTGACGACAGCACCGTCACCATGGTGGAGGAGAGCCAGGTGGTGACGCGCTACGCCTACGTGCTCTTCTACCGCCGACGCAACTCCCCGGTGGAGAGGCCCCCCCGCTTCCTCGGGCCCCTGGGGACCGAGGCCCCCGGGGCCCAAGGGGGAGCAGTCAGCCAGGTGGGGGCACACACACACACACACACACACACACACACACACACACACACACACACACACACACACACACACACACACACACACACACACACACACACACACACACACCACACACACACACACACACACACACACACACACACACACACACACACACACACACACACACACACACACACACACACACACACACACACACACACACACACACACACACACACACACACACACTTTGTCCCACCTTTTTTGGGATCTGGTCACCCTAACACACACACATTGTGCGTAAGAGATGCCAGGAGAGACAGGAGCCGTGTGTTAGCAGGGGGTCACAGTGCAGGTTTACAACACTTTACGTCCTGTCTCCGGTGGGTTCCTTGGTGCATTGCAGGCGTCTGTGGGTTCAGTCTGTAGGTTCAGTCTGTAGGTTCAGTCTGTAGTCTGGGATGTACGTGCAGAGCCAGCTGCTCTAAATCCTTCATCAGAGGAACTTAATCCCAGGTGGGACTTTCTGAGTTTCCCTCCATCTTCATCTGTGTGTAAGTCCTCCACTGGGACGCATGTGGTGTAGGAAGTCAGATGTGATGCTTACTGATAGCGTGTTGTTAGCTTGTTTAGACGGAGCGCTGACGCAGGTTTCCGCCGCAGGCCTCACTAATATGGCAGGAACTGGAGGAAGAGGAGGAGGAGGAGGAAGGGCCGCGGGGCAGGCGAGCCGCGCCCCGACCCGCGATGCCCCGCCCCCGGCAGGACGGCGAGGGGCGGGCAGGGCCGTGGAGGCGGGCGCGCCCCCCCGCCCCGTCTCCCCCGGAGGACGACTGGTTCCACTACCTGGTGCTGGGGACGCTGGTCGCCCTGCTGGCCCTGCTACTCAACCTGGCTTACCCCCTGCTCTCCTACACCTCCCGGGCCTGAGCCCCGCCCAAACCTCCGCCTGGTGGCACCCTGACCTCAGAGGTCGAAGGTCGACACCCACGGCCTGAAACAACCAAGGAGCCTGCCCCGCCATGGATTTGAAATCCAGGATAACTTGTCAGTCGGAGGCTATTGTACACGAAGCCAACAGATCAATATGATGATCATTTATCCATAGAAATCATCAGCAGCTTTCAAAATGAAAGGAACCGCCCCACATTGCATGAGTAAGGAGAGTGAACCAGGCTGTGGACCAGAGGATGTGGGGTTAGCAGGCCTCCTGGAGGAAGCTCTTGGTCAGCCTCCTGGAGGAAGCTCTTGGTCAGCCTCCTGGAGGAAGGCCTCAGACCCCCTGGTGCTTCAGGTCACCGGCCGGCCCTCCGTTGGGAGAGGAGAGACCATGGAAACAGAATGAACACTATTTTAGATTTGAACAGTTCTAGCTTCAAGCGATGGTGAGGGACTGTTTTAGTCTGCTGCCGTTCTGCTCTCTGGGAATAACTCGACACTACCGCCCCACGGATGAGGAGCGCTGTCTGGACTACGGCTCATCCTTAATAGAAGATAGAAGATAGAAGTCTGCAACGGTTTGATATGTTTTCATGTTAGGAATGATCTTTCTACGGTGTCTATCAGTCATATTGAAATGAGTTTTCCCAGTAGGTCTGTATGGTTATTGTCATTTCATCAAGTTAAACCAGCTGCCAGTCAAACCGGCCCCATGTCCAGGAAGCTCTAGAATGTTGTAACCTAACAGGAAGTGATGTCATGAGCCATGGAGCCCGTGCCGGGTTCTAAGGGTCCTCTGGTGCTCAGGGCTGCTTGGTTTTAAACATCAAGTCGACAGGATGCGTAGAACTGGATCGGAACCACATGGATTTGTAGTTCTGGGTTCTGGTGTTGAACAGAACCGGTCTCAGGGATATCCCAGGGCTCTCTCCTTTAGTTCATTTTAATCAGTACTTAATTTAAATAATATGCCGCTGTATTGCATAAACCTGAATCCAATGAATTCAATCGTAACGTCCAGTGCTTTACATTGCTTTTATGTAATTTTCATAACTGTTTTCCAGATTGCATGTTTAAATTCTTGTTATGTCATTGTTTTTTTCATTAATTTTTGTTTAATTACGAGGTGTGTGTGTGTGTGTGTGTGTGTGTGTGTGTGTGTGTGTGTGTGTGTGTGTGTGTGTGTGTGTGTGTGTGTGTGTGTGTGTGTGTGTGTGTGTGTGTGTGTGTGTGTGTGTGTGTGTGTGTGTGTGTGTGTGTGTGTGTGTGTGTGTGTGTGTGTGTGTGTGTGTGTGTGTGTGTGTGTGTGTGTGTGTGTGTGTGTGTGTGTGTGTGTTCTGCTTGTCGAGGAGGTTAATAATTAGTCCTCTATTTTAAAAAGCCTTGTCGCCGTCCCCATGGCGGCAGTAAAGTGTCCGGTGAACTGTAACGTCATCCTGCTCCTCGCAATAAAACCCGTCATCCTATGGTCTGTTTTGGCTTTACTGAAGCTGTTCTCTCAGAATGTCTGAATACCTGCAGTTTGTAGCGGTTACGTGGTGTGTGTGTGTGTCATGGTTCCTGACCGGCTATCGGGAGTGTCGTGAGTTCTGTGTCATGAGTTCTAATTGGCTTGTGGAGCGTATCTCAACTGGTCCTCCCCATGTATCCTGAATTATAATTGGCTAGGAGGTATCATGGTGTTGATTGGCTCCTCATGTATTGATGACGGTGGTTTGTTGGGGGTATTGATTGGCTCCTCATGTATTGATGACGGTGGTTTGTTGGGGGTATTGATTGGCTCCTCATGTATTGATGACGGTGGTTTGTTGGGGGTATTGATTGGCTCCTCATGTATTGATGACGGTGGTTTGTTGGGGGTATTGATTGGCTCCTCATGTATTGATGACGGTGGTTTGTTTTGCAGGGCTCTAGCCAGGCCATGTACGGGGCAGCAGACCTGGACTCGGACGGACCACCCACGCTGTCCACCGAGGTGACCTCTGACCTCTACAGCCACGTCGGAGACTGCTCGGGGTCGTCCTACAGCAACATGGAGGAGGTGGACTAAATGCCTAGCGACCCCTCGCCTAGCAACAGTTACCTAGCAACAGTTTTAACCGCCTCACCAGCGGCGGTTGGCCTTATAAGAACGTCTCCTTGGTGCTGACATAATTCCACGCGCGCCTGACCGCCAGGTTAGACCCCGCCCCCAACACCAGGTTTCCATAGGATGTGTATTAGTATTTATATACAGTATATATACGTGTGTGTAATGGTTTAGTTAATGCTGACCTTCAGGCTCCTGGCGCTTCTGTCATTTTCTGGGTTCTAAAGCACTGTAGTAGTAGAAGGGCTCTGGGGGCTGATGTACCTTCACTCCAGGGGGTCCCTGAGCTCCTCACTCCCCCCCCCCCCCCCCCCCCCCCGAGGAACGGGTGGAGGGGCCCCAGGACCCCCCCCCCCTGAGGAACGGGTGGAGGGCCCCCAGGACCCCCCCCCCCGAGGAACGGGTGGAGGGCCCCCAGGACCCCCTGTGGTTCTTTAGTGCCGGTTGGAGACGAGGCGCCACGTAGCAGTGGGGGTGGGCTGTGAGACGGGTGCTAGCCTGTACCACCCAGGGCAAAGCTGCTTCCTGCTTCCTGTTTTAACTTGACCTTCGTTGCTTTGTTTTTTGTTCCGTTTGTTTTTGATTCCTCTCTGTCGTTTAGTCTGTGGATGATGATGATTTATTTGGAAAGGCTTATTAAAATCATGCGTAAAAGTGCATGACTGCATGTTGATCCAAACAGCAGCTCCAGGGGGGGTCCGTCCCCCTGGCATCCAGGTTCTCTGGAGGGGGTTGTCTTGTAGGAACCCCCAGCCTCTCCCCTCAGCCTCTCCTCTGCCTCAGCCTCTCCTCTGCCTCCCCTCAGCCTCTCCTCTGTCTCCCCTCAGCCTCTCCTCTCAGTCTCCCCTCTGCCTCCCCTCAGCCTCTCCCCTCAGCCTCCCCTTCTCCCCTCAGCCTCCCCTCTGCCTCTCCCCTCAGCCTCCCCTTCTCCCCTCAGCCTCTCCCCTCTGCCTCCCCTCAGCCTCTCCCCTCTGCCTCCCCTTCTCTCCTCAGCCTCTCCCCAGCGTCTCCTCAGCCTCCCCTCAGCCTCTCCCAGCCTCTGGATACAAGGTGGTGCTTGTTGCTTCATGCTGCTGTGAATATGATTATAAATGGTTAATATAAATAAACATTTTTTTTCTAAAAACTAAAGGTAGCGCATGTTGTCAGTGGTGATTGATAAGTTCTATGTAATACGTTTTGTAAAATCATAATTAGCAAAGCGTTTGGTTATGCTTATTGTTAGAAGCTTGAGCTTTGGATTCTGAGTCTCTAGAAAGACAAACTTGTGGACTAAACCAACAGAAACATGTTGTCAATACTTTATTATATATTACCACATTAAACCTAAACTATTTAGTGAAATATAGTGTGATGTTGTCACTCTAAATACGAGGTGTCTCAATGGGTCTCCACCACAGGGGTCCATTGAGGTGGACTAGAAGCTTCTCTCTGCCTGGGGTCAGAGTCCTGAGGCATGGCCTGGAAAGACTTTTGAGAATAGATGTTTTTATATAAAGTCTTATTTTAATCTATATGTAATATATTTAACTATTCAATGATTTTACTGTACATGCGATTTAACCATGTCTGTAAAGGGCCTTGGGTGTCCACATAAGAGGTCCTCTCAGAGGTCCCTCCGGGCGACGCTAGGCGGCGCTGTTTTCTATGAACCTACGGATGAGAATGAGGAAGTAAACAAGAACCCGGCCGCCACTCGTCAATGAAAAGCCGGTTAGTCAACACGAGCCTTCAGGTCCGTTAAATCACGTGACTGGAATCAGACGTTCCAGTTATTAATAACAGTTATGGCGGAAAATAATGTGCAACACTGCGACGGGTCGGTCCCTCCAGAGGACGGGTCGGTCCCTCCGGAGGACGGGTCGGTCCCTCCAGAGGACGGGTCGGTCCCTCCAGAGGACGGGTCGGTCCCTCCGGAGGACGGTCGTCCTCGGGACGGTCGTCCTCCAGAGGACGGGTCGGTCCCTCCAGAGGACGGGTCGGTCCCTCCAGAGGACGGTCGTCCTCCAGGACGGTCGTCCCCCGGAGGACGGGTCGGTCCCCCCGGAGGACGGGTCGGTCCCCCCGGGGAAGAGGAAGCTGGTGCTCCACGTGGACCTGAACAACACCGTCCTGCTGTGGGACGCGGTGACGGCCCAGGGTCCCATGGCGGCTCTGGACGGCTTCCTGGCCACCGTCACGTGGGGCAGGATGGACCCACACGGTGGGGGGTCTCTAATGTCTAGTGTGACCCTGGGGGCACACACCCCAAGAGTGGGTTCTGGTTCATTCAAACTGGTTCTGGTTCATTCAAACTGGTTCTGGTTAATTCAAACTGGTTCTGGTTAATTCAAGATATTCCAGATCTTCGATGCACATTTGAGGTCTTTTTTATTAATGAATTCTTGACCGTTGATTCGTTTCATCACTCGATTAGAACATCCCAGACCGACATGGGTTAGTTAAAGAGAAGGTACAATATCACTTATATATTATATATAACTAATAGATATTATATATAACTAATAGATATTATATATAACTAATCTAATGACATAACAGTCGGTCCCCAGGGGGTAAGGAACCACGTCCTCCTTAAGGAACCACGTCCTCTCAGGTCCTTCAGTAACACTGGAGGTACTTTTTACTGACCGCTTGTAGTGACTAGTAACTTGCAATGCTATACTATACAATGCTTTGCTATAAACAACTATATAAACAACCCACTATATTCTATACTATAAACAACACTATATACTGCCTGCTATATGCTGCTTTATGCATACATATAGGGAATGGTGCAAGAAGCTATTTAAAGTGACAGTAGTGCAGCATTACAGTGCAGTACAGCGTGGTATTACTAGTTTAACTTATAACAGACTATCTACAGTACTGGTCCTTGTAACAGCGTGTACACAGTGTGTATTACTACAGTGTGTATTACTACAGTGTACTGGTCCTTGTAACAGAGCGTGTATACAGTGTGTATTACTACTTGTACTGGTCCTTGTAACAGCGTGTATACAGTGTGTATTACTACTTGTACTGGTCCTTGTACCAGAGTGTGTACAGTGTGTATTACGACTTGTACTGGTCCTTGTAACAGAGCGTGTATACAGTGTGTATTACTACTTGTACTGGTCCTTGTAACAGAGCGTGTATACAGTGTGTATTACTACTTGTACTGGTCCTTGTAACAGAGTGTGTATACAGTGTGTATTACTACTTGTACTGGTCCTTGTAACAGAGCGTCTATACAGTGTGTATTACTACTTGTACTGGTCCTTGTAACAGAGCGTGTATACAGTGTGTATTACTACTTGTACTGGTCCTTGTAACAGAGCGTGTATACAGTGTGTATTACTACTTGTACTGGTCCTTGTAACAGAGCGTGTATACAGTGTGTATTACTACTTGTACTGGTCCTTGTAACAGAGCGTGTATACAGTGTGTATTACTACTTGTACTGGTCCTTGTAACAGAGCGTGTATACAGTGTGTATTACTACTTGTACTGGTCCTTGTAACAGAGCGTGTATACAGTGTGTATTACTACTTGTACTGGTCCTTGTAACAGAGCGTGTATACAGTGTGTATTACTACTTGTACTGGTCCTTGTAACAGAGCGTGTATACAGTGTGTATTACTACTTGTACTGGTCCTTGTAACAGAGCGTGTATACAGTGTGTATTACTACTTGTCGGACCCTTCTCTCTCTAGGAGTCTAAAGGTGGAGGTTTGTTCTCACTCAACCTTCCGTCCTCACTTTGCAGGGAAGTGGGAGTGGCTTAGCGACACGCCCTCCCTGCTCCCGCCATGCGAGGGCGCTGTCAGCCATTACTCCCAGTTTGGTCGCGTGACGGGATTCACCTCCGGCGCGGGACGGGCCTTCCGGCCCATCCTGGAGGAGCATCTGGCCTCCCTGCGCTGGCCTGAGGGCCTGGAGGTAACCCCCCAGGGCTTAGACCACGCCCCCTAAACCCTGTATAATTATATAATATGGATTCATTAGTAAATACACGTAAACAACAAAGCTAAACCTTTTCAGCCACACCTTGTGAGTCCTCTGGGTGGTTCCCTTTGACTCAGAGACTGGTCTCAGAGGACCGGAGGGTGAGGGGACAGCAAGGCGTGGCCGTTGTGTGGGGGCTAGCATCTGTTTCCTCCCCCCTCTCCCCCCTGCAGGGAGACAAGGAGCTGTCGGTGAAGGGGGAGGACGGGAGGCTGTACCACTGGATCTTACCCTCCTTCTTCCAGCTGCTCCGGGACCTGGTCGCCCAGGGAGCAGAGTTCTCCATCCTCTTCCGGACCTTCGGGAGCGACCTGCCCCGGGTGCTCAGTGCCGTGTCCCGCACCCTCACCCAGGGGGCCCACCCGCTGTTCCCCGACCTGCTCGACCTCAAGGTACAGCCTGACCTCTGGGTGACCCCTGACCCCTCAGCCAGACCTAGCACTCCCTAACTGACCTAGCACTCCCCAACTCCCTCTCTTCGTGTGTGTGTGTGTGTGTGTGTGTGTGTGTGTGTGTGTGTGTGTGTGTGTGTGTGTGTGTGTGTGTGTGTGTGTGTGTGTGTGTGTGTGTGTGTGTGTGTGTGTGTGTGTGTGTGTGTGTGTGTGTGTGTGTGTGTGTGTCATGAGACGTGGACATTCCTGTGATTGTTCTGCTTCTGGGGGAGGGATTCTCCCTCGGTTATGTTCCTTGGCAACAAAAGGAGAACTGTGTGTCTCCTGCTCCACGCCTCCCATCTCTCTCCTCCCCCGTCTCCTTCTGCTCCACGCCTCCCATCTCTCTCCTCCCCCGTCTCCTTCTGCTCCACGCCTCCCATCTCTCTCCTCCCCCGTCTCCTTCTGCTCCACGCCTCCCATCCCTCTCCTCCCCCGTCTCCTTCTGCTCCACGCCTCCCATCCCTCTCCTCCCCCGTCTCCTTCTGCTCCACGCCTCCCATCCCTCTCCTCCCCCGTCTCCTCCTCCTGACTCCTATACTTTGTTGTCATTAATCACAGAGACGGGTGCAACTGAAGAAGTTATAAATAGCATCAGTATATTAATAATTGTGCTTGTGAGGCTAATGAGGGTCAGAATTAGGATTCATCAGAACGCTGGGGAATTGAACCTGAAAGGCGGCAACAAAATGTTGACTTGAATTTCTCCTCACCCTCCCTTCTCCCCCCCTCCTCTCCCGTCTCTCCCCCCCTCCCTCCTCCCCCCCTCCTCTCCCGTCTCTCCTCCCCCCCTCCTCTCCCGTCTCTCCCCCCCTCCCTCCTCTCCCGTCTCTCCTCCCCCCGTCCTCCTCTCCCGTCTCCTCTCCCGTCTCCTCTCCCTCCTTTCCCGTCTCTCCCCCCCTCCTCCCCCCCTCCTCCCCCCCTCCTCTCCCGTCTCTCCCCCCCTCCCTCCTCCCCCCCTCCTCTCCCGTCTCTCCTCCCCCCCTCCTCCCTCCCTCCCCCCGTCCTCCTCTCCCGTCTCCCCTCCCTCCTCTCCCGTCTCCCCCCCCCTCCCCCCCTCCTCCTCTCCCGTCTCCCCTCCCTCCCCCCCTCCTCCTCTCCCGTCTCTCCCCTCCCTCATCTCCCGTCTCTCCCCGCTCCCCCCCGTCCTCCTCTCCCGTCTCCCCTCCCTCCTCTCCCGTCTCTCCCCCCCTCCTCTCCCGTCTCTCCCCCCCTCCTCTCCCGTCTCCCCCCCCTCCCCCCCCCTCCTCTCCCGTCTCCCCTCCCTCCCCCCCCCCCCCTCCTCTCCCGTCTCCCCTCCCTCTCCTCCTCAGCTCAGTGTGAACCAGACCCCAGGGAAGATCCGCTGCAGTAAGAAGGGGGTGGTTCTGACTCGGGGGACGGAGCGTGTGACGACCCGGGGCGGACCCAGAGACCTGTACCGCTACCTGGGGTCCGTGACCGGGCTGGGCGGCTTCCAGGACCACTTCGACTGGTGCTCACATCCACGCTCACTTTGATTGATCTATAAAGTATTATTGATCGTTAAACTACTATTGAACTATAACCCTCCTCTCTCCCTCTCTCCTCTTCTCCCTTCCTCCTCCCCCTCCTCCCTCTCCTCCCCCTCCTCCCTCTCCTCCCCCCTCCTCTGTCTCCAGGTGGGCCAGGAACTCCCACTCCCTGCTGGGGGGGAAGCCCCTGTGGGTGGACCCCTTCGACCCGTCTGTCCAGCACATCTTCTTTGACGACAACATCCGACTGGAGGACAAGGACACCATCGTTCACCCCATGGTACGCCGCTAGCATGTAGCATGAAGCATGTAGCATGTAGCTCATCCATCCTCCTGTGCTGTTGGTTCAACCGTCCCAAAAGTTGTCAGAAACCCCCCCAGAATCCTATTGAACAGATTGGTACCACATTTCTAACAATCGGGGACTAAAGGTCGCTGACGAGCCCCTGATTGGCTCTGACCCAAGGGGGCGGAGTTTTGCCATCATGCCACGCCCACTATCCAAGCCACGAAACCCCACAACTCACAAGAAGGCTAGAAACCCGTGGTCTTCACCGGGGAGAGCCGAGGGGTGTCTTGAAGGTCTCTGATGAGCCTCCGACCGGCTCAGAACCAAGGGGCCAGGGGGTCTGATGGCTTCATGACGGGGCTGACGAGACACGAGGCTGACTGCTAACCGCTGCTATAGGCTACCGTTCATCAAATGCTTTCACATTTAAGTTTTTGGAATCCTCTCCACTTGAATCCATCTATGATCCTCCAACAACTCCATAGGAACCTAATGGGCAGATGAGAGGATTTTGATTGAACATAAACTTAACTTTATTTTTGAACTGTGTGTGTGTGGTATATTCTATCCTATCCTATTCCTACACTAACTAAGGAAAATACTTTAAACCTATTCTTTTGTAGATGTTTTTCATTTTTTTTCGGGTAAATTTGACCCAAACAGCACAGAAGGGTTAATGACATGTGTCTGAATTCCCTGGAAGTCTAAATAAAAAGACCAGGCCAAATAGTCAAATAGCAGTAAACATATGAACTGTATCTGTTTTGTGACGTGGTCCCCAGGTGTTCCTGGAGGCTGGCGGTGAGGAGGTCCGTACGGCCTCCACCTCGGAGCTCTACGACGTCTGCCTGGTGCAGAACGACCTGCTGAGAGCCATCTCAGACCCGGAGTACTTCACACAGAGGGTCGCCATCTGCAGGGAGAACTACCAACGCAACCTCCAGCAGGGGGCGAGCTAGAGCCCCACCCGCCTCCAGTAGGGGGCGAGCTAGAGCCCCACCCGCCTCCTGCAGGGGGCGAGCTAGAGCCCCACCCGCCTCCTGCAGGGGGCGAGCTAGAGCCCCACCCGCCTCCTGCAGGGGGCGAGCTAGAGCCCCACCCGCCTCCTGCAGGGGGCGAGCTAGAGCCCCACCCGCCTCCTGCAGGGGGCGAGCTAGAGCCCCACCCGCCTCCTGCAGGGGGCGAGCTAGAGCCCCACCCACCTCCTGCAGGGGGCGAGCTAGAGCCCCCCTCCACTGACTGACTGCTGGCTTAAAGAAATGCGTAATACTGATAACTGTGGGAGGTGACGGGTTATTTTCATAGAGATATTTAGGAGTGAAGGATATAAAAGCTTCTTTATTTATTTTTGTGGAGGTAAAGTAAAGTATTGTGTTGAGTCCTGATCGGTTCTGATCACTTGAGTTTTACCGAACTTTGAGATCCTTTGAGCGTAGGAGTGTTCGGGTTCCAGAGAGCAGAACACATTTAAACATTAGTCATCAGAACAGAAAAGAACCCAAAACTTGAATCCTGAGGCAACAGAAATCCATTTCTGATCATCCAGATTTTATTCAGTTGATGTTTTGTTTTACACTCAATGCTGCGTAGTACTCCACGATAAACCTGTGTTTGTGTGTGTGGTGTATATATATATATATTATATATATATATATACAGTGTATATATATTTATATACAATGTGTGTGTATATATATATATATATATATATATATATATATATATATATATATATATATATATTTATATACAGTGTGTATATATATATACATATACTATTTACCGACAAATAAATAGTTAAAGTAAGAAATTACGCATTTTACATTTAGTTTTGCAGCAAGGTTTGTTATTTACGGTATTATATACTGAAAATAATAAGTTGTAATACTTGAAATTCCTGTTTATTTATTTGGGGTTTAATCAATCTGTACATTGAATCGTGACCTGCTGTTCAATAAATCTCAGACAAAGTGAATAGTATCTATTGGTCTTCATTGGGACGATGAAAGGTGTTCTTCTATTGACTTATTGCTGACCTTTTAAAAAAAGGAAGCCGTTACTTGTCATTCTTCTTCTGTCCACACGGTGGCAGCAAAGCTGTATTATTGTAGGACGTTGGTCAGACCAGATGAACGTTTGGCTGATGCTCAGTACCGCTGGCCGCCAGCTTCACACCACGGCGGCGGTAACACGTAGAGCAACACTTGAGGAGTGAGGAGGAGAGGACCGACAAGTGAGACAGGCGGGGTGGTGCTGCTCTTTTGGGGCTCAGAGAGAGAGAGAGGAGGGAGACAGACAGAGAGAGAGAGAGAGATGGAGGGGGGTGAGACACTGAGCCGATGGTTGGAGGAAGTGGCTGAAACCGCTCTGTCTGGTTTTAATGAGCTCTCCATCGTGGTCTGGATGGAGAACATGTAACCCGGACTTGGTCCAACACGACCCTGGATTCTCCTCCTGCGTCTGGAGACCAACTGAAGACTGAGGTGAGGCTTCTGTGTGGGTTTTGTTAAACTCAACTTTTAACAGTTTATGAAGCGTAATGCGCGTCGTTCTGGATTCTTATCACACTGCTCGGTGGTGCG
Organism: Muraenolepis orangiensis; assembly: GCA_027704905.1. Lineage (NCBI taxonomy): Eukaryota > Metazoa > Chordata > Actinopteri > Gadiformes > Muraenolepididae > Muraenolepis > Muraenolepis orangiensis. The sequence goes on along the minus strand of CM051013.1, from coordinate 26,802,268 downwards.
TAAAGGAGCTCTGCTCCTTTATGATGGGATCGGGAGGGGAAACGTTGAACGGTAAATAGAGCAACGACCCCCTGGACCCGGGGGCCTCCCACCGAACCCGGGGTGGACGGGGTTCTCTGGTTGTCTTTGCGGGTTCCGGGTAGCAAAGGAACCCCGAAGTCTCTCCAGATACGCGTCTTTAAAGATACCCTCACGGGGTCTGCGGCCGCTGATGGAGCCTCGGTTCAACAGATGGACGACCCCCCACACCGGGTCGGTGGAGAGCCGGAGAGGGAGGGATCTAGTAGTTAGGGATCTAGTAGTTAGTGATCATGGTAGTTGTCGAGATAACGAGGCTCGCTGGGAATGAACTGCATGTGACAGTCGTCTGGCCGCGGGCCACGTCGGCATACCAGCCCTATATATGGAGGTAACACACATACCGTGGATTTATGTGTGTTTGTGCGTGCGTGTGTGCGTGTGTGCCCTGTAACTGTTCTGTTGTTTAACCAGAACCCATCTGAGGTCCTCAGAACCTCAGGCCTGGGTCAGAGGTCCATAGTATTCTGTACTGAATGGGACCGCTCACCCACTCACCCACTCACACACTTACACACACACACTCACCCACTCACACACAGACAAACTCACCCACTCACACAATCACACATTCTCACACTCACTCCTCACTCCTCATGTGTTGCTCTACGTGTTACCGCCGCCGTGGTGTGAAGTGTGTAACTTACACACTCACCCACTCACACACTCACCCACTCACCCACTCACCCACTCACCCACTCACACAATCACACATTCACACACTCACACACTCACCCACTCACACACTCACGCACGCACACAGGGATGTAAACATCTATGGAGGTTCCATCTAGAAGCAGAAGAACACGTTCTGATGTCTCTCATTGGGTTCACACTGCTGGGGTTATTATGGGATGGCTGAGGGGGAGGAGTCAGAAGTCTTGGTCTGTGACTACTGTATATAGTTTGAATACATACACAATATACAAATATACCGTTATACCTGTCTATAACCTAATGCCGAGAGAGAGAGAGAGAGAGAGAGAGAGAGAGAGAGAGAGAGAGAGGGGGGGAGAGAGAGAGGGGGGGGGAGAGAGAGAGAGAGAGAGAGAGGGGGGGGGAGAGAGAGAGAGAGAGAGGGGGGGGGAGAGAGAGAGAGAGAGAGAGAGAGAGAGAGAGAGAGAGAGAGAGAGAGAGAGAGAGAGAGGGGGGGGGAGAGAGAGAGAGAGAGAGAGAGAGAGGGGGGGGGAGAGAGAGAGAGAGAGAGAGAGAGAGAGGGGGGGGGGGGAGAGAGAGAGAGAGAGAGAGAGAGGGGGGGGGGGGAGAGAGAGAGAGAGAGAGAGAGAGAGAGAGGGGGGGGGGGGGAGAGAGAGAGAGAGAGAGAGAGAGAGAGCTGCATGGAGTGTTATGACCTGTTTAATAGGAGCTGTAGTGTTTGGTTCTCTGTGATGGGGAGCAGAACCTCTCTAATTCCATTCCAGTCATTTAACAGACGCTGTCGTCCAACGCGACTTACAATAAGGTCATTCAACAGGAAGGCAAGAGAATTACTCGTCACCAGAAGTCAGAAGTGCATTTCCTTCCTAAGCAGTCATAATAATATAATATTAAACATACTGTTCACCAGTGGAGGCTCGTCCACTATTCTGTTTTTATTTAATCATATTTTATAACTGCTGTCTGTCGTCGGGTTTTGCACATAAGATTTTCACTCACTGCTTTATACTTAGTGTAAACTGTGAAGTGACAATAAACTTGACTTGACTTGACTTTCAGAGAAAAATAAACTTGCAAGAGAAAAATCAATACACATCCAGTAAATGTAACCGATTCATCTGTGAAAATACTGATAATATATCATTTTTAACACTTCGAAGCACAACAATCAAGTCTGTGTCAAAGTAACAACAGCGCCCCCTATCGCAATTAAAAGGGGGGGACCGTCCTCCCCAAGCTCCCATTGAAGTCCATTCTAAAACTCCCGGACCCGAGCGGCCGGTGAGTCCTGGTTTAACATGAGTGTGTGTGTGGCGCTAAGGGGGGACCATCGTCCCTGAGGGCGGGTCTAGCCAGAGGCTGTGAACCAATCAGCAGAGCTCACTGCTGGTGAATACCTAATCAGAGTTTTTAGTGGGGGGGGGCGGGTTATCATCATGTAAGGATCTATCTTGTGTCATTCATTAATTCTGCGTTCCGGACAACTATATTTTGTATACTTATACTATATACTTATAGGCTGAAACTTTCGAGCTATGAATTCAAAAAGTCTCAATTCAACGCCAAACTTGAACAGAAAGCATGGCTTACCGTGACAAAGTGGTGTGTCTTTGGGTCGCGATTAGACAAGCTTTTTGAATGAGCTCCAGGGGTCTGATGGCAGACGCCAGGTGGCAGCAAGGAGGGAGTTGCAGTAGTCCAGACAGGAGATGACAAGAGCCTGGATGAGCACCGGGATGCCTCGTCAGTGAGGCAGGGCCAGATTTGGGCGGCAGGATAGCTCAGTCTGTTGGGACTTTGGAACTGGAAGGTCACCGGTTCAAGTCCCTAAAACACCTGTGTGGAGGGTCAGGTCTCTGTGTGGACGGTCAGCTCTCTGTGTGGAGGGTCAGGTCTCTGTGGTGACGGTCAGGTCTCTGTGGTGATGGTCAGGTCTCTGTGGTGACTGTCAGGTCTCTGTGTGGAGGGTCAGGTCTCTGTGGTGATGGTCAGGTCTCTGTGTGGACGGTCAGGTCTCTGTGTGGAGGGTCAGGTCTCTGTGGTGATGGTCAGGTCTCTATGGTGACGGTCAGGTCTCTGTGGTGACTGTCAGGTCTCTGTGTGGACGGTCAGGTCTCTGTAGTTGCGGTCAGGTCTCTGTGGTGATGGTCAGGTCTCTGTGGTGATGGTCAGGTCTCTGTGGTGACTGTCAGGTCTCTGTGTGGAGGGCCAGGTCTCTGTGGTGATGGTCAGGTCTCTGTGTGGAGGGTCAGGTCTCTGTGGTGATGGTCAGGTCTCTGTGTGGAGGGTCAGGTCTCTGTGGTGAGGGTCAGGTCTCTGTGGTGATGGTCAGGTCTCTGTGTGGAGGGTCAGGTCTCTGTGGTGAGGGTCAGGTCTCTGTGGTGATGGTCAGGTCTCTGTGTGGAGGTTCAGGTCTCTGTAGTGATGGTCAGGTCTCTGTGTGGAGGGTCAGGTCTCTGTGGTGATGGCCAGGTCTCTGTGTGGAGGGTCAGGTCTCTGTAGTGATGGTCAGGTCTCTGTGGTGAAGGTCAGGTCTCTGTGGTGATGGTCAGGTCTCTGTGTGGAGGGTCAGGTCTCTGTGGTGATGGTCAGGTCTCTGTGTGGAGGGTCAGGTCTCTGTGTGGAGGGTCAGGTCTCTGTAGTGATGGTCAGGTCTCTGTGGTGATGGTCAGGTCTCTGTGTGGAGGGTCAGGTCTCTGTGTGGAGGGTCAGGTCTCTGTGTGGAGGGTCAGGTCTCTGTGGTGATGGTCAGGTCTCTGTGGTGATGGTCAGGTCTCTATGGTGACGGTCAGGTCTCTGTAGTGACTGTCAGGTCTCTGTGTGGACGGTCAGGTCTCTGTGGTTGCGGTCAGGTCTCTGTGTGGACGGTCAGGTCTCTGTGGTTGCGGTCAGGTCTCTGTGTGGAGGGTCAGGTCTCTGTGTGGAGGGTCAGGTCTCTGTGTGGAGGGTCAGGTCTCTGTAGTGATGGTCAGGTCTCTGTGTGGAGGGTCAGGTCTCTGTGGTGATGGTCAGGTCTCTGTGGTGATGGTCAGGTCTCTGTGTGGAGGGTCAGGTCTCTGTGGTGATGGTCAGGTCTCTGTGGTGAGGGTCAGGTCTCTGTGGTGATGGTCAGGTCTCTGTGTGGAGGGTCAGGTCTCTGTGGTGATGGTCAGGTCTCTGTGTGGAGGGTCAGGTCTCTGTAGTGATGGTCAGGTCTCTGTGGTGAAGGTCAGGTCTCTGTGGTGACTGTCAGGTCTCTGTGTGGAGGGTCAGGTCTCTGTAGTGATGGTCAGGTCTCTGTGGTGAAGGTCAGGTCTCTGTGGTGACTGTCAGGTCTCTGTGTGGACGGTCAGGTCTCTGTAGTGATGGTCAGGTCTCTGTGGTGATGGTCAGGTCTCTGTGGTGATGGTCAGGTCTCTGTGTGGAGGGTCAGGTTTCTGTGGTGATGGTCAGGTCTCTGTGTGGAGGGTCAGGTCTCTGTGTGGAGGGTCAGGTCTCTGTAGTGATGGTCAGGTCTCTGTGGTGATGGTCAGGTCTCTGTGTGGAGGGTCAGGTCTCTGTGTGGAGGGTCAAGTCTCTGTGTGGAGGGTCAGGTCTCTGTGGTGATGGTCAGGTCTCTGTGGTGATGGTCAGGTCTCTGTGTGGAGGGTCAGGTTTCTGTGGTGATGGTCAGGTCTCTGTGTGGAGGGTCAGGTCTCTGTGTGGAGGGTCAGGTCTCTGTAGTGATGGTCAGGTCTCTGTGGTGATGGTCAGGTCTCTGTGTGGAGGGTCAGGTCTCTGTGTGGAGGGTCAAGTCTCTGTGTGGAGGGTCAGGTCTCTGTGGTGATGGTCCGGTCTCTGTGTTGCGGGTCAGGTCTCTGTGTGGCGGGTCAGGTCTCTATGGTGACGGTCAGGTCTCTGTGGTGACTGTCAGGTCTCTGTGTGGACGGTCAGGTCTCTGTGGTTGCGGTCAGGTCTCTGTGTGGACGGTCAGGTCTCTGTGGTTGCGGTCAGGTCTCTGTGTGGAGGGTCAGGTCTCTGTGTGGACGGTCAGGTCTCTGTGGTTGCGGTCAGGTCTCTGTGTGGAGGGTCAGGTCTCTGTGGTGATGGTCAGGTCTCTGTGTGGAGGGTCAGGTCTCTGTGGTGATGGTCAGGTCTCTGTGTGGAGGGTCAGGTCTCTGTGTGGAGGGTCAGGTCTCTGTGGTGATGGCCAGGTCTCTGTGTGGAGGGTCAGGTCTCTGTAGTGATGGTCAGGTCTCTGTGGTGATGGTTAGGTCTCTGTGGTGATGGTCAGGTCTCTGTGTGGAGGGTCAGGTCTCTGTGGTGATGGTCAGGTCTCTGTGGTGATGGTCAGGTCTCTGTGTGGAGGGTCAGGTCTCTGTAGTGATGGTCAGGTCTCTGTGGTGATGGTCAGGTCTCTGTGTGGAGGGTCAGGTCTCTGTGGTGAGGGTCAGGTCTCTGTGGTGATGGTCAGGTCTCTGTGTGGAGGGTCAGGTCTCTGTGTGGAGGGTCAGGTCTCTGTGTGGAGGGTCAGGTCTCTGTGGTGATGGTCAGGTCTCTGTGTGGAGGGTCAGGTCTCTGTAGTGATGGTCAGGTCTCTGTGGTGATGGTCAGGTCTCTGTGTGGAGGGTCAGGTCTCTGTGTGGGGGGTCAGGTCTCTGTGTGGAGGGTCAGGTCTCTGTGGTGATGGTCAGGTCTCTGTGTGGAGGGTCAGGTCTCTGTGTGGAGGGTCAGGTCTCTGTGTGGAGGGTCAGGTCTCTGTAGTGATGGTCAGGTCTCTGTGGTGATGGTCAGGTCTCTGTAGTGATGGTCAGGTCTCTGTGTGGAGGGTCAGGTCTCTGTGTGGAGGGTCAGGTCTCTGTGTGGAGGGTCAGGTCTCTGTGGTGATGGTCAGGTCTCTGTAGTGATGGTCAGGTCTCTGTGTGGAGGGTCAGGTCTCTGTGTGGAGGGTCAGGTCTCCGTGTGGAGGGTCAGGTCTCTGTGGTGATGGTCAGGTCTCTGTGGTGATGGTCAGGTCTCTGTGTGGAGGGTCAGGTCTCTGTAGTGATGGTCAGGTCTCTGTGTGGAGGGTCAGGTCTCTGTGTGGACGGTCAGGTCTCTGTTACCGTGTTTCCACCAAGCTGTTTTGAGGGCTGGTTCGGAGCTTGGGCCTAATCTCAAACCAGTTCTTTGCGTTTCCACCGCGAAGGAACGAGACAAACTGCCTCCTTGCGGTCGTTGTGGTCCTCGGCAGAAGGTCACAATAAACTAGAGGAGCTTCTAGAACAAACCGCTATTAGAAAAACTACAGCGTGAGATGTCTTCAGCGGGGGACAGGACCGAGGAGCTAATCGATAACAAACTGATGATCCGCTGCTGTCACTCTGGTCCTGGTAAGTTTTACTTTATAAATCTTTCCCGTGTTGCCAACCAGCTTTGTATTTATAATCTGTTTAGCGAGCTGCTCATTATCACATCAATGTTATGTTCCTATCATCACAAATGAGGAGCTATGATTGCTAGGCTTCTGTTAGCCGCTATTAACCTTGATAACGTCAGGATGCTACTTTCTAAAAACAGTAAAGTGTAATGGAGTCATGTTTTAATGCACTTTTCTGTTGGTTTAGTTTATGGAGTCGTCTGCCCTCGACGATGTCGATGTGGAGCTACTGCCCCCACTGGGCTGCAGCTCCCAGGAGCCCAGGAGCCCCTCAGAGCCCAGGAGCCCAGGAGCCCAGGAGCCCCTCAGAGCCCAGGGGCCCAGGAGCCCAGGAGCCCAGTAGCCCAGGATCCCCTCGGAGCCCAGGAGCCCCTCAGAGCCCAGTAGCCCAGGAGCCCCTCAGAGCCCAGGAGCCCCTCAGAGCCCAGGAGCCCCTCAGAGCCCAGGAGCCCCTTGGAGCCCAGGAGCCCCTCAGAGCCCAGGAGCCCCTCAGAGCCCAGGAGCCCCTCGGAGCCCAGGAGCCCCGGAGCCCCTCAGAGCCCAGGAGCCCCTCAGAGCCCAGGAGCCCAGGAGCCCCTCAGAGCCCAGGAGCCCAGGAGCCCCTCAGAGCCCAGGAGCCCCTCAGAGCCCAGGAGCCCAGGAGCTCCTCAGAGCCCAGGAGCCCCTCGGAGCCCAGGAGCCCCTCAGAGCCCAAGAGCCCCTCAGAGCCCAGGAGCCCCTCAGAGCCCAGGAGCCCCTCAGAGCCCAGGAGCCCCTCAGAGCCCAGGAGCCCAGGAGCCCCTCAGAGCCCAAGAGCCCCTCGGAGCCCCTCAGAGCCCAGGAGCCCAGGAGCCCCTCAGAGCCCAGGAGCCCCTTGGAGCCCAGGAGCCCCTCAGAGCTTTATTGACATTGACTTATTGGACTGCACTCTACACTTCTACATATTGTGATTATTGTATTTTGTGTATTCAATGTTTTTTTTAAATAAAACTAATTCTAAATATAAATGTCTGTTTCATTATGCTTTATCAACCGAGAAACATAATACAAGATGACCGTTTTGAAGAAGAAAAGGCAAATGGTCCCTTCTGTTTAAGTACTCTATTAATGCAGCTCTAACGTCAAGTCCATTTTATTAGTATAGTCCTTTATCACAGTTAGGGGCTTCAACGGAATGGCGTCCATAGCACTAAAGACCAGCAGCTGTTTGTAGCCTCAAAGCCAGGAGCAACACGTTTACAGACAGCATGTAATCCACTGTGGTGGAAGTTGGCGCTTAGCGTCGCTGGGGAAGCAGAGACGTTAACAGTGACGTCATGGCGTGGCTCTCTAGGTGAACATGTTGGTGGAAACGCAAACCAGTTCTTAGACGGCTCGCCAGTTGAACCAACTGCGAATCGGTTCTAGCGCCATCCGAGAGCTAGAACTAGGCTTGGTTGGTGGAAACGAGGCATGTGTGTACAGCCTCTTCCCCAGGAGGACCAGCAGCCTCCAGGTGACCTGGTTCCCAGGTGTACCTCCAGGAGAACGATGTCTGGTGGGTAGAGAGACCTGAGACAGGAGGGTCTATGACTGTTCAGAAACAGACGCTAACCGTGACCGCTAGCCGTGATGGCTAGCTGGCTCCAGTGTTCAGCACTGAGAACTCCTTCTGAAGTGCTTTTTTCTCCAGTTAAATACACAAGTTAAGGATGTGAAGGGACTTGGATGACCTGTTTGTCTGCCTGTCTGCCTGTCTGTCTGCCTGTCTGTCTGTCTGTCTGTCTGTCTTTGTCTCTCAGCCTGTCTGTCTATATGACTGTCACAAACTGTTACTTCATCTGAGGCTGTTTGTCTTACTGTCTGCTTACATTCATTTCTCTCTCTCTCTCTCTCTTGCTCTAATAAACACACCTATCTCTCTCAACTAAACCTCTCTCACTCTCCTGTACACACCCTCTCTCGCTCTCAGGGCTCACAAACACACACACACACACACACACACACACACACACACACACACACACACACACACACACACACACACACACACACACACACCTGGCCAAGGCCAAGGCGGACACTAATAGAAGCTCTGATAGAAGTTCTGATAAAAGCTCTCATAGAAGCTCCAATAGAAGCTCTAATAGAAGCTCTGATAGAAGTTCTAATAGAAGCTCTAAATTAAGCCCTGATGGAACCTCTAATAGAAGCTCTGATAGAAGCTCTGATAGAAGCTCTGATAGAAGCTCTATTACGCCTCGTTTCCACCAAAGCAAGCCTAGTTCTAGCTCTCGGGTGGCGCGAGAGCCGGTTCGCAGTTGGTTCAATTGGCGAGCCGTCTAAGAACTGGTTTGCGTTTCCACTGCCTTTTTCGCCGAGAGCCACGTCATGACGTCACTGTTAGCGTCTCTGCTTTCCCAGCAGCTAGCGCCAACTTCCACAACAGTGGATTACATGATGGATGGAAAAGTGTTGCTCCTGGCTTTGAGGCTACAAACAGCTGCTCGTCTTTAGTGCTATGGCCCCTAACTGTGATAAAGGACTATACTAATAAAATGGACTTGACGTTAGAGCTGCATTAATAGAGTACTTAAACAGAAGGGACCATTTGCCTTTTCTTCTTCAAAACGGTCATTATGTTTCTCGGTTGATAAAGCATAATGAAGCGGACATTGTATGAAAAATAGAAATGTTTTATTTAAAAAAAACAAAAAACATTAAATACACAATATACAGTAATCACAAAATATAAAAGTGTAGAGTGCAGTGTAATAAGTCCATGTTAATAAAGCTCCGATGGGCTGAGGGGCTCCTGTGAGCTGCAGCCCAGTGGGGCGGTAGCTCCGCATCGCATCGTCCAGGGAAGACGACTCCATAAACAACTAAAACAAGAGAAAAGTGCATTAAAACATGACTCCATTACACTTTACTGTTTTTAGAAAGTAGCATCCTGACGTTATCAAGGTTAATAGCGGCTAACAGAAGCCCAAGTCAAGTCAAGTCAAGTCAAGTCAAGTTTATTGTCACTTCACAGTTTACAGTTTAGTATAAAGCAGTGATGTGAAATTCTTGTGTGCAATACCCGACGACAGACAGCAGTTATAAAATAAGATAAAATAAAAATAGATAAAAAATAGAATAAAAAATTGAATAAAGAATATAAAATAAAAATAAAAAATGCAATTTATAAAATGCAAAAATCAGCACAGAAAAGGGCAATATATATATATAAATCAATGTAATAAAATATACATTGTTATATGTTATACGCCCTTGTTCAGCAGCCTGATGGCCTGACTGTGGAAGCTATCTCTAAGCCTATTTGTACGACACTTGATACTGCGGTATCGCCTGCCTGACGGTAATAGTGAGTAAAGTTCGTGGCTGGGGTGGGCAATGTCTTTTATAATTCTTTTGGCCTTGGCCACGCACCGCTGGTTGTAAATGTCCAGGAGGGAGGGGAGCTCACCTCCAACGATATACTGGGCCGTCCGCACCACCCTTTGAAGCGCTCTGCGCTCGAGTGCCGTGCAGTTCCCGTACCAGGCGGTGATACACCCTGTCAGAACACTCTCGATGGTGCCGTTGTAGAATGTTCTCAGGATGCGGGGGCCCATGCTGAATTTCTTCAGACGCCTGAGAAAATACAGGCGTTGTTGGGCCCTTTTCACCACGTGTGTGGTGTGCGTGGACCATGTGAGGTCCTCGGAGATGTGCACGCCGAGGAACTTGAAGCTGCTGACCCTCTCTACTGCAACGCCGTCGATGGAGATAGGGCTGTGCTCTCCCCTCTGCCTCCTGAAGTCCACGATCAGCTCCTTGGTCTTCTTGACGTTGAGGGCGAGGCTGTTCTCCTGGCACCACTGCTCCAGCGATCCGACCTCCTCCCTGTAGGCTGTCTCGTCGTCGCCGGCGATCAGGCCCATCACTGTCGTGTCGTCAGCAAACTTGACGATGACGTTGGAGCTGTGCATAGCCATGCAGTCGTGGGTGTAGAGGGAGTAGAGGAGAGGGCTCAGCACGCATCCCTGGGGGGCTCCCGTGTTGAGGGTCAGTGGCTCTGATGTGGTGCTGCCCATCCTCACCACCTGGCGGCGGTCCGACAGGAGGTTCAGTATCCAGCTGCACATGGATGGGGGTACGCCTAGACCTCTCAGCTTGGTGTCGAGCTTGGCAGGAACTATTGTGTTGAATGCTGAGCTGTAGTCCACAAACAGCATTCGCACATAACAGTTCTTCCCCTCCAGGTGGGAAAGGGCAGTGTGGAGGGCCATGGCAATTGCGTCGTCCGTGGATCTATTTTGACGATATGCAAATTGCCATGGGTCCAGCGTGGTAGGTAACACGGAGCAAATAAAGTCCTTGACCAACCTCTCGAAGCATTTGCTAACGATCGAGGTGAGGGCCACAGGTCTGTAGTCATTCAGGCATGTTACCTTGGTTTGTTTAGGGACAGGCACGATGGTGGATATCTTGAAGACCGCGGGGACAACAGCCTGGGACAGGGAGAGGTTGAAGATGTCTGCAAAGACTCCTGCCAACTGGTCTGCGCATGCTCTGAGGACGCGGCCCGGGATGTCGTCGGGGCCTGCCGCCTTACGGATGTTCAGCCGCTTAAAGGTGCGGCGCACATCCGCCTCCGAGATGCGCAGCTGGCTGGTCTCCCCAGTCGGTGCTGGCTTCGGCGGGCTGCCGTTTACGTCGAACCGAGCAAAAAATGTATTTAGCTCTCCTGGGAGGGAGGTAGAGGAGTTCTCTACACAACTGGTTCTCCCTCTGAAGTTCGTTATCTTCTGCAGCCCCTGCCACATACCCCTCGCATCGTGTTTCTTGAATTTATCTTCCACTCTGTCCTTATACTCCCGCTTGGCAGTGACGATGGTCTTACGGAGGTCGTAACGGGCTCTCGTATATTCCTCCGTATTACCGGAACCAAAGGCGGCGTTACGCGCATGTAGGGCAGCGCGAACATCGCCGTTAATCCACGGTTTCTGGTTGGGATATATCCGAACCGACTTGGTCGGAACAACGTCATCTATGCACTTCTTGATGAACCCGGTGACCGACGACGCGTACTCGTTGATGTTATTGTCCGAGGCAACGCGGAACATGTGCCAGTCAGCGTGATCAAAACAATCCTGCAGCGTAGAATCTGATTGGTCCGACCAGCATTGGACCTCCCTCACAGCGATCGGTTGCTGCTTCAGTCTCTGCCTATAGGCGGGGAGTAGCTGGATAGAGCGGTGATCTGATTTGCCGAACGGTGGGCGGAGGAGGGCCTTGTAGCCATCACGGAAGGGAGTGTAGCAGTGGTCGAGGATCCGCTCGCCCCGTGTGTTGCTCTTTATGTGTTGGTAGAACTTCGGGAGAACCTTCTTCAGGTTCGCCTTGTTGAAGTCCCCCGCCACGATGAGAGCAGCCTCGGGGTGGGCCGACTCCTGTTCGCTGATAGCCCCGTACAGTTCCTTCAGCGCTGTGTCCGTGTTGGCTTGTGGGGGAATGTAAACAGCGGTCACGGTTACCGCTGTAAACTCCCGAGGTAGCCAGTATGGACGGCACATAAGCATCAGGTACTCCAGGTCCGGGGAACAGAAAGACTTGAGGGGATGTACATGGCTTTGGTTGCACCAAGATCTGTTTATCATGAGACATACCCCCCCTCCGCGATCTTTACCGGAGAGAGCCTTTGTTCTGTCCGCCCGGTGTACGGAAAATCCCGTCGGCTCGATAGCTGCGTCGGTAACCCCCTCCGACATCCATGTCTCCGTAAGGCAGATAATACAATTGTCCCTAGTTTCCCGGTGGAATTGAATACGAGCCTGTAGTTCGCTTAACTTATTGTCCAGAGACTGTACATTAGCCAGTAGAATGGTGGGTAGTGGGGGGCGATCGGATCGACATCTCAGCCTGACTAGCACGCCGGCTCGCTTCATTTTGGGCACGTAATCGTGCCCAAAATGGACGGAGATAATCCAGCTGTGACTTCGGGCGGGACGTCCGAGCCGAAAGAATGAAAAAACTCCGGTAGGCGGCGAGCGACTGTCGATCTGATCTCCCAAAGTGTGCAGAAGTTATAAGTGAACTTGCTGCTAACATCCTGAACTAAAATACTTGCGATAAAAAGAATAAATAACAAAAAACTGCGTCGTCGTGCGGGAGCTCGCGACACGGCAGCCATCTCGTACGGCGCCATACTCCACATACTCCATACTCCACTCCATACTCCACTTAGAAGCCTAGCAATCATAGCTCCTCATTTGTGATGATAGGAACATAACATTGATGTGATAATGAGCAGCTCGCTAAACAGATTATAAATACAAAGCTGGTTGGCAACACGGGAAAGATTTATAAAGTAAAACTTACCAGGACCAGAGTGACAGCAGCGGATCATCAGTTTGTTATCGATTAGCCCCTCGTATCGTCCAGTTTGTTATCGATTAGCTCCTCGTATCGTCCAGTTTGTTATCGATTAGCCCCTCGTATCGTCCAGTTTGTTATCGATTAGCTCCTCGTATCATCCAGTT
>CM051013.1:26769668-26784668 GCA_027704905.1 Muraenolepis orangiensis | reverse complement strand
GCTCAGGGAAAACACGCTTTACATTTGAAGCTTTTTTAAATGAATTAACTTTTTTTGTATTTATTTTTGACAACCGTCCCTTGTGGTCGCGACCCCCAGGTTGAGAACCACTGCCCAAGACGACACTCATTGCTCACTAATCACTCACTAAACACTCACTAATCACTCACTAAACACTCACTATACACACGTGTGGTGTATGAAATGTAACTGTAATGAAAATAGCTCACTGTAAGACATATAATGGCACAAAGTGAGTGTGATGGTGTGTGTGTGTTAGACATTACATTCCAGTCATTTAGCAGACACTTTTATCCAAAGTGTCTTACAATAGTGTGTTTAACAAAGGAAGGTGAGAGAACAACTCGTCACCAGATGTCTAAAGTGCATTTCATTCATAACAAGTCTCCAATAACTGAACCAGTGATCAGGTAGAAGAACAATAAGTTCAGGTAAAAGTACAGTAAGGGAAAAGTACAATAAGTTGGCAAACAATACATAACAATATCTAGAACAATATCTACCTATCTATGATAACTAATCTACTTAGATAATCGACTTAGCGCCACGAGGAAGGATCCGGGAAGTGTGTCCTAAAGAGATGGGTTTTCAGCCTGCGGTGGAAGATGGGGAGTGACTCTGCAGTCCTGACATCCGTGGGGAGTTTGTTCCTCCACTAGGGGCCACAGGACGGAGAAGAGCCGTGACCGCGTAGATCGGCCACAAGGGCTCCTAAGTGAGGGGGAAAGCAGACGGCCCGAAGAAGCAGAGCAAAGTGGACGGGTTGGGATGTAGACCATTGCCTGGAGGTAGGATGGAGCAGTTCCTTTTGCTGCCTTGTAGACTATCACCAAGGTCTTGAACTGGATGGAGCAGCTACAGGGAGCCAGTGTAGAGTCGAAGGAGGGTAGATGTGTGAGAGTACTTGGGTCGGTTGAACACCAGGCGAGCTGCAGCTTTCTGAATGAGCTCCAGGGTCCTGATGGCAAATGCCGGGGCGCCAGCAAGGAGGGAGTTGCAGTAGTCTAGCCTGGAGGTGACAAGAGCCTGGATGAGCACCTGCGAATCCTCCTGATGTTGTAGAGGAGGAATCTGCAGGAGCATGTCACCGATGCAATGTTTACCGAGAACGACAGTTGGTGGTCCAGGGTCACATCCAGATTCCTTGCGGTCCGAGTAGGAGTCACCACAGCATCATCAATGGTGACAGCCAGGTCTCGGTGCGGACAGCCCTTTGCAGGGAAGAACACTAGCTCAGTCTTGTCCAGGTTGAGTTTTAGGTGGTGCATCAACATCCACTTTGAGATGTCTGCTAAGCACTAATCAGCAATAATAATAATAAGCAGCAATGCGTGTTTCCACTTGTGTGTCTGAGGGGGAAACAAAAAGACCAGTTGGGTGTGGTCAGCATAGCAGTGGTAGGATAAGTCATGGGAGTGGATAACAGCACCAAGGGACGTTGTGTAGAGGGAGAAGAGAAGAGGACCCAGGACCGAACCCCGGTAGTCAGTCGGCGTGGTTCTGACACAGACCCTCCCAGTGCCACCTGGTAGGAGCGACCCGTCAGGTAGGCTGCAACAACAACAACAACAACAACAAAACAACAAGGCAGGAAAGGTCGAAGGAGGCGAGGAAGGAGAGAAGAGGGTACAGTACAATAAAATGCCGACCTGAGAAGAAGTCGAACTTGAAAAAGTCGACTGTAGCATTATTTTGCCGAGCCTTTGTTTGCCTGCCGCTCCAAACCTGCCTCTTTCAGGAAGTGGCTAAATACCACTTTGCTACCGTTTGCTAATTGTCTGAGGGTCTGCTAGGTGTGCAGGCCCCTCCCACACGATTAACAAGGCAGTTGACATAGATTGGGTGAAACCACCTTCAATGGGCCACAACACTTAAGCACTACCTGACCACAATAGACCAATGAGTGAAGCAAGTCAAGTCAAGTCAAGTCAAGTTTATTGTCACTTCACAGTTTACACGTATAAAGCAGTGAGTGAAAATGTTATATGCAATACCCGACGACAGACAGCAGTTATAAAAATAAGATAAAATAGAATAAAAACAGAATAGAATAAAATGCTAAATGTAAAAATAAAAATGCAATTTATAACATGCAATATATCGGCACAGAAAAAGAGCAATATGTATATATAAATCGATGTAAAAAAATATACATTGTTATATGCTATACGCCCTTGTTCAGCAGCCTGATGGCCTGACTGTATAAGCTATCTCTAAGCCTATTTGTGCGGCACTTGATACTGCGGTATCGCCTGCCTGACGGTAACAGTGAGTACAGTTCGTGGCTGGGGTGGGCAATGTCTTTATGATGCGTTTGGCCTTGACCACGCACCGCTGGTTGTATATATCCAGGAGGGAGGGGAGCTCACCTCCAACCATATACTGGGCCGTCCGCACCACCCTTTGAAGCGCTCTGCGCTCGAGTGCGGTGCAGTTCCCGTACCAGGCGGTGATACACCCTGTAAGAACACTCTCCATGGTGCCGGTATAGAATGTTCTCAGGATGCGGGGGCCCATGCTGAATTTCCACAGATGCCTGAGGAAATACAGGCGTTGTTGGGCCCTTTTCACCACGTGTGTGGTGTGCGTGGACCATGTGAGGTCCTCGGAGATGCCGAGGAACTTGAAGCCGCTGACCCTCTCTACTGCAACACCGTCGAGGGAGATAGGGCCGTGCTCTCCTCTCTGCTTCCTGTAGGCCACGATCAGCTCCTTGGTCTTCTTGACGTTGAGGGCGAGGCTGTTCTCCTGGCACCACTGCTCCAGCGATCCGACCTCCTCCCTGTAGGCTGTCTTGTCGTCGCCGGCGATCAGGCCCATCACTGTTGTGTCGTCAGCAAACTTGATGATGATGTTGGAGCTGTGCATAGCCATGCAGTCGTGGGTGTAGAGGGAGTAGAAGAGAGGGCTCAGCACGCATCCCTGGGGGGCTCCCGTGTTGAGGGTCAGTGGCTCTGAGGTGGTGCTGCCCATCCTCACCACCTGGCGGCGGTCCGACAGGAGGTCCAGTATCCAGCTGCACGTGGATGGGGGCACGTCTAGACCTCTAAGCTTGGTGTCGAGCTTGGCAGGAACTATCGTGTTGAACGCTGAGCTGTAGTCCACAAACAGCATTCGCACATAACACAACTTACTTGCAACACTCTAGTTACACTTAGTATCAACCTGACAAACCCGAGTTACAGATAGTATCAACCTGATAAGCAACACAAATATACTCAGACTAATCCAGATGGGTCAAGAAGTTCAGTCCCTCCAGTAGTGGAAACAAACACTGACACAGTGGTGTGATGGTGTGTTAGTGTGATGGTGTGTTACCTGAACTTAATGTACTTCTACCTGAACTTATTGTACTTTTACCTGAACGTATTGTACTTCTACCTGAACTTATTGTACTTCTACCTGAGCTTATTGTACTTCTACCTGAGCTTATTGTACTTCTACCTGAGCTTATTGTACTTTTACCTGAACGTATTGTACTTCTACCTGAGCTTATTGTACTTCTACCCTGGCCCTGCGCCAACCCCTCCCATTTAACCTGGCGGACATGTGCGCCTCCTCTTGGCCAACGCGTCAGCCTAGGAAGTGCCGGAGGAGTGCAGAGACGAATGCATCGTGACCATGTAAGAGAATCAATGTCGATGTGATGTGATGTGAGAACGTAGCCTTCCCAAGCTGACAGGAGGGAATGCTTGGAATGTTTGGTGTCTGCGTGTGTGTGCGTTGCTCCGCTGCGTATCTGGCGTGTGTGTGTTTGTATGCGCACTGCCCGCAGTCAGTGACGGAGCCGCTCCGTCACTGACGGAGTGTGTTAGTGTGATGGTGTGATGGTGTGTTGATGGTGTGTTGATGGTGAGCTCATGTCTACGCTCTCTTGTCCCTAAACTCTGGGAGAGGAATTTCAGCTGAATAAATTAATTGAGCTATGAAGCCCCGAGGGAGTGTTGTACTCTCACAAGATTACCCATAATTCACTCTGCTAACCCACAAGCCCCTCCTCTCCCCTTGTGCTAATCAGCTCACAACACATCTGGCCCATGTGTTTCAGAGACTGTAGCCAGACCCCCACCACCTCCACCACTTCTCCATCACCCCCACCACCTCCACCACCTCTCCATCACCCCCCACCACCTCCACCCACCTCTCCATCACCCCCCACCACCTCCACCCACCTCTCCATCACCCCCCACCACCTCCACCCACCTCTCCATCACCCCCCACCACCTCCACCACCTCTCGTTCAACAAAGGAAGTTAAGAGAACAACTCGTCACCAGAAGTCAAAAGTGCATTTCATTCCTAACACGTCTCCAAGAACTGAACCAGGGCTCAGGTAGAAGTACAATAAGTTCAGGTAGAAGTACAATAAGCTCAGGTAGAAGTACAATAAGTTCAGGTAGAAGTACAATAAGTTCAGGTAGAAGTACAATACGTTCAGGTAAAAGTACAATAAGTTCAGGTAGAAGTACATTAAGTTCAGGTAAAAGTACCATAAGTTGGCAAACAATAGAACAATATCGAACTAATTAACAAGCAAACAATCCATTTATAAACCTAGCAGGTGTTTTGGTGTAAACGGGTCTTCAACATTAGCCGGTGCTCCGGTTCTGTTTTTAAATGGCTTGAATTTATTAGTATCAGCATTGTGGGCTGACTAATGAATACTCAAACTCCAGTAGTAAGATGAATTCTCCATGAATGCTGAGCCACGTGTGTTTAGAGAGTGTTTGATGAGCGGCGGGTGAACAGCAGCTCCGCTCGGGGCTGACTTACTGAGAAGAGGATTTATGGAGACATCAGTGAAGCTGGGAATTAAACTAACTGATCTATCCAACCTCAAGCCTCTTCTCAGGGTTCAGCAGATCTGCTGACTGGAGGCTGAAAAGATAAAAGACGTTTTAAAGGAACTCTTCCTCATCTCTGAGAAGATGTGTGTTTAACAATCTAGTGTTCAACAACCACTAAATGTTTTGGAAATGGTTAAAATAAAACACTAGAATCCCCCTGAGTCCATGTCTTCAGGAGGAACCTCAAGCAGACATCTTACTGGCTGGTGGCAACGTCCTCTGATACATATATATATATATATATATATATACATATATATATATATATATAACATATGTACTATATATATACATATATACTATATATATACATATATATATATATATATATATACATATGTACTATATATATACATATATACTATATATATACATATATATATATATATATATATACATATGTACTATATATATACATATATACTATATATATAGTATATATATACTATATACTATATATATATATATATATATATACATATATATATATATATATATATATATATACATATATATATATATATATATATATATATATATATATATATATATATATATATATATATATATATATATATATATATACTATATATATATACTATATATATATCCACACAGTGGTGGAATGAACTCCCGTCTCATGTCAGGACGGCAGAGTCCCTCGCCAGCTTCCGCAAGAGACTCAAGACCCACCTGTTCAGAGTCCACCTGGACTCTCCTTTGTGAAACCCCTAAACTTGCTTAAGTCCTGACATTAATAGCTCTTAGCATGTTGTATATGTTAGCAAGTGTATGTCCTTAATGTTGTTAACACGCTCTTATCACAGCTACTTAAGCAGGTGACCTAGCAGTACGAAATTGTGTTATTCATCTTGTCAATATGAATACTTGTGAACTGCTGTATTTATATGTTTGCGTACCCCAGTGTTATGCTATTGTCTGCTTCAACTAATGTACACCTTGTAAGTCGCTTTGGATAAAAGCGTCTGCCAAATGCCCTAAATGTAAATGTAAATGTAAATATATATACATATATACTATACATTCCCTCTTTATATTTGATAGGAGTTCAATAGCACATAAAGAAAACTAAACACTTTTTGACTATGAGGGCAAAAGGGCACGACCTATACACTGGTTCTACTGGGACCTGCTCCGTGGGCACGACCTATACACTGGTTCTACTGGGACCTGCTCCGTGGGCACGACCTATACACTGGTTCTACTGGGACCTGCTCCGTGGGCACGACCTATACACTGGTTCTACTGGGACCTGCTCCGTGGGCACGACCTATACACTGGTTCTACTGGGACCTGCTCCGTGGGCACGACCTATACACTGGTTCTACTGGGACCTGCTCCGTGGGCACGACCTATACACTGGTTCTACTGGGACCTGCTCCGTGGGCACGACCTATACACTGGTTCTACTGGGACCTGCTCCGTGGGCACGACCTATACACTGGTTCTACTGGGACCTGCTCCGTGGGCACGACCTATACACTGGTTCTACTGGGACCTGCTCTGTGGGAACGACCGATACACTGGTGGTGGTGGTGGTGGAGATGATGGTTAAGGTGGTGGTGATGGAGATGATGGTTAAGGTGGTGGTGATGGAGATGATGGTTAAGGTGGTGGTGGAGATGATGGTTAAGGTGGTGGTGGAGATCATGGTTAAGGTGGTGGTGGTGGAGATGATGGTTAAGGTGGTGGTGATGGAGATGATGGTTAAGGTGGTGGTGGTGGAGATGATGGTTAAGGTGATGGTGGTGGAGATGATGGTTAAGGTGGTGGTGGAGATGATGGTTAAGGTGGTGATGGAGATGATGGTTAAGGTGGTGATGGAGATGATGGTTAAGGTGGTGGTGGTGGAGATGATGGTTAAGGTGGTGGGGGTGGAGATGATGGTTAAGGTGGTGGTGATGGAGATGATGGTTAAGGTGGTGGTGGAGATGATGGTTAAGGTGGTGGTGGTGGAGATGATGGTTAAGGTGGTGGTGGAGATGATGGTTAAGGTGGTGGTGGAGATGATGGTTAAGGTGGTGGTGGTGGAGATGATGGTTAAGGTGGTGGTGGTGGAGATGATGGTTAAGGTGGTGGTGGTGGAGATGATGGTTAAGGTGGTGGAGATGATGGTTAAGGTGGTGATGGAGATGATGGTTAAGGTGGTGGTGGTGGAGATGATGGTTAAGGTGGTGGAGATGATGGTTAAGGTGGTGGTGGAGATGATGGTTAAGTTGGTGGTGGAGATGATGGTTAAGGTGGTGGTGGAGATGATGGTTAAGGTGGTGGTGGAGATGATGGTTAAGGTGGTGAGGAGATGATGGTTAAGGTGGTGGTGGAGATGATGGTTAAGGTGGTGGTGGAGATGATGGTTAAGGTGGTGATGGAGATGATGGTTAAGGTGGTGGTGGAGATGATGGTTAAGGTGGTGATGGAGATGATGGTTAAGATGGTGGAGATGATGGTTAAGGTGGTGTTGGAGATGATGGTTAAGGTAGTGATGGAGATGATGGTTAAGGCGGTGGATGAGATGATGGTAAAGGTGGTGGTGGTGGAGATGATGGTTAAGGTGGTGGTGGAGATGATGGTTAAGGTGGTGGAGATGATGGTTAAGGTGGTGGATGAGATGATGGTAAAGGTGGTGGTGGTGGAGATGATGGTTAAGGTGGTGGTGGAGATGATGGTTAAGGTGGTGATGGAGATGATGGTTAAGGTGGTGGTGGAGATGATGGTTGAGGTGATGGTGGAGGAGATGATGGTTAAGGTGATGGTGGAGATGATGGTTAAGGTGGTGGTTAAGGTGGTGGTGGTGGAGATGATGGTTAAGGTGGTGATGGAGATGATGGTTAAGGTGGTGGTGGTGGAGATGATGGTTATGGTGGTGGTGGAGATGATGGTTAAGGTGATGGTGGAGATGATGGTTAAGGTGGTGGTGGTGGAGATGATGGTTAAGATGGTGGTGGAGATGATGGTTAAGGTGGTGGTGGTGGAGATGATGGTTATGGTGGTGGTGGAAATGATGGTTAAGGTGGTGGTGGTGGAGATGATGGTTAAGGTGGTGGTGGTGGAGATGATGGTTAAGGTGGTGGTGGAGATGATGGTTATGGTGGTGGTGGAGATGATGGTTAAGGTGGTGGTGGAGATGATGGTTATGGTGGTGGTGGAGATGATGGTTAAGGTGGTGGTGGAGATGATGGTTAAGGTGGTGGTGGTGGAGATGATGGTTAAGGTGGTGGTGGAGATGATGGTTATGGTGGTGGTGGAGATGATGGTTACGTTGGTTGAGGTTAAGAGCCATCTCCTCCTCTCCTCACCTCCTCTCACCTCCCCTCACCTCCTCCTCCTCGTCTCTCCTTACCTCCTCTCTCCTTGTCATAATGAACTGAATATATACCCCCTGGGTGAAGAGAGACATCTGGCGAGAGAGAGAGAGAGTCAAGTCAAGTCAAGTCAAGTTTATTGTCACTTCACAGTTTCTCATTCTGTGCTCTGGCAACATATCTGTTATGTTTCCCATGCCAATAAAGCAATTTTAATTACATACTGTAACTGATAGAGAGAGAAATAGGGAGAGAGAGAGAGAGAGAGAGAGAGAGAGAGGGAGGGAGAGAGAGAGAGAGAGAGAGAGAGAGAGAGAGAGAGAGAGAGAGAGAGAGAGAGAGAGAGAGAGAGAGAGAGAGAGAGAGAGAGAGAGAGAGAGAGAGAGAGAGAGAGAGAGAGAGAGAGATGGGGAAAGGAAGAGGAAGAGCGAGGGGGAAGAGAAGATAAATTGATAGAAAGATGAGTGGAGAGAGAGACAGGAGGATGGAGAGAAAGAGACATGGGGAGAGAGAGAGAAAGAGAGAGAGAGACATATCTGTTAGAGAGAGTACTGCAGCACACACTGAGGAGAACCGACATGATCAATAAAGGACTAATCAATAGGACTAATCAATAGGACCTCTAACTGTTTCACTTCATTGCTGGAGACAGAAGTCTGTTCTAAAGTGTGTCTGAAGTGAACTGGAGAGCGTTTGATCCAATGGAAACAAAGCGTTTGTATGCTGAATGATGATCAGTTTATCACCCTGGGCTGGACTTGAACTAAAATAACCTTTAATCTTTAATAGGTTTAAAATAGAAACCTCTGTGGAGGATAGACGTCATATATTATATATCTGAAGTGGTGGAGGGCCTGGTGGTGTTTTGTGGTTCTTTATTCTGAATGAATCACGAGTAAATTAAATATAAACATGTGATTCCAACACATTGCTCTGCTCTGAGCTTCCTGGTTCTCTCAGGATGTTTGATCATTTTCTCCGTTTGTTTGAAAGTCTCTGCAGAGAATTGATGGGGGGGAGAGGAGGGAGGAGGGAGATGAGAGGAGAGGGGAGGGAAAAGGGGGGAGAAAAGGAGAGGGAAGGGGAGATACAGAGGGGACAGGGAGGGGGAGGGAGGGGGAGGAGGAGGTGAGGAAGAGCGGAGGAGGGAAGATGAGAGAGAGGGGGAGGAGAGAGGAGGGGAGAACTGTCAAAGTTCTGCTCCATTGCCTCCAACCTCCTCCCTCCCCCTCTCTCTACCACCTCCTCCCTCCTCTCTCTCCTGTCCTTCCCTGCCTCCTCACCTCTTCTCCTTCCCTGCCTCCTCACCTCCTCTCCTTCCCTGCCTCCTCACCTCCTCTCCTTCTCTTTTCTCAGTCGGTGAATAAACAGAGCATTGCTGTTGCTTGGCAACAAGCGTGTTCCTCACTTGTTTTCTTCAAAGGGGGGGGGGGGGGGGTCTGTCTTCATTCCCCAATAGGCCTATATCACGGCACAGTCGAAAGCCGGAAGTACCCGTTAGAAATGGCTGAAGCAGTGTGTCCCAAGTTCCGGTTAATGCATTCACCTTGGCATTCACCATGGAGGACAGTTATCACTGGACAACATCGCTGATAACCTTCCAAAAGTCGGTCCAGACGATGTGGTTCAACTAGTGAATGAACACTACAGTGAAGAAGTCTAAATCAGAATCATACAATTCCCCGACATTGTGTCTTGTGGCTCTATCTGGATATATCGCCATATAACAAAGGGGATTTAGTGTAGGAGCAGAGGTATGCCTATGTATATAATATAGGCGATTTATTTGATTGATTTTGATAATTTCAATGTACCTTTTCATTTACGTGTTAATATGTAGTGTGCAGCTGTATATTTTCTAAAAGGGAATGCCTGTTATTCTTGTGAATATGAGTACCTAGATATGATTTTTGGTGCGTATCGCCCAGCCCTACTTGAGACCAGTGCTTTTAATCACACACATACCTGACATTGTCTGGGTTTATTCGGATGAGAGATGGAGTGTGTGTGGGGGTCAGGACCAGTGCTTTTAATCACACACATACCCAACATTATTAGCCTATTCCGCCCACTTTTCGAGACGTATATGCTCTCCTTGTCAAAGTGCAAACAGACATACGCGCTACCCATGAGAACATGAAACCAGGGACCTTCATCCTCCTTATCAGCCTCACACAAGACTTGCGGAGGAGTTTGTCTTTGGGTAAATGGTGTAAACTGAGGTAGGGCTGTCTGTGTTTACATTCTAAAGGTTAGCGTGCTAACCAGAGTCTCAGGTCTGGTCTGCTGATGATTCTATTGGCTGCTGCTGGTGAAGCTGAATTCTGACTCCCGTTGCCGTGGCAACGCTGTTGATGCTCGGCTGAGTAGAACAATTGACCTTTGATCCAAAGATTTCTGCCACAGTTCTGTTTGAGAGGGAACATTGACACTTGATACGTTATCTATGCTGGACACTTTCAAAAATTAACACACACACACATACACACACACACACACACACACAAGTCATGGGAGTGGATAACAGGACCAAGGGATGTTGTTTAGAGGGAGAAGAGAAGAGGACCCAGGACCGATCCTTGTGGAACCCCAGTAGTCAGTCTGCGTGGTTCCGACACAGACCCTCCCAGTAACACCTGGTAGGAGCGAACCATCAGGTAGGATGCAAATAAGGAGAGAGCAGAGCCTGAGATACCGATCCCCTCAAGGGTGGAGAGGAGAATCTGGTGGTTCACTGTGTCCAATGCTGCAGACAGGTCCAGGAGTATCAGGACCGAGAAGAGAGAGTTCCCTCTAAAGGACATTTGGTTAAATACAGCACGTTCAAGAGTTTGGGATACCGGTCTGTAGTTCTTGAGTTCAGAGGGATCAAGTGTTGGGTTTCTTCAGGAGGGAGGTGACTCTGGCAGTCTTGAAAGCAGTGGGAAGCATCCAGACATCAGAGATGATGACGTGTGTCATCTGTGGAGAGGGGAGAAAAACAGGTAAGGGAGGGATGTGGGACGGTGAGGGGAAGACATGGCTGGTTGGTGTGAAGAGCATCAGCTGGTCAGGGAAGGAGGATCAGATATCGTTGACCTTCTTGTCTAAGAAGTTGGCGAAGGAAGGAAGAGGGGGAAGGGGCTGGGGGATTGAGGCAGGAGGAAAAGAGAGAGTTTTTAGGGTAAGATGCTGTGCTTTGAATTTTGGAACAGAAGAAGGCAGCTTTGCCAGGTCCTCTGGGGTTTTGTCTTTCTTCACCTGCGCAAATAACTTGGGGGCAGGTGGAGTTGGACATGCCGACCTGGAGGTGAGAGGACAGAGAGTGTCCAGAGAGGAGGACAGGGTAGAGAGAAGAAGGTCAATGGCAATATCAGGGGGTAGAACAGAGAACGAATCAGGAGGAGGGAGGGAAGAGAGAACAAAAGAGGAGCGATCAGCAGGGGAGAGAGAGCAGAGATTGCGGCGGGACGTCACCATCTGGGCAGGGGCAGAGTGTGAGGGGGGAGAAGGGAGGAAGAAAGAGAAGGACATGAAGAAGTGGTCAGAAAGGTGGAGAGCAGTAACTGAAAGGTTTACTGTATCTCAGTGTCTGGGGAAGATGGTTGCAGCCCTGTGGGTCGGAGAAGATGGACGGCGGGAAAGGTCGAAGGAGGCGAGGAAAGAGAGAAGAGGGTCCAGTTTCTCAGTCAAGATGTTGAGGTCGCCAAGAAGGATGAGTCCGGAACCATCGTCAGGGACGTGGGAGACAAGCACGTCAAGCTCCTCCAGGAAGTCACCAGCAGGGTCGGGTGGACGATAAACAATTGCAATCTTGAGCTTCACTGGAAATGAAACAGTGACAGCATGAAAGTCAAATGAGGAGGGGGAGAACTGTGGAATGGAAATAGGGGAGTATTTCCAGTCGTGGGAAATCAGCGGACCAGTACCACCGCCTCGTCTTGCAGCTCTGGGAGTGTGAG
The DNA here is from genome assembly GCA_027704905.1 of Muraenolepis orangiensis. NCBI lineage: Eukaryota > Metazoa > Chordata > Actinopteri > Gadiformes > Muraenolepididae > Muraenolepis > Muraenolepis orangiensis. The sequence continues at coordinate 26,772,537 of CM051013.1, read as the reverse complement.
AAAAAGAGAACACATCTGACAAAGCAGCACTGCCTTGCACTGTTTTCTGGGCTGATCCAAGTCTCAGTAAGAGCAAGGAGGCATAGCCTGAGTGTTCTGCTATGCACACCACTGTTTGTATGTTTCTATGTATGAATGGTGTGTGTGTGTCAGTACTATTTATATTAGGTACTCAATTATTAGGTACGACTAAATATTAGGTACCTAGTACTCAGTATTAGGTAGTACTAAGTATTATGGAGGAGGGAGAGAGGAGAGGGGGACAGGAGAGAGAGGAGGGAGAGAATGGAGAGGATAGAGGGAGAGAGGGGAGAGGATAGAGGGAGAGAGGGGAGAGGATAGAGGGAGATAGGGGAGAGGATAGAGGGAGAGAGGGGAGAGGATAGCGGGAGAGAGGGGAGAGGATAGAGGGAGATAGGGGAGAGGATAGAGGGAGATAGGGGAGAGGATAGAGGGAGAGAGGGGAGAGGATAGAGGGAGAGAGGGGAGAGGATAGAGGGAGAGAGTGGAGAGGATAGAGGGAGAGAGTGGAGAGGATAGAGGGAGAGAGGGGAGAGGATAGAGGGAGAGAGTGGAGAGGATAGAGGGAGAGAGGGGAGAGGATAGAGGGAGATAGGGGAGAGGATAGAGGGAGAGAGGGGAGAGGATAGAGGGAGAGAGGGGAGAGGATAGAGGGAGAGAGTGGAGAGGATAGAGGGAGAGAGTGGAGAGGATAGAGGGAGAGAGGGGAGAGGATAGAGGGAGAGAGTGGAGAGGATAGAGGGAGAGAGGGGAGAGGATAGAGGGAGAGAGGGGAGACGATAGAGGGAGATAGGGGAGAGGATAGAGGGAGAGAGGGGAGAGGATAGAGGGCGATAGGGGAGAGGATAGAGGGAGATAGGGGAGAGGATAGAGGGAGAGAGTGGAGAGGATAGAGGGAGAGAGGGGAGAGGATAGAGGGAGAGAGTGGAGAGGAGAGAGGGAGAGAGGGGAGAGGATAGAGGGAGAGAGGGGAGAGGATAGAGGAAGAGAGGGGAGAGGATAGAGGGAGATAGGGGAGAGGATAGAGGGAGAGAGTGGAGAGGATAGAGGGAGAGAGGGGAGAGGATAGAGGGAGAGAGTGGAGAGGATAGAGGGAGAGAGGGGAGAGGATAGAGGGAGAGAGTGGAGAGGATAGAGGGAGAGAGGGGAGAGGATAGAGGGAGAGAGGGGAGAGGATAGAGGGAGATAGGGGAGAGGATAGAGGGAGAGAGTGGAGAGGATAGAGGGAGAGAGTGGAGAGGATAGAGGGAGAGAGGGGAGAGGATAGAGGGAGAGAGGGGAGAGGATAGAGGGAGAGAGGGGAGAGGATAGAGGGAGATAGGGGAGAGGATAGAGGGAGATAGGGGAGAGGATAGAGGGAGAGAGGGGAGAGAGAATTGGTAAACAGGGAGAATAATCTCGAAAACATCATCCTTTCTTCATTCTTCCTCTTTCCTCCTCTTCCTCTCTGCTGTGTATGTGTGTGTGTGTGTGTGTGTGTGTGTGTGTGTGTGTGTGTGTGTGTGTGTGTGTGTGTGTGTGTGTGTGTGTGTGTGCATGTACACATGTACATGCACACACACATACACACGCATGTGTGTATGTGCTTAAAATACACCATACACAAGATAACTCACACTCAAATCTCCATCTGAACCAGAGATTTACTCTGCAGGAAACACACACACACACACACACCACACACACACACACACACACACACACACACACACACACACACACACACACACACACACACACACACACACACACACACACACACACACACACACACACACACACACACCACACACACACACACACACACACACACACACACACACACACACACACACACACACACACACACACACACAGGGCTCTAAGCTGGTTAGTGTGAGGGGGGGTTGATGGAGGGTGGAGGAGGTCATGTGACCAGGCTCTCCAGCTTCCCTTAAAGAACCAGCCTGGAGCCTCTGATCAACTACTGCTGGCTGTCTTGTGATCGGACAATAACTTTAGAACCACAGCTTAATGCTAATAGAACATGCTGGTGCTTTCATGGTTCTGTGTCACTGGTTCTCATCCATTAGCCCAACGCTTGATCTGCTGATCTTTATAATGTGAAGACAAACTCCACAACACAGCAGGGCAGCGCGCCTGTCCACTTCAACCAGACAAGTTAACCAACTTTATTTAGACTGATTTGTACACAAAGTATCCATTCTCTCCTTGTCTCCTCCTCTCCTCTCATTTCCACTTCTCCTCCTTCCCTTCTATCTTCTCCTCTCTTCCTCTCTGTTGTTTTTTCCTTCCCTCCTTTTGCTCTCCTCTCCTCCTCTCTGCTCCCTCTCCCCTCCTCCCCTCTGCTCCCTCATCCTCTCCTCCTCTCTTCTCCCTCTCCTATCCTCCTCTCTGCCCCCTCTCCTCTCCTCCTCTCTGCTCCCTCTCCTCTCCTCCTCTCTGCTCCCTCTCCTCTCCTCCTCTCTGCTCCCTCTCCCCTCCTCCCCTCTGCTCCCTCTCCTATCCTCCTCTCTGCCCCCTCTCCTCTCCTCCTCTCTGCTCCCTCTCCTCTCCTCCTCTCTGCTCCCTCTCCTCTCCTCCTCCCTGCTCCCTCTCCTCTCCTCCTCTCTGCTCCCTCTCCTCTCCTCCTCTCTGCTCCCTCTCCTCTCCTCCTCTCTGCTCCCTCTCCCCTCCTCCCCTCTGCTCCCTCATCCTCTCCTCCTCTCTTCTCCCTCTCCTATCCTCCTCTCTGCCCCCTCTCCTCTCCTCCTCTCTGCTCCCTCTCCTCTCCTCCTCTCTGCTCCCTCTCCTCTCCTCCTCTCTTCTCCCTCTCCTCTCCTCCTCTCTGCTCCCTCTCCTCTCCTCC
>CM051013.1:26744668-26764668 GCA_027704905.1 Muraenolepis orangiensis | reverse complement strand
TACTATAACAATATACTATACAACACTACACTATAACAATATACTATAACAATATACTATACAACACTATACTATAACAATATACTATACAACACTACACTATAACAATATACTATACAACACTACACTATAACAATATACTATACAATATACTATACAACACTATACTATAACAATATACTATACAACACTATACTATAACAATATACTATACAACACTACACTATAACAATATACTATACAACACTACACTATAACAATATACTATACAATATACTATACAACACTATACTATAACAATATACTATACAACACTATACTATAACAATATACTATACAACACTACACTATAACAATACTGTACACAATAAGAAGAAGAATACAAATAACAATGAAGTGACTGATGGATGGTATGACATGTGTCATGTTAATGACATGTTATGATAGTGTTATGTTAATGACATGTTATGATAGTGTAATGTAATGACATGTTATGATAGTGTAATGTTAATGACATGTTATGATAGTGTAATGTTAATGACATGTTATGATAGTGTAATGGTAATGACATGTTATGATAGAGTAATGTTAATGACATGTTATGATAGTGTCATGTTAATGACATGTTATGATAGTGTAATGGTAATGACATGTTATGATAGAGTAATGTTAATGACATGTTATGATAGTGTCATGTTAATGACATGTTATGATAGAGTAATGTTAATGACATGTTATGATAGTGTCATGTTAATGACATGTTATGATAGAGTAATGTTAATGACATGTTATGATAGAGTAATGTTAATGACATGTTATGATAGTGTAATGTTAATGACATGTTATGATAGAGTAATGTTAATGACATGTTATGATAGTGTAACGTTAATGACATGTTATGATAGTGTAATGGTAATGACATGTTATGATAGTGTAATGTTAATGACATGTTATGATAGTGTAATGTTAATGACATGTTATGATAGTGTAATGTTAATGACATGTTATGATAGTGTAATGTTAGTGACATGTTATGATAGTGTCATGTTAATGCCATGTTATGATAGTGTCATGTTATGATAGTGTAATGTTAATGACATGTTATGATAGTGTAATGTTAATGACAGGTTATGATAGTGTAATGTTAATGACATGTTATGATAGTGTAATGTAATGACATGTTATGATAGTGTAATGTTAAAGACATGTTATGATAGTGTAATGTTAATGACATGTTATGATAGTGTAATGTTAATGACAGGTTATGATAGTAGCAGCCCTCCTAGCAGTTCAGTAGGTCACTGCCTGTGGATAAAAACTATCCTTGGTAGTCCTTGCTGTACGGATGCTGAGGAACCAGCGACCAGACGGTAGGGGGAGAAGAGATGGAGCCCAGGGTGGTGGTGGTCCTTAGTGATGGAGATGGGGGAGAAGAGATGGAGCCCAGGGTGGTTGAGGTCCTTAGTGATGGAGATGGGGGAGAAGAGATGGAGCCCAGGGTGGTTGAGGTCCTTAGTGATGGAGATGGGGGAGAAGAGATGGAGCCCAGGGTGGTTGAGGTCCTTAGTGATGGAGATGGGGGAGAAGAGATGGAGCCCAGGGTGGTTGAGGTCCTTAGTGATGGAGATGGGGGAGAAGAGATAGAGCCCAGGGTGGTTGAGGTCCTTAGTGATGGAGATGGGGGAGAAGAGATGGAGCCCAGGGTGGTTGAGGTCCTTAGTGATGGAGATGGGGGAGAAGAGATGGAGCCCAGGGTGGTTGAGGTCCTTAGTGATGGAGATGGGGGAGAAGAGATGGAGCCCAGGGTGGTGGTGGTCCTTAGTGATGGAGATGGGGGAGAAGAGATGGAGCCCAGGGTGGTTGAGGTCCTTAGTGATGGAGATGGGGGAGAAGAGATGGAGCCCAGGGTGGTTGAGGTCCTTAGTGATGGAGATGGGGGAGAAGAGATGGAGCCCAGGGTGGTTGAGGTCCTTAGTGATGGACATGGCCTTCTTCCACCATCTGGTCCTACAGATCTCCTCAATGCATGATCTTTTCCTCTCTGCAGTGCCACACCAGAAGTTCACCAGCCACTGTTTTCCTTTGCCGCTTCTCCTGAGACACTGCAGGGTATAGCGCAATAGATGGAGCAAAATATAGATAGTAGTTCCTATGAGTGTCTGTTGCTCTGGTCTGTTGCTCTGGTCTCATGTCTGTGGTTCCTATGAGTGTCTATTCCTCTGGTCTCATGTCTGTGGTTCCTATGAGTGTCTGTTGCTCTGGTCCGGGCTCTGGTCTCATGTCTGTGGTTCCTATGAGTGTCTGTTGCTCTGGTCTGGGCTCTGGTCTCATGTCTGTGGTTCCTATGAGTGTCTGTTGCTCTGGTCTGGCTTCTGGTCCTGATGCTGTTCTAGTTGTTATGATCAGAGCCGTGAGGGGAATAGAGGGAAGCAGGTGAGAGTTCATTTTCCAGGCGATTAATTGTGATGGATGAGAGGAGGACTTGAGCCTCTCTGAGTGACGGATGAGAGGCGGGGGGAGTGTGAGGAGGTTGGATCACATGGCATGAGACTACTTCACATAATGGTCTCCATAGTGGAGTCAGATGAAGCCACTGGAGCTTGTAATTGGTTCTAGGAGAACACAGAAGGTATGGTTCTGGTTCTGGGTCTAAGGCAGTACGTATGGGTTCTCCAGCCCCTGGACTGCACGGTGTACAGAGTTCTGTAAGTGTCTGTGGGAGCCACGAACTGAACCAGTCTTTCCTCCTCGTAGCTCAGCTCAGAGCCGCCGTGCTTCATGAGCTCCTCAAGGGGTCCTGAACTACCAGGACGTCTTGTGTGTTCTGTGTTTATGATGCATTGCAGTATGACCATAGATGGGTAAGTATGCATGGAGGACCTTAGCTGCGTCCACCGCTGGATGGTCTAGTGCGGCATTTCCCAAAGTGGGGTCTGTGTCACCCCAGGGATACCACAGTTAGGTCGGGGTACACCAACAAAACATCTGGAACAGCCTCTGGGTGGCAGAAGACTCTAGTTGGTTGTTTCAAGAAGAGAATATGACATTCTTTTTTATGACTTAATTCGTTTTTATATTATATTATAATATTTACAGAGAAGTCATTCATATTGAGTTGGATCGGATGTGCATATCACTTGTTTGAGATATGAGGGCTTTCTACAAGGCTGAATAAAGAGCATCATAGTTAATAACACTGTCTACATTTACATTACATTTACATTTACATTTACATTTAGGGCATTTGGCAGACGCTTTTATCCAAAGCGACTTACAAGGAGTACATTAGTTGAAGCAGACAATAGCATAACACTGAGGTACGCAAACATAAAAATAGAGCAGTTCACAAGTATTCATATTAACAAGATGATGAGAGGTAGAGGTGTTCACAGCAGGAGGTTACATGTCTGAGGGGTACATGACCTTAAATGGTTAATAACACTGTCTGGTCTTCATATGTAACATCAGATGAGAGGTAGAGGGGTTCACAGCAGGAGGTTACATGTTTAAGGGGTGCCATTACTTACCAAACATAACTGCCACTGAAAACTGAAAATAATAAGTCGATAATAAGTCTAGAAATAACAACTCCAGGTCACCTGACTTCCTTCCTGGCAGAAGCCTTTCCTGTGTGTGACGGGTATTTGAATGATCTACTATGGACTGAAGGGCCTGCTAGAGAGCGGATGGTAAACACACTTTGGGTGAAGACCCATTTGCATCCCAACAGAACAGCTTGACATCCTGTAGGAGCCTCTGAAGTAACTTGAAACCGTTTATTATCGATGAGGCTTTTTTATTTGTAAATGATCATTAACTCACCTGGAACTCTGACCACACCTGATTGATGGACATAATATATTTGTTTATGATCATCCATAACACTTCCCCCTGTCCTCCATTAGCGGACATGTTGTCGTCTCTTATGTTGTGTAACCTTTTCCGTGTCCCACCGGAGAGCTATGTCGCCGTGACAACAAGGGTGAGTCTGGAGGGAAGGTTGTCGTGGCGACAGCGGCCTGGTTACCACCTGCTCAGTGATGGAGCCTGAATCCCATAAATGATCTTCTTCCATTAGCATTAAATATTAAAGCCGTGATATCCAGGACAGAGCTTCAATATCCATACTGCCTTCACTAAGGAGTTTCTCCGTATAGTACACATACATAATTGAATATTTCTACATATATATATATATATATATATATATATATACTGTATATATAACACAACCACTGTTATATCGAAAATTCAATAGAAAGGAGGGAAACGTAGAACGGGAAAGAGAAGATACATTTAAAAACAGTGCAATGTTTCACGAGCAGTTTCACCAACATGCTAACACTGCTATCCCTGCTATGCTAGGATAACAACACTACTCACAAGAGGAGAGAAACCCTGTTGTTCTCCTGGGTACCTGGTACTGGTCTACGGTACCTGGTACTGGTCTAAGGTACCTGGTACTGGTCTAGGGTACCTGTTACTGGTCTAAGGTACCTGGTACTGGTCTACAGTACCTGGTACTGGTCTAGGGTACCTGGTACTGGTCTACAGTACCTGGTACTGGTCTACGGTACCTGGTACTGGTCTAAGGTACCTGGTACTGGTCTAGGGTACCTGTTACTGGTCTAGGGTACCTGGTACTGGTCTACAGTACCTGCTACTGGTCTACGGTACCTGGTACTGGTCTAGGGTACCTGGTACTGGTCTATGGTACCTGGTACTGGTCTACGGTACCTGGTACTGGTGTACGGTACCTGGTACTGGTCTAGGGTACCTGTTACTGGTCTAAGGTACCTGGTACTGGTCTACAGTACCTGGTACTGGTCTAGGGTACCTGGTACTGGTCTACAGTACCTGGTACTGGTCTACGGTACCTGGTACTGGTCTAAGGTACCTGGTACTGGTCTAGGGTACCTGTTACTGGTCTAGGGTACCTGGTACTGGTCTACAGTACCTGGTACTGGTCTACGGTACCTGGTACTGGTCTAGGGTACCTGGTACTGGTCTACGGTACCTGGTACTGGTCTAGGGTACCTGGTACTGGTCTACAGTACCTGGTACTGGTCTATGGTACCTAGTACTGGTCTACAGTACCTGGTACTGGTCTAGGGTACCTGGTACTGGTCTACGGTACCTGGTACTGGTCTACAGTACCTGGTACTGGTCTACGGTACCTGGTACTGGTCTACAGTACCTGGTACTGGTCTAGGGTACCTGGTACTGGTCTAAGGTACCTCGTACTGGTCTAGGGTACCTGGTACTGGTCTACGGTACCTGGTACTGGTCTACGGTACCTGGTACTGGTCTACGGTACCTGGTACTGGTCTAGGGTACCTGGTACTGGTCTACGGTACCTGGTACTGGTCTACGGTACCTGTTACTGGTCTAGGGTACCTGGTACTGGTCTAGGGTACCTGGTACTGGTCTATGGTACCTGGTACTGGTCTAGGGTACCTGTTACTGATCTAGGGTACCTGGTACTGGTCTACAGTACCTGGTACTGGTCTACGGTACCTGGTACTGGTGTACGGTACCTGGTACTGGTCTACGGTACCTGGTACTGGTCTAGGGTACCTGGTACTGGTCTACAGTACCTGGTACTGGTCTATGGTACCTGGTACTGGTCTACGGTACCTGGTACTGGTCTAGGGTACCTGGTACTGGTCTAGGGTACCTGGTACTGGTCTACAGTACCTGGTACTGGTCTATGGTACCTAGTACTGGTCTACAGTACCTGGTACTGGTCTAGGGTACCTGGTACTGGTCTACGGTACCTGGTACTGGTCTACAGTACCTGGTACTGGTCTATGGTACCTGGTACTGGTCTAGGGTACCTGGTACTGGTCTACAGTACCTGGTACTGGTCTACGGTACCTAGTACTGGTCTACAGTACCTGGTACTGGTCTAGGGTACCTGGTACTGGTCTACAGTACCTGGTACTGGTCTATGGTACCTGGTACTGGTCTAGGGTACCTGTTACTGATCTAGGGTACCTGGTACTGGTCTACAGTACCTGGTACTGGTCTACAGTACCTGGTACTGGTCTATGGTACCTGGTACTGGTCTACAGTACCTGGTACTGGTCTAGCGTACCTGGTACTGGTCTAGGGTACCTGGTACTGGTCTATGGTACCTGGTACTGGTCTACAGTACCTGGTACTGGTCTAGGGTACCTGGTACTGGTCTACAGTACCTGGTACTGGTCTACGGTACCTGGTACTGGTCTAGGGTACCTGGCACTGGTCTACGGTACCTGGTACTGGTCTACGGTACCTGGTACTGGTCTAGGGTACCTGGTACTGGTCTACGGTACCTGGTACTGGTCTAGGGTACCTGGTACTGGTCTACGGTACCTGGTACTGGTCTAGGGTACCTGGTACTGGTCTAGGGTACCTGGTACTGGTGTACGGTACCTGGTACTGGTCTACGGTGCCTGGTACTGGTCTAGGGTACCTGGTACTGGTCTACGGTACCTGGTACTGGTCTACGGTACCTGGTACTGGTATACGGTACCTGGTACTGGTCTACGGTACCTGGTACTGGTCTACGGTACCTGGTACTGGTCTACTGTACCTGGTACTGGTCTAGGGTACCTGGTACTGGTCTAGGGTACCTGGCACCGCACTCGAGCGCAGAGCGCTTCAAAGGGCGGTGCGGACGGCCCAGTATATGGTTGGAGGTGAGCTCCCCTCCCTCCTGGATATATACAACCAGCGGTGCGTGGCCAAGGCCAAACGCATCATGCATCATCAACGCCAAACGCAGGCCAAACTGTCCTCACTGTTACCGTCAGGCAGGCGATACCTCAGTATCAAGTGGTATCAAATAGACTCAGAGACTGCTTCCACAGTCAGGCCATCAGGCTGCTGAACAAGGGCGTATAGCATATAACAATGTATATTTATGACATTGATTTATATATACATATTGCTCTTTTTCTCATATTGCATTTTATAAATTGCATTTTTACTTTTATATATTTAACTTTATACAGTTTTGTACTTTTTTAAACTTATTTTATTCTATTCTGTTTTTATCTTATCTTATTTTTATAACTGCTGTCTGTCGTCGGGTTTTGCACATAAGATTTTCACATCACTGCTTTATACTTGTGTAAACTGTGAAGTGACAATAAACTTGACTTGACTTGACTTGACTTAACTAATACTAGTACTACGGGTTTGGCTTCCCGTGGGTGTGTGAACAGAATCTTTAATGCTCATTACTTTCACTTCACACAAAACCCGTATTAGTTAATACGGGAGTCCTGTATTAGACCCGGTTCTGTGGTATTGGTGTGTGTGTGTGTGTGTGTGTGTGTGTCTGGTTCTGTTCCATGGTTCTCCATGGTGTGACTCTCTAACCCTGTAGAGTGACTCTCTAACCCTGTAGTGTGACTATCTAACCCTGTAGAGTGACTCTCTAACCCTGTAGTGTGACTCTCTAACCCTGTAGAGTGACTCTCTAACCCTGTAGAGTGACTCTCTAACCCTGTAGTGTGACTCTCTAACCCTGTAGAGTGACTCTCTAACCCTGTAGTGTGACTCTCTAACCCTGTAGAGTGACTCTCTAACCCTGTAGTGTGACTCTCTAACCCTGTAGAGTGACTCTCTAACCCTGTAGTGTGACTCTCTAACCCTGTAGAGTGACTCTCTAACCCTGTAGTGTGACTCTCTAACCCTGTAGAGTGACTCTCTAACCCTGTAGTGTGATTTAGTATTTATATATATAATATTTAGTATCTATCATCTTTGACCAGCGGCTCTAAAGGTTCCTGAGGAGCAGTTAGGAGCTTAAGACTTAACCACCGCACTCAGCCTGTTTATTGTAATGCATTAAGACAGACTGTGCTACGCTCCGCTATGCTACGCTCCGCTATGCTACGCTCCGCTATGCTACGCTCCGCTATGCTACGCTCCGCTATGCTACGCTCCGCTATGCTACGCTATGCTACTCCCCACTCCTCCCCTCCTCCAGCCCCAGGGATGCTTAGCGTCTGCAGGCTCTCTCCTCTCCTGTGAGAGTCCTGGAGCTCCGGAGCTCCAGTTGTGAACGGGTGAATCAGTCATTGTAATCACTTCCTGTCAGCTGACACAATGAATGGCACCCAATTGGCTGGCGTCTCCTTAAAGGTCAACCCCAGTCTGATAAAGCTCCATCCAGCTCTCCTTATTCAAATACAATTGTCGGCCAATGAATTTTTAACAGCCCCCCCCCCCCACACACACACACACACACACACACACACACTACACACACACACACACACACACACACACACACACATTCACACACACCACACACCACACACACACACACACAGGCACATACACACTACACACACATTCACACACACCACACACCCCACACACACACACAGGCATATACACACACACACATACACACACACACACACTACACACACACACACACACACACACACACACACACACACACACACACACACACACACACACACACACACACACACACACACACACACACACACACACACACACACACACACACACTACACACTACACACACACATACAGGCATATACACACACACACACACACACACACACACACACACACACACACCACACACCACACACACACACACACACACACACACACACACACACACACACACACACACACACACACACACACACACTGTCACGGAGACTGGTAGCCTAATGGAGAATCATTTGCTAGCCGCTCACGACCTACTTACTGTCCACCAGATCGAGTGTGTGTGTGTGTGTGTGTGTGTGTGGTGATCATCTACAAAATCGGGTCGTCCTCCCAGGAAGACTGGCCTCTCACTCTGCTCCCAGCCTCTTCTGCCTCTCACTCTGCTCCCAGCCTCTTCTGCCTCTCACTCTGCTCCCAGCCTCTGCTGCCTCTCACTCTGCTCCCTCTGAGGATCAGCTGCCTCTGATGTCATTATGTTGTAATGTTTTCTGTTGTCTTATGGTGGGGATCAAGGGGCTGTGTTACTCTACTGAGGGCCCTGTGGTTCCATCTGAGGGCCCTGTGGTTCCATCTGAGGGCCCTGTGGTTCCATCTGAGGGCCCTGTGGTTCCATCTGAGGGCCCTGTGGTTCCATCTGAAGGCCCTGTGGTTCCATCTGAGGGCCCTGTGGTTCCATCTGAGGGCCCTGTGGTTCCATCTGAGGGCTCTGTGGTTCCATCTGAGGGCTCTGTGGTTCCATCTGAGGGCCCTGTGGTTCCATCTGAGGGCCCTGTGGTTCCATCTGAGGGCTTTGTGGTTCCATCTGAGGGCCCTGTGGTTCCATCTGAGGGCCCTGTGGTTCCATCTGAGGGCCCTGTGGATGTAACTTTTGGTGACGAGTCACAAACGCACCACAATGGAGAGAGACAGCGAGAGAGAGAGACAAGGAGATGGAGAGATAGTGAGGGAGAGATGAAGAGAAAGAGATGGAGAGATGGAGAGATAGAGAGATAGAGATGGAGAGATGAAGAGATGAAGAGATGGAGAGATAGAGATGGAGAGATGAAGAGAAAGAGATGGAGAGATAGAGAGATAGAGATGGAGAGATGAAGAGATGGAGAGATATAGATGGAGAGATGGAGAGAAAGAGATGGAGAGATGAAGAGAAAGAGATGGAGAGATGGAGAGAAAGAGATGGAGAGATGGAGAGATAGTAAGGGAGAGATGGAGAGATAGAGATGGAGAGATAGAGAGATAGAGAGATAGAGATGGAGAGATGGAGAGATAGAGAGATAGAGATGGAGAGATGGAGAGATAGAGATGGAGAGAAAGAGATGGAGAGATGGAGAGATAGTGAGGGAGAGATGGAGAGATAGAGATGGAGAGATAGAGAGATGGAGATGGAGAGATGAAGAGATGGAGAGATAGAGATGGAGAGATGAAGAGATGGAGAGATGAAGAGATGGAGAGATGAAGAGAAAGAGATGGAGAGATGGAGAGATGGAGAGATGGAGAGATGAAGAGATGGAGAGATGAAGAGAAAGAGATGGAGAGATAGAGAGATGTAGAGATGTAGAGATGGAGAGATGGAGAGATGGAGAGGGAGAGATGGAGAGATAGAGACAGATGTTCATCAGACAGACAGATGTTAATCAGACAGACAGGTGTTCATCAGACAGACAGATGTTAATCAGACAGACAGGTGTTCATCAGACAGACAGATGTTCATCAGACAGACAGGTGTTCATCAGACAGACAGGTGTGCATCAGACAGACAGATGTTCATCAGACAGACAGATGTTCATCAGACAAACAGGTGTTCATCAGACAGACAGATGTTCATCAGACAGACAGGTGTTTGACAGACAGATGTTCATCCGACAGACAGATACTCATCAGACATACAGGTGTTCATCAGACAGACAGATGTTCATCAGACAGACAGATGTTCATCCGACAGACAGATACTCATCAGACAGACAGATGTTCATCAGACAGACAGGTGTGCATCAGACAGACAGGTGTGCATCAGACAGACAGATGTTCATCAGACAAACAGGTGTTCATCAGACAGACAGGTGTGCATCAGACAAACAGATGTTCATCAAACAGACAGGTGTGCATCAGACAGACAGGTGTTCATCAGACAGACAGATGCTCTGAGCTCACAGTGGTCCTCACAGACACACGGTGGCTCAGAGCAGAGTTTCCAGCCTCTCTAAATGTCTCTCTGGTACCCGTCAGCTGGAGGATGCTGGTGTTGGGGATCATCCAGGATGTTTTCCCTCTGCCTGAAGGTCTTCAGAGTTCTGCTCTGAAACTCCCTCAACTTTTCAAGTTTCCCCTTTCGCTCATCACTCTCTCTCTCTCCTGCCGTGATTGGTCGATCCTTCACTGTGGACACACCCACCTGCCCCCCCGCCCCCTGTGCGTCCGTCTGTCTGAGGGTACGTCTGTCAGCACCCTGACACCCAGGACCCCGCTGGTCCTCTCCACGGAGCCCTCCCCCCTGACCCCCGTTGGTCCTCTCCACGGCCCCCTCCCCCCTGACCCCCGCTGGTCCCCCTCCCCCCCTGACCCCCGCTGGTCCTCTCCACGGTCCCCTCCCCCCCTGACCCCCGCTGGTCCCCCTTCCCCCCCTGACCCCCGCTGGTCCTCTCCACGGTCCCCTCCCCCCTGACCCCCGCTGGTCCCCCTCCCCCCCCTGACCCCCGCTGGTCCCCCTCCCCCCCTGACCCCCGCTGGTCCTCTCCACGGTCCCCTCCCCCCTGACCCCCGCTGGTCCCCCTCCCCCTCCTGACCCCCGCTGGTCCTCTCCACGGTCCCCTCCCCCCTGACCCCCGCTGGTCCTCTCCACGGTCCCCTCCCCCCCTGACCCCCGCTGGTCCCCCTCCCCCCCTGACCCCCGCTGGTCCCCCTCCCCCCCTGACCCCCGCTGATCCCCCTCCCCCGCTGGTCCCCCTCCCCCCTTGACCCCCGCTGGTCCCCCTCCCCCCCTGACCCCCGCTGATCCCCCTCCCCCCCTGACCCCCGCTGATCCCCCTCCCCCCCTGACCCCCGCTGGTCCCCCTCCCCCCCTGTTTTTTTGTATTTTGCTGAAATAAAACACACACAAGAGGGAGGTGTGTGAACAGTGTATGTGTGTGTGTGTGTGTGTGTGTGTGTGTGTGTGTGTGTGTGTGTGTGTGTGTGTGTGTGTGTGTGTGTGTGTGTGTGTGTGTGTGTGTGTGTGTGTGTGAGTGTGTGTGTGTGTGAGTGTGTGTGTGTGTGAGTGTGTGTGTGTAAGTGTTTGTGTGTGTGAGTGTGTGTGTGTGTGTGTGAGTGTGAACAGTGTGTGTGTGAGTGTGTGAGAGTGTGAGTGTGAACAGTGTGTGTGTGTGTGTGAGTGTGTGTGTGAGCGAAACCAACGAGTGTGTGTATGTCTGAGGTGTGTGGGTGTATGTGTGTGTGTGTGTGTGTGGCTGAGCTATCACTCTTTGTTAGTGTATGTGTGTGTGTGCATGGTTGAGCTGTCTCTCTGTGTTAGTGTATGTGTGTGTGTGTGTGTGTGTGTGTGTGTGTGTGTGTGTGTGTGTGTGTGTGTGTGTGTGTGTGTGTGTGTGTGTGTGTGTGTGTTTGACAGGTCTAGAAAGTGTCGCAGCCAGTCTGCCCCCGGAACCATTAAATCATATCACTCACACATACACACACACACACACACACACACACACACACACACACACACACACACACACACACACACACACACACACACACACACATGTTTTCATGCAAGCATAATGGATACACAATCCCTCACACACACTGTCATCATGACACACACATACATCAGAAACACATTACAATTTGAATCATCATGTTAATACCACTTATATACTCTTAAACAGAGGGTCATTTTATTCTAATTGCATTTTGACTCAACTTGAGAGCGTTTATACTTTTAATAATACATATAATAATACAGTGCCACTTTATTATTTATAGCTTATTATTTGGCTATGGGTCTCAGACCCCAGCGGTCCGGGGTCCACTTTGAGAGGGTCTGTGTTAGGGTGAGACATGGCTCCTCAGGAGGTCTGTGTTAGGGTGAGACATGGCTCCTCAGGAGGTCTGTGTTAGGGTGAGACATGGCTCCTCAGGAGGTCTGTGTTAGGGTGAGACATGGCTCCTTCAGGAGTTCTATGTTCACCTCCTTCCTGAAGGTCCTTGTGATGTACCTGCTTTTTTCAGTTTTGTCGTCTTGTATATTTATTCATTTGTTATAACACGGTTGTTATGGTTGTTGTACTGTAAAACAATTTCCATCCTGTCTCATACGTCTCCTCTCTGTGTTCTCTGCTGAGCTCCCTGTCTGCCAACTAGCGCTCAGCAGAACCGGGTAAACAGAACCACACATGGGTTCTGCTCAGGGGAGGACGGGATCTGAGCAAATCTCATTAGCTTGCTCCATGTCATCGGAAACCCAAACCCAGGGTTCTGATGTTCACACGGCGGGGAGATGTTCAGTACATGAAAACAGAAATAACAGCAGAGAGACCAAAATAATGAAGGAAAGAGACGAAAGAGAAGTAGAGAGATGGCAAGAGATGGAGATAAACAGGAAAGGAGAAGGACGAGAAGATAAGTAAAAGCAGAAGCTGGTGATTAGTAAACAGTGGTTCACTAAATACTCTTTAAGCCTCATTAAAACACCTTCTCCAGGGAGACACTAGGAGCTGAGCGCTCTCCACCGCGGGCTCCTGAATTAATAATACAATCAAAACATTATTTTAGTCTAGTTTTGTTATCTCATTCCATTTCTGTAACCTCCTTCTTTAAGTGGCTTATTTATCCTCTCCAGGTGCTTCCTCACTTGAGTATGGATGCTGTGTTTTGGGGTCAGGCTCTCAGCCACATATGTTAATGTGATCATTCATATGAATTAGTCCTCATATGTTAATGTGATCATTCACATGAATTAGTCCTCATATGTTAATGTGATCATTCATATGAATTAGTCCTCATATGTTAATGTGATCATTCATATGAATTAGTCCTCATATGTTAATGTAATCATTAATATGAATTAGTCCTCATATGTTAATGTGATCATTCATGAATAGTCCTCATATGTTAATGTGATCATTCATATGAATTAGTCCTCATATGTTAATGTGATCATTCATATGAATTAGTCCTCATATGTTAATGTAATCATTCATATGAATTAGTCCTCATATGTTAATGTGATCATTCACATGAATTAGTCCTCATATGTTAATGTGATCATTCATATGAATTAGTCCTCATATGTTAATGTGATCATTCACATGAATTAGTCCTCATATGTTAATGTGATCATTCACATGAATTAGTCCTCATATGTTTATGTGATCATTCATATGAATTAGTCATCATATGTTAATGTGATCATTCATATGAATTAGTCCTCATATGTTAATGTGATCATTCACATAAGTTGGTCCTCATATCTTAATGTTCTGGAGAGGAACCTGCTCCGGTTCCATGAGGCGGTCCTCCTGGTCTCTGGTGGACCGTCGTTCTGCTCTGATCTCAACTAGTTCACTCATGTGTACGCGTCTCTTTGAACTGGTCAGCGGGGGGTGGACTACAGACCTGTGGTTAAGCTCATTCTACTGCTGAAAGGGGCTTTTACCTGAATGTATTGTACTTTTACCTTATTGTACTTCTACCTGAGCACTGGCTCAGTTCTTGGAGACTTGTTAGGAATTAAATGCATTTTTGACTTCTGGTGATGAGTTGTTCTCTTAACTTTCTTTGTTGAACGCACCATAAAAGTCGCTTTGCATAAAAAAGTATTCAAAATGACTGGAATGGAATAGAATGGAATGTTCTTTATCAACAAGGTTTGATTTGTTTCCTCATGGTTTAGTGCAGTGGTTAAGGCATTTGGCTCCCAGCCAAAGGGTTCTTTGTTCCGTACCCCTATGACCGTCCTCCTAGTGCAAGATGACCCCTGACCCCGACCTGCTCCTTAACGGATCTGAACTCACCGGAAGTTACTCTGGATGAACGCCACTAAATAATTCAAAAGTTAAATAGCACAATTTGAGTTCAGACAACCCCCAGTAGTCTGGGGGTTGTCTGAACTCTGCAGTGTATATTTAAACTGGTGTGACGTCAGTAAGTCTTTAAACTATAAATGTGTGCGCTCATCTCCGTCCTGGAGTGTGACTCTAAACCAGGTTTGACGTCCCTCAGCCTGCCGTGTTCAGAAAACCACCAGGCGGTCCTCCTCCATGCTGTCTTCCTCTCCCTGACTCATCCAAGCTCCCTCTCTGTTCCTCCTCTTCTCTCCTCTTCTCTCCATCCTAATGTTCTAGAAGAGATGGCTTCAGTGTTCACATGGTTTCTGGAGCAGGTCAAGAGTTTGATAGAATATCAATATATATGAATTAGTGTTTACCAAGTCATCCAAACATAATGAAATGCCTCACATCAGCACTCACCTGTAGATGAGCTTCTGTAGTGATTCTGAGAGAGAGCTTCTGGAACCAGCAGCACCAACCAGGGACGCTGCTCAACATAGCTTATGGAATGAGATTAGCTGTTTGTGATTGGGTCTAATTCATGCTCGTCAAATTACTGACATCCAATTTCAGCCAATCAGAAGCAGTGATTATATTAGAGGTGGTCCCGTGTTCAGGACCTCTTAATGTCCACAGGTACCCAGCAGGTCTTCTGTTGATGGGCCTGGAGACAGGCTAATAAGGCAGCTTGGAGCTGGTTGGGTGACACCGGCTGTCAATCATGTCTTATTCTTTCCTTTTTCACTGTCACCAACCAATCAGCTGTCAGCTATGATTTATGGCCACGCTCAAGGGAGGGATAAATATGTCAATGTGTTAATATATATATATATAATATTTCCTCAAACATTTTAATTCCATTGGTTCTGTTTTTTCTGTCTAGTATAAAGTCCCTATCAGCTTATACATACGTATCATAGATTATTGTCCACCATCTTCACGTTTGAGAAGAAATCCATCCATCGTCCACCGCTTATCCTGGTCGGGTCGTGGAGGCAGCAGCTTCAGGTCAACATGCAAACCTCCAGATTTACGTACACACTCAGTGAAATGGGTTTCTCTGCATTTATTATTAGGAGTATGAGGAGCAGTGGGTATCAGCTATTGTATATCCAGGGGAGGGGTCTGGTGCCTGGCTCAAGGGCTCTGAGGCAGTGCTCAGGTGTTTTGGGGACTTGAACCGTTGACCCACCGGTTCCTGAGCCAAGTCCCAACAGACTGAGCCATCGTGCCGCCCACACCGTAACGTGGTGTTCCACCATCTTCTCTTCACTATCTCTCCTGAGATCTGCTTTGGATTTTTTCAACTGTAATTATATCACAACTAAACGTCTTGTACTTCTGTTGGAACCAAATGATCCTGTTTGAGTTAGGAGCTACTTGGGAGTTGAGTTTAGCACTTGTGTTCCTACCTCTACAGAAATGGAGGCTGGAGTTCTGTTTGAATATATCCAGACAGTACATCTTTATGTGGTAATTCCACAAGAGAAACAATGTATATATATTCTATATATATATATATATACATATATATATATATATATATATATATATATCAGAAGCATAGCAGAAGACGCTGCCACCGGCCATTAGAATGGCTTCTTGAGGCTCCTCCTGAAGACAAGGACTCAGGGTGATGAGGAATCCTAGTGAACAGAGCAGATGGAACACGCTAGAGCTCTCCCTCTAGTGTGTGTGTGTGTGGAGGCTGTTTTAACCTGTGGGCCTTGATTAACAAGGACCCACAGGTGAGCAGCCTCACCAGCCATAGAGGAATCAGTCTGACTGGGGCCAGGTGAGGCTGCTTCAACCAGACTCTAATCAGTCTGACTGGGGCCAGGTGAGGCTGCTTCAACCAGACTCTAATCAGTCTGACTGAGGCCAGGTGAGGCTGCTTCAACCAGACTCTAATCAGTCTGGCTGGGGCCAGGTGAGGCTGCTTCAACCAGACTCTAATCAGTCTGACTGGGGCCAGGTGAAGCTGCTTCAACCAGACTCTAATCAGTCTGACTGGGGCCAGGTGAGGCTGCTTCAACCAGACTCTAATCAGTCTGACTGGGGCCAGGTGAGGCTGCTTCAACCAGACTCTAATCAGTCTGACTGGGGCCAGGTGAGGCTGCTTCAACCAGACTCTAATCAGTCTGACTGGGGCCAGGTGAGGCTGCTTCAACCAGACTCTAATCAGTCTGACTGGGGCCAGGTGAAGCTGCTTCAACCAGACTCTAATCAGTCTGACTGGGGCCAGGTGAGGCTGCTTCAACCAGACTCTAATCAGTCTGACTGGGGCCAGGTGAGGCTGCTTCAACCAGACTCTAATCAGTCTGACTGGGGCCAGGTGAAGCTGCTTCAACCAGACTCTAATCAGTCTGACTGGGGCCAGGTGAGGCTGCTTCAACCATACTCTAATCAGTCTGACTGGGGCCAGGTGAGGCTGCTTCAACCAGACTCTAATCAGTCTGACTGGGGCCAGGTGAGGCTGCTTCAACCAGACTCTAATCAGTCTGACTGGGGCCAGGTGAAGCTGCTTCAACCAGACTCTAATCAGTCTGACTGGGGCCAGGTGAGGCTGCTTCAACCAGACTCTAATCAGTCTGACTGAGGCCAGGTGAGGCTGCTTCAACCAGACTCTAATCAGTCTGACTGAGGCCAGGTGAAGCTGCTTCAACCAGACTCTAATCAGTCTGACTGGGGCCAGGTGAAGCTGCTTCAACCAGACTCTAATCAGTCTGACTGGGGCCAGGTGAGGCTGCTTCAACCAGACTCTAATCAGTCTGACTGGGGCCAGGTGAGGCTGCTTCAACCAGACTCTAATCAGTCTGACTGGGGCCAGGTGAGGCTGCTTCAACCAGACTCTAATCAGTCTGACTGGGGCCAGGTGAGGCTGCTTCAACCAGACTCTAATCAGTCTGACTGGGGCCAGGTGAGGCTGCTTCAACCATACTCTAATCAGTCTGACTGGGGCCAGGTGAGGCTGCTTCAACCAGACTCTAATCAGTCTGACTGGGGCCAGGTGAGGCTGCTTCAACCAGACTCTAATCAGTCTGACTGGGGCCAGGTGAAGCTGCTTCAACCAGACTCTAATCAGTCTGACTGGGGCCAGGTGAAGCTGCTTCAACCAGACTCTAATCAGTCTGACTGAGGCCAGGTGAGGCTGCTTCAACCAGACTCTAATCATTCTGATTGAGGCCAGGTGAAGCTGCTTCAACCAGACTCTAATCAGTCTGACTGGGGCCAGGTGAAGCTGCTTCAACCAGACTCTAATCAGTCTGACTGGGGCCAGGTGAGGCTGCTTCAACCAGACTCTAATCAGTCTGACTGGGGCCAGGTGAGGCTGCTTCAACCAGACTCTAATCAGTCTGACTGGGGCCAGGTGAGGCTGCTTCAACCAGACTCTAATCAGTTTGACTGGGGCCAGGTGAGGCTGCTTCAACCAGACTCTAATCAGTCTGACTGGGGCCAGGTGAGGCTGCTTCAACCAGACTCTAATCAGTTTGACTGGGGCCAGGTGAGGCTGCTTCAACCAGACTCTAATCAGTCTGACTGGGGCCAGGTGAAGCTGCTTCAACCAGACTCTAATCAGTCTGACTGGGGCCAGGTGAGGCTGCTTCAACCATACTCTAATCAGTCTGACTGGGGCCAGGTGAGGCTGCTTCAACCAGACTCTAATCAGTCTGACTGGGGCCAGGTGAGGCTGCTTCAACCAGACTCTAATCAGTCTGACTGGGGCCAGGTGAAGCTGCTTCAACCAGACTCTAATCAGTCTGACTGGGGCCAGGTGAAGCTGCTTCAACCAGACTCTAATCAGTCTGACTGAGGCCAGGTGAGGCTGCTTCAACCATACTCTAATCAGTCTGACTGGGGCCAGGTGAGGCTGCTTCAACCAGACTCTAATCAGTCTGACTGAGGCCAGGTGAGGCTGCTTCAACCATACTCTAATCAGTCTGACTGAGGCCAGGTGAGGCTGCTTCAACCATACTCTAATCAGTCTGACTGGGGCCAGGTGAGGCTGCTTCAACCAGACTCTAATCAGTCTGACTGGGGCCAGGTGAGGCTGCTTCAACCAACTCTAATCAGTCTGACTGGGGCCAGGTGAGGCTGCTTCAACCAGACTCTAATCAGTCTGACTGGGGCCAGGTGAAGCTGCTTCAACCAGACTCTAATCAGTCTGACTGGGGCCAGGTGAAGCTGCTTCAACCAGACTCTAATCAGTCTGACTGAGGCCAGGTGAGGCTGCTTCAACCATACTCTAATCAGTCTGACTGGGGCCAGGTGAGGCTGCTTCAACCAGACTCTAATCAGTCTGACTGAGGCCAGGTGAGGCTGCTTCAACCATACTCTAATCAGTCTGACTGGGGCCAGGTGAGGCTGCTTCAACCATACTCTAATCAGTCTGACTGGGGCCAGGTGAAGCTGCTTCAACCAGCCACCAACCACACACACTCCACAACAAGTTCAGCTTCAATGATCTGATGAACTGAACGGGAGCAGAGTGGACAGAGTTCCTCTCCTCCTGTAGATGGAGCCCATGTGTCATTACGTTGTTCCTGTGATGGGTGGGGCGGGATCAGGGCGGGTCTGGAGTGACCTGCTTATTCAGCCCAAGAGAACCACGTTCTACCGGCCGTCTCGGTGGAACCCTAAGAGTTCTTCTCTGCTTCTGAGCTCTCACCTCACCTCCTCTCACGCTGAATGCTATGGTTCAGCTGCAGGTGGTTTGAGGCTGGGGTCTCCAGGGTCTTCTGAATGTCACTCTGTCCCCAGGATGGTGAAGACAAGCTGGTGAGCTGCGGGGTTAGGAGGAGAGTGAAGAAGAGGGAATTAGACAAAGGTCAAAGGTCAAAGGGACGGAGAGGCTTTCTGGTTTGGACTAATTACTGCAGAGAGAGAGCGCTGAGTGAAGCAGAAGCTTGGTGTTTTATGTCATGTCTTTCTTATCAATACCTGTACGGTTGTTCTGGTGAATTCACGTTAGTATAAAAGGTTTATACTAAACAAGCTGTCCTCATTAAACATTTAAATTACAACATTGTACCAGAGTTGTTACTCTTCTCTGCCACCGCTTTATACATTATGGATGACCACACACACAACACATATTTCCATCAACATTTTTTTTATATGATAATCTTTATAATGGATTAACACTTGATCGCCTGTCTGATCCACAAGCGCAGAGGGTAGGTAGCTGTTAGAAATGGATTGGTTTAAATGTTTAAAGAAACATGCGTCTAGAAATCAAGCACATTTGATTGAGGAGGTCATGTAAGGTCACGGTACAGGGTTAAAGGTCATGGCTAGTGTTAAGGTCACCAGCCGGTCAGCCCGTGACCTCTGGGTAATCTCAGTCAATCCTGCTCTGATGCAGACACACACGTGTTCAACAGATTAGAGACTCTAATGTATCTAATGATAATCTAATGTATGGACAGAATGGAGGAGAGAGAGGATGGAGGGATAAGATGGAAGGAGGAAGAGAGAGAGAGAGAG
>CM051013.1:26707168-26742168 GCA_027704905.1 Muraenolepis orangiensis | reverse complement strand
ATTACATTACATTACATTACACTAAATTACATTACATTACATTACAGTCATTTAGCAGACGCTTTTATCCAAAGCGACTTACAGTAGTGTGTTTAACAGAGGAAGGTAAGAGAACAACTCGTCACCAGAAGTCTAAAGTGCATTTAATTTCTAACAAGTCTCCAATAACTGAACCAGTGATCAGGTAGAGGTACAATAATTCAGGCAAAAGTGTAAGGGAAAAAGTATAATAAGTTGGCAAACAATATGCAACAATATCTAGAACAATATATACCTATATATATGTGAGGAAGGATCCGGGAAGTGTGTCCTGAAGAGATTGGTTTTCAGCCTGCGGCGGAAGATGGGGAGAGACTCTGCAGTCCTGACCTCCGTGGGGAGTTTGTTCCTCCACTAGGGGCCACAGGACGGAGAAGAGCCGTGACGTAGATCGGCCCTCAGGGGCCCCTAAGTGAGGGGGCAAGCAGACGGCCCGAAGAAGCCGAGCGAAGCGGACGGGTTGGGATGTAGGCCTTGACCATTGCCTGGAGATAGGATGGAGCAGTTCCTTTTACTGCCTTGTAGGCTAGCACCAAGGTCTTGAACTGGATGCGAGCAGCTACAGGGAGCCAGTGTAGAGTCGAAGGAGGGTGGATGTGTGGGAGAACTTGGGGCGGTTGAACACCAGGCGAGCTGCAGCTTTCTGAATGAGCTCCAGGGTCCTGATGGCAAATGCCGGGGCGCCAGCAAGGAGGGAGTTGCAGTAGTCCAGCCTGGAGATGACTAGAGCCTGGATGAGCACCTGGCAGCCTTTCAGTGAGAAAAGGCCGATTCCTCCTGATGTTGTAGAGGAGGAATCTGCAGGAGCGTGTCACCGATGCAATGTTTGCCGAGAACGACAGTTGGTGGTCCAGGGTCACACCCAGATTCCTTGCGGTCCGAGTAGGTGTCACCACAGCATCATCGATGGTGACAGCCAGGTCTCGGTATCGCCTGCCTGACGGTAACAGTGAGTACAGTTCGTGGCTGGGGTGGGCAATGTCTTTATGATGCGTTTGGCCTTGGCCACGCACCGCTGATTGTAAATATCCAGGAGGGAGGGGAGCTCACCTCCAACGATATACTGGGCCGTCCGCACCACCCATTGAAGCGCTCTGCGCTCGAGTGCGGTGCAGTTCCCGTACCAGGCGGTGATACACCCTTTAAGAACACTCTCGATGGTGCCGTTATAGAATGTTCTCAGGATGCGGGGGCCCATGCTGAATTTCTTCAGACGTCTGAGGAAATACAGGCGTTGTTGGGCCCTTTTCACCACGTGTGTGGTGTGCGTGGACCATGTGAGGTCCTCGGAGATGTGCACGCCGAGGAACTTGAAGCTGCTGGGCGGGCGAGGCTTGAATGCTATGAGAGAGGGAGAGAGAGAGGGGCGGGCGAGGGTTGAATGCTATGAGAGAGGGAGAGAGAGAGAGGGGCGGGCAAGGGTTGAATGCTATGAGAGAGGGAGAGAGAGAGAGAGGGGCGGGTGAGGGTTGAATGCTATGAGAGCGAGAGAGAGAGAGAGGTCTGCAGAGAGGGAGAGAGAGAGAGAGAGGTCTGCAGAGAGGGAGAGAGAGAGAGGTCTGCAGAGGGGGAGAGAGAGAGAGAGAGAGAGAGGTCTGCAGAGAGGGGGAGAGAGAGAGAGAGGTCTGCAGAGAGGGGGAGAGAGAGAGAGAGAGGTCTGCAGAGAGGGAGAGAGAGAGGTCTGCAGAGAGGGGGAGAGAGAGAGAGAGAGGTCTGCAGAGAGAGAGAGAGAGGTCTGCAGAGAGGGGGAGAGAGAGAGAGAGAGAGAGAGGTCTGCAGAGAGGGAGAGAGAGAGAGAGAGAGGTCTGCAGAGGGGGAGAGAGAGAGAGGTCTGCAGAGAGGGAGAGAGAGAGAGAGAGAGAGAGAGGTCTGCAGAGAGGGGGAGAGAGAGAGAGGTCTGCAGAGAGGGAGAGAGAGAGAGAGAGAGAGAGGTCTGCAGAGAGGGGGAGAGAGAGAGAGAGGTCTGCAGAGAGAGAGAGAGAGAGAGAGGTCTGCAGAGAGGGGGAGAGAGAGAGAGAGGTCTGCAGAGAGGGAGATAGAGAGAGAGAGAGGTCTGCAGAGAGGGGGAGAGAGAGAGAGAGAGAGAGAGGTCTGCAGAGAGGGAGAGAGAGAGGTCTGCAGAGAGGGGGAGAGAGAGAGAGAGAGGTCTACAGAGAGAGAGAGAGGTCTGCAGAGAGGGGGAGAGAGAGAGAGAGAGAGGTCTGCAGAGAGGGAGAGAGAGAGAGAGAGAGAGAGAGGTCTGCAGAGGGGGAGAGAGAGGTCTGCAGAGAGGGAGAGAGAGAGAGAGAGAGAGGTCTGCAGAGAGGGGGAGAGAGAGAGAGAGAGGTCTGCAGAGAGGGAGAGAGAGAGAGAGGTCTGCAGAGAGGGGGAGAGAGAGAGAGAGGTCTGCAGAGAGGAGAGAGAGAGAGAGAGAGAGAGAGAGAGAGGTCTGCAGAGAGGGGGAGAGAGAGAGAGAGGTCTGCAGAGAGGGAGAGAGAGAGAGAGAGGTCTGCAGAGAGGGAGAGAGAGAGAGAGGTCTGCAGAGAGGGAGAGAGAGAGAGAGGTCTGCAGAGAGGGAGAGAGAGAGAGAGAGGTCTGCAGAGAGGGAGAGAGAGAGAGAGGTCTGCAGAGAGGGGGAGAGAGAGAGAGGTCTGCAGAGAGGGAGAGAGAGAGAGAGAGAGAGAGAGAGAGAGAGAGAGAGAGAGAGAGAGAGAGAGAGAGAGAGAGAGAGGTCTGCAGAGAGGGAGAGAGAGAGAGAGAGGTCTGCAGAGAGGGAGAGAGAGAGAGAGAGAGGTCTGCAGAGAGGGAGAGAGAGAGAGAGAGAGGTCTGCAGAGAGGGAGAGAGAGAGAGAGAGGTCTGCAGAGAGGGAGATAGAGAGAGAGAGGTCTGCAGAGAGGGAGAGAGGCTGAGTGACTACATCAGTGTGTGTGTGGGAGGATCAAAGCTTGGTTAGGCTGACATTTTGTCTCAAAGCTTTTTCACAGGAGATGAAAGAAGGTGAGGCGACGGGATTGGAACCAGCAGCCTCCTTCCCCCAGGCTCCAGGGCCAGGGCAGTGAGGAGGAGAAGGCCAGAGCCACTAGCATAGGAACTAGTGTCGTCATTAAGAATACTTTCTTTATATTAAAGATACACACACAGTAGAATAGATACACACAGTAGAATAGATACACACACAGTATAATAGATACACACACAGTATAATAGATATACACAGTAGAATAGATACAAACACAGTAGAATAGACACACACAGTAGAATAGATACACACACAGTATAATAGATACACACACATTATAATAGATATACACAGTAGAATAGATACACACACAGTATAATAGATATACACAGTAGAATAGATACACACACAGTATAATAGATACACACACAGTATAATAGATATACACAGTAGAATAGATACACACACAGTATAATAGATACACACACAGTACAATAGAAACACACACAGTACAATAGATACACACAGTAGAATAGATACACACAGTAGAATAGATACACACACAGTAGAATAGATACACACACAGTACAATAGATACACACAGTAGAATAGATACACACAGTAGAATAGATACACACACAGTACAATAGATACACACAGTAAAATAGATACACACACAGTATGGATGGCAATACACAGTAAAACTAAAACTAAAACAGTTCTACTAAAACAATAGAACAGAATGTCGTTGGTTTTCACTGTAGTTGTTTTTCCACCAAATGTCACATCATTATTTCATGAAATTTGGGAACTGATCGTTCCCATTAATAGTGAATCATATCTCAACTGCACTATCTGTTCAAATAATCACAATGGGATGTTTTGGTCTCTTCATTCAGCCCTTACATACTACAGGGGTCTACTATGTGTACTCCCTCTCTCTCTCCTCCCCTCCTCTCCTCTCCTCCCTCTCTCTCCTTCCCTCCTCTACTTTCTCCTCTGTTCCCTCCTCTCCTCTCCTCTCCTCCCTCTTTCTCCTCCCTCTCTCTCCTCTCCTCCCTCTCTCTCGTCCCCTCCTCTACTTTCTCCTCTCCTCCCTCTCTCTCCTCCTCTCCTCTCCTCCCTCTCCCTCTCCTCCCTCTCTCTCCTCTCTCTCCCTCTCCTCCCTCTCTCTGCTCCTCTCCTCTCCTCACTCTCCTCCTGTACCTCTTTCTCCTCCCTCTCTCCTCCCTCTCTCTGCTCACCTCCTCTCCTCCCCTCCTTTACTTTCTCATCTCCTCCTCCTCTCCTCTCCTCCCTCTCTCCCTTCTCCTCTAATCCCCTCTTCTCTCTCTCTCTCTCTCTCTCTCTCTCTCTCTCTCTCTCTCTCTCTCTCTCTCTCTCTCTCTCTCTCTCTCTCTCTCTCTCTCTCTCTCTCTCTCTCTTCCCCTCCTCTCTCTCCTCCCTCTCTCTCCCCTCCTCTCCTCTCTTCCCTCTCTCCTTTCTCCTCTCCTCCCCTCCTCTCTCTCTCCCCCTCCTCTCCTCTCCTCCCTCTCTCCCCTCCCTCTCTCTCCTCCCTCTCTCCCCTCCTCTCCTCTCCTCCCTCTCTCTCCTCCCTCTCTCCTCTCTTCCCTCTCTCCTTTCTCCTCTCCTCCCCTCCTCTCTCTCTCCCCCTCCTCTCCTCTCCTCCCTCTCTCCCCTCCCTCTCTCTCCTCCCTCTCTCCCCTCCTCTCCTCTCCTCCCTCTCTCCCCCCTCTCTCCCCTCCTCTCTTATCTCCTGCATACTGCGTACTTGTTCCCTCTTATTCTGTCCAGGCTGCAGTACTGCAGTAATAATAATAATAATAATTCATTGCATTTGTAAAGCGCTTTTCAAGACACCCAAAGTGCATCGTGTGCGTGTGACTGTGTGCATGCGTGTGTGTGCAATGGTAATGGTATTGGATGCTTTTTTATATAGAGCTTTTATCCAAAGCGCTTCACAAGTCAAGTATCACTCTCTCTCTCTCTCTCTCTCTCTCGCTCTCTCTCTCTCTCTCTCTCTCTCTCTCTCTCTCTCTCTCTCTCTCTCTCTCTCTCTCTCTCTCTCTCTCTCTCTCTCTCTCGCTCTCGCTCTCGCTCTCGCTCTCGCTCTCTCTCTCGCTCTCGCTCTCTCTCTCTCTCGCTCTCTCTCTCGCTCTCTCTCTCTCTCTCTCTCTCTCTCTCTGGAAGTGTTCTCTCTCTGGGATCACCCAGAGAGAGAACTTTATATGTGTCTGTCCTCTCTGTCCTCCCAGGGGGGACAGAGAACTGGTTAGGAGAGTCTGAGTGAGACCCTTTAAGAGACCCTTTAAGAGCTGGTTAGGAGAGTCTGAGTGAGACCCTAAGAGACCCTTTAAGACAGGGATATTCAACTGGCGGCCCGCGGGCCAAATCCGGCCCGCGGGGAGCTTTCTCGTGGCCCCTGGAACACAATCCATATTGTGTAAATGTAAAAAAAAAAAAAAAAAAAATATTAATTTTTTTTTTTTTAAATCATTTAAATAAATGTCAATATATGTTCGCTATTTTGTTATCCGAATTAAATGTGTCCAAATTATTTCTCCCTCAATAGTTCTTAAAAGGCAATCTTGCATTGGACTGATCAGCGTGTAATTATCGTGACATCGTGTCAATCTCGTTACTCTCATTACTGATCCAAAATGAGCTGATGATGATTTTGTATTTATTTTACCATCACACGCCAATCCTAGACCTTTATGTTTAATATGTCAAATAACTGTTTCAGTCTGCAAGGTTGCTAATGTGAGGCGCCACTATGAGACCAAGCATGCTGCTAACTTCAATGCTGCTTACCCGCCTGGTAGCACAGCTAGACGTGGTAAAATAGAAATACTTAAATCTTCTTACACTGCATCAACCACTATTCTTACAACTGCTTATACAGCCCAGGAAAAGGCCACTGCTGCTTCTCTACGAGTGATCGCTTTAGCCAAAAAGAGAAAGACATTCACTGACGCTGAAGTTGTGTAGGAGGAGTGTACTCTGACACATTGGGAAGTCGAAGAGTAGAGGTACTGTTTGAGGACTGTTTTTCAGCATTAATTGCCGATCTCAAATCTACAGAGTACATCGCTGTCGATGAATCGACTGATGCAACAGATACGGCACAGCTCTCGCTGTTTGTGAGGTACTTCGATGGTGACGTTTTTAAAGAGGAGTTGTTATGCCTTTTACCACTGATAACCAGCACTACAGGTGAAGTGATTTTCGCTGCAGTTTGGAGTTTTTTTGAAGAGAAGGGTTTGGATCTAGGTAAGATCAACCTTCTCGTTACCGATGGCTGCCCGTCCATGATTGGGAAAGAAAGGGGCTTTGCATCTCGCTTATGTGCAGAGCATCCCACAGTGAACACACTGCATTGCATCATACATCAATCAGTTCTGTGTGCGAAATTGTCAGGGGAGTTGAAAGAAGCAATGGAGACTGTCATAAAAATTGTGAATCATATTCGCTCGACGTCAGGTCTGCAGCACCGACTACTACTACTACTACTACAATAATAATAATAACAATAACAATAATCATTATTATTATTGCATGGTTGGTTGTACAATAACAATGGCATTTGTTCATTTTCGTTGTCACAGTCTTGTGGCCCTCGCCTTCAAGACATTTTACAATTGTGGCCCCCTTCCTAATCTAGTTGAATACCCCTGCTTTAAGAGCTGTTTAGGAGAGTCTGAGTGAGACCCTTTAAGAGACCCTTTAAGAGCTGGTTAGGAGAGTCTGAGTGAGACCCTTTAAGATACCCTTTAAGAGCTGGTTAGGAGAGTCTGAGTGAGACCCTTTAAGAGCTGGTTAGGAGAGTCTGAGTGAGACCCTTTAAGATACCCTTTAAGAGCTGGTTAGGGGAGTCTGAGTGAGACCCTTTAAGATACCCTTTAAGAGATGGTTAGGGGAGTCTAAGTGAGACCCTTTAAGATACCCTTTAAGAGCTGGTTAGGAGAGTCTGAGTGAGACCCTTTAAGAGCTGGTTAGGAGAGTCTGAGTGAGACACTTTAAGAGCTGGTTAGGGGAGTCTGAGTGAGACTTTGGAGGAAGCCCTCATCCATCATTTGAACTGCCGTGACAATCTGTGATTAATAAAGTTCATGTTCTTATCTGCTGTGCTGTAAATCTAACAGAGTTCCAGAGCGCTGAAGGACCAATAGAAACACTAAGGTTTATGAGTATATTTCATCTTGCTTGTGTTTTGATCTGTTCTGCAAAGAGGGAAGAAAACAGCAGAAGAGAGAAATATTTAGAAAAGATACGCCTCCAAAATAAGCCCTCTCTCTCTCACCCATTCTCTCTCCCCTCTCTGTCTCTGGTGTGATGTTTAAGATAACTCCCCCCTCTCTGTCTCTGGTGTGATGTTTAAGATAACTCCCCCCTCTCTGTCTCTGGTGTGATGTTTAAGATAACTCCCCCCTCTCCCCCCCTCCCCCTCTCCTCCACCCTCTCCCCCCTCTCTGTCTCTGGTGTGATGTTTAAGATAACTCCCCCTCTCAAGTCAAGTCAAGTCAAGTCAAGTTTATTGTCACTTCACAGTTTACAGTTTAGTATAAAGCAGTGATGTGAAAATCTTGTGTGCAATACCCGACGACAGACAGCAGTTATAAAATAAGATAAAATAAAAATAGATAAAAATAGAATAAAAATAGAATAAAGAATATAAAATAAAAATAAGAAATGCAATTTATAAAATGCAAAAATCAGCACAGAAAAGAGCAATATGTATATATAAATCAATGTAATAAAATATACATTGTTATATGTTATACGCCCTTGTTCAGCAGCCTGATGGCCTGACTGTGGAAGCTATCTCTAAGCCTATTTGTACGACACTTGATACTGCGGTATCGCCTGCCTGACGGTAATAGTGAGTAAAGTTCGTGGCTGGGGTGGGCAATGTCTTTTATAATTCGTTTGGCCTTGGCCACGCACCGCTGGTTGTAAATGTCCAGGAGGGAGGGGAGCTCACCTCCAACGATATACTGGGCCGTCCGCACCACCCTTTGAAGCGCTCTGCGCTCGAGTGCCGTGCAGTTCCCGTACCAGGCGGTGATACACCCTGTAAGAACACTCTCGATGGTGCCGTTGTAGAATGTTCTCAGGATGCGGGGGCCCATGCTGAATTTCTTCAGACGCCTGAGAAAATACAGGCGTTGTTGGGCCCTTTTCACCACGTGTGTGGTGTGCGTGGACCATGTGAGGTCCTCGGAGATGTGCACGCCGAGGAACTTGAAGCTGCTGACCCTCTCTACTGCAACGCCGTCGATGGAGATAGGGCTGTGCTCTCCCCTCTGCCTCCTGAAGTCCACGATCAGCTCCTTGGTCTTCTTGACGTTGAGGGCGAGGCTGTTCTCCTGGCACCACTGCTCCAGCGATCCGACCTCCTCCCTGTAGGCTGTCTCGTCGTCGCCGGCGATCAGGCCCATCACTGTCGTGTCGTCAGCAAACTTGACGATGACGTTGGAGCTGTGCATAGCCATGCAGTCGTGGGTGTAGAGGGAGTAGAGGAGAGGGCTCAGCACGCATCCCTGGGGGGCTCCCGTGTTGAGGGTCAGTGGCTCTGATGTGGTGCTGCCCATCCTCACCACCTGGCGGCGGTCCGACAGGAGGTTCAGTATCCAGCTGCACATGGATGGGGGTACGCCTAGACCTCTCAGCTTGGTGTCGAGCTTGGCAGGAACTATTGTGTTGAATGCTGAGCTGTAGTCCACAAACAGCATTCGCACATAACAGTTCTTTCCCTCCAGGTGGGAAAGGGCAGTGTGGAGGGCCATGGCAATTGCGTCGTCCGTGGATCTATTTTGACGATATGCAAATTGCCATGGGTCCAGCGTGGTAGGTAACACGGAGCAAATAAAGTCCTTGACCAACCTCTCGAAGCATTTGCTAACGATCGAGGTGAGGGCCACAGGTCTGTAGTCATTCAGGCATGTTACCTTGGTTTGTTTTGGGACAGGCACGATGGTGGATATCTTGAAGACCGCGGGGACAACAGCCTGGGACAGGGAGAGGTTGAAGATGTCTGCAAAGACTCCTGCCAACTGGTCTGCGCATGCTCTGAGGACGCGGCCCGGGATGTCGTCGGGGCCTGCCGCCTTACGGATGTTCAGCCGCTTAAAGGTGCGGCGCACATCCGCCTCCGAGATGCGCAGCTGGCTGGTCTCCCCAGTCGGTGCTGGCTTCGGCGGGCTGCCGTTTACGTCGAACCGAGCAAAAAATGTATTTAGCTCTCCTGGGAGGGAGGTAGAGGAGTTCTCTACACAACTGGTTCTCCCTCTGAAGTTCGTTATCATCTGCAGCCCCTGCCACATACCCCTCGCATCGTGTTTCTTGAATTTATCTTCCACTCTGTCCTTATACTCCCGCTTGGCAGTGACGATGGTCTTACGGAGGTCGTAACGGGCTCTCGTATATTCCTCCGTATTCCCGGAACCAAAGGCGGCGTTACGCGCATGTTGGGCAGCGCGAACATCGCCGTTAATCCACGGTTTCTGGTTGGGATATATCCGAACCGACTTGGTCGGAACAACGTCATCTATGCACTTCTTGATGAACCCGGTGACCGACGACGCGTACTCGTTGATGTTATTGTCCGAGGCAACGCGGAACATGCCAGTCAGCGTGATCAAAACAATCCTGCAGCGTAGAATCTGATTGGTCCGACCAGCATTGGACCTCCCTCACAGCGATCGGTTGCTGCTTCAGTCTCTGCCTATAGGCGGGGAGTAGCTGGATAGAGCGGTGATCTGATTTGCCGAACGGTGGGCGGAGGAGGGCCTTGTAGCCATCACGGAAGGGAGTGTAGCAGTGGTTGAGGATCCGCTCGCCCCGTGTGTTGCTCTTTATGTGTTGGTAGAACTTCGGGAGAACCTTCTTCAGGTTCGCCTTGTTGAAGTCCCCCGCCACGATGAGAGCAGCCTCGGGGTGTGCCGACTCCTGTTCGCTGATAGCCCCGTACAGTTCCTTCAGTGCTGTGTCCGTGTTGGCTTGTGGGGGAATGTAAACAGCGGTCACGGTTACCGCTGTAAACTCCCGAGGTAGCCAGTGTGGACGGCACATAAGCATCAGGTACTCCAGGTCCGGGGAACAGAAAGACTTGAGGGGATGTACATGACTTTGGTTGCACCAAGATCTGTTTATCATGAGACATACCCCCCCTCCGCGATCTTTACCGGAGAGAGCCTTTGTTCTGTCCGCCCGGTGTACGAAAAATCCCGTCGGCTCGATAGCTGCGTCGGTAACCCCCTCCGACATCCATGTCTCCGTAAGGCAGATGATACAATTGTCCTTAGTTTCCCGGTGGAATTGAATACGAGCCTGTAGTTCGCTTAACTTATTGTCCAGAGACTGTACATTAGCCAGTAGAATGGTGGGTAGTGGGGGGCGATCGGATCGACGTCTCAGTCTGACTAGCACGCCGGCTCGCTTCCCTCGCTTCTTCCGGCGACGCTTGCGTGTAATCGTGCCCAAGATGGACGGAGATAATCCAGCTGTGACTTCGGGCGGGACGTCCGAGTCGAAAGAATGAAAAAACTCCGGTAGGCGGCGAGCGACTGTCGATCTGATCTCCCGAAGTGTGCAAAAGTTATAAGTGAACTTGCTGCTAACATCCTGAACTCTGTCTCTGGTGATGTTTAAGATAACTCCCCCCTCTCCCCCTCTCCCCCTCTCCCCCTCTCCTCCACCCTCTCCCCCCTCTCTGTCTCTGGTGTGATGTTTAAGATAACTCCCCCCTCTCTGTCTCTGGTGTGATGTTTAAGATAACTCCCCCCTCTCCCCCTCTCCCCCTCTCCTCCACCCTCTCCCCCCTCTCTGTCTCTGGTGTGATGTTTAAGATAACTCCCCCCTCTCCCCCTCTCCCCCTCTCCCCCTCTCCCCCTCTCCTCCACCCTCTCCCCCCTCTCTGTCTCTGGTGTGATGTTTAAGATAACTCCCCCCTCTCTGTCTCTGGTGTGATGTTTAAGATAACTCCCCCCTCTCCCCCTCTCCCCCTCTCCTCCACCCTCTCCCCCCTCTCTGTCTCTGGTGTGATGTTTAAGGTAACTCCCCCCTCTCCCCCTCTCCCCCTCTCCTCCACCCTCTCCCCCTCTCCCCCCTCTCCACCTCCAGACGGCCGGGTGTACGCCATGGGGGGTATGGGTGTGGACACCTCTCCCCAGGCGCTGGTGAGGGTGTACGAGGAGGAGAAGGATCAGTGGCATCCCCTCACCCCCATGCCCACCCCGCGCTACGGGGCCACGCCCTTCCTCCATGGGAACCAGATCTACGTCCTGGGTGAGACGCTTTGACTCAGTCCTCAACCCGCTGGTTCTCCTCATCTGGTTCTCTTTCCCTATTTAGTCGTTTTTACTCATTAAATCTCTTTGTAAAGTTGCTTTTTGAAGGTGTTCTACGATGCCATTTATTTTGTATCACTTGTTTTTATACATTTGGTGATATGTATGTGTTGAATTGTACAAAAAACATTTTAAAGTGTTTTAAAGTGCCAGTAGTGCAGTAGCATCATGAATACAGTGCAGTACAGAGCAGAACACGCCGGAAGGGATGGAAACCAGCCCTACCGAGCATTCTCCTCGCCAATGTCCAATCTCTCGCAAACAAATTCGAAGAACTGAACTGCCGTATCGCCTCCCAGTTGGACATCAGGTTGTGTTGCGCCATGATTTTTCCGGAAACGTGGCTGTCCTCTGTGATTCCTGATGAAGCAGTGCTGCAACCCCCGGGATTCTCTTTGTTTCAGACCGACAGAACAGCTGAGTCCACGGGGAAGAACAAAGGTTGCTTGGTGAACAACAGCTGGTGGACGGACGTTCAGGTGCTTTCTCAACACTGCTCATCTAATCTGGAATTACTGACTATCAAGTGTCGGCGTTTTAAATCTCCGCTATTCTCATGGCGGCGGTTTACATCCAACCACGGGCTGATGCGAACATCGTGTTGGACGAACTTTTTATCGAAGTGAGCAAACTTTATTAACAGGCTAGTGGAGGAATGCATCCCGACCAGGTCTGTTCGCTCATTCCACAACCGCAAACCATGGATGAATGCTGACATACGGAAAAAACTTAAGGAACGGAGAACCGCTTTCAACAACAGGTGACTCCAATCACTACAAGAAGTATGAACTCAGAAAAGCCATCAAGAAGGGTAAATTGGATTACAAAAACTAATTGGAATTACAGTTTGGGGGCTCTGACACCAGACGTATGTGGCAAGGTCTGAGGGTCCTCTCCAAGGAAGCTAAGGGGCAGTCACCAACAACGACCCTACCCTACCAGACCAGCTGAACACATTTTACGCTCGCTTTGAAAGGGAGAGCTCTGAGCTGACCAACAAATTGAACATCAGCCCAGAGGACTACGTTCTACAACTGTCTGAGTCCGAGGTCCACAAAACTTTCAGGAGGGTGAAGGCAGGGAAGGCATCCGGCCCAGACGGAGTTCCATCCCGTGTCTTCAAGACCTGCGCTGACCAGCTGGCTCCTGTGTTCACCGACATCTACAACGCATCACTGTAACAGTCTGTCGTCCCAGCGTGCTTCAAAGAGACAACCGTAACCGTAACCCGTGCCGTAACCCAAAAAGACCAGGGTCGCCATGAAGTGCCTGGAGAAACTTGTAATGTCGCATTTTAACTTTTCCATCCCTGAGTCCCTAGACCCACTCCAGTTTGAATACAGACCAAACAGGTCTGTAGACGACGCCATTTCCCTGGCTCTACACACCGCCCTGCAGCACCTAGACAGGAGGGACACCTACGTCAGACCGCTGTTCATTGACTACAGCTCGGCGATCAACACCATCGTTTCCTCCAAGCTGGTCTTGAAACTGAGGGACCATCTGTAACTGGATTATGGACTTCCTGACGGGCAGGCCTCAAGTTGTGAAGATTGGGAACAACATCTCATCCACTCTGGTCCTCAACACTGGAGCACCCCAAGGCTGCTGCCTCAGTCCCCGGCTGTACACACATGACTGTACTGCCACGCACATCAATAATTAGATAATCAAGTTTGCAGACGACACCACAGTCATCGGCCTGTTAAGCGAGGAGGATGAAACGGAGTACAGAGATGAGGTGGTCCAGCTGACACGATTGTGAATAGCCTGGCACTAAATCTCAGCAAGACTAAGGAGCTCATCGTGGACTTCCGGAGCCACCGGGGCATCCACTTCACCATCAGCCTGGACGGGACATCGGTGGATGTCGTCAGCTGCTTCTGTTTCCTTGGGCTACAGATCTCTGACCACCTGGCGTGGACCCGCAACACGGAGGTCATGATGAAGAAGGCTCACCAGCCTCTATGCGGAATAGGCTAACGGTGGCTAGTGAACTTCTACCGTGGCCCCGTAGAGAGCGTCCTGACGAGTGGCGTCACCGTGTGGTACGACAACACCACTGAACAGGACAATAAAGACATCCAGAGGGTCGTGAGGATGGCAGAGAAGATCATCAGGTGTGCACTTCCATGCATTGAGGAGATCTGTAGGACCAGATGTGGGAAGAAGGCCATGTCCATCATAATGGACCCCAACCACCCTGGGGTCCATCTCTACTCCCCCCTACCATCCGGTACAAGGACTACCAGGCTTAAAGTCATATTTGCTGGACTTTCTGGACTCATCACAGTTACTGCTCTGTACTGCACTGTATTCATGATGCTGCTGCACTACTGGCACTTTAAATGCTTTTAAATATGTTTGCACAATTCAACACATGTACATATCATGTACATATCATCTATCAGTCACTTTACTGTTAGTTTTTGGTTAATTTTTATTGTATATATTATTTTTATGGTATTGTTTTGGAGATTCATACTAGGCTGCGTTTTATCACAACGTATCACAGCCTGTGCTCAATGTGTGTTGATGGAGATACCAGCCCTATACTTTCTATTCTATTCAAGATTCAAGATTCAAGATAACTTTATTTATCCCGAGGGAAATTAAGGTTCCATTATAACTGTTATATAAACTACAGTGTTATATCTGTTATATAAACTACAGCGTTATATCTGTTATATAAACTACAGCGTTATATCTGTTATATAAACTACAGCGTTATATCTGTTATATAAACTACAGTGTTATATCTGTTATATAAACTACAGTGTTATATCTGTTATATATAATGAAGTAAAGCAGCCATAGCAGTAATTGATGTCCGGTGGGCGGGGTTATGGTCTCTAATTGGACCCTGAATGGACAGTTTGCTCCTCCCTCAATGACTGACTGTCTTTCTCCCCCTGATCCCCCTCTCTCTCTCTCTCTCTCTCTCTCTCTCTCTCTCTCTCTCTGCTCCATTACTATTCTAATCATCCGTGCTCTCCTCCCTGCTCCCCTCTCAGGTATTCTCAAAGGTCCCTATTGCCGTTATCAGATATAAAGCCTGCGTATTTCCTCTGGAAGTTCTGTCTCTATGAAGAGTTCTGTAGAATAAGAACAGACTGTAGAGGCCCGGCTCATCAGGCTCAATGCTTTGGTTCTGCTTGGTTTAACCGGAGCAGCAAACATCTCCTATTGGTTTAGTTCTGTTCAGCAGACACACTCGGTAACCATGGCAACCGTAAAGACAACTACAGTCCGAGTCTTTTGTTATGACCTGGTCAATGATAGTGTTGAGATAGATAGATAGATAGATAGATAGATAGATAGATAGATAGATAGATCGATAGATCGATAGATCGATAGATCAATAGATCGATAGATAGATAGATAGATAGATAGATAGATAGATAGATAAAGACAGACTCCAGCCAGAGACCTGGACTAACCCGTGACTAACCCCCCCTCCATCCCTCCCCCTGCAGGGGGTCGTCAGGGCAAGCTGCCGGTGACGGCCCTGGAGGCTCTGGACCTAGAGACCCGGAGCTGGAGCCGCTGCCCCTGCATCCCCAGCCGGAGGGCCTTCTCCTGCTGTGCCTCCACCGACCGCAGCCTCTTCAGCCTCGGAGGCCTCCAGCAGCCCGGACCTCACAACTTCTACTCCCGGCCTCACTTTGTCAGCACGGTGGAGGAATATGACCTGGACCAGGGTAGGCCTACTGACACACTACAGTCTGGACCAGGGTAGGCCTACTGACTACAGTCTGGACCAGGGTAGACCTACTGACTACAGTCTGGACCAGGGTAGGCCTACTGACTACAGTCTGGACCAGGGTAGGCCTACTGACACACTACAGTCTGGACCAGGGTAGGCCTACTGACACACTACAGTCTGAACCAGGGTAGGCCTACTGACTACAGTCTGGACCAGGGTAGGCCTACTGACTACAGTCTGGACCAGGGTAGACCTAGTGAGATGACTCCTCTACAGAGAGAGAAGATCCAGGAGGAACTGAGAAGGTACCTGGAGGTCTGAACCTAGAGGATTGAATCCTCTTTCTTGGTCTCATGTCCTCACAGTGAAATGAGTTCCTCTCAGTGAAGCCATCCTAGTATGAGGAGCAGTGGGTATCAGCTGTTGGATACACAGGGGAGCAGGGAGGGGGCTGGTGCCTTGCTCAAGGGCACTGAGGCAGTGCAGCCAGGTGTTAAGGGGACTTAAGGGGATAGATTGATAGATTGATAGATAGATTGAGACCTAGATTCTGTTTACTTGTGTATAAATATCCCACACACGCACACACGTGGGCACCCAGCACAAGGCTAGCATGTGGTTGTCATGGCGAGGACACTTAGACCCCGCCCACACACGATTCATTTTGAGAAACCAGCCTCAAAGGAATCTCACTTTCATTCTGCTGCTATTCACACCCTCACAACTTCACTATGGCATGCAATCTGTGAGAGAGAGAGTGTGTGTGTGTGTGTGTGTGTGTGTGTGTGTGTGTGTGTGTGTGTGTGTGTGTGTGTGTGTGTGTGTGTGCGTGCGTGCGTGCGTTCGTGCGTTTGTGTGTGTTTCTCTTGATTTCTGCATGTGTGTATGTGTTTGTGTGTGTGTGTTTCTGTGTGTGTGTGTGTGTTAGTGTGTGTGTGTCACTTTGTGTGTGTGTGTTAGTGTGTGTGTGTGTGTGTGTGTGTGTATGTGTTTATGTGTGTGTGTGTGTGCGTAGGTTTGTGCACGTGTGTGTATGTGTGTGTATGTGACCACAACCATAGACATATATACATAGACATCACAACCATAGACATATATACATAGACACCACAGTACAAGTACAAGGGGAGCTCAGGGGCAGTCACCAACAACAACCCTAACCTACCAGACCAGTGAAACAAGTTTTGTGCTCGCTTTGAAAGGGAGAGCCCTGACCGTACCAACAAATTGAACATCCACCCCTGTCCGAGTTCGAGGTCCGCAGAACATTCAGGAGGGTGAAGGCAGGGAAGGCAGCCGGCCCAGAAGGAGTTCCATCCCACGCCTTCAAGACCTGCGCCGACCAGCTGGCTCCTGTGTTCACCGACATCTACAACGCATCACTGCAACAGTCTGTCGTCCCAGCGT
Organism: Muraenolepis orangiensis; assembly: GCA_027704905.1. Taxonomy (NCBI): domain Eukaryota; kingdom Metazoa; phylum Chordata; class Actinopteri; order Gadiformes; family Muraenolepididae; genus Muraenolepis; species Muraenolepis orangiensis. The sequence goes on along the minus strand of CM051013.1, from coordinate 26,725,726 downwards.
GCTTCAAAGAGACCACCATTGGGCCGTTACCCAAAAAGACCAAAGTGCCTCAACATGCCTCAATGATTATCGTCCATTGGCTTTAACACCTATAGCCATGAAGTGCCTGGAGAAACTTGTCATGTCGCATATCAACTTTTCAATCCCTGAGTCCCTAGACCCACTCAAGTTTGCATACAGACCAAACAGGTCTGTAGACGGCGCCATCTTCCTGTCACTACACACGGCCCTGCAACACCTAGACAGGAGGGACACCTCCGTCAGACTGCTGTTCATTAACTAAAGCTTGGCGTTCAACACCATCGTTCCCTCCAAGCTGGTCCTGAAACTGAGAGACCTAGGTCTGGGCGCCCCCATCTGTAACTGGATTATGGACTTCCTGACGGGCAGGCCTCAAGTGGTGAAGATTGGGAACAACTGCACCACCTCTGGTCCGCAACACCGGAGCACCCCAAGGCTGCTGCCTCAGTCCCCGGCTGTACTCGCTGTACACACATGACTGTACTGCCACGCACAGCAATAATCAGATTATCAAGTTTGCAGACGACACCACAGTCATCTGCCTGATAAGCGAGGGCAACAGAGTACAGAGATGAGGTGGTCCAGCTGACACGATGGTGTGAGGACAACAGCCTCACACTGAATGTCAGCATGTCATTAACATTACTCTGTCATACTGCACTGTACTGCACTGTATTCATGATGCTACTGCACTACTGCTGCGCTTTAAATGCTTTTCAATCTTTTTGCACATTCAACAGATGTTCATCTATCTATCTATCAGTCACTTTCCTGTCCTTTTTTTGTTCATTTTTATATTTATTGTATATATTATTTCTATGGTGTTGTTTTTAGAGTAGGGGATGGGGAGCAAGCATTCCAATGTACTTGGCAAATAAATATCTTGTATCTTGTATCTTGAGAGAGGAGGGGAGGAGAGGAAGGGAGGAGAGGAGGAGAGGAGAGAGGATAGGAGAGAGGAGAGGAGGAGAGGAGAAGAGGAGAGGAGGAGAGGAGATGAGAGAGGAGGAGAGGAGAGGAGGGGAGGAGAAGAGGAGAGGAGGAGAGGAGATGAGAGAGGAGGAGAGGAGAGGAGGGGAGGAGAGAGGAGAGGACGGGAGGTGCCGAGGGGAGAAAGGGTGGAGAGGAGGGGAGGAGATGAGAATAGGAGAGGAGGAGAGGCACAAAGGATGGAGACAGCAGAGGAAAGGAGAAGGAGAATTGATTGTGGGCTTTAAATAAAAACTCTGGTCCTTCCAGATGAGCCCAGCTCCTCCTCTCTGTGTGTCTGTCTGTCCGTGTGTGTGTGTGTGTGTGTGTGTGTGTGTGTGTGTGTGTGTGTGTGTGTGTGTGTGTGTATGTGTGTGTGTGTGTGTGTGTTTGTGTGTGTGTCTGTCTGTCCGTGTGTTTGTGTGTGTGTGTGTGTGTGTGTGTGTGTGTGTTTCTTCCCCCTGTATGGCTGTGTGTATTGAAGTTATTTTGGTTGATCTTATTTTCGATTGTTAGTTTGGTTTAATTAGTTAGTTTGGGATTCAATAGTCAAAATGCACACACGGGTTTAAAGATAGCCCATAGAGGAAGATTCCAGGGTTAGACAGTGGAAGAACACTAACCCTGATTCATAGACAAGCATTCATCCCCAGCACTGGAGACCAGAGACTTTGTTTAAGTTGTGAACAATATTCATATTCATTCATACATCAGGTTCCTACACACTCAGCGGTTTGTATGATAATCTGTTCCTTAGTGTCTGCTCCAAGCAGTTTAAAGAGTAACCTCTCTCTCCTCTCTCTCCTCTCTCCTCCTCTCTCCTTCTCCACTTACTCCTAGGGAGCAGTAAATAGCTCTGCTCTCCTCCTCCTTTCCTCCTCCTGTTAATTGACCCTTCTCTCCTGTCTCCTTCTCTAACCTTCTGTGAATAGCTCTTCTCTGCGCTCCTCTCCTCCTTTGCTCTTCTAATCGCTCCTTCTCCCTCCTTCCCTCTTCTTCCCTCTCTCTCCACTCTCTCTCCTCTCTATCCTCTCTCTCTCTCTCTCTCTCTCTCTCTCTCTCTCTCTCTCTCTCTCTCTCTCTCTCTCTCTCTCTCTCTCTCTCTCTCTCTCTCTCTCTCTCTCTCTCTCTCTCTCTCTCTCCTCTCTCTGCCCTCTCTCCTCTCTCCCCTCTATCTCCTCTCTCTCCTCTCTCTCCTCTCTCCCCTCTCTCTCATCTCTCTCCCCCTCTCTCTCCACTCTCTCTCCTCTCTATCCCCTCTCTCTCCACTCTCTCCTCTCTCTCTCCTCTCCTTCTATCTCCTCTCTCTCCTCTCCACTCTCTCCTCTCCCTGCTCTCTCTCCTCTCCTTCTCTCTCCTCTCCTCCCCTCTCCTCTCTCTCTCCTTCTCTCCCCTCCCTCTCCCCTCTCTTTCTTCTCTCTCTCTCCTCTCTTCTCTCTCCTCTCCCCTCTTTCCTCTGTTCGTTCTCCTCTTCAGAGGCTGCTTCTCCTCAGCTTTGGTCAGACTTTATCAATCCCCTAATAGCTTATTTTTAAAAATCGATCTTAATTTACCGGTATGTTCGATTAGAAGTTAGAAGTAGTGTAATTTCATTTACTGCCATTTACATATTTTATTAGCAACAAAGATAATGAATTCACTTTATTCTAATGTGTGTGTCACAGCAGAGCGTAGAAGACAGGCTTAAGGTTTTATCAATATGAATAGTGGTTATGAAAATGATAAAGATATGAAACCAGTTGAGGTAGACGTGAGAGTGACAGGAGATCTGATCCAAGTGGAGCAGAGTCAGCACAACAACGCCTCAATCTGAGTGATGCTGTAACCTGTGTGTATGTGTGTGTTTTTGTGAGTGTGTGTGTGTGTGTGTGTGTGTGTGTGTGTGTGTGTGTGTGTGTGTGTCGAAAATAAGATCAACCAAAATAACTTCAATACACACAGCAATACAGGGGGAAGAAACACACACACACACACACAGGCGTTGTAGAAGAGACTGCAGAGCAGGAGGGAGGGAGAGAGGGAGAGAGGGAGGGAGGGAGGGAGGGAGGGAGAGAGAGAGAGAGAGAGAGAGAGAGAGAGAGAGAGAGAGAGAGAGAGAGAGAGAGAGAGAGAGAGAGAGAGAGAGAGAGAGAGAGAGAGAGAGAGAGAGAGAGAGAGAGAGAGAGGGCGGGCGGAAGGGAGGGAGGGAGGGATGGAAGGAGGGTGGGAGAGAGGGGGGGGAGGGAGGGAGGGAGGGATGGATGGTGAGGGGAAGGGGGAGGTGGAGTGTGTCGCAGTAGTCAAGACCCAAATATAGAAATATGATGTGGTGCAGACACTCTGAGACGGGGGAGAGGGGAGGGAGAGAGACAGAGAGAGAGAGAGAGAGAGAGAGAGAGAGAGAGAGAGAGAGAGAGAGAGAGAGAGAGAGAGAGAGAGAGAGAGAGAGAGAGAGAGAGAGGAGAGAGAGAGAGAGAGAGAGAGAGAGAGAGAGAGAGAGAGAGAGACATAAATGTATAGAGGAGATTGACATATCAATTGATTTGGTGAGATGGAGGAGAGGGGAGGGAGGGAGAGTGATGGAGAGGGAGAGATTCAGTTTCAGATTCAGATTCAGATAACTTTATTTATCCCGAGGGAAATGAAGGTGCAACAGTTGAAACAGGGGGAATAAATGCACACAAAATATACTAATACCTAAAACTAATAACAACAAACTAAACTAAACTAAACTAGTATAAACAAAATATAACTAAATTAACTCTACATTTATTGATATACTCTATCAATAAATGTATTGATAGATGAATTGCACAATTTACATTATTATTACAGTAATACGTAGGTCTATAATACACAATAATACGTATAGTGCAAATTGGCAGTAATAAAATACTAATAATAAGTATAATCATACTTATACTTATACTATAATAATACTAATAATACTAATAATAATAATAACTAATAATAAGATAAAGGATCTATTGATTAGGCTGAAGTGACCTGCTGATCTGCAGTCCCCTGGTCCAGAGAACACACCAGAGAGCTCAGTTAGAACCAGACCCCAGGGGGTCCCCTCAGAGGACCAGAGGAGGTTCTCTGCCTGCTGCAGTGAAGGAGCATCTTCACCTAAAGTCAAGTCTTTAGTTTTAAACGTGTTAGTATGTCTTCTATGATCTCCAACCTAAAGGAAACACCAGTTGCCTCAGTGCCCTTGAGCAAGGCACCGTACCCCTCCCCTTCTCCCCTGTATATCCAACAGCTGATACCCACTGCTCCTCATACTAGGATGGGTTCACTGAGAGGAACTCATCTCACTGTGTGGTCATGACCAATAAAGAGGATTCAATCCGCCAACGTAAACATACGTAAAAATCAGCTGCCAACGTAATATCACATCAGGAAGTTTTAAACACTACAGCCGATCGGATGAGACGACACATGTCCTGTGAGGGGCGGAGTCATGCAGGGTTTCCTGGTTTGAGATATTCGTCCAGACTGAGAGGAACTTACTCACCAGTACAAGATGGAGGTTTCAGTAGATGATCTTAACACATGTATTTCTTACAGTGTAATGTCTGCTGCAGGGGTTTGAGCTTGTCTTCTCACCGGATTACGGGGAAAGTTTGTTATCCATGGCATGGTTTGTGTTGGCTGTGTTGAGATGATTCTATGGTTTGAGTTATCAGTTCTTTGTAAGAGATGAGTACTGTTGTGCCCCCACGCTCTAACCAATCCCAGGTGTTGCCCATCTTAATGGGGCCGGCTGAGGCTAATGAACGCCTGGGATCTACCCTTCTTAAGGCTGCCGAAGACCGACGTCGGGCGCTTAATCATTGAGAACCTTATGGCTCCCTCCAACTCGAGAACCTGTGTCTCCAGTCAATCTAACCCCCGGTTAGATTTGGCTGGCCGGTCTTGTTGGGTCATAACAGTACAGTACAGTTCCTTAACAGCTACGGTACAGGAGCTGCATATGCGGGACGTGATGAAGGAACTGACCGTGAGATGAGCTGATGAACACCACTAGGATCTACTGAACCTTGAGTGTGCTCAGCTTCAGAAGACCTATTTTAGATCACAGCTCCAATGCGACCAGCTGGAACACTGCGGTGATAATGCTGGAGAAGAGTCTTTCATGATTCAAGAAGTACAATGGAATGATTACTCCCTATTCCTTACGTATGAAATTACTAAAACACGACTATAAAAATACTATAAACAATAACGATTCACATAAAAAGAGCAGTCAATTGACTGAAGGGTGATGTGTGTTGAATTGTGCAAAAATCATGTTTAAGCCCCAGTAGGTCAGCAGCCTCATGAGTACAGAGCAGTAACTGGGATGAGTCCAGAGAGTCCAGCAAAGTATGACAGCGTAATGTTAATGACATGTTATGATAGAGTAATGTTAATGACATGTTATGATAGAGTAATGTTAATGTCATGTTATGATAGAGTAATGTTAATGACGTGTTATGATAGTGTAATGTTAATGACATGTTATGATAGAGTAATGTTAATGTCATGTTATGATAGAGTAATGTTAATGACATGTTATGATAGTGTAATGTTAATGACATGTTATGATAGAGTAATGGTAATGACATGTTATGATAGTGTAATGGTAATGACATGTTATGATAGTGTAATGTTAATGACATGTTATGATAGAGTAATGGTAATGACATGTTATGATAGAGTAATGTTAATGACATGTTATGATAGAGTAATGTTAATGACATGTTATGATAGTGTCATGTTAATGACATGTTATGATAGTGTAATGTTAATGACATGTTATGATAGTGTAATGTTAATGACATGTTATGATAGTGTAATGTTAATGACATGTTATGATAGTGTAATGGTAATGACATGTTATGATAGAGTAATGTTAATGACATGTTATGATAGTGGCAGCACTCCTAGCAGTTCAGTAGGTCACTGCCTGTGGATAAGAACCCGCTAGTCCTTGAACCCGCTAGTCCTTGAACCGGCTAGTCCTTGAACCCGCTAGTCCTTGAACCCGCTAGTCCTTGAACCTGCTAGTCCTTGAACCTGCTAGTCCTTGAACCTGCTAGTCCTTCAACCTGCTAGTCCTTCAACCTGCTAGTCATTGAACCTGCTAGTCCTTCAACCTGCTAGTCCTTCAACCTGCTAGTCCTTCAACCTGCTAGTCCTTGAACCTGCTAGTCCTTGAACCTGCTAGTCCTTGAACCTGCTAGTCCTTTAACCTGCTAGTCCTTAAACCGGCTAGTCCTTGTTCAGATGCTTCACTCGGTGTACACCGTTTCTAATGCCAACCGTTAACTCTTCTGAAACAAGAGAGCAGTCTGGTTTCACATCCAAGTTATTGAATATTGAAAGTTAAATGTGTATATATCCTGTTTGTTGTGGTTCAGATGGTCCCGTTGGTTCCTGTCCAGTCCCCGCCCCCTGGGACGGGACAGTAGCATGATGACAGGACGAGCATCTCATTGAAATAAACTTTATTATGAATTTAAAAAAACACCTCTCCTGCCATCTCTCATCTTCCCCTCACACCCTCTCTCCTCTCCTGCCCCCTTCTCCCCCATCTCCTTCTCTCCTTTCCTCCTCTCCTCTTCTCTTCTCCTCCCCTCTCCCCTCTCCTCTCCTCAGGTGTGTGGGTGAAGCCCAGCCGTGGGTCCAGGATGAGGGAGAAGAGAGCTGACTTTGTGGCCGGCTGTCTGGGAGGAAGACTCATCGTGGCTGGAGGCCTCGGTCAGTAGCAGCCTCCTCCTGGTTCCTCCACAGGACTCACTTTAGAGTCCTGTTCCTCCACAGGACTCACATTAAAGTCCTGGTTCCTCCACAGGACTCACTTTAGAGTCCTGTTCCTCCACAGGACTCACATTAGAGTCCTGTGGAAGAACAGGACTCACATAACTATCGGCCTCAGTAGAGCCTCCACCACACTAGAGAGTCCCCTCAATCCAGATCCAGATCCAGATCCAGATCCGGATCCAGATCTGGATCTGGATCTGCGGAAAAATTCATCAACTGTTGGCTCAGAAGTAATCCAACCACCAACCAACCGGTCCCATTCTGGACCTTTTTTTGACCACAGTAGTTCATGGTACCAATACTGTAGTTTATAATGTGACCACAGTAGTTCATGGTACCAATACTGTAGTTTATAATGTGACCACAGTAGTTCATAATAACAATACTGTAGTTTATAATGTAACCACAGTAGTTCATAATAACAATACTGTAGTTTATAATGTGACCACAGTAGTTCATAATAACAATACTGTAGTTTATAATGTGACCACAGTAGTTCATGGTAACAATACTGTAGTTTATAATGTGACCACAGTAGTTCATGGTAACAATACTGTAGTTTATAATGTGACCACAGTAGTTCATAATAACAATACTGTAGTTTATAATGTGACCACAGTAGTTCATAATAACAATACTGTAGTTTATAATGTGACCACAGTAGTTCATAATAACAATACTGTAGTTTATAATGTGACCACTGTAGTTCATAATAACAATACTGTAGTTTATAATGGGACCACAGTAGTTCATAATAACAATACTGTAGTTTATAATGTGACCACAGTAGTTCATAATAACAATACTGTAGTTTATAATGTGACCACAGTAGTTCATAATAACAATACTGTAGTTTATAATGTGACCACAGTAGTTCATAATAACAATACTGTAGTTTATAATGTGACCACAGTAGTTCATAATAACAATACTGTAGTTTATAATGTGACCACAGTAGTTCATAATAACAATACTGTAGTTTATAATGTGACCACAGTAGTTCATAATAACAATACTGTAGTTTATAATGTGACCACAGTAGTTCATGGTAACAATACTGTAGTTTATAATGTGATCACAGTAGTTCATAATAACAATACTGTAGTTTATAATGTGACCACAGTAGTTCATAATAACAATACTGTAGTTTATAATGTGACCACAGTAGTTCATGGTAACAATACTGTAGTTTATAATGTGATCACAGTAGTTCATGGTAACAATACTGTAGTTTATAATGTGATCACAGTAGTTCATGGTAACAATACTGTAGTTTATAATGTGATCACAGTAGTTCATAATAACAATACTGTAGTTTATAATGTGACCACAGTAGTTCATGGTAACAATACTGTAGTTTATAATGTGACCACAGTAGTTCATAATAACAATACTGTAGTTTATAATGTGACCACAGTAGTTCATGGTAACAATACTGTAGTTTATAATGTGACCACAGTAGTTCATAATAACAATACTGTAGTTTATAATGTGACCACAGTAGTTCATAATAACAATACTGTAGTTTATAATGTGACCACAGTAGTTCATAATAACAATACTGTAGTTTATAATGTGACCACAGTAGTTCATAATAACAATACTGTAGTTTATAATGTGACCACAGTAGTTCATGGTAACAATACTGTAGTTTATAATGTGACCACAGTAGTTCATAATAACAATACTGTAGTTTATAATGTGACCACAGTAGTTCATAATAACAATACTGTAGTTTATAATGTGACCACAGTAGTTCATGGTAACAATACTGTAGTTTATAATGTGACCACAGTAGTTCATAATAACAATACTGTAGTTTATAATGTGACCACAGTAGTTCATAATAACAATACTGTAGTTTATAATGTGACCACAGTAGTTCATAATAACAATACTGTAGTTTATAATGTGACCACAGTAGTTCATAATAACAATACTGTAGTTTATAATGTGACCACAGTAGTTCATGGTAACAATACTGTAGTTTATAATGTGACCACAGTAGTTCATAATAACAATACTGTAGTTTATAATGTGACCACAGTAGTTCATGGTAACAATACTGTAGTTTATAATGTGACCACAGTAGTTCATAATAACAATACTGTAGTTTATAATGTGACCACAGTAGTTCATAATAACAATACTGTAGTTTATAATGTGACCACAGTAGTTCATAATAACAATACTGTAGTTTATAATGTGACCACAGTAGTTCATAATAACAATACTGTAGTTTATAATGTGACCACAGTAGTTCATAATAACAATACTGTAGTTTATAATGTGACCACAGTAGTTCATGGTAACAATACTGTAGTTTATAATGTGACCACAGTAGTTCATAATAACAATACTGTAGTTTATAATGTGACCACAGTAGTTCATGGTAACAATACTGTAGTTTATAATGTGACCACAGTAGTTCATAATAACAATACTGTAGTTTATAATGTGACCACAGTAGTTCATGGTAACAATACTGTAGTTTATAATGTGACCACAGTAGTTCATAATAACAATACTGTAGTTTATAATGTGACCACAGTAGTTCATAATAACAATACTGTAGTTTATAATGTGACCACAGTAGTTCATGGTAACAATACTGTAGTTTATAATGTGACCACAGTAGTTCATAATAACAATACTGTAGTTTATAATGTGACCACAGTAGTTCATGGTAACAATACTGTAGTTTATAATGTGACCACAGTAGTTCATAATAACAATACTGTAGTTTATAATGTGACCACAGTAGTTCATAATAACAATACTGTAGTTTATAATGTGACCACAGTAGTTCATGGTAACAATACTGTAGTTTATAATGTGACCACAGTAGTTCATAATAACAATACTGTAGTTTATAATGTGACCACAGTAGTTCATAATAACAATACTGTAGTTTATAATGTGATCACAGTAGTTCATAATAACAATACTGTAGTTTATAATGTGGCCACAGTAGTTCATAATAACAATACTGTAGTTTATAATGTGACCACAGTAGTTCATAATAACAATACTGTAGTTTATAATGTGACCACAGTAGTTCATAATAACAATACTGTAGTTTATAATGTGACCACAGTAGTTCATAATAACAATACTGTAGTTTATAATGGGACCACAGTAGTTCATAATAACAATACTGTAGTTTATAATGTGACCACAGTAGTTCATGGTAACAATACTGTAGTTTATAATGTGACCACAGTAGTTCATAATAACAATACTGTAGTTTATAATGTGACCACAGTAGTTCATAATAACAATACTGTAGTTTATAATGTGACCACAGTAGTTCATAATAACAATACTGTAGTTTATAATGTGACCACAGTAGTTCATAATAACAATACTGTAGTTTATAATGTGACCACAGTAGTTCATAATAACAATACTGTAGTTTATAATGTGACCACAGTAGTTCATAATAACAATACTGTAGTTTATAATGTGACCACAGTAGTTCATAATAACAATACTGTAGTTTATAATGTGACCACAGTAGTTCATAATAACAATACTGTAGTTTATAATGTGACCACAGTAGTTCATGGTAACAATACTGTAGTTTATAATGTGACCACAGTAGTTCATAATAACAATACTGTAGTTTATAATGGGACCACAGTAGTTCATAATAACAATACTGTAGTTTATAATGGGACCACAGTAGTTCATAATAACAATACTGTAGTTTATAATGGGACCACAGTAGTTCATAATAACAATACTGTAGTTTATAATGTGACCACAGTAGTTCATAATAACAATACTGTAGTTTATAATGTGACCACAGTAGTTCATAATAACAATACTGTAGTTTATAATGTGACCACAGTAGTTCATGGTAACAATACTGTAGTTTATAATGTGACCACAGTAGTTCAAAATAACAATACTGTAGTTTATAATGTGATCACAGTAGTTCATAATAACAATACTGTAGTTTATAATGGGACCACAGTAGTTCATAATAACAATACTGTAGTTTATAATGTGACCACAGTAGTTCATAATAACAATACTGTAGTTTATAATGTGACCACAGTAGTTCATAATAACAATACTGTAGTTTATAATGTGACCACAGTAGTTCATAATAACAAAACTGTAGTTTATAATGTGACCACAGTAGTTCATAATAACAATACTGTAGTTTATAATGTGACCACAGTAGTTCATGGTAACAATACTGTAGTTTATAATGTGACCACAGTAGTTCATGCTAACAATACTGTAGTTTATAATGTGACCACAGTAGTTCATAATAACAATACTGTAGTTTATAATGTGACCACAGTAGTTCATAATAACAATACTGTAGTTCATAATGTGACCACAGTAGTTCATAATAACAATACTGTAGTTTATAATGTGACCACAGTAGTTCATAATAACAATACTGTAGTTTATAATGTGACCACAGTAGTTCATAGTAACAATACTGTAGTTTATAATGTGACCACAGTATTTCATAGTAACAATACTGTAGTTTATAATGTGACCACAGTATTTCATAATAACAATACTGTAGTTTATAATGTGACCACAGTAGTTCATAATAACAATACTGTAGTTTATAATGGGACCACAGTAGTTCATAATAACAATACTGTAGTTTATAATGTGACCACAGTAGTTCATAATAACAATACTGTAGTTTATAATGTGACCACAGTAGTTCATAATAACAATACTGTAGTTTATAATGTGACCACAGTAGTTCATAATAACAATACTGTAGTTTCTAATGTGACCACAGTAGTTCATAATAACAATACTGTAGTTTCTAATGTGACCACAGTAGTTTATAATAACAATACTGTAGTTTATAATGTGACCACAGTAGTTCATAATAACAATACTGTAGTTTATAATGTGACCACAGTAGTTCATAATAACAATACTGTAGTTTATAATGGGACCACAGTAGTTCATAATAACAATACTGTAGTTTATAATGTGACCACAGTAGTTCATAATAACAATACTGTAGTTTATAATGTGACCACAGTAGTTCATAATAACAATACTGTAGTTTATAATGGGACCACAGTAGTTCATAATAACAATACTGTAGTTTATAATGGGACCACAGTAGTTTATGGTAACAATACTGTAGTTTTTTAACTACCCATCGTAAAAGGGAACTCGTCTATTAGGATGAGTTGTTGCACTGTAATGAGGACACTGTCATGTAAAGTGTTACCAATTAAGTCTACATATATACTATAGTTAACGATATAGGCCTACATACTGTATATACTATAGTTCATGATATAGCCCTACATATATACTATAGTTCATGATATAGACCTACATATATACTATAGTTCACTATATAGGCCTGCATATGTACTATAGTTCATGATATAGACCTACATATATACTATAGTTCATGATATAGGCCTACATATATACTATAGTTCATTATATAGACCTACATATGTACTATAGTTCATGATATAGACCTACATATATACTATAGTTCATGATATAGACCTACATATACACTATAGTTCGTGATATAGACCTACATATATACTATAGTTCATGATATAGACATACATATATACTATAGTTAACGATATAGGCCTACATATATACTATAGTTCATGATATAGACCTACATATATACTATAGTTCATGATATAGACCTACATATGTACTATAGTTCATGATATAGGCCTACATATATACTATAGTTCACTATATAGGCCTACATATATACTATAGTTCAAGATATAGGCCTACATATATACTATAGTTCATGATATAGACATACATATGTACTATAGTTCAATATATAGGCCTACATACAGTTGCAAGAAAAAGTATGTGAACCCTTTGAATTACCTAGATTTCTGCATAAATTGGTGATAAAATGTGTTCTGACCTTCATCTAAATCACAACAATAGACAAACTCAGTCTGCTTAAACTAATAACACACAAACAGTTATATGTTTTCATGTTTTTATTGAACACACCATGTAAACATTCACAGTGCAGGTTTGTGAACCCTTGGATTTAATAACTGGTTGACCCACCTTTGGCAGCAATAACCTCAACCAAACGTTTCCTGTAGTTGCAGATCAGACCAAACGGTCAGGAGGAATTTTGGACCATTCCTCTTTACAAAACTGTTTCAGTTCAGCAATATTCTTGGGATGTCTGGTGTGAATCGCTCTCTTGAGGTCATGCCACAGCATCTCAATCGGGTTGAGGTCAGGACTCTGACTGGGCCACTCCAGAAGGCATATTTTATTCTGTTGAAGCCATGCTGTTGTTGATTTACTTCTGTTGTTTGGGTCATTGTCCTGTTGCATCACCCATCTTCAGTTGAGCGTCAATTGGTGGACAGATGGCCTTAAATGGCCTTGGTAAACTAAAGAATTTCCATCGATGATAGCAATCTGTCCAGGCCCTGACGCAGCAAAGCAGCCCAAACCATGATGCCCCTCCACCATACTTCACAGATGGGATGAGGTGTTGATGTTGGTGTGCTGTGCCTTTTTTTCTCCACACATAGTGTTGTGTGTTCCTTCCAAACAACTCAACTTTGGTTTCATCTGTCCACAGAATATTTAGCGAGTAGTGCTGTTGAACATCCAGGGGCTCTTTTGCAAACTTCAAACGTGCAGCAATGTTTGTTTTGGACAGCAATGGCTTCCTAAGTGGTGTCCTCCCATGAACTCCCATTCTTGTTCAGTGTTTTACGTATTGTAGATTCGTCAACAGAGATTTTAGCATGTGCCAGAGATTTTTGTAAGTCTTTAGCTGACACTCTAGGATTCCTCTTCACCTCTATGAGCATTCTGCGCTACAGACCTACATATATACTATAGTTCATGATATAGACCTACATATACACTATAGTTCATGATATAGGCCTACATATATACTATAGTTCTCGATATATGACTACGTATATATACTAAAGTTCATGATATAGGCCTACATATATACTTGAGTTGGACGAGACGCAACGTAGTCGGAGCTGGAGACAACGGTACTCGAGCAGGAGGGAGCCATATGGTTCTCAGTGAACTCGCCCCCGATGTTGGTCTTCGGCAGCCTTAAGTAGGGAAGATCCCAGGTGTTCATTAGCCTCAGCCTTAAGTAGGGAAGATCCCAGGTGTTCATTAGCCTCAGCCTTAAGTAGGGAAGATCCCAGGTGTTCATTCGCCTCAGCCTTAAGTAGGGAAGATCCCAGGTGTTCATTAGCCTCAGCCTTAAGAAGGGAAGATCCCAGGTGTTCATTAGCCTCAGCCTTAAGTAGGGAAGATCCCAGGTGTTCATTAGCCTCAGCCTTAAGAAGGGAAGATCCCAGGTGTTCATTAGCCTCAGCCTTAAGTAGGGAAGATCCCAGGTGTTCATTAGCCTCAGCCTTAAGTAGGGAAGATCCCAGGTGTTCATAAGCCTCAGCCTTAAGTAGGGAAGATCCCAGGTGTTCATTAGCCTCAGCCTTAAGTAGGGAAGATCCCAGGTGTTCATTAGCCTCAGCCTTAAGTAGGGAAGATCCCAGGTGTTCATTAGCCTCAGCCTTAAGTAGGGAAGATCCCAGGTGTTCATTAGCCTCAGCCGGCCCCATTATGATGGACAACACCTGGGATCGATTAGAGCGTCTATGGTGATGAACTGTTTGTCAGAGATGATCAAATTAAAAAACACACACACACATACACACACACTACCAGTTGTATCACTGAACTGATTAAGTCATGGCTCCCTACTGGGTGCTGAGAGAAGCAGGTCTGATGGAACCAGTCAGTGAGTCAGTGAACTGATGTGCAGTAACCCCCACTGCACCTGTGTGTATGTATGTGTGTGTGTGTGTGTGTGTGTGTGTGCAATGCTACTGATACTTCAGCTCCTATTGGTCAGTAGAAACGGTCGTCTTGTCCAATGAGTGCGTATCATTTGCCCTTAATTGATAAAGCCCGCGCTCAGACTTGACCAAACTACCCTTACGACCAGTATGGCGACGCGTAAACATCGCAACGCCCAGTGTCTGACCAGTTAGCGGTAATACACCTAATAATCTTGTCTGTTCAAACAGAACAGTCTCGCTTTTATAAAGTACACCCGACACAATCTTTTTGAAATTGGATTACAACATTCTGGCAACTTAATCGGCGATCCTAACTCCACGCTGAAACTCCTGTGAATCTCACCCCAGCACGGCCGGCTGACCGGAATCATCGCCCGCAGAGAAAATGTAAACACAGGAGAGGAAGCCTAGCCTAGCCTAGCCTAGCTTAGCCTAGTGCTACGTGCTAGGCTAAGAGCTAATCGCCCGCATCGCCCGTCGCTACCCAGCGTTTCCCTTGCCAATGTACGTTCTCTGGCGAATAAAATTGATGAACTGCGGCTGCGGATTATGAACCATAAACGGATTTAGGATTGCAACGTGATGATTTTCACAGAAACATGGCTTAACAGCGGAATCGCTGACAGTGCTATTGAGCTAACGGGGCTCACTCTACACAGAGCTGACCGATGAGGAATCCGGGGTGGAGGTCTGTGTGTCTATACTAACAAGGCTCGGTGCACAGACACTACTACCACCGAGAGACACTGCTCTGCTAACGAAGAACACCTAATGGTTAAATGTAGACTCTTTTACCATCCCAGGGAAATTACAGCCACCATCATAACTGTGGCTTACATACCTCCAGATGCTAATGCTTCTATGAAGGAACTGTACTCTGCTATTTACCAACAGCAGAACTCCCACCCAGAGGCAGCCTTTATTATTGCAGGCAATTTCAATCATGCCAACTTAAAGACTGTGCTCCCCAAATTCCACCAGCATGTCTCCTGCTCCACAAGAGGAGAGAGAACATTAGACCATGTTTACACTAACAAGGCTGATGCTGAATGCAGGAATAACCTGAAAAATGGCATCAAGCTGGCCAAGCTCAACCACAAGCTTAGGGTTGACTTCAACAACTCTGATCCCCAACGCATGTGGCAGGGCATCCAAGCCATCACAAACTAAAAACCCTCCAACAACTCCCCCCAAACCACTGACTCATCCCTCCCTGACGAGCTCAATCATTTTTATGCTCGCTTCAACCGGAACAACCCCGAACTGCCCACCAGGGCTACTCACCCCGCTGACCACCCTATCCCCCACAGACGTATGTGCGGCACTGAGCAGAACAAATGCGCATAAGGCAGCTGGTCCTGATGGAATTCCCGTTCACGTGCTCAGGAACTCACAGAGCAGCTAACCGAGGTCCTTACTGACATTTTCAACATGTCACTACCTCAGGCAGTTGTCCCCGTGTGCCTTAAAACCACCTCCATTGTGCCAGTGCTAAAACACTCCTCTGCAGCGAGCCTCAAGACTTCCGCCCTGTTGCCCTCACCCCCATCATCATGAAGTGCTTCGAGAGGCTGGTCCTGGCTCACCTCAAATCTGGCCTCTCACCCATCCATCCATCCATCTTCTCCCGCTTATCCGAAATCGGGTCGCGGAGGCAGCAGCTCCAGCAGGGGACTCCAAACTTCCCTCTCCCTGGCAACATCGACTAGCTCTGACTGGGGGATCCCGAGGCGTTCCCAGGCCAGTGTGGAGATGTAATCACCCCACCTGTACCTCGGTCTGCCCCGTGGTCTCCTCCCAGTTGGATGTGCCTGGAAAACCTCCCTCGGGAGGCGACCAGGAAGCATCCTTACTAGATGCCCGAACCACCTCAACTGGCTCCTTTCTACGCGAAGGAGCAGCGGCTCTACTCCGAGTCTCTCACGAGTGACTGCCTCTCACCCTCACTGAATGAATACAAATTTTCCTACCGTGAGAACAGGAGCACGGAGGACGCCATTTCCTCAGCTCTTCACTCCGCTCTCTCCCACCTGGATGAGAGCAACACCCACGTGAGAATGCTGTTCATCGACTTCAGCTCAGCATTTAACACCATCATCCCCTCCAAACTTATCTTCAAACTTGGTTACCTCATGAAAACCAAGAATCTTGACATTAACCCCTTAATTTTCTTTGGAACTGGTTATTAGACTTCCTAACCAACAGACCCCAGTCTGTCAGGTGAGCCAATCTCACCTCCTCCACCCTCACCCTGAACACCGGCATTCCCCAGGGCTGTGTCCTGAGCCTTCTCCTCTACTCCCTCTTCACCCACGACTGCACTCCTGTACATGGTACAAACACCATCACCAAGTTTGCCGACGACTCAACGGTGGTGGGCCTCATCAAAAACAACGATGAGGCAGCCTCCAGGGAGGAGGTCCAGCACCTGGTGTCGGGTGCGCTGACAACAACCTGGCCCTCAACACCAAGAAGACCAAGGAGCTCATCGTCGACTTCAGGAAGACCAGAGCTGGCGCACACGCCCCCATCCTCATCAACGGAGCGGAGGTCGAGCGTGTCTCCAGCTTCAAATTCCTGGGGGTCCACATCTCCTGGTCCCTCAATACTGCCTCACTGGTAAAGAAGGCTCACCAGCGTCTCTTCTTCCTGAGGAGACTGAGGAAAGCCCACCTGTCACCTCAGATTCCGGTGAACTGTTAGCGGTGTGACATCAAAATCATACTCACCAACTGCATCACATTGTGGTATGGCAACTGTTTCCAACCGGAAAACACCGCCCAACGCATCGTTGGACTACCCCTCCCTGCAATAAACACCACCCACCACAAACGGTGTCTGAGGAAGGCACTAAACACAGTGGATGACCCCTCTCACCCCAACCATGGACTGGTAGCCCTCCTCCCCTCCGGGAGGCGCTATAGAAACCTCTGTTCCAAGTCAAGCAGGCTTAGGAACAGCTTCTTCCCCTCAGCTGTCATCTCTCTGTAACTCTGTACCACGATGACAGCCCCCCCCCCCTGCTGCCCCCCCCCCCTGAAACTAATCTAATCTTAGACTGGACTATACTAAGCTTCAACTGGACTGGACCACACTTAGACTGGACTGGACCTCATTCAGACTGGATCGGACTACACTTAGACTGGACCAGACCACACTAAGACAGGACCGACCCACACTTAGACTGGACCGGACCGCGCTTAGAATGGACCGGACCGCCCGTAGACTGGACCGGACCACATTTAGACTGGACCGGACCACGCTGAGACTGGACCGGACTACACTTAGACTGGACCAGACCACTAATCAATCTGAATGGGGCCAGGTGAGGCTGCTTCAACCAGACTCTAATCAGTCTGACTGGGGCCAGGTGAGGCTGCTTCAACCAGACTCTAATCAGTCTGACTGGGGCCAGGTGAGGCTGCTTCAACCAGACTCTAATCAGTCTGACTGGGGCCAGGTGAGGCTGATTCAACCAGACTCTAATCAGTCTGACTGGGGCCAGGTGAGGCTGCTTCAACCAGACTCTAATCAGTCTGACTGGGGCCAGGTGAGGCTGCTTCAACCAGCCACCAACCACACACACACACACACACACACACAAACACACACACACTCCACAATGTTTAAACATATGTATTCTTCCTGTAGATAAAGAGTGTATATTCACCGTGGTGGTGAAGGTAACTGACCCTAACCCCGCTCCCCGCTCCCCAGGTAACGAGCCCTCTCCTCTGGGCTCGGTGGAGAGCTTCAACCCGGGTAAGCGGCGCTGGGAGTACCTGGCCCCCATGCCCACGGCCCGCTGCTCGTCCGCCGCCGTGCAGACTCCCAGCATGCTCCTGGTCATCGGGGGCGTGGCCCAGGGCCCCAGTGACGCCGTGGAGGCCCTCTGTGTTCAGGAGAACGCGTGAACGCGTGCGGGGATGGA
>CM051013.1:26694668-26704668 GCA_027704905.1 Muraenolepis orangiensis | reverse complement strand
GTGTGTGTGTGTGTGTGTGTGTGTACGTGTGTGTGTGTGTGTGTGTGTGTGTGTGTGGAGCTGTGTCTGCTTGTCAGATCCGAATACAATTCCACAATTTTGTGATTTTCCAAATTAAACTCAACAACTAATTGAGAATAAAAATCCCATCCGAATCAAACAAACCAGGTTGATCAAATCAGATGAATTAACAAGACGGGAAAGAGCGTATGGATCCAGTCAGATGTGGTTTGGATTGTGATGAATTTGAAGCCAGGATTCAAATTAACTGTGTGTATGTGTGAATGTGTGTGTGTGTGTGTGTGTGTGTGTGTGTGTGTGTGTGTGTGTGTGTGTGTGTCTGTGTGTAGTCTCAATACTTTTCTTAAATATCATTGCTGTCTCTCTTTTTTGACCCTATTGATCTGTGAAGAAGGAAAACTGTTGTTTTCCTCTGTTTGTTAAAATCATCTGACTGCTTCTCTAACAGCTTAAAGAATGGTCCGACTGTTTTGGACGTATTGCAGACGTAGTACTTTGACGATATTTGGTACAGCTCTGAGATATCTTTACTGTATTTTATGAGGGAAATAAATCTGATTTCAAATCCTCACATATTGTTAGAAGCAACACCTGTGATGGGATTCAGTAAATTCACTTTTTCACAATTGATTATTGATTTCATATCAATTGAATTGTGTTCTATATTGTAAAGAAAGTGATCAAGCCTCACACTGAACTGTATTGGGTGACAAGTTGCAGTGTGTTCCATTACCTCTCAGACCCTCTGATTGGTTGATTCTTTTCCCGCTCTTTTAGACTCTTTGCCGCTCTTTTCCTCCAGACGTTAACCAGGTCCAGGTGTAAAGTATAAAGACACCGTTCACCTTCCCCTGTCAACCCATGCTTCAAATTAGAGTCAGAGGCTTCTGTCAGAACGGGGTTATCTTTGGACCTCTTTTGTCTTCATGTTGTTGGGACGGAACGGGGAACGCTGTTTCCCAGGCAACGGGGAACCGTGGCAACGCCCGCAGGTAGCGACACCCGCAGGTAGCATAGATGTTACAGACTGCTCCATTAGCGTAGCGTAGCTTCAAGTGCTTTTTATATACATACAGCTTGACAATGTGAGTTGGGGACATTTAGTTTATTACATATTGGTGAATAACTACGTTTGATCTGTAATAAATGTGTGTTCTCCCTCCAGTTTACAGTATTGTTTAGCTAACAGTGAAATGCTAACAGGTGACATGTGGCGACTCCTAGATTGTTCAACAGTCTGTTTCATTGTTATTGTGTTGTTCTATTTTCATGTTTTGTGTTGGACAATTTGTAAAGAACGTGGTTTAAAGAGATGTGCTGTTCTATAACTGGGCTGGTGTTCTGATGTGCTGTACTTAAATGGTAAAAGCTGGATTTGATGTTTGTGACGAGATGTGACACTTTAGAGGAAAGTTAAAGTGTGTGTGTCGAAGGACTTTTTTGAAAGATAGATTTAATTATAAATATATATTTATACTAGAAGTACACTACTTGGAGTCCAACAAATAAGCTAATTCTGTCAGGGGCCCTTGCTTAAAGCTGAGATCCACAGGATCACTTATGATGTGTAATCAGGCTGTAGGGAGGGACACCAATCAATCAATAACTACCAATATCGATTCACTTCAGCCCATACATGACCATGAACATACAGAAATACAGAAAATTAATAAACACATATTTTTCCCACTGCTCAGACACGCCCACTCACTGACTTCCTATCACGCTGCCTCTGGAGCACTCGCTCTAACCAATGAGTGAGCAGGAATCCTTATCTCCATGACGACATGAGTGATGAGGAGAGACCTCGCTGACCCGAGGTCAGATCAACCATCCTGACGTGCTGACGGTCGCCCTGCACAACTGACTCCTCCGTCGGTGTGTGAATGGCTTAGTAAGAGGCTTGACTGTAAGGCGCTCTGAGTGGCTGCCCTGGTTAGTAAAGCGCTCTATAAATCCAGTCCATTGATTCCCTCGAACTGGGATGAGAGTGATATTATAAAAATAAATAAGAAAACAGCCACAAAGAAGTTAGATTCATTCCAAGGTTTGTTTTCAACTCAACGATCGAATCCTCTGAAGGAATCTGTCACTAGTCTGCTGTGATTCGTTTAAGTAAAGAGAACAAACTCAATCTTCAGTTCTTTCAGTGTTCAGTTGATTCTAATAATTGTTCCCACTGTATTTGACTATTGTGACTACAAGGCTGTGTTTAATGTGATACTATTGGTGTACAGAAGAAGGCATTCGTTGCCTACTGACCTGAAAAAAAAGTTATGTTTACTAAACTCTAAAACTCAGAAACTGCTGTATGAAAATCACTTTTCCTGTGTAATCTCTATTTGACCAACATGATAACAGTATGGAGAACATCTGGTCTGTATGGAGAACCTCTGGTGTGTATGGAGAACGTCTGGTCTGTATGGAGAACGTCTGGTCTGTATGGAGAACGTCTGGTCTGTATGGAGAACGTCTGGTCTGTATGGAGAACGTCTGGTCTGTATGGAGAACGTCTGGTGTGTATGGAGAACGTCTGGTCTGTATGGAGAACGTCTGGTCTGTATGGAGAACGTCTGGTCTGTATGGAGAACGTCTGGTCTGTATGGAGAACCTCTGGTCTGTATGGAGAACGTCTGGTCTAGTGTTTAATGCATGGCTAGTGGTTCCATCCCATGGGCTGGTTGTTGTTGCAGACATAGAAGGCTGTGGTTGTCACTCCAGTTCAGTAGTTCAGTGCCTTTATTCAATGTGAGGTTGTGCCTCAGCTATTAACTCTGTTCCACAATAAACTATTTTGACTTGCGGTCGGATCCTCTGTCTGTCTTCTTTTTTTACCATAAATACCTGTGAGGCAGAAGAGGAGAGTAGTCGATCTCCAGATGATCTCTTTGAGCTCCATTGTACCCATTGTCCTGATATCTAACCTCCAGAAGCAGCCTCAAGTGGCCCCTGAAGGAGCTGCCTCTTGGTATCTTACACAGTAAGTACATTGGAGGTTTTTGGACTGTCATTAGACCTCCACCCATAAAGGAATTCTTAGAGTTGTGATTGGCCAAGAACATCAACGTCCACGTCATTTTGAATGACTCCTCAGCTGTCTCAATTCCAAACAGCTCAGTTTTGGAACACACCCAAAGAAGATTCTATTTGATTCTATCAATAGGTTCTATTCAATAGTGGTATTATAACGAGAGGTTGTATAGGTAATTAACCTCTCTAGCTGCTTAGAATGACCTTAAACGGCCTTGGGTCCACTGAAAGAGGGCCTGAGACGGACTTGGGTCCACTGAGAGAGGTCCTGAGACGGACTTGGTCCACTGAGAGAGGACCTGAGACGGGTCCACTGAGAGAGGGCCTGAGATGGACTTGGGTCCACTGAAAGAGGGCCTGAGACGGGTCCACTGAGAGAGGGCCTGAGATGGACTTGGGTCCACTGAAAGAGGGCCTGAGACCGACTTGGGTCCACTGAGAGAGGGCCTGAGACCGACTTGGGTCCACTGAGAGAGGGCCTGAGACCGACTTGGGTCCACTGAGAGAGGGCCTGAGACGGACTTGGGTCCACTGAGAGAGGGCCTGAGATGGACTTGGGTCCACTGAGAGAGGGCCTGAGACGGCCCGGCCATTAATTAAGGCTTATTATGAAGTACAATTTCATCCCCCTAGCGCTGTTTGGTCCGTCCACTTTTTGGGGTCTGATAGTCGGTTTGAGCCCCAATAGCCCGAGTCTACCTGTTGACATCCACCTGAAGATGATGCATACATTTACCTGCTCAATAATGGCATCTGAAAACAACCACTGTCACTTTGGACAAAAGATTAAGAAGGAAATAGAAATAGGAAAATGATACAATAAAAGAAGAAATCCAAGGAATCCAATAACAAGTTGATTTATGAGTAGGCATCTACAGGCCATTTTAATTATTATAATACACCAATATTGCTTTTTGTCTTTCATATTTGTACTTACCAACCCTTAACCAGACCTTATGGATCTATCCATATAAATTGGACATGCTACCACAGTCTATGCTTTCATCACACATCTAGAGCTCTTCATATCAATTGCCATGTTATGATAATGACTTAATAGAATACCAATCACCTGCCTTGTTATGACAGGAGGTTAAATGTTAGAGACATTTTATTATTTATGAAGCTGTATGCATACATGCGTGTCCAGTAGGTGTCAAAATTGTGCTTGGGGTGAAACATAAAAAAGCTAGGAACTTTCACTCAGATGACAGGTGTTGACGGAGAGAGAGTACATTACATTACATTCCAGTCATTAAGCAATCACTTTTGTTCAAAGCAACTAACAATAGAGTGTTCAACAAAGGTAGGTAAGAGAAAAACTTCACCAGAAGTCAAAAGTGCATTTGTAAGCAAACCCCCCAAAGTAGCAGAGTGCAGTGGACGGGCAGGTGTAAGGCTTGGCCATTGCCTGATCGTAGGAAGGAGCTGTTCCTTTCACTACTCTGTAGCCGAGCACCAGGGTCTGTCTGCCACACAGACAGGCATGCGTGTCAGAGGGGGGAAATCAGAAGAGCAGTGGTCATGGAGTTGATAACGGAACCAAAATATGTTGTGTAGAGGGAGAAGAGAAGACGACCCAGGACTGGTCCTTGTGGAACCCCAGTAGTCAGTCTATTCCGACACAGACCCTCTCAGTGCCACCTGGAAGGAGCGACCCATCAAGTAGGATGCAAACAATGAGAGAGCAGAGCCCGAGACACCCATCCCCTCAAGGGTGGAGAGGAGACTGGTGGTTCACAGTGTCGACTGCTGACAGGTCCAGGAGTATCAGGACCGAGGAGAGAGAATGGAGCGACTCTGTCACTGCCAGGAGGGCAGTCTCTCTTGAGTGACCCGCCTTGAAACCTGTTTGGTGGTTCAAGATTCCGTTCTAGTGGAGGTACGATAGGTTAAATACTGCACGTTCAAGAGTTTTGATAAGAGAGGCAGAAGGGAAACCTGTCCATAGTTCTTGACTTCGAGGGGTCAAGAGTTTTTGGACCGTTTCACTATGCTCTGCTGTGCTGAGTTACTGTTCTGTGGTGAAATGTTTAGACTTGTTTAATGGAGATAAATGGACTGTATTATGGATTCTTGCCCTCAGCA
The DNA here is from genome assembly GCA_027704905.1 of Muraenolepis orangiensis. NCBI lineage: Eukaryota > Metazoa > Chordata > Actinopteri > Gadiformes > Muraenolepididae > Muraenolepis > Muraenolepis orangiensis. The sequence continues at coordinate 26,699,529 of CM051013.1, read as the reverse complement.
AAAGAGGGAATGTTAACAGGAGCAATAAACCTTCAGTTGAGGTCCAGAAACACTGGTGTGACTTTACTATATTTACTATTATGACCTCGAGGGCGTCAGCTAGTGCCGTCTCTGCAGAGTGTAGCCACTACACTAAATATAAGTCTTAGCCAAACTCCAGATATTCATGTCTATTGCAGAGGAGGCTCGTCCATTGAGGAAAGGGAGGACCATCCTCCATACATTTCAGAGACAAATAAACTTGTAAGATAAATAAAATACACTTCAATTGAAATCACTAAATTTAAGATCAGTATGAGATTTTGACCATTTTCCTAAATTCAGCTTCTAAGAAATATATTTCTTCTTGTCTTGTTTCACCCCAATCCCAATTCAAGATCAGTGATTTCTCTCACTGCACTGATCTTTATTTTGTCTGAAATAATCAGCATTTATTGGCTATTCCCCCTTCACCACCCCACCCTCCACCAAGCTACACCAAGCTTCACCCAGAGCCCCTTCCTCCCCCCCTACTTCACCACCCCACCCTCCACCAAGCTACACCAAGCTTCACCCAGAGCCCCTTCCTCCTCCCCTACTTCACCACCCCACCCTCCACCAAGCTACACCAAGCTTCACCCAGAGCCCCTTCCTCCTCCCCTACTTCACCACCCCACCCTCCACCAAGCTACACCAAGCTACACCCAGAGCCCCTTCCTCCTCCCCTACTTCACCACCCCACCCTCCACCAAGCTACACCAAGCTTCACCCAGAGCCCCTTCCTCCTCCCCTACTTCACCACCCCACCCTCCACCAAGCTTCACCCAGAGCCCCTTCCTCCTCCCCTACTTCACCACCCCACCCTCCACCAAGCTACACCAGGCTTCACCCAGAGCCCCTTTCTCCTCCCCTACTTCACCACCCCACCCTCCACCAAGCTACACCAAGCTTCACCCAGAGCCCCTTCCTCCTCCCCTACTTCACCACCCCACCCTCCACCAAGCTACACCAAGCTTCACCCAGAGCCCCTTCCTCCTCCCCTACTTCACCACCCCACCCTCCACCAAGCTACACCCAGAGCCCCTTCCTCCTCCCCTACTTCACCACCCCACCCTCCACCAAGCTACACCAGGCTTCACCCAGAGCCCCTTTCTCCTCCCCTACTTCACCACCCCACCCTCCACCAAGCTACACCAGGCTTCACCCAGAGCCCCTTCCTCCTCCCCTACTTCACCACCCCACCCTCCACCAAGCTACACCAAGCTACACCAAGCTTCACCCAGAGCCCCTTCCTCCTCCCCTACTTCACCACCCCACCCTCCACCAAGCTACACCAAGCTACACCCAGAGCCCCTTCCTCCTCCCCTACTTCAACACCCCACCCTCCACCAAGCTACACCAAGCTACACCCAGAGCCCCTTCCTCCTCCCCTACTTCACCACCCCACCCTCCACCAAGCTACACCAGGCTACACTCAGAGCCCCTTCCTTCTCCCCTACTTTAACACCACCAGCCTCCACTGGTCTATTGATATATGTAGCTTGCAGCTGGCGCTTACGGAACAGCCCTGGGACTGGAGGAGCGCTGTTATCTAACTCTTCTCTATCTTCCCTCCGTAGTAAGGATGAGTACAGGAGGATCTCGTGAGGGTTGAGATGTTGCAGAAAGAGAACTGTGGGAACATGAGTGGTAGTTGGAGAGAGGAGTTCCAGCAGGAGTTTGTTGTGCTTGACTACAGAAAGCTTAACTAAAGATTTTCACTTTGTCGAATTTGAACAAGGATAATATGAGCTTTTGTGATAGTGAGACTTCTCCTCCAGCCACTTGGTTAGACACAATAACAATAAAAACCAGATCAAACTAAAGAAAAATATTAAATTTCTTTCAATCTCACTTTTAGAGTTCATTGACAGGGTGCTATTGTAACAGTGAGAACGCACTGGGCTCGAACTGACAACCTCCGGCATGAGAGGCAACGTACTAACGTGAGAGCTAAGCCTCTAGCCTAAACGCTAGAACCTCATTTAGGTGTCGGTGAGTGAGGTTTACCACTGCACAGCACCACCTGCTGGGGAGTGAGGTTTACCACTGAACAGCGCCACCTGCTGAAGTCGAACTTGAGAAAGTCGACTGTAGCCTTATTCTGCCTTTGTCTGCATGCGGCTCCAAAGCTGCCGCTTTCAGGAAGTGGCTAAATACCACTTTGCTACCGTTTGCTAATTGTCTGAGGGTCTGCTAGGAGTGCAGACCCCTCCCACACGATTAACAAGGCAGTTGACCTAGCCGTCCCTCGTCTTCACTGGCTGGAGCGGGGTTCTTCTTTGTGGAGAAGAAGGACAAGTCATTAAGGCCCTGCATAGACTACAGGGGCCTTAACAACATCACAATAAAGAACCGTTACCCGCTCCCACTGATATCATCTGCTTTTGAGTTGCTACAGGGAGCCGTGATCTACACAAAGCTGAATCTGCGGAACGCCTACCACTTGGTCCGGATCCGGGAGGGGGATGAGTGGAAGACGGCCTTTAACGCGTCCACCGGCCATTACAAATATCTGGTGATGCTGTTTGGTCTTACCAACGCCTTATGAACTGGTCCTGAGTCATGTCTTCCGGCTACATGGTCTCGCTACCGATGTGGTCTCCGACCGGGTGCCCCAGTTCACGTCGGTGTTTTGGAGGGAGTTCTGAGTCTTTAAAACTTCTCTTCATCCCAGTCATCTGGGATCATAACTTCTTTCCAGTTCTGACGAGTATTTCCCTGCCTGGTTCTCGATCTACCGCCTGTCCCTGACCACGCCTCTGCCTGTCGCTGCCTGGTTCGTCTGCCATGCCTGGTTCCCGATCTACCGCCTTTCCCTGACTACGCCTCTGCCTGTCCCTGCCTGGTTTGTCTGCCCTGCCTGGTTCCTGATCACCTGCTTGTCCCCGACTACGTCTCTGCCTGCCCCTATCTGTGTGATAGTAACAATAAATATCACTATCTGTCCTTGGTGTCCGTGTGCTGTATTTGGGTCCAAACCTAACCCGTGACAGTAAGACAGTTTCACTGGAGCAAACTCCTCTCCATCATTCACCACGCTCCTAGGGTTTAGTGTCTTTTGCAGATGTCATTACCCCCGTCCTGAAGGAGCAGGAGGGGGTTAGGGGATGACTTGCTCTAGAAGGTCTACAGGGAGACTAACCCACAACCCTTTGGCAGGGAACATCCTTAACCACACAAACACACACACACACACATGCATGCACACGCACATAGCCTTGATTGGTTAAGGCTTGATTGATCTAAGACTCCCTCAGGGAGGGGCTGGAGCGCCACTCGATGATGACATGTTGCTATGAGCTAACGCCATGTAGCCTAGCAACGTCAGATGAAGCTAGCGCTATAATTATATTCATAATAAATTAGATGAATATTCTGATATCTGAACAGCACAATGACTGTTAACCATGCGTGTGTGTGTGTGTGTGTGTGTGTGTGTGTGTGTGTGTGTGTGTGTGTGTGTGTGTGTGTGTGTGAGTGAGTGAGTGAGTGAGTGAGTGAGTGAGTGAGTGAGTGAGTGAGTGTGTGTGTGTGTGTGTGTGTGTGTGTGTGTGTGTGTGTGTGTGTGAGTGAGTGAGTGAGTGAGTGAGTGAGTGAGTGAGTGAGTGAGTGAGTGTGTGTGTGTGTGTGTGTGTGTGTGTGTGTGTGTGTGTGTGTGTGTGTGTGTGTGTGTGTGTGTGTGTTTGGGGGGGGGGGGGATAGACAGTCTGCGGTCTGGAGACTCAGCCTCAGTCCCAGGAGGCCAGAGTCCTTCAACAACATCTTGTTGCTGGCTCCTGCTGTCCTCCTAGTGGTTAGGTTTGTCCCCCCCCCGATTCAGTTACACCTGGTTAAATCCAGTTACACCTGGTTAGATTCAGTTACACCTGGTTAGATTTAGCTCAGCCGTGACCTGATCTCCGGTCGTGAGTACCATAGCCTCAGTGCTATCTGGGTGCCGTCCAAAGCAAGTGGCTGCTTTAACCATTCTAGCTAAGCGACCCCTTGCCCCCTGCCGCTGGTGGGTCACATGACACCCTGATTGACATCATGTGACCTGCTAAGAGGTGATTACACATTCAGCTGGAAGCTGGAAGCTGGTTCAGAGTCATGAGCTGAGAGGAAAGGTGCATCTGGGTTTGTGTTTATTGTTCTGCTTTACCTCTTTATTCATTGATTGAATTGTCCTTGAGATGCCAACCAGAAGGTCGGCCGGCCTCCGGACCATGAAGAGAGGTGGTTTCTGCTCTTGGAGGGGAGGAAGGTCCTCCTCCTCGCTGCCTCCAGCCTTTGACCTCTCCTTGTCCTCTTGAGTCTTTAAAACTTCTCTTCATCCCAGTCATCTGGGATCATAACTTCTTTCCAGTTCTGCACGGGAGACGCTGGCTAGACTGCAGACTTACAAACAATGATTAAGCCTTCAGGTAAAATACTAATGGGATGCTTTCCTCTGAGTGGGCTGATGGCCTGGTCCTCATAATGGCTCTCAAAAAGAACCAGTCTGGAGCCCCTGGACCATGAGCAGCTGTTATCCCCCTGGACAACAGGACCACATGGGCTTCTTCAGGTCCTCCAGGCCCCAGGACACTTCACTGGCTGGGATAGCGTTTGTTAGAATGAGCGTTAAACAGCTTTATATTCTGATCCTTCACTGATACTGAGGTTAGATTAGAGCTTCTATCAGAGCTTCTATCAGAGCTTCTATCAGAGCTTCTATCAGAGCTTCTATTAGAGCTTCTATTGGAGCTTCTATCAGAGCTTCTATCAGAGCTTCTATTAGAGCTTCTATCAGAGCTTCTATCAGAGCTTCTATTAGAGCTTCTATTGGAGCTTCTATCAGAGCTTCTATTAGAGCTTCTAT
>CM051013.1:26684668-26687168 GCA_027704905.1 Muraenolepis orangiensis | reverse complement strand
TTCTTCTGTGTTTGTTTGGGATTAAAACGTTGGAACACATCTCCTCCAGAGCTCCTTCACCACCTCTGATGCTGGAAGGAATCTATTAAAACCCCCCCTCCCCTGCCCCACCTCTCAATCACATGCACACACACACACACACACACACACACACACACACACACACACACACACACACACACACACACACACACACACACACACACACACACACACACACACACACACACACACACACATACACACACACACACACACACACACACACACACACACACACACACACACACACACACACACACACACACACACACACACACACACACACACACACATACACACACACACACACACACACACACACACACACACATACACACACACACACACACACACACACACACATACACACACACACACACACACACACACACACACACACACACACATACATACACACCATCTAACACACACATGTCTCTCTCTTGATGTCTACTTCTGCAAGCTTACTGTGTGACATTGAGATAGAGAAACCACTTTAGATAATTACACTGGATTAGAGAGAGAGAGAGAGAGAGAGAGAGAGAGAGAGAGAGAGAGAGAGAGAGAGAGAGAGAGAGAGAGAGAGAGAGAGAGAGAGAGAGAGAGAGAGAGAGAGAGAGAGAGAGAGAGAGAGAGACAGGCATGCAGACAGACAGAGAGAGGGAGACATGCAGACAGACAGAGAGAGAGAGACATGCAGACAGACAGAGAGAGGGAGACATGCAGACAGACAGAGAGAGAGAGACATGCAGACAGACAGAGAGAGAGAGACATGCAGACAGACAGAGAGAGAGAGACATGCAGACAGACAGAGAGAGAGAGACATGCAGACAGACAGAGAGAGGGAGACATGCAGACAGACAGAGAGAGAGAGACATGCAGACAGACAGAGAGAGAGAGACATGCAGACAGACAGAGAGAGAGAGACATGCAGACAGACAGAGAGAGAGAGACATGCAGACAGACAGAGAGAGAGAGACATGCAGACAGACAGAGAGAGAGAGACATGCAGACAGACAGAGAGAGAGAGAGAGACATGCAGACAGACAGAGAGAGAGAGACATGCAGACAGACAGAGAGAGAGACATGCAGACAGACAGAGAGAGAGAGACATGCAGACAGACAGAGAGAGAGAGACATGCAGACAGACAGAGAGAGAGAGACATGCAGACAGACAGAGAGAGAGAGACATGCAGACAGACAGAGAGAGAGAGACATGCAGACAGACAGAGAGAGAGAGACATGCAGACAGACAGAGAGAGAGAGACATGCAGACAGACAGAGAGAGAGAGACATGCAGACAGACAGAGAGAGAGAGAGACATGCAGACAGACAGAGAGAGAGAGAGACATGCAGACAGACAGAGAGAGAGAGACATGCAGACAGACAGAGAGAGAGAGACATGCAGACAGACAGAGAGAGAGAGACATGCAGACAGACAGAGAGAGAGAGACATGCAGACAGACAGAGAGAGAGAGACATGCAGACAGACAGAGAGAGAGAGACATGCAGACAGACAGAGAGAGAGAGACATGCAGACAGACAGAGAGAGAGAGAGACATGCAGACAGACAGAGAGAGAGAGACATGCAGACAGACAGAGAGAGAGAGACATGCAGACAGACAGAGAGAGAGAGAGACATGCAGACAGACAGAGAGAGAGAGACATGCAGACAGACAGAGAGAGAGAGAGACATGCAGACAGACAGAGAGAGAGAGAGACATGCAGACAGACAGAGAGAGAGAGACATGCAGACAGACAGAGAGAGAGAGACATGCAGACAGACAGAGAGAGAGAGACATGCAGACAGACAGAGAGAGAGAGAGACATGCAGACAGACAGAGAGAGAGAGACATGCAGACAGAGAGAGAGAGAGACATGCAGACAGACAGAGAGAGAGAGAGACATGCAGACAGACAGAGAGAGAGAGAGACATGCAGACAGACAGAGAGAGAGAGAGACATGCAGACAGACAGAGAGAGAGAGACATGCAGACAGACAGAGAGAGAGAGACATGCAGACAGACAGAGAGAGAGAGACATGCAGACAGACAGAGAGAGAGAGACATGCAGACAGACAGAGAGAGAGAGACATGCAGACAGACAGAGAGAGAGAGACATGCAGACAGACAGAGAGAGAGAGACATGCAGACAGACAGAGAGAGAGAGACATGCAGACAGACAGAGAGAGAGAGAGACATGCAGACAGACAGAGAGAGAGAGACATGCAGACAGACAGAGAGAGAGAGACATGCAGACAGACAGAGAGAGAGAGACATGCAGACAGACAGAGAGAGAGAGACATGCAGACAGACAGAGAGAGAGAGACATGCAGACAGACAGAGAGAGAGAGACATGCAGACAGACAGAGAGAGAGAGACATGCAGACAGACAGAGAGAGAGAGACATGCAGACAGACAGAGAGAGAGAGACATGCAGACAGACAGAGAGAGAGAGAG
>CM051013.1:26619668-26679668 GCA_027704905.1 Muraenolepis orangiensis | reverse complement strand
CAATCCTGCAGCGTAGAATCTGATTGGTCCGACCAGCATTGGACCTCCCTCACAGCGATCGGTTGCTGCTTCAGTCTCTGCCTATAGGCGGGGAGCAGCTGGATAGAGCGGTGATCTGATTTGCCGAACGGTGGGCGGAGGAGGGCCTTGTAGCCATCACGGAAGGGAGTGTAGCAGTGGTCGAGGATCCGCTCGCCCCGTGTGTTGCTCTTTATGTGTTGGTAGAACTTCGGGAGAACCTTCTTCAGGTTCGCCTTGTTGAAGTCCCCCGCTACGATGAGAGCAGCCTCGGGCTGTGTCGACTCCTGTTCGCTGATAGCCCCGTACAGTTCCTTCAGCGCTGTGTCCGTGTTGGCTTGTGGGGGAATGTAAACAGCGGTCACGGTTACCGCTGTAAACTCCCGAGGTAGCCAGTATGGACGGCACATAAGCATCAGGTACTCCAGGTCCGGGGAACAGAAAGACTTGAGGGGATGTACATGACTTTGGTTGCACCAAGATCTGTTTATCATGAGACATACCCCCCCTCCGCGATCTTTACCGGAGAGAGCCTTTGTTCTGTCCGCCCGGTGTACGGAAAATCCCGTCGGCTCGATAGCTGCGTCGGTAACCCCCTCCGACATCCATGTCTCCGTAAGGCAGATAATGCAATTGTCCTTAGTTTCCCGGTGGAATTGAATACGAGCCTGTAGTTCGCTTAACTTATTGTCCAGAGACTGTACATTAGCCAGTAGAATGGTGGGTAGTGGGGGGCGATCGGATCGACATCTCAGCCTGACTAGCACGCCGGCTCGCTTCCCTCGCTTCTTCCGGCGACGCTTGCGCGTAATCGTGCCCAAAATGGACGGAGATAATCCAGCTGTGACTTCGGGCGGGACGTCCGAGTCGAAAGAGTGAAAAAACTCCGGTAGGCGGCGAGCGACTGTCGATCTGATCTCCCAAAGTGTGCAGAAGTTATAAGTGAACTTGCTGCTAACATCCTGAACTAAAAAAGTTGCAATAAAAAGAATAAATAACAAAAAACTGCGTCGTCGTGCGGGAGCTCGCGACACGGCAGCCATCTCGTACGGCGCCATACTCCTGATATATATATATATATATACCTATACATTATTATGCTCATATCCCACTTAATACCTAGTAGACTGTCTTTTAACAACTGTAAACTGTAAATGATATATCACCAGGCACTTTACTGTAACATGTGCACTCTGGTTAGATGACAAATTATTTTCACTGTACTGAACTTGTGCTGTAAAATGACAATAGATTAAAATCTAATGTAAAGTGAGGAGAGAAGAGGAGAGAGGGAGAGGAGAGGTGAGAGGGAGAGAGAGGAGAGAGGGAGAGGAGAGGTGAGAGGGAGAGGAGAGGTGAGAGGGAGAGGAGAGGTGAGAGGGAGAGAGAGGAGAGAGGGAGAGGAGAGGTGAGAGGGAGAGGAGAGGAGAGAGGGAGAGGAGAGGTGAGAGGGAGAGAGAGGAGAGAGGGAGAGGAGAGGTGAGAGGGAGAGGAGAGGTGAGAGGGAGAGGAGAGGTGAGAGGGAGAGGAGAGGTGAGAGGGAGAGAGAGGAGAGAGGGAGAGGAGAGGAGAGAGGGAGAGAGAGGAGAGAGGGAGAGGTGAGAGGGAGAGGAGAGGTGAGAGGGAGAGAGAGGAGAGAGGGAGAGGAGAGGTGAGAGGGAGAGGAGAGGAGAGAGGGAGAGAGAGGAGAGAGGGAGAGGAAAGGTGAGATGAGAGGGAGAGGAGAGGAGAGAGGAAGAGGAGAGAGAAGAGAGGGAGAGGAGAGGTGAGAGGGAGAGCAGAGGTGAGAGGGAGAGGAGAGGTGAGAGGGAGAGAGAGGAGAGAGGAGAGGAGAGGTGAGAGGGAGAGGAGAGGAGAGAGGGAGAGGGAGAGGAGAGGTGAGAGGAGAGGAGAGGTGAGAGGGAGAGAGAGGAGAGGTGAGAGGGAGAGGAGAGGAGAGAGGGAGAGGAGAGAGGGAGAGAGAGGAGAGGTGAGAGGGAGAGGAGAGGTGAGAGGGAGAGGAGAGGTGAGAGGGAGAGGAGAGGTGAGAGGGAGAGGAGAGGTGAGAGGGAGAGGAGAGAGGGAGAGGAGAGGAGAGGTGAGAGGGAGAGAGAGGAGAGAGGGAGAGGAGAGGAGAGAGGGAGAGGAGAGGTGAGAGGGAGAGGAGAGGAGAGGAGAGAGGGAGAGGAGAGGTGAGAGGGAGAGGAGAGGTGAGAGGGAGAGGAGAGGAGAGGAGAGGAGAGGAGAGGAGAGGAGAGGAGAGGAGAGGAGAGGAGAGGAGAGGAGAGGAGAGGAGAGGAGTGGAGAGAGGGAGAGGAGAGAGGGAGAGGAGAGGAGAGAGGGAGAGGAGAGGTGAGAGAGGAGAGCAGAGAAGAGCTATTCACAGAAGGTTGGAGAAGGAGACAGGAGAGAAGGGTCAATTAACAGGAGGAGGAAAGGAGGAGGAGAGCAATTTACTGCTCCCTAGGACTAAGAGGAGGAGAGAGGAGAGAGAGGTTACTCTTTACGTAAGCTGCTTGGAGCAGACACTAAGGAACAGCTTATCATACAAACTGCTGAGTGTGTAGGAACCTGATGTATGAATGAATATGAATATTGTTCACAACTTAAACAAAGTCTCTGGTCTCCAGCGCTGGGGATGAATGCTTGTCTAGGAATCAGGGTTAGTGTTCTTCCACTGTCTAACCCTGGAATCTTCCTCTTTGGGTTATCTTTAAACCCGTGTGTGCATTTTGACTATTGAATCCCAAACTAACTAATTAAACCAAACTAACAATCGAAAATAAGATCAACCAAAATAACTTCAATACACACAGCCATACAGGGGGAAGAAACACACACACACACTCACACACACACACACACACACACACACACACACACACACACACACACACACACACACACACACACACACACACACACACACACACACACACACACACACACACACACGGACAGACAGACACACAGAGAGGAGGAACTGGGCTCAGCTGGAAGGGCCAGAGTTTTTATTTAAAGCCCACAATCAATTCTCCTTCTCCTTTCCTCTGCTGTCTCCATCCTTTGTGCCTCTCCTCCTCTCCTCTCCTCCTCTCCTCCGGTACTCTCCTCCTCTCCTCTCCTCCCCTCCTCTCCTCCGGTCCTCTCCTACTCTGCTCTTCTCCCATCCTCCCCTCCTCTCCTCCCCTCCTCTCCTCCTCTCCTCTCCTCCCCTCATCTCCTCCCCTCCCCTCCTCTCCTCACTCATGCATGGTGTGTATGTGTGTGTAACTGTGTGTGTTTGTGTATGTGTGTGTGTGTATGTGTGTGTGTGTGTGTGTGTGTGTGTGTGTGTATCTGTGTGTATTCAGGAGAACAAAAGCTTCCTGGCCCCATGTGTGTGTGACCCATGCAGGTACTCCTCAGATGAGCTCTATTAATCAGCCAAGTGGAACACCAGAAATCAGACCAGACTCAAGAAACTCTGATAATTATGATAAGAATTAAAATATGTAACTAAATTCAATTAAAACATATTAACAAAAAAAGTTTTTATATAACTTAACAAATAAAAAACAATAATACAAATAATAATAATATGTAAATCTCAATTATTTGAATCATTATATTAACATTTAAATGATTCCATCACCCACCAGGAAGATAATGGTCCAGATTCAACAAATCAGATCAGTTCTAGCATTAAACGGAGACATGATGTCGGAGGGGGTTACCGACGAGCTATCGAGCCGACGGGGTTTTCCGTCCACCGGGCAGAACAAAGGCTCTCTCCGGTAAAGATCGATAAACATGATCGGGTCATGATAAACAGATCTTGGTGCAACCAAAGTCATGTACATCCCCTCAAGTCTTTCTGTTCCCCGGACCTGGAGTACCTGATGCTTATGTGCCGTCCATTCTGGCTACCTCGGGAGTTTACAGCGGTAACCGTGACCGCTGGTTCCATTCCCCCACAAGCCAACACGGACCTGAATGACTATAGACCTGTAGCCCTCACCTCGATTGTCAGCAAATGCTTCGAGAGGTTGGTCAAGGACTTTATTTGCTCCGTGTTACCTGCCACGCTGGACCCCCTGTCGGACCGCCACCAGGTGGTGAGGATGGGCAGCACCACCTCAGAGCCACTGACCCTCAAAACGGGAGCCCCCCCAGGGATGTGTGCTGAGCCCTCTCCTCTACTCCCTCCATTGGAGGTGAACTTCCCTCCATCCTGGATATATACAACCAGCGGTGCGTGGCCAAGGCCAAACGCATCATAAAGACATTGCCCACCCCAGCCACGAACTGTACTCACTATTACCGTCAGGCAGGCGATACCGCAGTATCAACTGCCGTACAAACAGACTTAGAGACAGCTTCCACAGTCAGGCCATCAAATTTACAACAATGTAAATTTTATTACATTGATTTATATATATATATATATATATATATATATATATATATATATATATATATATATTGCTCTTTTTCTGTGCTAATATATTGCATTTTTATATATTTTTTTATTCTATTCTTTTTTTTTTTTTTCTGTCGTCGGGTATTGCACAAAATATTTTCACCAATTGCTTATACTTAATAACTTATAACATTGATGTGACAATAAACGTGACTTGACTTGACTTAAGGGAAGTGTTGGAGGTCAGTATGAGATGCGTATGGGTCAAGAAGCATGCATAACTGAGCTGGGGAGAATAGTGGATGATTATGGTGCTATTTCAGCGGCAAGAGGGAATTGGGCTAAAATCGAGGCTTTGTCAGTTGGGAGTTGGAGGGTCTGCCCATTTTACTGGGGGAGTTGACCTGGAAAAAAGATGGGCTCAAATATCTGGGTGTGTGTGTTGGGAGTGATGATGCAGTGCAGAAGAATTGGGAAGGAGTGGTTGAGAAGTTTGAAGGGAGATTAAGTGGAAGTGGTTATTACCACAGATGTGGTCCAGAGGCAGGACATTAGTCGCCAACAACTTGATGTCATCTGCTTTGTGGCATCGACTGGCTTGTAGGGAGGCGCCTAAGGGGCTGATTCAAAGTCACCATTTTAGATGATTTCTTTTGGGACAGATTACATTGGGAGCCCCAGAGTATTTTGTTTTTACCAAGGGAAGAGGCCTTAAACACATAGCCAGCAGGGTGGCAACCTTTAGATTGCAGTTTGCACAGAGGTAGCTAACAGGTCTAGAAGATGTGGTGTGGAAGGAAGCGACAAGCACCATTTTAAGGAGGGCAGCTGGCCTCGGTTTAGACATTACCCCCTTTTTATCAAGCAGTTTTTAAGACTCGTTGACTTCGTTCAAATGGAGCAGTGGAACCTGCAACTTCTTTGTACTGGGAAGAGCCTCTCGTTAACACACACACACACGCACGCACGCACGCACGCACGCACGCACGCACGCACGCACGCACGCACGCACGCACGCACGCACGCACGCACACACAGACACACACACACACACACACACACACACACACACACACACACACACACACACACACACACAGGGGGTTCAGCTACAGGCATGATGAAGAGGTCTCTGCTATCAATGACTCAGATCAATGCTCTAATCCCTCGTCTGATTAGAGAGGCTACACACACTCTGGAGCAGATAACCTGTGAGTGAGTGTGTGTGTGTGTGTGTGTGTGTGTGTGTGTGTGTGTGTGTGTGTGTGGTGCACCTAATTATGCTGAAAGCTTGTGTACGTTTGCCAAGATGCTTAAAGACTCATTAGTGAGAGAGGAGACGGGAGAAGAGCTGGAAATCCTATCCATGACCGAGGAAGACCCTCTAGACCAGTGGTTCCCAACCTGGGGGGCGCGCCCCCCTTTTTTTATTATTATTATTTTTTTTAATTTTAATTTTTTTTTACATATAATTGTAACGCAATACATGATTGTCGCTAAAAGCCTTGTCTCTACATTACAATAAAATATAGAAATTAATTGATTAATTAATTTTAATAAAAATTCTACAAATTAATCTGATACTCCTCCGATTCGCGCCAACATTGACGTTACTGTGTCAGCTTCCGTAGTAGTAACAGTTTGCTGTGCTTGCTAGCTAGCGACCAACTTCATAAGGTGAATATTTTGTCTAAAAATGTCTGAAAAACGTAAAGGAGATGACAGCTCATCTGCAATCAAAAAGAAAATGAGGACCTACCTAGAGAGCTATCTTAACTTAGGTTTCATGGAGGGAACGGACAAAACCCGCCCAGAGTGTGTGATATGCAGAGAGAAGCTAGCCAACGACAGCATGAAACCCTGCAAAATGAAGAGACACCAACAGACCATGCACCCAGAAACGGTCGGGCGTGATCGGGACTTTTTCATAAAGAAACAACAGCTTGCAAAGGCAAACAAGCCAAAGGATATCAGAACAGCGTTTGTTAGGGCTGGCAGCGATGTACAGAAGGCCACCGAGGCCTCTTTTGAATGTGCACTTTTAATAGCAAAGGCAAAGAAACCGCACAACATTGGCGAGCAGCTCATTAAGCCAGCTTGCATTAAAATGGTTGAGAAACTGTGCGGCCCGCAGGTGGCGGAGAAGCTAAAAACTGTACCACTGTCAAACAATACGGTGAAAGACAGAATTGACAAGATGGCAAGTAACTGCGAGCTGCAGCTGCTCGAAAAGCTTGGAAAGGGGCCATTTGCCATACAACTTGATGAAACTACAACTGTAGCAGACGAGGCTGTGCTCATCGTTTATGTGCAATATATCGATGGGGAAGATTTGAAGCAGGACATTCTTATGTCAGTCAACCTTACCACTACCACCCGGGGTGAGGACATTTTTACTGCAGTGGATTCTTTTTATTAGGCATAGTCTATTATTTAGAAGTGTCCTGTTCTTCGAAATTTTAAATAAATATGATGCATACAATTGCAAGTTAGTAGCTAATAAAGGCATAAAAAGACAGAAATGTATCTTTTTTTCTTTAATAGAAATGTTTCTTCTGCGCGTAAGGTGTCGGTTTCAGTTGGATTATTTGTCACAGTTGCTCCGATCAAATCGGTATCCTCCATTTTGTAGATTATTTACGACTTTTGAATCCACATAAACACATCGGCAAAATCCGGCTTACTTTGAGCATGTGTTTCAAACAGTTTAATCTCTTTGCGAATTGTTTCCACTTGCGCCGTCCTTTAATTTATTCATACAGCGGGCATCCAAATGAAATAATCCCGAGTCCAATACCCATCAAAGTCACTCCAATAGTGCTCCTTAATTACGCTTTCATCCTCCTTTAACGAAATACTTTACATTCATCCAGTTTGTGACAGTAGTTGTAGCATTTTTGAGACTTTGAAACTCAAATTAACGCTGTTGCCTTGCCTTGGCAACAGCGGCAATTAAAGTTTCAAAGTTTGGGGGGGGGGGGGGGGGGTGCACAAATTCCGGGGGGGGGGGGTGCGCAAATTCCGGGGGGGGGGGGGGGTGCGCAAATTCCAACAGGAGTCATTTGGGGGGGCTCTGGGTGAAAAAGGTTGGGAACCCCTGCTCTAGACTACACCCTGGTCCTAGAGCAGTGTACCACGGGGAGACCCTCTAGACTACACCCTGGTCCTAGAGCAGAGTACCAGGGGGAGACCCTCTAGACTACACCCTGGTCCTAGAGCAGAGTACCAGGGGGAGACCCTCTAGACTACACCCTGGTCCTAGAGCAGAGTACCACGGGGAGACCCTCTAGACTACACCCTGGTCCTAGAGCAGAGTACCAGGGGTAGACTAGTCTAGTGGGTCTACCCCCTGTAGGGAAATACCTTATTGTTTCTATGTTGCATGACAGACCAACATTGAGAGGCTCCATGAATGAAAGTAACATTCAGAAGATAACTATTATTTCACAGGGGGGCATGGTTAGGGTTAGATGTCCAGAGTCCCGGTTCCTTCCTGACCCTGGTCAGGTTGCCAGCCCTACGCTGTGTTGTAATGGACTGTCTGTTAACTGCTAGACCATTATGCAACCAGTCTGCAAAAAGGAATCCTTATCTCAGGACTAGCTCAGAAATGTTACTACATTCGAGAAATCGCTTTTTAGTTTTTCTAAGACACAGATTCCATTGATCTTAAAGTGAGCCTAACTGACCCTGACACGAGCTTTCAAAAACTTCTGAAGAGCAAACGCAGGTTTCAGAAGGACATAAAGAGAGAGAGAGATGTTCTCTAGACCAGATGGGTTCCCCTTTGAGGTGGAGGCTGCAGCCTGCACAGAATGCACAGAACTCTCTAAGTGTTCTGGAGTTGGTGATGTAACTCCAGTACACTCAAGTCTCTGGAGCGAGTGGTGGTCGGGTCCCATGCACATGCCGGGAGTGGATCCCTGAGATGAATCAGTTGAAGATGCGATAGGAGGAGATACCAGCTGCTCACATGAGGAAGCACCACTATTACACAGGGAGGAGATGTAGCTGCTCCTCCTGGGGAAATCCCAGCTGAAGGTGCTAAGAGGTTCTCTAATTGTCTCTTAGCCTCAGACCGTGTTGAGAAGATGGGCTGATAGCACGACTTCTCTTGTATATCCCAGCAGACCCAGCAGCATAGTGGTAACTATCAAAAGGGGTTCAGTCAAAAGTAGATTACATATTATAGACAGGTAGATATTGTTCTAGATATTGTTGCATATTGTTTGTCAACTTATTGTATTTTTTCCCTTACACTTTTGTCTGAATTATTATACTTCTACCTGATCACTGGTTCAGTTCTCAGAGACTTGTTATGAATGAAATGCACTTTTGACTTCTGGTGATGAGTTGTTCTCTTACCTTCCTTTGTTGAAACACACTATTGTTAAGTCGCTTTGGATAAAAGCTAAATGACTGGAATGTAATGTAATGTAACTGTGATGGGAGGTCCCTAGCAACCATGATGGAGGTCCCTAGCAACCGTGATGGAGACCATTGTAGTTAGGTGGGGGAATTTCTCCACCTCACACCTTCTCTCTCTCATCTCCACCTCTTCTTCAATCTTTCTCCCTTTTCCTCCTCCACTTATCTCTTCTCTCCTCCTCTCTTCTCTCTCTTTTTCTCCTCTCCTCCTCTCTTCCTCTACACTCGTTCTAGTGTATAGAGTGTAGAGGGTATACAGAATATCTATCTCTCTCTCTCTCTCTCTCTCTCTCTCTCTCTCTCTCTCTCTCTCAATCTCTCTCTCTCCCTTCTACACTCATTATAGTACCTCTCTCTCTCTCTCTCTCTCTCTCTCTCTCTCTCTCTCTCTCTCTCTCTCTCTCTCTCTCTCTCTCTCTCTCTCTCTCTCCTATCTCATTGTGAATCATCAGCAAGAAGCTTGAGATGGAGGGGGGATGGGGAGGGGGTGTGGCAGAAACCACTTAAATCACCGTGGAAACCAGCTGCCTGTGAAGCCAAGCCCTGAGGACCACCGTCCATCTCCATTACCACCAGCATCTGAGTGTGTGTGTGTGTGTGTATGTATGTATGTATGTATGTATGTATGTATGTATGTATGTATGTATGTATGTATGTATATGTATGTATGTATGTATGTATGTATGTATGTATGTATGTGTGTGTGTGTGTGTGTGTGTGTGTGTGTGTGTGTGTGTGTGTGTGTGTGTGTGTGTGTGTGTGTGTGTGTGTGTGTGTGTGTGTGTCTGCATCAGTGAATGTGTGTGTGTGTGTGTGTGTGTGTGTGTGTGTGTGTGTGTGTGTGTGTGTGTGTGTGTGTGTGTGTGTGTCTGCATCAGTTAATATGTGTGTGTGTGTGTGTGTGTGTCTCAGGTACATTTCTCTATTCAGGTGATTCCCAGTCTTCATAACAGGCATCATAAGGATGGCATATTCACCAGTACTGCGTAACCATGGTGACGGGATAACACTGATCAGCACCCAGCTGTTCGTCAACATGTTATGAAATGATGGAAATTAACTAAGTTATAAACTAAATTACAGGAATGTTGATCTATTAATCTAAAGGTTAAAGTTTCAGGGAACATTGTCTATGTATATATGTCTATATGGTGTCTATGCATGTCTATATGGTGTCTATGTATATATGTCTATATGGTGTCTATGTATATATGTCTATGGTTGTGGTGTCTATGTATATATGTCTATGGTTGTGTGTCTATGTATATATGTCTATGGTTGTGGTGTCTATGTATATATGTCTATGGTTGTGGTGTCTATGTATATATGTCTATGGTTGTGGTGTCTATGTATATATGTCTATGGTTGTGGTGTCTATGTATATATGTCTATGGTTGTGGTGTCTATGTATGTCTATGGTTGTGGTGTCTATGTATATATGTCTATGGTTGTGGTGTCTATGTATATATGTCTATATGGTGTCTATGTATATATGTCTATGGTTGTGGTGTCTATGTATATATGTCTATGGTTGTGGTGTCTATGTATATATGTCTATGGTTGTGGTGTCTATGTATATATGGCTATGGTTGTGGTGTCTATGTATATATGGCTATGGTTGTGGTGTCTATGTATATATGTCTATGGTTGTGGTGTCTATGTATATATGTCTATGGTTGTGGTGTCTATGTATGTCTATGGTTGTGGTGTCTATGTATATATGTCTATGGTTGTGGTGTCTATGTATATATGTCTATATGGTGTCTATGTATATATGTCTATGGTTGTGGTGTCTATGTATATATGTCTATGGTTGTGGTGTCTATGTATATATGTCTATATGGTGTCTATGTATATATGTCTATGGTTGTGGTGTCTATGTATATATGTCTATGGTTGTGGTGTCTATGTATGTCTATGGTTGTGGTGTCTATGTATATATGTCTATGGTTGTGGTGTCTATGTATATATGTCTATATGGTGTCTATGTATATATGTCTATGGTTGTGGTGTCTATGTATATATGTCTATGGTTGTGGTGTCTATGTATATATGTCTATGGTTGTGGTGTCTATGTATATGTGTCTATGGTTGTGGTGTCTATGTATATATGTCTATGGTTGTGGTGTCTATGTATATATGTCTATATGGTGTCTATGTATATATGTCTATGGTTGTGGTGTCTATGTATATATGTCTATGGTTGTGGTGTCTATGTATATATGTCTATGGTTGTGGTGTCTATGTATATATGGCTATGGTTGTGGTGTCTATGTATATATGTCTATGGTTGTGGTGTCTATGTATATATGTCTATATGGTGTCTATGTATATATGTCTATGGTTGTGGTGTCTATGTATATATGTCTATGGTTGTGGTGTCTATGTATATATGTCTATGGTTGTGGTGTCTATGTATATATGTCTATGGTTGTGGTGTCTATGTATGGCTATGGTTGTGGTGTCTATGTATATATGTCTATGGTTGTGGTGTCTATGTATATATGTCTATGGTTGTGGTGTCTATGTATGTCTATGGTTGTGGTGTCTATGTATATATGTCTATGGTTGTGGTGTCTATGTATATATGTCTATATGGTGTCTATGTATATATGTCTATGGTTGTGGTGTCAATGTATATATGTCTATGGTTGTGGTGTCTATGTATATATGTCTATATGGTGTCTATGTATATATGTCTATGGTTGTGGTGTCTATGTATATATGTCTATGGTTGTGGTGTCTATGTATGTCTATGGTTGTGGTGTCTATGTATATATGTCTATGGTTGTGGTGTCTATGTATATATGTCTATATGGTGTCTATGTATATATGTCTATGGTTGTGGTGTCTATGTATATATGTATATGGTTGTGGTGTCTATGTATATATGTCTATATGGTGTCTATGTATATATGTCTATGGTTGTGGTGTCTATGTATATATGTCTATGGTTGTGGTGTCTATGTATATATGTCTATGGTTGTGGTGTCTATGTATATATGTCTATGGTTGTGGTGTCTATGTATATATGTCTATGGTTGTGGTGTCTATGTATATATGTCTATGGTTGTGGTGTCTATGTATGTCTATGGTTGTGGTGTCTATGTATATATGTCTATGGTTGTGGTGTCTATGTATATATGTCTATGGTTGTGGTGTCTATGTATATATGGCTATGGTTGTGGTGTCTATGTATATATGTGAGAGAGAGAGAATGCAAGGAGAAGGAAAACGAAAAACACAAGAAAGGTAGATGGAAGTAAAAAACTAAGTAACAAATGAAGGAAAGAAAGAAGGAGGACAAAAGAAGCAATGGAAGAGAGAAAACACTCCAAGCTATCATGGAAATAAAGGAAGAAGAGGAGGATGAGGATGGATAAACCATGTGAGGAAACATCAAATCAACCTCTTCTAACCCCACCCCTCCTGGCCCTGCCACAAGAGAAATCAAACACGCCTTTCTCCTCCACTCAACAGAAGGAGATGGAGAGAGAGAGAGAGAGAGAGAGAGAGAGAGAGAGAGAGAGAGAGAGAGAGAGAGAGAGAGAGAGAGAGAGAGAGAGAGAGAGAGAGAGAGAGAGAGAGAGAGAGAGAGAGAGAGAGAGAGAGAGAGAGAGAGAGAGAAACACAGAAACCAATTACCTTCTGGTTAAATAGTTCCTTGACAAGAGGATCCAGGTTCTCCTCGGAAACCACTGCTAGACCTCCTCATAGAGAACCACTGCTAGACCTCCTGATAGAGAACCACTGCTAGACCTCCTCATAGAGAACCACTGCTAGACCTCCTCATAGAGAACCACTGCTAGACCTCCTGATAGAGAACCACTGCTAGACCTCCTCATAGAGAACCACTGCTAGACCTCCTCATAGAGAACCACTGCTAGACCTCCTGATAGAGAACCACTGCTAGACCTCCTCATAGAGAACCACTGCTAGACCTCCTCATAGAGAACCACTGCTAGACCTCCTCATAGAGAACCACTGCTAGACCTCCTCATAGAGAACCACTGCTAGACCTCCTGATAGAGAACCATTAGGAATTACCATGAAATCACTAGCATCATGCTAATAGCCACTTTGTCTCACTATCCGCCGTACACACACACACACACACTCACACACACACACACACACACACACACACACACACACACACACACACACACACACACACACACTCACACACACACACACACACACACACACACACACACACACACACATACACATCCTCATTTTCCCCACTGTTCCAAATCTGATTGGAGAGCATTTAAATGCAAATGGCATTGATTATAACATGTTGGAGACTACAGCTTACATTAGCCTAGCTCTTACATTAGCCTGACTTTACATTAGCCTAGCACTTACGGTAGCCTAGCTCTTACATTAGCCTGACATTACATTAGCTTAGCTCTTACATTAGCACAACCTTATATTAGCCTAGCTCTTACATTAGCCCAACCTTACATGAGCCTAGCTCTTACATTAGCCAGATGTTACATTAGCCTAGGTCGTACATTAGCCCAACCTTACATTAGCCTAGCTCTTACATTAGCGTGTAAATCAGCCCATCTCTTATGTTAACCTAGCTTTACATTAACACTTACATTAGCCTAGCTCTTACATTAGCCTAGCTCTTACATTAACACTTACATTAGCCTAGCTGTCCCATTAGCACTTACATTAGCCTAGCTCCTACATTTGCCCAGCTCTTACAGATAGCACTAACGTTAGTTAGTTCATGGTATGGTGTCAATAATATGGTGTCACATATCCGGGGAGTTCATAAACAAATTGTCTATTTTATTCTGGATTACAGTACAATAGACAATAGAATAAAGCAATAAAGCTCCAGTGGTCTGAGCCGTGTCATGTGGTTATGAATGATGTCACTAAATACTGTATGTTCATATGGAAATGCATTATGGTTATTCATTAATTATGGTTATTAATATTACAATATGATGTCATACCAGCATCAAGATGAGCACAGAAGGCATGTGATGACATGACAATCTGATCACACACACACACACAAAGAGACACAAAACCACACACACACACAAGCACACACACACACACACACAAAGAGACACACACACACAAAGAGACACAAAACCACACACACACACAAGCACACACACAAAGAGACACACACACACACACACAAAGAGACACACACACACAAAGAGACACAAACACACACACACACAGACACACACACACTCTCTCTCTCTCTCTCTCTCTCTCCTCTCTCTGAGGGTGTGAATAGCAGCTAAATGAAAGTGAGATTCCTTTGAGGCTGGTTTCTAAAAATGAATCGTGTGTGGGCGGGGTCTAAGTGTCCTCGTCATGGCAACCACATGCTAGCCTTGTGCTAGGTGCATATTGTTAAGTGCCCACTCGTGTGCTGTGTGGAATATTTATACACAAATATATGTATCATAGGTCTCAATCTAACTAACTGTGTTTCTATTAATTCAGTCATCCATCAATCAATCTATCAATCTATCTCTCCTTGAATCGATCAATCTATCAAAGGTCTTGGCTTGGGAACCTGAAGGTCGCCGGTTCAAGTCCCCAAACACCTGGGCACTGCCTCAGTGCCCTTGAGCAAGGCACCAGCCCCCTCCCCTGCTCCCCTGTATATCCAATAGCTGATACCCACTGCTCCTCATACTAGGATGGGATAAATGAGAGGAACTCCTCTTACTGTGAGGACATGAGTCCATGTCGAGTCTCCACAACTGGAAGTCAATTAGAGACCAGATTCACTCAGCGGAACCAGGTTTTTTTAGAGACGATTTTTCATTATTAGTTGTTTGGATTTTCTTTAATCTCCTTTTTTATACTTTTCTACAAGTTTGAGCCTTGCTGTGGTAATGAACTGGTAGTTTTTTTAGCCTTTTAAATAAAGTTAAAAAACAATTAACTTAATCAACTTTCTTTCACACAATTCTTCCTCACATGAAAACTTCCAAGCGACGACCAAATGGGAGAAGTTCACAGGAGTTTAGAATCATGAAGACTTTTCAAAGAATACCTGAATGATTACAGCCCAACAATACTCTAACCTACTAGCAGTCTATCTATCTATCTATCTCTCTATACATCTATCTATCTCTCTATACATCTATCTATCTATCTATCTATCTATCTATCTATCTATCTATCTATCTATCTATCTATCTATCTATCTATCTATCTATCTATCTATCTATCTATCTATCTATCTATCTATCTATCTATCTATCTATCTATCTATCTATCTATCTATCTATCTATCTATCTATTTATCTATCTATCTATCTCTCTATACATCTATCTATCTCTCTATACATCTATCTATCTATCTATCTATCTATCTATCTATCTATCTATCTATCTATCTATCTATCTATCTATCTATCTATCTATCTATCTATCTATCTATCTATCTATCTATCTATCTATCTATCTATCTATCTATCTCTCTCTCTCTCTCTCTCTCTCTCTCTCTCTCTCTCTCTCTCTCTCTCTCTCTCTCTCTCTCTCTCTCTCTCTCTCTCTCTCTCTCTCTCTCTCTCTCTCTCTCTCTCTCTCTCTCTCTCTATCTGTCTATCCCTCCATCTATTCATCTATCCATCTCAACACTATAACTGACCCACTACCCACTATATTCTTCCGACATCTTGTCCTAAATGACTAAATGATGACTGTGGTGTCGTCTGCAAACTTGATAATCTGATTATTGAGATGTTGTTCCCAATCTTCACCACTTGAGGCCTGCCCGTCAGGAAGTCCATAATCCAGTGACAGATGGGGGCGCCCAGACCTAGGTCCCTCAGTTTCAGGACCAGCTTGGAGGGAACGATGGTGTTGATCGCTGAGCTGTAGTCAATGAACAGCAGTCATAGTCATAGTCGTAGGTGTCCCTCCTGTCTAGGTGCTGCAGGGCCGTGTGTAGTACCAGGGAGATGGTGTCATCTACAGACCTGTTTGGTCTGTTTTCAAACTGGAGTGGGTCTAGGAACTCAGGGATGGAAAAGTTAATATGCAACATTACAAGTGTTACGTCCCTGGTCCTGGAGGCGTGTGGGTTGTCGGGCTGCTTGTGTTGCTGTGTTGTGTTCTGTTGCTGTCTGTGTCTCCTTTTAAACTACAGGTGTCCGCTCACGATTGGTTGGCCTGCAGTCCTGTCCGTCATCGTTCACGCAGCCGTTCTGGACCAATCAACTGGCCGTCCGTCTATTTAACGCCCCTCCCGTCTTCTGTCTGGGAGTCGCCACCGGTTGTGTTTTTGTTTTGGTGACTAGCGTTGAAAGAGGTTATGCTATTGTGCGGTTTGTGTTTAAACGTGCACACTATACTCGGTATAGGGATATTGTTTTTGTTTTGGCAACGCAGGGACAAAGGGGTAGGTGCCCATGGGTCTACTCTGCATCACGGAGCCGCTCCTCTGTTATAAACATCAGGCTAGGAGCGGGTGCCCCCCCCTTGTGTTTTGTTTAGTAAATCATTTGTGGTTAGGTAGCTAGGACCTTCTTTTACTAAGTTATTTTCTTTGGGCACCGTTCACAATCCCCTTTGTTCCCTAATGACGATAACGCTGTAAGTGTCACGGTTACGGTGGTTGACAGGGGGCGTTGCCAGGCCGCGTGCGCTAGAGGCGCACACACACGCACCTGCCAACCATTACCGTGGCTAATTGCCATTGATCTCACCTGGGGGCTATTTATACAGCGGCGTCAGTGAGAGACGTCGCTCGTTCGTACTAGGTGTAACCGGTACGCTACCAGTCCCCAGGTGACATTCATCCCTGGCTTGTGATCACCCTGCTACGGACTATCAGAGAGATAGCCCGCTCGTCTACTGTTCCAGCCCCTTGTCGGTCCAGACGATCGACGCACCTCGACGCACCACGTCAACGCACCTTGACTTCCCGGTAACCCGACCCATCGCCTGTCCCAACTATCCCTACGTCTGCTACCTGTCGGATCGACGCACCTCGACGCACCACCTCAACGCACCTTGACTTCCCGGTAACCCGACCCATCGCCTGTCCCAACTATCCCTACGTCTTCTACCTGTCGGCTTGACGCACCTGGATCTCCCGGTCCCAGCTCCCTCGTCGGTCCTGGAGATAACCATCTATTGTGTTTTGTACCATTAATAAAACCCCTGTTCTTCCTTTCCTGGTCTCCGCCTGCGTTCTGGGTCCAACCTCACCACACACCGCTGTGACAGAACGAACGAGCCGCAACAGGAGTTGTCCAGCCTGGGCGCCCCGTATGGGGTGGTCGTACACCCTCATCAACTCCATCTCGAGAGCCACGAAAGTCTCCACGAGAGGAGATCCTTGCGCACGGAGCGCATCGTACATAGCGAGGGGACCTCCCTCCAGCAGACTCACTATGTACGCAATCCTCCCCGCTTCCCTCGTAAAGCGGGACGGCTGTGCTTCAAATATGTTTTTGCACTGAACCAAGAAGCTCCGGCAGGTGTCCGGATCCCCCGAGTATCTCGGCGGGGGCGGGATGTGCGGCTCCGCGGAACCAGCGAGAACCGGCGTTTGTGAACCCCCCGCCTCGAGGTGCGCTATGCGTGCGCCCTGGGACTCCGTGATGTCCACCAGCCGGGTAATTGTCGCATGGGCTTCCGCAAGATGTTGCTCCCACTGCGCTGCGTAAAGGTGGATTTCGCGCTTCACCCGATCTCCGTCGCCGGGGTCCATAATGGCTCGTTCGTTCTGTCCCAACTATCCCTACGTCTTCTACCTGTCGGCTTGACGCACCTGGATCTCCCGGTCCCAGCTCCCTCGTCGGTCCTGGAGATAACCATCTATTGTGTTTTGTGCCATTAATAAAACCCCTGTTCTTCCTTTCCTGGTCTCCGCCTGCGTTCTGGGTCCAACCTCACCACACACCGCTGTGACAGTAAGTACAATAAACCATCTTGCACTATAGTTCTGATTCGTACCCTTTTTGTCGTTTAATGATGCGATAATCATTGAGGCTTGTTACCTTGGTATTTTTGGGTTACGGCACAATGGTTGTCACTTTGAAGCACGCTGGGATGACAGACTGTTGCAGTGATGCGTTGTAGATGTCCATGAACAGAGGAGCCAGCTGGTCAGCGCAGGTCTTGAAGATGCGGGATGGAACTCCATCTGGGCCGGATGCCTTCCCTGCCTTCACCCTCCTGAAGGTTCTGCGGACCTCGGACTCTTTTAAAACGTAGTCCTCTGGTTGAATGTTCAATTTGTTGGTTTGCTCAGAGTTCTCCCTTTCAAAGCGAGCGTAAAACGTGTTTAGCTGGTCTGGTAGGTTAGGGTCGTTGTTGGTGACCCTGAGCTCCCCTTGAAGTTGGAGAGGACCCTCAGACATTGCCACATACATCTGGTGTCAGAGCCCCTGAACTGTAATTCAAATTACTTTTTGTAATCCAATTTACCATTCTTGATGGCTTTTCTGAGTCATTGTCACGGATTAGGTTCAGACCCAAATGCAGCACACTGACACCAAGGACAGATAGTGATATTCATTAATAATATCACACAGACGGGGGCAGGCAGAGACGTAGTCGGGGACAGGCAGGTGATCAGGAACCGGGCTGGGTAGACGAACCAGGCAGGAACAGGCAGAGGCGTAGACGGGGAAAGGCAGTAGATCTGGAACCAGGCAGGGCAGACGAACTAGGCAGGAATAGGTGGAAGCGTAATCGGGGACAGGCAGAAAATCAGGAACAGGAATCAGAACTGGTAGACGCTGGAATGTCTGCATACTCAGGAAAAATCTGGCCCCGTGTGAGTGTGTGGAGATAGGGGCATGGCTGTTCGGGCAAGTGATGTGGAAATGAGGAGACCAGAATGTGGAATACTATAAGGGGGCTTGACTATCCGGGCGAGTGCTGTGGAAGTGAGGGGGAAGGAGTGCAAGCTGTGACAGAACCCCCCCTTAAGGGACGGCTCCTGACGTCCCCAAATAAAAACAAAAGCAAATCCTCCTCGCAATAGCCATCTCCTCCGGCGCTTCCTGGAGAGTCCCGCCCTCCTCCGAGGATGACCCCTCCCTGTCCCCATAGGAGGATTCTGACAAAAGGGGAGGAAGAGTCTCCCACAGCGACGAGAACGAAGCAGGCGGCGAACCGTGCACACTGGGCCGCCATCGATGAACCGGGCCAGAGCGGCGTCATCAGAACGGGGCAGCGCGGCGTCATCAGAACGGGGCAGCGCGGCGTCATCAGAACGGGGCAGTGCGGCGTCGTAAGAACGGGGCAGCGCGGCGGCGTCAGAACGGGGCAGCGCGGCGTCGTCAGAATGGGGCAGCGCGGCGTCGTCCGAACAGGGCAGAGCGGCGTCGTCAGAACGGGGCAGCGCGGCGTCATCAGTACGGGGCAGCGCGGCGTCGTCAGAACGGGGCAGTGCGCCGTCATCCGAACGGGGCAGCGCGGCGTCATCAGTACGGGGCAGCGCGGCGTCGTCAGAACGGGGCAGTGCGGCGTCATCCGAACGGGGCAGCGCGGCGTCGTCAGAACGGGGCAGTGCGGCGTCATCCGAACGGGGCAGCGCGGCGTCGTCAGAACGGGGCAGTGCGGCGTCGTCCGAACGGGGCAGAGCGGCGTCGTCAGAACGGGGCAGAGCGGCGTCGTCAGAACGGGGCAGCGCGGCGTCGTAAGAACGGGGCAGTGCGGCGTCGTCCGAACGGGGCAGAGCGGCGTCGTCAGAACGGGGCAGAGCGGCGTCGTCAGAACGGGGCAGAGCGGCGTCGTCAGAACGGGGCAGTGCGGAGTCGTCAGACGGGGGCAGAGCGACGCTGTCAGGCGGGGGCACAGCGACGCTGTCAGACGGGGGCAGAGCGACTCTGTCAGACGGGGGCAGAGCGACACTGTCAGGCGGGGGCAAAGCGACGTAAGGCGCCAGGAAGGATGACAGCCAGGCTATACCCTTCAGGTATTTGCTATTGTAGGCTATATTAGCTCCCTCAGGGGGAAAGCTACAAGGCTGGGGCTCCGGTGCGAATCCCCACAGTGCAGGCACTGGAACAGGTGGCGGTGAAGCGGGAGGAGACGCTGGATATAGCTGAGCGACTACGGCCTCTAGCGCCTGCGCCCTAGCCAAGACAGACTGAGCCAGGGCCAGCTGTGCACCGCTCCAACTGAGTGGTGGCAGCTGGCCGGGCTGCACATCCACTCGCGACGGGCCTGTGGTGACGTGGTGCATGGGTCCAGTATGGCTAGATTGGTCTGTCATGGATTAGGGTTGGACCCAAATGCAGCACACGGACATCAAGGACAGTTAGTGATATTTATTATTAATTTCTACACAGACAGGGGCAGGCAGAGAAGTTGTCGGGACAGGCAGTGGATAGGGAACCAGGCAGGGCAGACAAACTAGGCAGGAACAGGCGGAAGCGTAGTCGGGGACAGGCAGAGTATCAGGAACAGGAATCAGAACTGGTAAACACTGGAATGTCTGCATACTCAGGAACAATCTGGCCCCTGTGAGTGTGCGGGGGTAGGCTTAAATGGGAGCGTTAATCGTGATGCGCTGCAGCTCGGGTGAGAATTAACAAGGGGGGCGTGGCTATGCGGTAGTGTGTAGTGGGAGCGAGGAGACACGAATGTGGAATGATATAAGGGGGCGTGGCTATTCGGGCGAGTGATGTTGAAACAAAGAGTACGGAATGTGGAATACGATAAGGGGGCGTGGCTATCCGGGCGAGTGATGTGGAAGCTCTCTCTTTGCAGAACAGATCAAAACACAAGCAGGGGATGAAAGATGACTCATAAACCTTAGTGTTTCTATTGGTCCTTCAGCGCTCTGGAACCCATTCGATTTACAGCACAGCAGATAAGATAACATGAACTTTATTAATCACAGATTGTCACGGCAGTAAAAAGCAAGCAGGAGTTCAAATGATGGAGGGCTTCCTCCAAAGTCTCACTCAGACTCCCCTAACCAGCTCTTAAAGTGTCTCACTCAGACTCTCCTAACCAGCTCTTAAAGGGTCTCACTCAGACTCTCCTAACCAGCTCTTAAAGGGTCTCACTCAGACTCCCCTAACCAGCTCTTAAAGGGTATCTTAAAGGGTCTCTCTCAGACTCCCCTAACCAGCTCTTAAAGGGTCTCACTCAGACTCCCCTAACCAGCTCTTAAAGGGTCTCACTCAGACTCTCCTAACCAGCTCTTAAAGGGTCTCACTCAGACTCCCCTAACCAGCTCTTAAAGGGTATCTTAAAGGGTCTCTCTCAGACTCCCCTAACCAGCTCTTAAAGGGTATCTTAAAGGGTCTCTCTCAGACTCTCCTAACCAGCTCTTAAAGGGTCTCTGGGTCTGGTTCCCGAGTCCCAGAACCAGAGCATCCACCAGGGCTGTCTGTCCTCTCTGTCCCCCCTGGGACTGGATCCAAACCACCAAGAGAGAGAACACGCCTCCCGCCCCACAAGGACACGCCCACCCCAAGGACAAGAGAGAGCGAGAGCGAGAGCGAGAGCGAGAGCGAGAGCGAGAGCGAGAGCGAGAGCGAGAGAGAGAGAGAGAGAGAGAGAGAGAGAGCAGTCTCTGCAGTACTGCAATACAACATTACTGCAGTACTGTACTAATACAATACTATAATACTACAGTACTTGAGTACTGCAATACAACATTACTGCAGTACTGTACTAATACTATACTGTAATACTACAGTACTAGAGTACTGCAATACAACAGTACTGCAGTACTGTTGTATTTGTATTACTGTACTGTTGTATTGCAATACTGCTGCCTGGACTGCAGAATAACAGGGAACAAGTATGCAGTATGTAGAAGAGAGGAGGAGCGAGGAGAGGAGAGGGAGGAGAGAGAGGGAGGAGAGGAGAGGGAGGAGAGAGAGGGAGGAGAGAGAGGGAGGAGAGAGAGGGAGGAGAGAGAGGGAGGAGAGAGAGGGAGGAGAGAAGGGGAGGATAGGAGGGGAGGAGAGGAGGGGAGGGGAGAGAGGGAGGAGAGGAGAGGGAGGAGAGAGAGGGAGGAGAGAGAGAGAGAGGGAGGAGAGGAGAGGGGGGAGAGAGAGGGAGGAGAGGGAGGAGAGAGAGGAGAAGAGGAGAAGAGGAGAGGAGGGGAGGAGAGGAGAGGAGGGGAGGAGAGGAGGGGAGGAGGAGAGGAGGGGAGGGGAGGAGAGAGAGGGAGGAGAGAGAGAGAGGGAGGAGAGAGAGAGGGAGGAGAGGAGAGGGAGGAGAGAGAGGGAGGAGAGGAGAGGGAGGAGAGAGAGGAGAAGAGGAGAAGAGGAGAGAGAGGGAGGAGAGAAGGGGAGGATAGGAGGGGAGGAGAGGAGGGGAGGAGAGAGAGGGAGGAGAGAGAGAGAGGGAGGAGAAAAGGGAGGAGAGAGAGGGAGGAGAGGAGGGGAGAAGAGGAGAAGAGGAGAAGAGGAGAGGAGGAGAGGAGGAGAGGAGGAGAGGAGGAGAGGAGGGGAGAACAGTGAAAACAACTACAGTGCTTATTCTATAAACGTGTTCTAGGTTTATATTTTGACCCTTTTTGAAAACATTGCAGCTCCTGAGATCTGGATGTTGCACTATTATTCTATATTATTTATATTTTATATATATAATATATTTATGATATATTATATGCTGTAAATATTTGTTGTACTGTGTATTGGTTCTGCAGTGTCTGTATATTGTACTGTGTGTGTATCTGTTCTACTGTGTGTGTATCTATTCTACTGTGTGAGTATCTATTATACTGTGTGTATCTCTTCTAATGTGTGTGTATATATTATACTGTGTGTGTATCCTACTGTGTGTGTATCTATTGTACTGTGTGTGTATCTATTCTACTGTGTGTGTATATATTGTTCTGTGTGTATATATTCTACTGTGTGTATATATTGTACTTTGTGTGTATGTATTGTACTGTGTGTGTATATATTGTACTGTGTGTGTATCTATTGTACTGTGTGTGTATCTGTTGTACTGTGTGTGTATCTATTGTACTGGGTGTGTATATATTCTACTGTGTGTATATATTAGATTAGATTAGATTAGATTAGATTAGCACAGCACAGCACAAGTACAGTACAGCAATTTAGCATCTAACCAGAGGGCAAATGTTGCAGTAAAGTGCATAATAGGTATACATATATATACAGGTAAGTAAGTATTTAACAGGTAGTGATCAGGGGTATGCAATTATGAAAAGCAGGATAAATATATATATAAATATAGTCACTATTTTTTGTGCCTTCCTCAGACACCGTTTGTGGTGGGTAGTGTTTATTGCAGGGAGGGGTAGTCCAACGATGCATTGTGCGGTTTTCTCCACCCTCGGCCGCACTTTCCGGTCAGAAACAGTGCAGTTTCCGTACCGCACTGTGATGCAGTTGGTGAGGATGCTTTCAATAGCACACCGGTAAAAGATCACCAGAATCTGAGGTGACAGGTGAGCTTTTTTTTCTCCTCAGGAAGAAGAGACGCTGGTGAGCCTTCTTCACCAGTGAGGCCGTGTTGAGGGACCAGGAGAGGTCCTCGGAGATGTGGACCCCCAGGAATTTGAAGCTGGAGACACACTGGACCTCCGCTCCGTTGATGAGGATGGGGGCGTTTGCGCCAGCTCTGGTCTTCCTGAAGTCGACGATGAGCTCCTTGGTCTTCTTGGTGTTGAGGGCCAAGTTGTTATCAGTGCACCCGACACCAGGTGCTGGACCTCCTCCCTGTAGGCTGCCTCATCGTTGTTTTTGATGACCATCATCGGCAAACTTGATGATGATGATGTGCAGGAGTGAAGTCGTGGGTGAAGAGGGAGTAGAGGAGAGGGCTCAGCACACAGCCTTGAGGAATGCCAGTGTTCAGGGTGAGGGTTGAGGAGGTGAGATGGTCTAACCTGACTGACTGGGGTCTGTTGGTTAGGAAATCTAATAACCAGTTACAAACTGAGTTATAAACAAAAAAATGTTATAAACTTGACTAATGTCAAGGTTCTTGGTTTTCATGAGGTCATCAGGTTTGAAGATGAATTTGGAGGGGATGATGGTTTTAAATGCTGAGCTGAAGTGGATGATTAGCATTTTCACGTGGGTGATGATCTCATCCAGGTGGGAGAGAGAGGAGTGAAGGGCTGAGGAAATGGCGTCCTCCGTGCTCCTGTTCTCACGGTAGGCAGATTGGTGTTTATCCAGTGAGGTGAGAGGCCAGATTTGAGGAGAGCCAGGACCAGCCTCTAGAAGCACTTCATGATGATGGGGTGAGGGCAACAGGGTGGAAGTCAGTGAGGCTCACTGCAGAGGAGAGTTTTGGCACTGGCACAAAGGGAACCATCACCTTATCGTGGTGGAGAGGTTTGGGTGTCCCTGTGAACCTGAGAGCTGTGTTGTCTGGAGCCTAGTGCTCCTGGTAGGGTCTCCCATGGCAGATTGGTCTCAGGGGAGGGGCCAGACTAAGAATGGTTCAAAGACTTCAATGGACAAACAAACTAGAAGTGAGGATACCCTGCCCGGAGGAAGCCCGGGGCCCCTTTCCGGAGCTAGGCCTGGAAAGAGGGCCCGTAAGCGAGCGCCTGGTGGCCGGGTTAGCCACGGAGCCCGGTCGGGCATTGCCCGAAAAAGCAACGTGGCCACTTCTCCTTCCCGCGGACCCACCACCTACGGGAAGAACCACTGGGGTCGGGTGCACTGCCAGTTAGGCGGCAGTGAAGGCAGGGGGCATTGACGGACCAAACCCAGCCAACAGAGACTGGCTTTGGGGACGTGGAATGTCACTTCTCTGGGGGGGAAGGAGCCTGAGCTGGTGCGGGAGGTGGAGCGCTACCAATTAGATCTGGTGGGGCTTACCTCTACGCACAGCACTGGCTCTGGAACTAAACTCCTGGATAGGGGTTGGACTCTTTCCTTCTCTGGAGTTGCTCAGGGTGTGAGGCGCCGGGCGGGTGTGGGGATACTCACAAGTCCCCGGCTGAGTGCCGCTTTGTTGGAGTTTACCCCGGTGGACGAGAGGGTCGCCTCCCTACGCCTTAGGGTCATGGGAGGGAAAACTCTGACTGTTGTTTGTGCCTATGCACCAAACAACAGTTCGGAATATCCCGCCTTCTTGCACACCCTGGATGGAGTCCTGCATGGGGCTCCTGAAGGGGACTCTATAGTCCTCCTGGGAGACTTCAACGCACACGTGGGTAACGATGGGGAAACTTGGAGGGGCGTGTTGGGGATGAACGGCCTACCTGATCTGAACCGGAGTGGGGTTTTGTTATTGGATTTCTGTGCTAGTCATGGATTGGCCATAACAAACACCATGTTCAAACATAAGGATGCTCATAAGTGTACATGGTACCAGAGCACCTTAGGCCGAAGGTCAATGATCGATTTTGTTATCGTATCATCTGGCCTGAGGCCGCATGTTTTGGACACTCGGGTGAAGAGAGGGGCAGAGCTGTCAACCGATCACCATCTGGTGGTGAGTTGGGTAAGATGGCGGGGGAAGCCTCTGGACAGACCTGGTAAGCCCAAACGTGTAGTGCGGGTGAACTGGGAACGTCTGGTGGATGCCCCTGTCCGGGAGACCTTCAACTCACACCTCCGGCGGAATTTTTCGGGCATCTCTGTGGAGGCTGGGGGCATTGAGCCAGAGTGGTCATTGTTCAAAGCTTCTATTGCCGAAGCTGCGGTTGAGAGATGTGGCCTCAAGGTCATTGGTGCCTCAAGGGGCGGCAACCCTCGGACTTCGTGGTGGACACAGGTGGTCAGGGAAGCCGTCCGGCTGAAGAAGGAGGCCTTCCGGGCTATGTTAGCCTGTGAGACTCCGGACTCAGTTGCGAGGTATCGACAGGCCAAGAGGACGGCAGCCTCGGCTGTAGCGGAGGCAAAGCAGCGGGTGTGGGAGGAATTCGGAGAAGCCATGGAGAAGGACTTTCAGTCAGCACCAAAGCGTTTCTGGCAAACAATCCGGCGCCTCAGGAGGGGGAAGCGTGGGTCCATCCAAGCTGTGTACAGTAAGGGTGGGACATTGCTGACCTCAACTGAGGAGGTGATCGGGCGGTGGAAAGAACACTTTGAGGAACTTCTTAACCCAACTACACCCTCAATGGTAGAGACAGAGCTGGAGGATGAAGGACGGCAAACATCAATCTCCCTGGAGGAAGTCACTGCGGTAGTCAAACATCTCCGCAGTGGCAAAGCCCCAGGGGTTGATGAGATCCGTCCAGAAATGCTAAAGGCTCTGGGTGTTGAGGGGCTGTCATGGATGACACGTCTTTTCAACATTGCGTGGAAGTCTGGGACAGTGCCTGAGGAGTGGCAAACGGGGGTGGTGGTACCCCTGTTCAAAAAGGGTGACCAGAGGGTGTGTGCCAATTACAGGGGTATCACATTACTCAGCCTCCCTGGGAAAGTCTACTCCAAGGTGCTGGAAAGGAGGGTTCGGCCGATAGTCGAACCTCAGATTGAAGAGGAACAATGCGGATTCCGCCCTGGTCGTGGAACAACGGACCAGCTTTTCACTCTTGCAAGGATCCTGGAGGGGGCTTGGGAGTATGCCCATCCGGTCTACATGTGTTTTGTAGATTTGGAGAAGGCATATGATCGGGTCCCTCCGGAAATACTGTGGGGGGTGCTGCGGGAGTATGGGGTGCGGGGGTCACTGTTGAGGGCCATCCAATCTCTCTACTCCCAAAGCAAGAGCTGTGTCCGGATTCTCGGTACAAAGTCAGGCCTGTTCTCAGTGGGTGTTGGCCTCCGCCAGGGCTGCGCTTTGTCACCCATCCTGTTTGTGATTTTCATGGACAGGATTTCAAGGCGTAGTCATGGAGGGGAGGGGTTTCAGTATGGTGGGCTCAGGATTGAATCGCTGCTGTTTGCAGATGATGTGGTCCTGTTTGCGTCATCAGTATGTGACCTTCAGCACTCACTGGATCGGTTTGCAGCAGAATGTGAAGCGGCTGGGATGAGGATCAGCACCTCCAAATCTGAGGCCATGGTTCTTAGCAGGAAACCGGTGGATTGTCTACTCCAAGTAGGGAGGGAGTCCTTATCCCAAGTGAAGGAGTTCAAGTATCTCGGGGTCTTGTTCTCGAGTGAGGGGAGGATGGAGCGTGAGATTGACAGGAGAATAGGTGCAGCGGGAGCGGTATTGGGTGCACTTTGGCGCACCGTTGTAACCAAAAGAGAGCTGAGCCAGAAGGCAAAGCTCTCAATCTACCGATCAGTCTTCGTTCCTACCCTCACCTATGGCCATGAGCAATGGGTAATGACCGAAAGGACGAGATCGCGAATACAAGCGGCCGAAATGAGTTTCCTCAGGAGGGTGGCTAGTATCTCCCTGAGGGATAGGGTGAGAAGCTTAGTCACTCGTGAGAGACTCGGAGTAGAAAGGAGCCAGTTGAGGTGGTTCGGGCATCTAGTAAGGATGCTTCCTGGTCGCCTCCCGAGGGAGTTTTTCCAGGCACATCCAACTGGGAAGAGACCACGGGGCAGACCGAGGTACAGGTGGGGTGATTACATCTCCACACTGGCCTGGGAACGCCTCGGGATCCCCCAGTCAGAGCTAGTCGATGTTGCCAGGGAGAGGGAAGTTTGGAGTCCCCTGCTGGAACTGCTACCTCCGCGACCCGATTTCGGATAAGCGGGAGAAGATGGATGGATGGATGGATGGACAAAGGAGGTGGTTTTAAAGCACGCTGGGACAACTGCCTGAGCTAGTGACATGCTGAAAATGTCAGTAAGGACCTCGGTCAGCTGCTCAGCGCAGTTCATGAGCACGCCACCGGGGGCGCCATCAGGACCAGGTGCCTTATGCGCATTTGTTCTGCTCAGTGCCGCACGCATGTCTGTGGGGGAGAGGGGGAGGGGCTGGTGGTCTGTGGGGAGAGGGGGAGGGGCTGGTGGTCTGTGGGGGAGAGGGGGAGGGGCTGGTGGTCTGTGGGGGAGAGGGGGAGGGGCTGGTGGTCAGTGGGGGAGAGGGGGAGGGGCTGGTGGTCTGTGGGGGAGAGGGGGAGGGGCTGGTGGTCTGTGGGGAGAGGGGGAGGGGCTGGTGGTCTGTGGGGGAGAGGGGGAGGGGCTGGTGGTCTGTGGGGGAGAGGGGGAGGGGCTGGTGGTCAGTGGGGGAGAGGGGGAGGGGCTGGTGGTCTGTGGGGGAGAGGGGGAGGGGCTGGTGGTCTGTGGGGGAGAGGGGGAGGGGCTGGTGGTCAGTGGGGGAGAGGGGGAGGGGCTGGTGGTCTGTGGGGGAGAGGGGGAGGGGCTGGTTGTCTGTGGGGGAGAGGGGGAGGGGCTGGTGGTCTGTGGGGGAGAGGGGGAGGGGCTGGTGGTCTGTGGGGGATAGGGGGAGGGGCTGGTGGTCAGTGGGGAGAGTAAACTTGGTGGGCAGTTGGGGGTTGGGGGGGAGTTGTTGGAGGGTTTGTAATCCGTGATTGAATCTCTGTTCATCCAAGGCTTCTGGTTGAGGGTGGTGTGATCTGGTTGGGGGATGGTGTGATCTGGTTGAGGGATGGTGTGATCTGGTTGGGGGATGGTGTGATCTGGTTGAGGGATGGTGTGATCTGGTTGGGGGATGGTGTGATCTGGTTGAGGGATGGTGTGATCTGGTTGGGGGATGGTGTGATCTGGTTGAGGGATGGTGTGATCTGGTTGAGGGTGGTGTGATCTGGTTGAGGGTGGTGTGATCTGGTTGAGGGTGGTGTGATCTGGTTGAGGGTGGTGTGATCTGGTTGAGGGTGGTGACCGGGTCAATGCTGGAGTCAGAGGAGGCGTAGGATTTGAGGGAAGACGGCTCCGAAAGGCTCCGATCCCTGTGTAAAAACCGGTTCTGCAAAAACCGGTGCTGCTCCCTCACACTTTGACTGTCCTAACGGTGGGCTTTACCACTCCACAGCCGCAGTTCATCAATTTTGTTCGCCAGAGATCGTATGTTTGCGAGGAAAACGCTGGGTAGCGACGGGCGATGTGGGTTAGCTCTTAGCCTAGCACGTAGCCCTCCGCGGCTTCCTCTCCTGTGTTTAGGTTGTCTCTGACCCCCTCTGAGGGGTCCTGTGCTGGGGGAGATTAACCAGAGGTTCAGCGTGGAGTTGAAGATTAAGTTGCCAGAATGTTGTAATCCAATTTCAAAAAGTGTGAACAGACTAAGAATTATGAGGTATATTAACGCTAA
Organism: Muraenolepis orangiensis; assembly: GCA_027704905.1. Taxonomy (NCBI): domain Eukaryota; kingdom Metazoa; phylum Chordata; class Actinopteri; order Gadiformes; family Muraenolepididae; genus Muraenolepis; species Muraenolepis orangiensis. Next base: position 26,650,750 of record CM051013.1, on the reverse strand, counting down.
TTTGCAAAAGCTGGTCAGACGCTGGGCGATGTTCACGGGCCGCCATCTTGGTCTCTTTCTCGGTATGTACTGTGTGTATCTATTGTACTGTGTGTATCTATTGTACTGTGTATCTATTGTACTGTGTATCTATTGTACTGTGTGTATGTATTATACTGTGTATCTATTCTACTGTGTGTATGTATTATACTGTGTGTGTATCTATTCTACTGTGTGTGTATATATTCTACTGTGTGTATATATTGTATTGTGTGTATATCTATTCTACTGTGTGTGTATCTATTCTACTGTGTGTGTATCTATTCTACGGTGTTTGTATCGATTCTACTGTGTGTATGTATTGTACTGTGTGTGTATGTATTGTACTGTGTGTATCCATTGTACTGTGTGTGTATATATTATACTGTGTGTGTATCTATTCTACTATGTGTGTCTAATCTACTGTGTGTGTATATATTGTACTGTGTGTAAATATTGTACTGTGTATCTATTCTACTGTGTGTATCTATTGTACTGTGTGTATATATTATACTGTGTGTGTATATATTATACTGTGTGTATCTATTCTACTGTGTATGTATCTATTCTGCTGTGTTTATCTATTATACTGTGTGTGTATCTATTCTACTATGTATGTATCTATTATATATATATATATATATATATATATATATATATATATATCCATAACTTAGCTAATTCCTCGCTCTGCACAGGAGCGGAAACCAGGGTCTTCTCTGCCTGGCGAACATCTACGGTTTCCCCATATTGGTTTAAAACCCGATATATCTGACATTGTATTGGAATGTGCTTGCATTTTGTACCAGACTCTAATGCTATTTCTGACAAATGGGTTATTGGTTCCTTTAAAGAGGTTTTTCAATCTAACGGAATACAGGTATAGTTTTAGGGGTAATGGCGATGTAGTAGCATTTTTCTATTGAGGCCCACGGTGATGGAGGGTTGAACCAGTACATGGCAGCTATAATCTGGGCTGCCCAATAGTACCAGTGAAACAGAACTTGGAGACCTCCCCTTTCATATGGCAAGTAAAAGTAAAGTAAGTCTTGGACATTTATTATTCCAAATAAAGTTTGTTATTAATGATTTCAATTTATGGAATAAAGTAGAAGGGGGGTGGAAAGGAATGGATTGGAACAGATATAACCATTTTTTGCAAGACAATCATCTTAACAATATTGACACGGTTATCAGCCATAGAGCAAGCTAATGTTGTGTCAGAGAAAACAATCCTACATCGGGGTTCCAGCGCCCCCAACTGTAGACTCACGGTCACAACAGGAACAGAAAAGCAGGGTAATTTATCCCTGACTATTAATCTCCAGTGTTTAAAGACCCTATTGTATATTATTTATTATAAGATTAAACTGTACATTTTAGTAACACAAAATGATCAACATACATGAAAACTCGCTTGAATGTCTCGCGACGAGCAGCACAGAACCATATGCCAAATATAGATATGGACCAACTATTCAGTTCCCTCCAGCTTTTTATTCTGAAGAAACGAGACCGCATCCTGAGGAGTCTGAAAAGTAATGGGCTTTCCCCCATAAATGAAGCAGAGTTTAGCTGGGAACTGCAAGCCGTACTGGATCCTCCTGGACTGAAGCATCTGTTTCACCGCGCTATAGGCTTCACTTCAACAGAATAGTCCCGAAAAACCTCACCTGCCTGAGAGTAAGATGGCGCCGTACGTGATGGCTGCCGTGTTGCGAGCTCCCACACGACGACGCAGTTTTTTGTTATTTATTCTTTTTATCGCAACTATCCTTGTACAGAAAGTTAGCAACACGTTCACTTATGACTTTTGCACACTTCTGGAGATCAGATCGACAGTCGCTCGCCGCCAACCAGAGTTTTTTTATTCTTTCAACTCGGATGTCCCGCCAGAAGTCACAGCTGGATTATCTCCGACCATCTTGGGCACGATTACACGCAAGCGTCGCTGGAAGAAGTGAGGGAAGCGAGCCGGAGGGAAGCGAGCCGGAGCCTTACGGAAACATGGATGTCGGAGGGGGGTTACCGACGCAGCTATCGAGCCGGCGGGATTTTCCGTCCACCGGGCGGACAGAACAAAGGCTCTCTCCGGTAAAGATCGCGGAGGGGGGGTATGTCTCATGATAAACAGATCTTGGTGCACCCAAAGTCATGTACATCCCCTCAAGTCTTTCTGTTCCCCGGACCTTGAGTACCTGATGCTTATGTGCCGTCCATTCTGGCTACCTCGGGAGTTTACAGCGGTAACCGTGACCGCTGGTTCCATTCCCCCACAAGCCAACACGGACCCAGCGCTGAAGGAACTGTACGGGGCTATCAGCGAACAGGAGTCGACACAGCCCGAGGCTGCTCTCATCGTGGCGGGGGACTTCAACAAGGAGAACCTGAAGAAGGTTCTCCGAAGTTCTACCAACACATAACGAGCAACACACGGGGCGAGCGGATCCTCGACCACTGCTACACCCCCTTCCGTGATGGCTACAAGGCCCTCCTCCACACACACCGTTCGGCCAATAAGACCACCGCTTTATCCAGCTACTCCCCGCCTATAGGCAGAGACTGAAGCAGCAACCAATCGCTGTGAGGGAGGTTCAATGCTGGTCGGACCAATCGGACTCTATGCTACAGGATTGTTTTGATCGCGCTGACTGGGACATGTTCTGGGTTACCTCGGACAATAACATCAACGAGTACGCGTCCTCGGTCACCGGGTTCATCAAGAAGTGCATAGATGACGTTGTTCCGACCAAGTCGGTTAGGATATATCCCAACCAGAATCTGTGGATTAACGGCGATCGTGCTGCCCTTCACCCGCTTAATATTTGAGAGCCTGCTACGACCTCTGTAAGACCATCGTCACTGCCAAGCGGGAGTACAAGGTCAGAGTGGAGGAGAAATTCAAGAGCCACGAGCCAAGAGGGGTATGTGGCAGGGGTTACAGACAATAATGAACTTCAGAGGGAGAACCAGTTGTGTAGAGAGAACTCCTCTACCTCCCTCCCAGGAGAGTTAAATATGTTTTGCTCGGTTCGATGTGAACAGCAGCCCGCCGACAGCAGCCGGTTGAACATCCGTAAGGCGGCAGGCCCCGACGACATCCCGTGCCGCGTCTTCAGAGCATGCGCAGACCAGTCAACCTCTCCCTGTCCCAGGCTTTTGTTCCCGCGGTCTTCAAGATGTCCACCATCCTGTCCCTAAATAACCCAAGCTAACCTGCCTGAATGACTATAGACCTGTAGCCCTCACCTAGATTGTCAGCAAATGCTTTGAGAGGTTGGTCAAGGACTTCATTTGCTCCATGTTACCTGCCACGCTGGACCCATGGCAATTTGCATATCGTCAAAACAGATCCACGGACGACGCAATTGCCATAGCCCTCCACACTGCCCTTTCCCACCTGGAGGGAAAGAACTGTTATGTGCGAATGCTGTTTTTGGACTACAGCTCAGCGTTCAACACGATAGTTCCTGCCAAGCTCGACACCAAGCTTAGAGGTCTAGGCGTGCCCCCATCCACGTGCAGCTGGATACTGGACCTCCTGTCGGAACCACCGCCAGGATGAGCAGCACCACCTCAAACACGGGAGCCTGCTGAGCCCTCTCCTCTACTCCTTCTACACCCACGACTGCATGGCTATGCACAGCTCCAACGTCATCATCAAGTTTGCTGATGACACAACAGTGATGGGCCTGATCGCCGGCGACGACGAGACAGCCTACAGGGAGGAGGTCGGATCACTGGAGCAGTGGTGCCAGGAGAACAGCCTCGCCCTCAACGTCAAGAAGACCAAGGAGCTGATCGTGGACTACAGGAAGCAGAGAGAAGAGCACGGCCCTATCTCCATCGACGGTGTTGCAGTAGAGAGGGTCAGCAGCTTCAAGTTCCTCGGCGTGCACATCTCTGAGGACCTCACATTGTCCACGCACACCACACACGTGGTGAAAAGGGCCCAACTACGCCTGTATTTCCTCAGGCGTCTGAAGAAATTCAGCATGGGCCCCCGCATCCTTAGAACATTCTATACCGGCACCATCAGGAGTGTTCTTATAGGGTGTATCACCGCCTGGTACGGGAACTGCACCACACTCGAGCGCAGAGCGATTCAAAGGGTGGTGCGGACGGCCCAGTATATCGTTGGAGGTGAGCTCCCCTCCCTCCTGGATATATACAACCAGCGGTGCGTGGCCAAGGCCAAACGCATCATAAAGACATTGCCCACCCCAGCCACGAACTGTACTCACTGTTACCATCAGGCAGGCGATACCGCAGTATCAAGTGCCGTACAAATAGACTCAGAGATAGCTTCCACAGTCAGGCCATCAGGCTGCTGAACAAGGGCGTATAGCATCCAACAATGTATATTTTATTACATTGATTTATATATATATATATATATATATATATATATTGCTCTTTTTCTGACAATATTGCATTTAATATATTGCATTTTTATATATTTAACCTACACAGTTTTGTATTTTTTACTTATTTTGATCCTATTCTGTTTTTTATAACTGCTGTCTGTCGTCGGGTATTGCACATAATAGTTTCACTCATTGCTTATACTGTGTAAACTGTGACCTGACAATAAACTTGACTTGATGTACATAACCTTGTCCTTTATACGTGCGGCTTTCGTCACCCTGGCCTTATCTCTGAAGTTTAGAAACTTGATGATCAGCGGTCTAGGAAACTGAGCAAGGCTGGTAGAGTTCTCTGGGCCAATACGGTGCTCTCTCTCCATCATCCCTGGTGGAGGGACTCCTCTCTCTCCATCCTCCCTGGTGGAGGGACTCCTCTCTCTCCATCCTCCCTGGTGGAGGAGCTCCTCTCCAGCCTCTTCTACAGGAAGGTTTCATCATCCGTCCCCTCTGCGTTGAGTCGTACGTCGGAGCGTCAGCAGCGATCCTCCAGGTCCTCCTTCTTCTCAGCCAGTGATTGCACTTTAGTTTCCAGTTCGGTTATCGTGGCTGAAAGTTGTGCCGTTATATCCTCAGTGTCACCGATGCGACTCTCAGCTGTAGTCAGTCGCCCCTTCATTGCATCTAAGTCTGTTCTGATCTGAGCGATACCGTCAATCACTTCCCATCCCAGACTTCCCATCCCAGCCGCCTTGAAGGAATTAAAGGCAGCCAGAACCGCATCCAGATGTTGAGGTTCCGTGTCTTGTGGAGCTTCAACAAGACCGTGGTTGAGTCCGTCTTCTCAGACTTGTCTCTTTCTCTAGCCAGCGGGGAGCCTGATGTGGTGAATCAGAGCTGGTCTGAACCCTCGTCTGTTTAGGATGACTTTCTGTTTTTGGTTTTGTTGATTGTTTTTGTTATTTTCCATTCCTAAAATGATATTGGTTTGATTTCCTTGTTTTGAGTACGATTAGGGATTAACTAAGGGTAAAGACTGCATGTTCTAGTCAGAGACTTTCGGGAAGCGTTCGTCTACCTCGCTGCCATAACCGGAAGTCTATGTATCTATTCTACTGTGTGTGTATCTATTCTACTGTGTGTGTCTATTCTACTGTGTGTGTATCTATTATACTGTGTGTGTATCTATTCTACTGTGTATATCTATTCTACTGTGTGTATCTATTATACTGTGTGTGTGTATCTATTCTACTGTGTATATCTATTCTACTGTGTGTATCTATTATACTGTGTGTGTATCTATTCTACTGTGTATATCTATTCTACTGTGTATATATATTCTACTGTGTGTATCTATTATACTGTGTGTGTATCTATTCTACTGTGTGTGTCTATTCTACTGTGTTTGTATCTATTATACTGTGTGTGTATCTGTTCTACTGTCTGTGTATCTATTCTACTGTGTGTATCTATTCTACTGTGTTTGTATCTTTAACATAAAGAAAGTCTTCTTAATGACGACACTAGTTCCTATGCTAGTGGCTCTGGCCTTCTCCTCCTCACTGCCCTGGCCCTGGAGCCTGGGGGAAGGAGGCTGCTGGTTCCAATCCCGTCGCCTCACCTTCTTTCATCTCCTGTGAAAAAGCTTTGAGACAAAACGTCAGCCTAACCAAGCTTTGATCCTCCCACACACACACTGATGTAGTCACTCAGCCTCTCTCCCTCTCTGCAGACCTCTCTCTCTCTCTCTCTCCCTCTCTGCAGACCTCTCTCTCTCTCTCTCTCCCTCTCTCTCTCTCTCTCTCTCTCCCTCTCTGCAGACCTCTCTCTCTCTCTCTCTCCCTCTCTGCAGACCTCTCTCTCTCTCTCTCTCTCTCTCTCTCTCTCTCTCTCTCTCCCTCTCTGCAGACCTCTCTCTCTCTCTATCTCCCTCTCTGCAGACCTCTCTCTCTCTCCCCCTCTCTGCAGACCTCTCTCTCTCTCTATCTCCCTCTCTGCAGACCTCTCTCTCTCTATCTCCCTCTCTGCAGACCTCTCTCTCTCTCTCCCCCTCTCTGCAGACCTCTCTCTCTCTCTATCTCCCTCTCTGCAGACCTCTCTCTCTCTCCCTCTCTGCAGACCTCTCTCTCTCTCTCTCTCTCCCTCTCTGCAGACCTCTCTCTCTCTCTATCTCCCTCTCTGCAGACCTCTCTCTCTCTATCTCCCTCTCTGCAGACCTCTCTCTCTCTCCCTCTCTGCAGACCTCTCTCTTTCTCTCTCCCTCTCTGCAGACCTCCCTCTCTCTATCTCCCTCTCTGCAGACCTCTCTCTCTCTCTCCCTCTCTGCAGACCTCTCTCTCTCTATCTCCCTCTCTGCAGACCTCTCTCTCTCTCTCCCTCTCTGCAGACCTCTCTCTCTCTATCTCCCTCTCTGCAGACCTCTCTATCTCCCTCTCTGCAGACCTCTCTCTCTCTCTCTCTCCCTCTCTGCAGACCTCTCTCTCTCTCTCTCCCTCTCTGCAGACCTCTCTCTCTCTCTCTCCCTCTCTGCAGACCTTTCTCTCTCTCTCTCCCTCTCTGCAGACCTCTCTCTTGTAGAAAATAATAATAAAAATAATAATAATAAAATAAAATAATTAGTTTTATATTTTATCAAATCAAATAATTATTTATATTTTCTGTCTAATACTGATTTATAATTGTTGTAAAGTAATTATTTATGTTGTATAAAATAATAATTTATTAATTTTCGAAAATAATAATTAATATTTTTTATAAAATAATGATTTATTAATTTTCGAAAATAATAATTAATATTTTTTATAAAATAATGATTTATATTTTTTAGAAAATATATTTAATATTAATATTTTTTCGGGGTTTTTCTGAAACATTTTTTGTGGATTTTCTAAAAATATTTATTTATTTTTTCTAAAATTATTTTTTATATTTTCTATAAAATATATTTTTTATATTTTTTATAAAATTAATTTTTTATATTTTTTATAAAATGTATTTTTTATATTTTTTATAAAATGTATTTTTTATATTTTTTATAAAATGTATTTTTTATATTTTTTATAAAATGTATTTTTGTGAGTGACATTCAGAAGTCTCTGGACCAAATAACTCTTTGGGTTCCACCGAGACGGCCGGTAGAACGTGGTTCTCTTGGGCTGAATAAGCAGGTCACTCCAGACCCGCCCTGATCCCGCCCCACCCATCACAGGAACAACGTAATGACACATGGGCTCCATCTACAGGAGGAGAGGAACTCTGTCCACTCTGCTCCCGTTCAGTTCATCAGATCATTGAAGCTGAACTTGTTGTGGAGTGTGTGTGGTTGGTGGCTGGCGGGCGGCAGTCTAGCTCAGGAGGTAGAGCGGTCGCCTCACAACCGGAAGGTTGCTGGTTCGATCCCCGGCTCCTCCTAGCAAAAACTGTCGAGGTGTCCTTGAGGAAGACCCTAACCCTAACTGCTCCCCGGGCGCTGTATGAATAGCTGCCCACTGCTCCTAATACTAGGATGGGTTAAATGCAGAGAACACGTTTCACTGTATGTCTTCATGTATGTGACCAATAAAGAGGATTCAATCCTCACAATTTGTGATTTGTTTGTTTGGTTGAAGCAGCCTCACCTGGCCCCAGTCAGACTGATTAGAGTATGGTTGAAGCAGCTTCACCTGGCCCCAGTCAGACTGATTAGAGTCTGGTTGAAGCAGCCTCACCTGGCCCCAGTCAGACTGATTAGAGTCTGATTGACGCAGCCTCACCTGGCCCCAGTCAGACTGATTAGAGTCTGGTTGAAGCAGCCTCACCTGGCCCCAGTCAGACTGATTAGAGTCTGGTTGAAGCAGCCTCACCTGGCCCCAGTCAGACTGATTAGAGTCTGGTTGAAGCAGCTTCACCTGGCCCCATTCAGACTGATTAGAGTCTGGTTGAAGCAGCCTCACCTGGTCCCAGTCAGACTGATTAGAGTCTGGTTGAAGCAGCCTCACCTGGCCTGAGTCAGACTGATTAGAGTCTGGTTGAAGCAGCCTCACCTAGCCCCAGTCAGACTGATTAGTCTGGTTTAAGCAGCCTCACCTGGCCCCAGTCAGACTGATTAGAGTTTGGTTTAAGCAGCCTCACCTGGCCTGACTGACTGATTACTCTATGGCTGGTGAGGCTGCACACCTGTGGGTCCTTGTAATCAAGCCCCACAAGTTAAAGCAGCCTCCACCAGACACACTAGAGGGAGAGCTCTAGCATGTTCCATCTGCTCTGTTCACCAGGATTCAAACTATTGCAATGAATCAGGTTCCTCATCACCCTGAGTCCTTGTTTTCAGGAGAAGCCTGATATTCAGGAGAAGCAGATATTTTAATGGCTGGTGGCAGCGTCTTCTGCTACAATTTGACAATCCTCCTCTGATTCAGGAGGTCTGTCCTCATGGGTTCATCTCCCGAGACTCCGGAGGAAACACGGTCAAGAACTTGAACCAGAAAATTAACTGCCAGCATACTGAACAATTTCTAATTAAGATCGAAGTCCCCCAAATAAGAGATCTCTACATCCACTGGAAACACCAAACACCCTAACATAACATCTCACTGTTCTCAGGACAACAAAATCCTTGAGAAGTAGAAGACAGACGGAGGATTAAAGAACCTTTGAACAGGGACTGAAACACTGATAGTGTTAGTGTGTGTGTTAGTCTGTGTGTGTGTGTGTGTGTGTGTGTTAGTCTGTGTTTCTGATCCAAGGCCGTCACACAACTCCCAAACGCTACCAGACACAATCTACAAAAGGTTGAGTTCTGCTCCAGAATATCTATATATATAGTTTATATATATATAGTTTCTATTGTACAATTACCACACAAAGATGTACCGTCTGAATATATTCAACTCCAGCCTCCATTTCTGTAGAGGTTGGAACAAAAGTGCTAAACTAAACTCCCAAGTAGCTCCTTCCTAAAATAGGATAATTTGATTGGAACATAAGAACAAGACAGCCTGATTTAGCTTTAGCTGTTTTGTGATGTCATTTCAGTGGAAAAAATCCAAAAAATCTCAGCAGAGATAATGAGGAGGAGATTGTGGAACAGTTGCTAGACACCCTGTTAAGGTGTTATGATCAGAGAGTTGGACGTGGTTCAGACCGCAGAGGAACTGAGAACAGGGCGATCACTAAAAGATTATTATAGATTATAGAGATATAGCCTCTCCGGGAACCATCTTATGGTGGTGGAGAGGTTTATGTGTCCCTGTGAACCTGAGTGCTGTGTTGTCTGGAGCCTAGTGCTCCTGGTAGGGTCTCCCATGGCAGATTGGTCTCAGGGGAGGGGCCAGACTAAGAATGGTTCAAAGACCCTAATGGACAAACAAACAAGTAGAAGTGAGGATACCCTGCCCGGAGGAATATAGGTCGGGTATATCCCGAAAAAGTAACATGGCCACTTCTCCTTCCCATGGACCCACCATCTACGGGAAGAACCACTGGGGTCTGGTTCACTGCCAGTTAGGAGGCAGTGATAGCAGAGGGCCTTGACCGACAAAACTCAGCCAACAGAGACTGGCTTTGGGGACGTGGAATGTCACCACTCTGGGGGGGGAAGGAGTCTGAGCTTGTGCGGGAGGTGGAGCTACCAGTTAGATCTGGTGGGGAGTTCAAGTATCTCGGGTCTTGTTCTCGAGGATGGAGCTTAAGAATGACCGGAGAATAGGTGCAGCGGGAGCAGTATTGGGTGCCCTTTACCGCACCATTGTAACCAAAAGAGAGCTGAGCCTGAAGTCAAAGCTCTCGATCTACCAGTCTTCGTTCCTACCCTCACGTATGGTCATGAACAATGGGTAGTGACCGAAAGGACGAGATCGCTGATAAAGCGGCCAAAATGAGTTTTTCTCAGTCACTCATGAGAGACTCGGAGTAGAGCCGCTGCTCCTTCGCGTAGAAAGGAGCCAGTTGAAGTGGTTCGGGCATCTAGTAAGGATGCTTCCTGGTCGCCTCCCGAGGGAGGTTTTCCAGGCACATCCAACTGAGAAGAGCTAGGGCAGACCTAGGTACCGGTGGGGTGATTACATCTCCACACTGGCCTGGGAACGCCTCGGGATCCCCCAGTCAGAGCTGGTCCATGTTGCCAGGAAGAGGGAAGTTTGGAGTCCCCTGCTGAAGCTGCTACCTCTGCGACCCGCCCCGGATAAACAATAGACGATGGATGGATGAAGTTATAGTATTTATACATTGAGGTGTTTTTAATTTAGTAAAAAAATAAAAATACATTTTTAAGGATCAACCAAGCAGAACTGATCTCCCGTAGGGTCTACTTAATGTAGGGTCCACTTAACAGAGACTCTACTTAACGTAGGGTCCACTTAACAGAGGGTCCACCTAATGTAGGGTCCACTTAACAGAGGGTCCACTTAATAGAGGGTCCACTTAACTTAGGGTCCACTTAACAGAGGGTCCACTTAATGTAGGATCCACTTAACAGAAGGTCCACTTAACAGAGGGTCCACTTAACAGAGGGTCCACTTAATGTAGGGTCCACTTAACAGAGGGTCCACTTAACAGAGGGTCCACTTAATGTAGGGTCCACTTAACAGAGGGTCCACTTAACAGAGGGTCCACTTAATGTAGGGTCCACTTAACAGAGGGTCCACTTAACAGAGGGTCCACTTAATGTAGGGTCCACTTAACAGAGACTCTACTTAACGTAGGGTCCACTTAACAGAGGGTCCACTTAATGTAGGGTCCACTTAACAGAGAGTCCACTTAACAGAGGGTCCACTTAATGTAGGATCCACTTAACAGAGAGTCCACTTAACAGAGAGTCAACTTAACAGAGAGTCCACTTAATAGAGGGTCCACTTAACAGAGAGTCCACTTAACAGAGAGTCCACTTAATAGAGGGTCCACTTAACAGAGGGTCAACTTAACAGAGAGTCCACTTAACAGAGAGTCCACTTAATAGAGGGTCCACTTAACAGAGGGTCAACTTAACAGAGAGTCCACTTAACAGAGAGTCCACTTAACAGAGAGTCCACTTAACAGAGAGTCCACTTAACAGAGGGTGGCCTGGATAAGAAGTAGACGATGGAAGGAAGGATTCTTCTTAAAAGTGAAGCTGGTGGACAGTAATGGATGATCCTGTTGTATGAGCTGATAGGGACTTCATACTTCATATTGAAAACTTCAACCAACAAATGAAGACAACAAAGACAGAGTCAATGGAATTTAAATGTTTGAGGAAATGAATATTAAAAACTGGACACATTTATCCCTCTCTTAAGCCTGGCCGTAAATCATAGCTGACAGCTGATTGGTTGGTGACAGTGAAAAATAGAAACAATAGACATGATTGACAGCCGGTGTCACCCAACCAGCTCCAAGCTGCCTTATTAGCCTCCAGGCCCATCAACAGAAGACCTGCTGGGTACCTGTGGACATTAAGAGGTGCTGAACACGGGACCACCTCTAATATAATCACTGCTTCTGATTGGCTGAAATTGGAACCCGGTGGGGATGTCAGTAATTTGACGAGCATGAATTAGACCCAATCACAAACAGCTAATCACATTCATTAAGCTATGTTGAGCAGCGTCCCTGTGGTGCAGCTCTAAACAGCAAGCTGAGGGACGTCAAACCCGGGTTAGAGTCACACTCCAGGACGGAGATGAGCGCAGACATTTATAGTTTAAAGGCTTAAATATACACTGCACACTACGGGCGGTTGTCTAAACTCAAATTGTGCCGCTTAAGTTTTGAATGATTTAGAGGCGTTTATCCAAAGTTACTTCCAGTGAGTTCAGATCCATTAAGGAGCAGGTCGGGGGTCAAGGGTCATCTTCCACTAGGAGGCAATTCATGGGGGTAAAGAACCAAGAACCCTTTGGCTGGGAGCCAAACACCTCAAACAAAACTAAAATAATGTTTTGATTGTATTATTAATTCAGGAGCCCGCGGTGGAGAGCGCTCAGCTCCTAGTGTCTCCCTGGAGAAGGTGTTTTAATGAGGCTTAAAGAGTATTTAGTGAACCACTGTTTACTAATCACCAGCTTCTGCTTTTACTTATCTTCTCGTCCTTCTCCTTTCCTGTTTATCTCCATCTCTTGCCATCTCTCTACTTCTCTTTCGTCTCTTTCCTTCATTATTTTGGTCTCTCTGCTGTTATTTCTGTTTTCATGTACTGAACATCTCCCATCGGGTTTCCGATGACATGGAGCAAGCTAATGAGATTTGCTCAGATCCCGTCCTCCCCTGAGCAGAACCCATGTGTGGTTCTGTTTACTCGGTTCTGCTGAGTTGGCAGACAGGGAGCTCAGCAGAGAGCACAGAGAGGAGACGTATGAGACAGGATGGAAACTGGAAACTGTTCTTCAAATTGTTTTACAGTACAACAACCATAACAACCGTGTTATAACAAATGAATAAATATACAAGACGACAAAACTGAAAAAAGCAGGTACATCACAAGGACCTTCAGGAAGGAGGTGAACACAGACCTCCTGAGGAGCCATGTCTCACCCTAACACAGACCTCCTGAGGAGCCATGTCTCACCCTAACACAGACCTCCTGAAGGAGCCATGTCTCACCCTAACACAGACCTCCTGAGGAGCCAGGTCTCACCCTAACACAGACCTCCTGAAGGAGCCATGTGTCACCCTAACACAGACCTCCTGAAGGAGCCATGTCTCACCCTAACACAGACCTCCTGAAGGAGCCATGTCTCACCCTAACACAGACCTCCTGAAGGAGCCATGTCTCACCCTAACACAGACCTCCTGAAGGAGCCATGTCTCACCCTAACACAGACCTCCTGAAGGAGCCATGTCTCACCCTAACACAGACCTCCTGAGGAGCCATGTCTCACCCTAACACAGACCTCCTGAGGAGCCATGTCTCACCCTAACACAGACCTCCTGAGGAGCCAGGTCTCACCCTAACACAGACCTCCTGAGGAGCCATGTCTCACCCTAACACAGACCTCCTGAGGAGCCAGGTCTCACCCTAACACAGACCTCCTGAGGAGCCATGTCTCACCCTAACACAGACCTCCTGAGGAGCCAGGTCTCACCCTAACACATACCTCCTGAAGAGCCATGTCTCACCCTAACACAGACCTCCTGAGGAGCCATGTCTCACCCTAACACAGACCTCCTGAGGAGCCAGGTCTCACCCTAACACAGACCTCCTGAGGAGCCAGGTCTCACCCTAACACAGACCTCCTGAGGAGCCATGTCTCACCCTAACACAGACCTCCTGAAGAGCCAGGTCTCACCCTAACACAGACCTCCTGAGGAGCCATGTCTCACCCTAACACAGACCTCCTGAAGGAGCCATGTCTCACCCTAACACAGACCTCCTGAGGAGCCAGGTCTCAGGACATTCAAATTGAAATGGGTTTCTGTTTATTACTATGAAACAGGTCTATTTAGGTTAAAAAGTTGTAAAATACAAATCGTTCCAAAGGCATCTAAGAGTACAAATGATAGTAAGTGCTTGTAAGAGAACACACACACATACAAACACCCACACGCACACACACACACACACACACACACACACACACACACACACACACACACACACATGCACACACACAAACGCACACAAACGCACACATGCACACGCATGCGCACACATACAAGTAAGTAGGTTGTGAGCGGCTAGCAAAGGATTCTCCATTATGCTACTGGTCTCCGTGACAGATGGGCCATAAGTGTGTGTGTATGTTTGTGTTTGTGTGTGTCTATGTGTGTGTGTGTGTGTGTTTGGTGTGTGTGTGTGTGTGTGTGTGTGTGTGTTTGGTGTGTGTTTGGTGTGGTGTGTGTTTGTGTGTGTGTGTGTGGTGTGTGTGAATGTGTGTGTGTGTATGTGTGGCTGTGGCTTCATGGCTATGCACAGCTCCAACGTCATCATCAAGTTTGCTGACGACAGTGATGGGCCTGATCGCCGGCGACGACGAGACTACAGGGAGGAGGTTGGATCACTGGAGCAGTAGTGCCAGGAGAACAGCCTCGCCCTCAACGTCAAGAAGACCAAGGAGTTGATCGTGGACTTCAGGAAGTAGAGAGGAGAGCACGCCCCTATCTCCATCGACGGTGTTGCAGTAGAGTGGGTCAGCAGCTTCAAGTTCCTCAGCGTGCACATCTCCGAGGACCTCACATGGTCCACGCACACCACACACGTGGTGAAAAGGGCCCAACAACGCCTGTATTTCCTCAGGCGTCTGAAATTCAGCATGGGCCCCCGCATCCTGAGAACATTCTATACCGGCACCATTGAGTGCATTTGCACCTTAATTTCCCTCGGGATTAATAAAGTTTTCTGAATCTGAATTCTGAATCTGAATCTGAATGGAGAGTGTTCTTACAGGGTGGATCACCGCCTGGTACGGGAACTGCACCGCACTCGAGCGCAGAGCGCTTCAAAGGGCGGTGCGGACGGCCCAGTATATTGTTGGAGGTGAGCTCCCCTCCCTCCTGGATATATACAACCAGCGGTGTGTGGCCAAGGCCAAACGCATCATAAAGACATTGCCCACCCCAGCCATGAACTGTACTCACTGTTACCGTCAGGTAGGCGATACCGCAGTATCAAGTGGTATCAAATGGTATCAAATAGACTCAGAGATAGCTTCCAGTCAGGCCATCAGGCTGCTGAACAAGGGCGTATAGCATATAACAATGTATATTTTATTACATTGATTTATATATACATATTGCTCTTTTTCTGTGCCGATATATTGAATCTTATAAATTACATTTTAATTTTTAACTTATTTTATTCTATTCAGTTTTTATTCTATTTTATCTTATTTTTATAACTGCTGTCTGTCGTCGGGTTTTGCACATAAGATTTTCACATCACTGCTTTATACTTGTGTAAACTGTGAAGTGACAATAAACTTGACTTGACTTGTGTGTGTGTGTGTGTGTGTGTGTGTGTGTGTGTGTGGTGTGTGGTGTGTGTGTGTGTGTGTGCGTGCTATATATATATATAAAACATTTAATATTTAATGCAAATTGGAGAAGATAATTTATGGGATGCAGGCTCCATCGCTGTCGCCACGACAACCCTCCCTCCAGACTCACCCTTGTTGTCACGGCGACATAGCTCTCCTGTGGGACACGGTGAAGGTTACACAACATAACAGACGACAACATGTCCGCTAATGGAGGATGGAGGGAAGTGTTATGGATGATTATATAATGTCCATCAATCAGATCCTCATACCACCATGCTGTGGTGCTGTAAGCAACATGTCTTTGTTAAAGTAAGTGTTAATTAGCTCTTTATTCTGAAAAAAAAAGAGGATAAAGTCAAACTGTGAAGTAACTCAAAACAAGACATTTGAGAAATGTTAGCATCACAAAAGCATCTCATCTCAGCACTCAGCATCTCATCTCAGCATTCCCTGAAAACTCCTCAATGATAATATAAACGGTTTCAAGTTACTTCAGAGGCTCCTACAGGATGTCAAGCTGTTCTGTTGGGATGCAAATGGATCTTCACCCAAAGTGTGTTTACCATCCGCTCTCTAGCAGGCCCTTCAGTCCATAGTAGATCATTCAAATACCCGTCACACACAGGAAAGGCTTCTGCCAGGAAGGAAGTCAGGTGACCTGGAGTTGTTATTTCTAGACTTATTATCAACATATTATTTTCAGTTTGGTTTGGTAAGTAATGGCACCCCTTAAACATGTAACCTCCTGCTGTGAACCCCTCTACCTCTCATCTGATGTTACATATGAAGACCAGACAGTGTTATTAACTATTTAAGGTCCTGTACCCCTCAGACATGTAACCTCCTGCTGTGAACCCCTCTACCTCTCATCTGATGTTACATATGAAGACCAGACAGTGTTATTAACTATGTTGCTCTTTATTCAGCCTTGTAGAAAGCCATCATATCTCAAACAAGTGATATGCACATCAGCTCAGACACAATATGAATGACTTCTCTGTAAATGTTATAATACAATATAAAAACAAATTAAGTCATAAAAACAAATGTCATATTCTCCTCTTGCAATAACCAAGTGACCAACTAGAGTCTTCTGCCACCCAGAGGCTGTTCCAGATGTTTTGTTGGTGTACCCCGACCTAACTGTGGTATCCCTGGGGAGACACAGACCCCACTTTGGGAAAAGCCGCACTAGACCATCCAGCGGTGGACGCAGCTAAGGTCCTCCATGCATACTTACCCATCTATGGTCATACTGCAATGCATCATAAACACACAAGACGTAGTTCAGGACCCCTTGAGGAGCTCATGAAGCACGGCGGCTCTGAGCTGAGCTACGAGGAGGAAAGACTGGTTCTGTTAGTGGCTAGACACTTACAGAACTCTGTACACCGTGCAGTCCAGGGTCTAGAGAACCCATACGTACTGCCTTAGACCCAGAACCAGAACATACCGTCTGTGTTCTCCTAGAACCAATTACAAGCTCCAGTGGCTTCATCTGACTCCACTATGGAGACCATTATGTGAAGTAGTCTCATGTCATGTGATCCAACCTCCTCACACGCCTCTCATCCACCACTCAGAGAGGCTCAAGTCCTCCTCTCATCCGTCACCCAGAGAGGCTCAAGTCCTCCTCAATATCCGGGTCAGGGATAATGAAAACTTAATTAAACGCTTTCTAACATTGGTTGTATTAATCGCCTAGAAAATGAACTCTCACCTGCTTCCCTCTATTCCCCTCACGGCTCTGATCATAACAACTAGAACAGCATCAGGACCAGAAGCCAGACCAGAGCAACAGACACTCATAGGAACCACAGACATGAGACCAGAGCCCAGACCAGAGCAACAGACACTCATAGGAACCACAGACATGAGACCAGAGCCCAGACCAGAGCAACAGACACTCATAGGAACCACAGACATGAGACCAGAGGAATAGACACTCATAGGAACCACAGACATGAGACCAGAGGAATAGACACTCATAGGAACTACCATCTTTCTATTGCTCCAACAATTGCTCAATTGTCCATCACTAAGGACCTCAACCACCCTGGGCTCCATCTCTTCTCCCCCATCTCCATCACTAAGGACCTCAACCACCCTGGGCTCCATCTCTCCTCCCCCATCTCCATCACTAAGGACCACAACCACCCTGGGCTCCATCTCTTCTCCCCCATCTCCATCACTAAGGACCTCAACCACCCTGGGCTCCATCTTGTCTCCCCCATCTCCATCACTAAGGACCTCAACCACCCTGGGCTCCATCTCTTCTCCCCCATCTCCATCACTAAGGACCTCAACCACCCTGAGCTCCATCTCTCCTCCCCCATCTCCATCACTAAGGACCACAACCACCCTGGGCTCCATCTCTTCTCCCCCCTACCGTCTGGTCGCTGGTTCCTCAGCATCCGTACAGCAAGGACTAGCAGGTTTAAGGATAGTTTTTATCCACAGGCAGTGACCTAC
Source organism: Muraenolepis orangiensis (assembly GCA_027704905.1). Classification (NCBI taxonomy): domain Eukaryota; kingdom Metazoa; phylum Chordata; class Actinopteri; order Gadiformes; family Muraenolepididae; genus Muraenolepis; species Muraenolepis orangiensis. The sequence continues at coordinate 26,632,965 of CM051013.1, read as the reverse complement.
TGAACTGCTAGGAGTGCTGCCTCTATCATAACATGTCATTAACATTACTCTATCATAACATGTCATTAACATTACACTATCATAACATGTCATTAACATGACACTATCATAACATGTCATTAACATGACACTATCATAACATGGGGCATAGCAGAGACACCAGCATGCCCATTGTGTTCCAAGCGAGGAACCCTGGAACACATCCTCAGTTGCTGTACAAAGGCACTTGGAGATGGACGGTACAGGTGGTGACCAAGTCCTGAAGACCATTGCTGAAGCCATCAGCGCAGGACTGGCGTGGTCAAAGCAGTTCCGACACTCCAAGGACACCATCGCCTTTGTCAGAGCTGGGGACAAGCCAACTTCTGCCAGAAAAACATCTGCAGGCATCCTGACGTCTGCAAGAGACTGGCAGTTGTTGGTGGACGTTGAACATCAGCTGAAGTTCCCCAGCCATATTGCAGTCACCACCCTGCGACCAGACATTGTTCTTGTGTCTGAGTCCACCAAGCAAGCTGTGCTGCTGGAGCTGACAGTCCCGTGGGAAGATCGCTTGGAAGAAGCCTTTGAAAGGAAGCTCTCCAAGTACGCAGGACTGGTCAGCGACTGTCAGCAGGCTGGTTGGAGAGCAAGGTGTTTCCCGGTGGAAGTTGGATGCAGAGGATTCGCAGCCCGTTCCTTGGTCAGAGCCTTCAGCAGTTTAGGCATCGAGGGAGTGAGAAAGAGGAGAGCCATCCGCAGTACCACCGATGCGGCAGAGAGGGCCTCAAGATGGGTGTGGCTCAAAAGAGGGGAGCCATGGAGTCATGGTAGCTAGCTAGTCATCTGGACACAAGCTGGGGTCTGATCAGCCCCGGCTGGGTCACCTGGAGGAGGGCGTATGATGTTGCGAGACCCGAAACGTCCTATGATTCCAGGAACATCACTGAAGATGTGTCCAGACTAGGCATCAGTAGATGTATGTACACAGTAACATGTCATTAACATGACACTATCATAACATGTCATTAACATTACTCAATCATAACATGGCATTAACATTACACTATCATAACATGTCATTAACATTACACTATCATAACATGTCATTAACATTACACTATCATAACATGTCATTAACATTACTCTATCATAACATGTCATTAACATGACACTATCATAACATGTCATTAACATGACACTATCATAACATGTCATTAACATTACACTATCATAACATGTCATTAACATTACACTATCATAACATGTCATTAACATTACACTATCATAACATGTCATTAACATTACACTATCATAACATGTCATTAACATTACACTATCATAATATGTCATTAACATTACACTATCATAACATGTCATTAACATGACTCTATCATAACATGTCATTAACATGACACTATCATAACATGTCATTAACATTACTCTATCATAACATGTCATTAACATGACACTATCATAACATGTCATTAACATTACTCTATCATAACATGTCATTAACATGACTCTATCATAACATGTCATTAACATTACTCTATCATAACATGTCATTAACATTACACTATCATAACATGTCATTACCATTACACATGTCATAACATGTCATTAACATTACACTATCATAACATGTCATTAACATTACACTATCATAACATGTCATTAACATTACACTATCATAACATGTCATTACCATTACACATGTCATAACATGTCATTAACATTACACTATCATAACATGTCATTAACATTACTCTATCATAACATGTCATTAACATTACTCTATCATAACATGTCATTAACATTACACTATCATAACATGTCATTAACATTACTCTATCATAACATGTCATTAACATTACACTATCATAACATGTCATTAACATTACACTATCATAACATGTCATTAACATTACTCTATCATAACATGTCATTAACATTACTCTATCATAACATGTCATTACCATTACACATGTCATAACATGTCATTAACATTACACATGTCATAACATGTCATTAACATTACACTATCATAACATGTCATTAACATTACTCTATCATAACATGTCATTAACATTACACTATCATAACATGTCATTAACATTACTCTATCATAACATGTCATTAACATTACACTATCATAACATGTCATTAACATTACACTATCATAACATGTCATTAACATTACTCTATCATAACATGTCATTAACATTACACTATCATAACATGTCATTAACATTACACTATCATAACATGTCATTAACATTACACTATCATAACATGTCATTAACATTACACATGTCATACCATCCATCAGTCACTTCATTGTTATTTTTATTCTTCTTGTTATTGTGTACAGTATTGTTATAGTATATTGTTATAGTATATTGTTATAGTGTAGTGTTGTATAGTATATTGTTATAGTGTAGTGTTGTATAGTATATTGTTATAGTATATTGTTATAGTGTAGTGTTGTATAGTATATTGTTATAGTGTAGTGTTGTATAGTATATTGTTATAGTATATTGTTATAGTATATTGTTATAGTATATTGTTATAGTGTAGTGTTGTATAGTATATTGTTATAGTATATTGTTATAGTGTAGTGTTGTATAGTATATTGTTATAGTATATTGTTATAGTATATTGTTATAGTGTAGTGTTGTATAGTATATTGTTATAGTGTAGTGTTGTATAGTATATTGTTATAGTATATTGTTATAGTGTAGTGTTGTATAGTATATTGTTATAGTATATTGTTATAGTGTAGTGTTGTATAGTATATTGTTATAGTATATTGTTATAGTGTAGTGTTGTATAGTATATTGTTATAGTGTAGTGTTGTATAGTATATTGTTATATAGTGTTGTATGTATATTGTTATAGTATATTGTTATAGTGTAGTGTTGTATAGTATATTGTATAGTATATTGTTATAGTGTAGTGTTGTATAGTATATTGTTATAGTGTAGTGTTGTATAGTATATTGTTATAGTATATTGTTATAGTATATTGTTATAGTGTATTGTTTATAGTATATTGTTATAGTATATTGTTATAGTGTAGTGTTGTATAGTATATTGTTATAGTATATTGTTATAGTGTAGTGTTGTATAGTATATTGTTATAGTGTAGTGTTGTATAGTATATTGTTATAGTGTAGTGTTGTATAGTATATTGTTATAGTGTAGTGTTGTATAGTATATTGTTATAGTGTAGTGTTGTATAGTATATTGTTATAGTGTAGTGTTGTATAGTATATTGTTATAGTGTAGTGTTGTATAGTATATTGTTATAGTATATTGTTATAGTGTAGTGTTGTATAGTATATTGTTATAGTGTAGTGTTGTATAGTATATTGTTATAGTGTAGTGTTGTATAGTATATTGTTATAGTTATTGTTATAGTGTAGTGTTGTATAGTATATTGTTATAGTGTAGTGTTGTATAGTATATTGTTATAGTATATTGTTATAGTGTAGTGTTGTATAGTATATTGTTATAGTGTAGTGTTGTATAGTATATTGTTATAGTATATTGTTATAGTGTAGTGTTTGTATAGTATATTGTTATAGTGTAGTGTTGTATAGTATATTGTTATAGTATATGTAGTGTTGTATAGTATATTGTTATAGTATAGTGTTATAGTATAGTGTTTGTATAGTATATTGTTATAGTATAGTGTTGTATAGTATAGTGTTGTTATAGTATATTGTTATAGTATATTGTTATAGTATATTGTTATAGTGTAGTGTTGTATAGTATATTGTTATAGTGTGTATAGTGTTGTATAGTATATTGTTATAGTATAGTGTTATAGTATAGTGTTGTATAGTATCAGTTTAGTACATAGTATAGTATCTAGTGTTGAATTGTAGTAAAGTCATACTGTGGGAGGGAATGGGGAGAAAGTATTCTATTGTACTTGTTGCGTATGGAGAATAAAAACCTCCTGAATCTTGAGTCTATCCCCAGCATCAAACCACATGAGTGACATGTTCTAAAAATAGGAGGCGGTAACTCACCCCACAAGCCTCGCCCCTCACCACCGAACAGCCAACCGCGTCTCTCCCTCACGTCAGAAGTCTCAACAGTATGCTGCTACGTATGCCAGCTGGGTGTGTGTGTGTGTGTGTGTGTGTGTGTGTGTGTGTGTGTGTGTGTGTGTGTGTGTGTGTGTGTGTGTGTGTGTGTGTGTATGTGTGTGTGTGTGTGACTGTGTGACTGTGTACACAAGTTTGGCAGCTGCTGAGTGTGTGTGTGTGTTGCCACAATATGTTGCAGTAAACATCAAAGATTCCAATATAACAAAAACTATGATTTGTATGTTGCATGTAGGTGTATACGTATGTATGTGTGTGTGTGTGTGTGTGTGTGTGTGTGTGTGTGTGTGTGTGTGTGTGTGTGTGTGTGTGTGTAATGCTATGTGTCAAAGTGAGGGAGGAATGAATTAAACAGATGAGGATCAGTGAACAAGCAGCAGAACAGAGAGACTGAGAGAGATGGAGGAGAAAGACTGAGATGAACTAAAGGAGGAGAGGGAGCAGAGAGGAGGAGAGGAGGAGAGGAGGAGAGGAGAGGAGAGGAGAGGAGAGGAGAGGAGAGGAGAGGAGAGGAGAGGAGAGGAGGAGAGGAGAGGGAGCAGAGAGGAGGAGAGGAGGAGAGGAGAGGGAGCAGAGAGGAGGAGAGGAGAGGGAGCAGAGAGGAGGAGAGGAGGAGAGGAGAGGGAGCAGAGAGGAGGAGAGGAGAGGGAGCAGAGAGGAGGAGAGGAGAGGGAGGAGAGGAGAGGCAGAGAGGAGGAGAGGAGAGGAGAGGAGCAGAGAGGAGGAGAGGAGAGGAGCAGAGAGGAGGAGAGAAGAGGAGAGGAGAGGAGAGGAGAGGAGAGGAGAGGAGAGGAGAGGAGAGGAGAGGAGAGGAGAGGAGAGGAGAGGAGAGGAGAGGAGAGGAGAGGTTTTTGGTTTTTCAAAATCCCTTTAATCTTTCAAAACAAATACATTGGATAACGATCACCTCATCACATAGAGGGATTCAATACTTTAAAATAATAAATCAATAGACCAAAAAACAGTCACTCACAAACACAGCACTCATATGTGGAGTCTCAGCTCACCATCCCCCCCACAGAGCACAAGCACCCCCCCACAGCCCACATGTGGCTGAAAGCCTGTATATTGTCCATCAGGTGGTAGTAGGTGTACTCCACCCTCAGCCTGGCTTTCAGAAGCCCCCGCAGCACCGGCAGCAGCAGCGCCACGCTCCCCACACCCTGCACTGGGCTCCTGTAGCGCCCCGCTCCCCACACCCTGCACTGGGCTCCTGTAGCGCCCCGCTCCCCACACCCTGCACTGGGCTCCTGTAGCGCCACGCTCCTCACACCCTGCACTGGGCTCCTGTAGCGCCCCGCTCCCCACACCCTGCACTGGGCTCCTGTAGCGCCACGCTCCCCACACCCTGCACTGGGCTCCTGTAGCGCCCCGCTCCCCACACCCTGCACTGGGCTCCTGTAGCGCCCCGCTCTCCACACCCTGCACTGGGTTCCTGTAGCGCCCCGCTCCCCACACCCTGCACTGGGCTCCTGTAGCGCCACGCTCCCCACACCCTGCACTCGGCTCCTGTAGCGCCCCGCTCCCCACACCCTGCACTGGGCTCCTGTAGCGCCACGCTCCCCACACCCTGCACTGGGCTCCTGTAGCGCCACGCTCCCCACACCCTGCACTGGGCTCCTGTAGCGCCACGCTCCCCACACCCTGCACTCGGTTCCTGCGTGTCAGCCAGATAGCCATCTTGGCAGCACCGGACAGAAAGTTCAAAAGGGTGTGCACACCCTTCTTCTTAGCAGAGTACTTTGGGCCAAAGATGAATAAAATGAAAGAAAACTCCTCCCCAAGGCCCTGAAACCAACTCTTGAGGAGTACAAACAAGGCTGACAGCCGAGGACACTGGACAAACAAATGCTCCAAGGTCTCAACCTCTGAGCATAAGATACACCCCTCCCCCAGCTCCGGATCAAGGTGCGCTCGGTACCTATTGGTGGCTATCGCCCCGTGCACAATCCTCCACTGGAGGTCCGCTGTCCGCTTCTCCACGGGCAGCTTGTACAGGCACCGCCAGCTGCCTTTCGGGGAAGAGTCTGGACCCAGGAACTCGGCCCACCTCGACTCCCTAACCCCCGCCAGAGACCTGAGATTCAGAACCTTGACACACAAATTGTACGTTTCCTTCTTCCCACAAGCCTGAAACGTGCCCAGGTGGGGGGTCCTCAAGGTAAGCAGCTGGCCTGCTCCCTCATGCCAGTCCCCTACCGCTGGAGTGACCTCCAGAGAGGGGAAGCTGTAGTCGCCGTCCTCAATCCACTGCTCACACAGGTCAGCGTCCTCTGCAAAGGCCCTCAGGGACTCTGGCAGGGCAGCACAGACCTCCTTCACCACCTGATCCAAAATCCTAATGGACGAGGTGTTGCTTCTCCTCCTAAGGGCCTCGAGAGATGTTGCCTTTGCCTTCATGAGGTGACCTACTTTTGTACAGCCGGCCTCTCTCAGACTGGTTCGCAGGCTGGCAGACTGTAGTGTCCTTGCTCTCAGTAGGCCATTGAAGAACAAGGGTTCTTCAAACACCCACATGCCCGGCATCTCACTGGTGGCACGGGTGAACTTGAAGGTGTGCCATGCCTGCAGCACCGAGGTGTAGAAAGGGGTCAGGCCGGACAGGTCCAGCTCCTCTGGATTAAGCAGGAACAGCTGCTTGTGGCCAAACCTCCCCACACTCCTGAGCAACAGCTTCCCAAAGTTCAGCCAGCTGGGGCCGCAGTCGTATAACAGCCTGCTGACAGTCCGCAGACGGAAAGAGGCGATCTTGGACTGGATGCAGATCAGTCCTTGCCCTCCCTCAGCTAGCGGCAGGTAGAGGGCAGCTGCGCGGACACAGTGCCGACCCGACCAGAAGAAGTCCACAATATCTTGCTGGATGCTGGACACCAGGTTCCTAGGTGGTGTCAGGGCCATCAGTCTGTGTCAAAGGGTCGAGGCAACCAGAGTATTGGCGACCAGAACTCTTCCCCTGTAGGACATCTGAGGAAGCAACCACTTCCATTTGGACAACCGAGCGCACACCTTCTCCTTTGCTCCCTCCCAGTTTTTTGCCTTGAACGCCTCGGTGCCCAAAAAAACTCCCAAAACCTTTAGCCCCTCTGTTTCCCACTGAAGGCCTCCAGGCAGGCTAGGAACCACCTGCTCCCTCCAGCGTCCCAAAAGTAGTGCACTACTTTTGGCCCAGTTGACCCTTGCCGAGGAGGCCCTCTCATACAGGGACAGGGTGTCCTGTAGACACTGAACGTCCCTCTGGCTGGAGACGAAAATGCTGACATCGTCAGCATAAGCCGAGAGCGTAGGAGGGCACTCCAGCCCACAGGAGGCCGGCAGGGAGAGACCACTGAGTTTACTCCTCAACCTGCACAGCAAAGGCTCAATGGCCAGACTGTACAGCTGCCCGGAAATGGGACAACCCTGTCTAATTCCCCGCTGTACAGGAATTGGCCTACTCAGCCCTGCCCCCATTTTCACCAAACACTGCGCACCGTTGTACAAAAGTCCAACCCATGCCAGAAAACCCTCACCAATGCCATATGCCCTAAGTGCAGAAAACAAATACAAGTGATCAACTCTATCAAAAGCTTTCTCTTGATCAAGTGACACAACACCAACATTAACCCCGTGAGCCCGACAAACATCCATTACATCCCGCATAAAGAAAATGTTGCCCATAATAGTCCTATCAGGAATGCAGTAGGTTTGGTCCTGCTGAATGACCATCTCCAAAACCCCTTTCAGTCTGTTCGATAAGGCTCTGGAGAGTACCTTATAGTCTACAGTCAAAAGGGCTACAGGCCTCCAGTTCTTCAGGAGGGCCAAATCTCCTTTTTTTGGCAGCAGGGAAAGCACCGCCCTCCGACAGGACACCGGGAGGGATCCGGTTCTGAAGCACTCCGAGAAAACGCCACGTAAATCAGCTCCCAAAACACCCCAGAAGTGCTTGAGGAACTCTCCTTAGAGGCCATCAATCCCTGGGGCCCGCCCTGATGCCATCTGGTTAACTGCTCCAGTCAGCTCCTCCAGGGTCAGCTCGAGGTCTAGAGCAGCTTTCTCCTCCGGGCTGAGCTGGGGAAGACCCTCCAGGATCTCCTCACGGCCCTCGATGCTGCACTGCTCTCCCCCAAAAAGGTTGGTGTAGAAGTCCATGGCGTGGTCCCTCATCTCCTCCGGACTGCTGGTGACTCTTCCTCCTGGAAGCTTCAGGCAGCTCATCTGCTTCCTCTGCGCCACCGATCTCTCCAGGTTGAAGAAGAAGGGGGTTGGGGCATCCATCTCCTTTATCTCCAGGAAGCGACACCTGACCAGAGCTCCCTTAACTCTCTCCTGCAGGAAGGAGCTGAGCTTCAACCTCTTCTTCTGCAGCAGCTGACCAGCAGAGGGGTTAGAGTCTCTCTGTAGACCCAACTCTAAGTCTCTTATGCTGGTCTCAAGGTCTTCCACTGCTGCTTTCAGTTTAGAGGTAGAGTGTAAGGTGTACTGCTGACAAAACACCCTAATGTGTGCCTTACCCACCTCCCACCACATCATTAAGGAACCAAACTCAGATTTTCTGAGTGCCCACATCTGTCAGAAGTGCCCAAAACTCTGGCAAAATGTTTGATCCCTCAGCAATTTGTTATTGAAACACCAGTGTGACCTTACCCTTACCCCCGGTGAAATGATGAGAGCTGCAGTGACTAGGTGATGGTCTGTGAAGCCAACTGGGATGATTTTACTGTCAACCAGTCGTGAGCTGAGACACTGTGCTACATAAATTCTATCAAGACGTGCAGCACTCACCCTGTTGCTATTAACCCTCACCCAAGTGTACTGTCTTGCTTGTGGATGCTTAACCCTCCATGTGTCTATAAGGTCTGTATTTGTGATGATAATATTTAGCCTAGCAGATGACTGTGGGTGCGGTTCCTGACTTGTCCTGTCCAACGTGAAATCCACCGTGCAATTAAAGTCCCCACCAATGATAATATTATCATTCCTGTGATCTAGTAAATGTGTCTCTAACAAATGGAAGAGTCTAACTCTTTCATTTCCCTGATTGGGGGCATAAATGTTAATGAGACAGACCACAGTGGAGTCTATCTCTGCCCTGACTATGAGCAACCGTCCCTTCACCACTTCATCTGAAGATAAAATGGTGGCATTTGCCGCTGATCTGAAAAGGACGGCGACTCCTGCACTGAAGTTGGACCCGTGGCTTAAGACCTGCGGGCCCTCCCACCATAAGCCCCAATCCGTGTCGTCAGCTGAGGTAGTGTGTGTTTCCTGTAGGAAGATCACGTCCAAATGCTTTTGTGCAGCTACCTCAGATATCAATGCTCTTTTTAATCTATCCCTCCCACCATTTATGTTTAAGGTGCCGATGTTGATGGTATCCATTGAAAAGAGAGAAAAGTATAGAAAAGGACAGTTATAAAAAACCCTGTGCTGCATGATCAGGACCGCTTAGTGTTATAAACACCCTGTGCTGCATGATCAGGACCGCTTAGTGTTATAAACACCCTGTGCTGCACGATCAGGACCGCTTAGTGTTATAAAACACCCTGTGTTGCATGATCAGGACCGCTTAGTGTTATAAACACCCTGTGCTGCGTGATCAGGACCGCTTAGTGTTATAAACACCCTGTGCTGCGTGATCAGGACCGCTTAGTGTTATAAACACCCTGTGCTGCGTGATCAGGACCGCTTAGTGTTATAAACACCCTGTGTTGCATGATCAGGACCGCTTAGTGTTATAAACACCCTGTGCTGCATGATCAGGACCGCTTAGTGTTATAAACACCCTGTGCTGCATGATCAGGACCGCTTAGTGTTATAAACACCCTGTGCTGCATGATCAGGACCGCTTAGTGTTATAAACACCCTGTGCTGCATGATCAGGACCGCTTAGTGTTATAAACACCCTGTGCTGCATGATCAGGACCGCTTAGTGTTATAAACACCCTGTGCTGCATGATCAGGACCGCTTAGTGTTATAAACACCCTGTGCTGCATGATCAGGACCGCTTAGTGTTATAAACACCCTGTGTTGCATGATCAGGACCGCTTAGTGTTATAAACACCCTGTGCTGCATGATCAGGACCGCTTAGTGTTATAAACACCCTGTGCTGCATGATCAGGACCGCTTAGTGTTATAAACACCCTGTGCTGCATGATCAGGACCGCTTAGTGTTATAAACACCCTGTGCTGCATGATCAGGACCGCTTAGTGTTATAAACACCCTGTGCTGCATGATCAGGACCGCTTAGTGTTATAAACACCCTGTGTTGCATGATCAGGACCGCTTAGTGTTATAAACACCCTGTGCTGCATGATCAGGACCGCTTAGTGTTATAAACACCCTGTGCTGCATGATCAGGACCGCTTAGTGTTTACCAGCTTCATCTTTTGCTGCCTTTCTTAGAACCGTGATGTGCTTTTTAAGACGAAAGCGTCTTCGTTTGTCCAGCACATCAAAACTTACTGTTTTTTTAATCATGTTAACAGAGCGTATGAATTTATCCGTATCGCTAAAATAATCCTTAACTGAAATCGACCTGTAAAAAGTTTTGTCTAGGAATGTTTTAATTTCCTCAACGGAGTACAGATCTGTCTTCTTCTGGGAGCTCCCAGCCAGCGAAGAGGTGTCGGACTCTGAGTCGTACTCCATGTCCTCTCCCTCAGCGTCTGACCCGCTCTGAGCGTCTCCCCCCTCTCTCTCTCTCTCTCTCTCTCTCTCTCTCTCTCTCTCTCTCTCTCTCTCTCTCTCTCTCCCTCTCTCCCTCTCTCTCCTCTCTCTCTCTCTCTCTCTCTCTCTCTCTCTCTCTCTCTCTCCCTGTCCGGCTCTGCTTCGGCCACTGCGCCTTTAACGGCGAGATCAGCCGCTGCCTCCCCACCCGCGGGTCTGTCCTCACAGGACCCGGCAACCGGCCCGGTGCCGGCCCCGTCCTCACAGGACCCGGCAACCGGCCCGGTGCCGGCCCCGTCCTCACAGGACCCGGCAACCGGCCCGGTGCCGGCCCCGTCCTCACAGGACCCGGCAACGGGCTCGGTGCCGGGCACTACGGCCACGGCGCTAGCCGCACTGTCGGTACTATCGGAGCCGCCCGCCGCGTCGACGACAGGTGCCGCGTCGGCGACAGGCGGCTCGGGGGCCGGAGCCGGGGCCACGTTGGCGGCCGGCGGCTCGGGGACCGGCCCCCCCCCCCCTTGCTGTTTGCGCGGACAGGCGAAGCGCTTGTGTCCCACATCTCCACACTCGAAGCACCTCATCTGCCCTGCGCTGGCGTACACCATGTAGAACCCCTCCCCGTGCTTCACCCTGAAGGACACCTCCAGAGTGTTGGTAGGAGAGTCCAGGAACATTAAAGCCTGTCGCCTCAGGGACTGTACGTGCTTTAGTTTGGGATCCTTACATCCCAAACTCACCGTTTTAAACCCGCTAGCGAATTTGCCAAATCTCCGCAGCTCTACCTCCAGCAGCTCGTTGGGGATGAACGGCGGAACACCGGAGACGGTGACCCGCGTAGAGGGGACCGAAAGCGGGGAGACCTGCACGTACAGGTCCCTAATGATCACGCCGCTGGCGACCAGCTGGTGTACCATTTGCTCACTTTTGACAAAGACTAGAACCGCTTTGTTCACCCTAGAGGCGAACACCAGGTTGCCATGACCCACCTGCTCCCCGGCGGCCAGCAGAGCCTCCTCCACCGACACGCTACTGTCATGCGGGGCGATCCGCACTCCCTGCCGCAGGGACGGCGGAGGCGTCTCGGAGGACGCCATGCGCCCCGAAAACACTCAAAACCAAAAGCACACCGCAAACACAATGAGATTAAATGAAGTAAATAAACTAACCTTACCTGATCATGCAAATGAAGGAAGAGGGAAAAACATAAGTTTACCAAACACTAATTCAAATTCCGCGCCACTCGCGCTTCCACCACCACGCTCACACTCACCGGAAACGGAAAGGAGAGGAGAGGAGAGGAGAGGAGAGGAGAGGAGAGGAGAGGAGAGGAGAGGAGAGGGAGCAGAGAGGAAAGGGAGCAGAGAGGAGGAGAGGAGAGGGAGCAGAGAGGAGGAGAGGAGAGGAGAGGGAACAGAGAGGAGGAGAGGAGAGGAGAGGGAGCAGAGAGGAGGAGAGGAGAGAGGGAGCAGAGAGGAGGAGAGGAGAGGAGAGGGAGCAGAGAGGAGGAGAGGAGAGGAGAGGGAGCAGAGAGGAGGAGAGGAGAGGAGAGGGAACAGAGAGGAGGAGAGGAGAGGGAGCAGAGAGGAGGAGAGGGAGCAGAGAGGAGGAGAGGGAGCAGAGAGGAGGAGATGAAAGGGAGCAGAGAGGAGGAGAGGAAATGAGAGGAGAGGAGGAGACAAGGAGAGAAAGGATATTTTGGGTATAAATCAGTATAAATAAAGTTGGTTAATTTGTCAGGTTTAAGTGGACAGAAGCCGGGGGAGAGTTGATGGATTTAGCCGTGAAAGTTGTGGGCCATCTTGTTCAGAGCACAGTTGTGTTGTGAGGTCAGTGGACTACGGCAAGCAGACAGGGACAAATGTCCTCTGCTGCAGGCGGAGCAACAGGAGGAGGAGCGTGACTCAGCAGAACAAGGAGGAGAAAGAACAAAATGCAGCAAGAGGTCCACAGCTGCTGCTCTCCGTCACTCTGTCACTCCTCTCCATCACGCTGTCACTCCTCTCCATCACGCTGTCACTCCTCTCCATCACGCTGTCACTCCTCTCCATCACGCTGTCACTCCTCTCCATCACGCTGTCACTCCTCTCCATCACGCTGTCCCTCCTCTCCATCACGCTGTCACTCCTCTCCATCACGCTGTCACTCCTCTCCATCACGCTGTCCCTATCACCCTGTCACTAAGTCACTCCTCATCTTCATCGCTCTGTCCCTGTCACCCTGTCACCAAGTCACTCCTCCTCTTCATCACTCTGTCTCGGTCACCCTGTCACCCTATCACTCCTCTCCATATCCCTCTGTCACCCTGTCAGTCTTAATCCACTCCTAAACTCCAAATCCATCACTTTGTCACTCTGTTACTCCTCCATTATCACTCTGGCATCCATCTACCCCTCTTCTCTCTCCCTCCTTCTATCACTCCTCCTGCAGCTCCATCACTCTCCATCCCCCCACCACTCTGTCCATCCTCTCTCCTTCCTTCTATCACTCTCCATCCCCCCACCACTCTGTCCATCCTCTCTCCTTCCATCACTACATCCTTTCCTCCTG
>CM051013.1:26542168-26614668 GCA_027704905.1 Muraenolepis orangiensis | reverse complement strand
CATTGTACATACGACTATCTTTACACTTTTACATTTATTGATTATTGTATCTTGTGTATTTAATGTTTTTTTTAATCAAACACATTTCTAAATATATATGTCCACTTCATTATGCTTTATCAACCGAGAAACATAATACAAGATGACCGTTTTTGAAGAAGAAAACGCAAATGGTCCCTTCTGTTGAACTACTCATTAAGGCAGCTCTAACGTAACACCGTAGCACTGAAGACGAGCAGCAGCAACGCGTTGTTCCAACCGTGTTTGTAGCCAATGTGGCCTCGCAAAGCCTGGAGCAACACTTGCACATGTCAAGGTTTGTATTCCTGCCTCCCCGCGTCCACAGCACTCACCCGGATAGCCACGCCCCCCTTGTTAATTCTCACTGCAGCTGCAGCGCATCACGATTGACTTCCCCCTCATGTTTTCCCGCCTGTGTGATTGTCTGCCCCGCATCTGATTGTTTCCACCTGTTCTGTTACCTTGTGTATAAATAGTCTGCGTGTTCTTTGGTTCTGGGCCAGTTCCTCTTGTTCCATGTCAGAGAACCACCAGGTGCTTCCACGTCTTGCCACGCCACCGTCAGGTTTTTTGTTATTTGGTCTTTAAGCTTTAAGCTTTTCCCTCATCTAAGGGATTTTTGTGTTGTACGTTGCATTTTCAACAGTAAAGACTCTTTATTTTGATACATTTGTCTCGAATCATGCATTTGGATTGGCGTCCAGCATGAACCATTTCACCACAGGCCTGTCTTGAGAGGCTTGAGGAAACCCAATGGCGCAGGGCGCTGACGGCCATACTCACTCAGCGATTTCCAGCGTCTCCTCCCGCTTCACCACCGCCTGTTCCAGTGCCTGCACTGTGGGGATTCGCACCGGAGACCCAGCCATGCAACTTTCCCTCTGAGGGGGCTAAGACCTGCTCGTCCTTCCTGGTGCCTTTATCCGGGCTGCGTTAGGCTTTGGGGAAAGTTTCTCTGGGCCCTAACACCGCGCTGCCCCCGACTGACAGCGTCTCGCTGCCCCCGACTGACAGCGTCTCGCTGCTCCCGACTGACAGCTGCCCTGATCTGACGACACCGCGCTGCCCCGGTTCATCAATGGTGGCCCGGTGTGCACAGTTCGCCACCTGCTTTGTTCCCGTCGCCGTGGGAGACTCTTCCTCCCCTTTCGTCAGAGTCCTCCTATGGGGACAGGTCATCCTCGGAGGAGGGCGGGACTCTCCAGGAAGCGGCGGAGGAGATGGACATTGCGAGGGGGACGTTTGTTTTTGTTGTTTTGGGGACGTCAGGAGCCATCCCTTAAGGGGGGGGTGGGGTTCTGTCACGGTTTGCATTCCTGCCTCCCCGTGTCCACAGCTCTCGCCCAGGTAGCAACGCCCCCTTATATCATTCCACATTCCTGTCTCCTCGCTCCCACTACACACTACCGGGTAGCCACGTCAGAGAACCAGCGTCTTGTTCCATGCCAGAGAACCAGAGAACCAGCGTCTTGTTCCATGTCAGAGAACCAGAGAACCAGCGTCTTGTTCCATGTCAGAGAACCAGAGAACCAGTGTCTTGTTCCATGTCAGAGAACCAGAGAACCAGCGTCTTGTTTCATGTCAGAGAACCAGAGAACCAGCATCTTGTTCCATGTCAGAGAACCAGAGAACCAGAGAACCAGCGTCTTGTTCCATGTCAGAGAACCAGAGAACCAGAGAACCAGCATCTTGTTTCATGTCAGAGAACCAGAGAACCAGCGTCTTGTTCCATGTCAGAGAACCAGAGAACCAGCGTCTTGTTCCATGTCAGAGAACCAGAGAACCAGCATCTTGTTCCATGTCAGAGAACCAGAGAACCAGCGTCTTGTTCCATGTCAGAGAACCAGCGTCTTGTTCCATGTCAGAGAACCAGAGAACCAGCGTCTTGTTCCATGTCAGAGAACCAGAGAACCAGCGTCTTGTTTCATGTCAGAGAACCAGAGAACCAGAGAACCAGCGTCTTGTTCCATGTCAGAGAACCAGAGAACCAGCGTCTTGTTCCATGTCAGAGAACCAGCGTCTTGTTCCATGTCAGAGAACCAGAGAACCAGAGAACCAGCGTCTTGTTCCATGTCAGAGAACCAGAGAACCAGCATCTTGTTCCATGTCAGAGAACCAGAGAACCAGCATCTTGTTCCATGTCAGAGAACCAGCATCTTGTTTCCACATCTTGGCCCTCCATTGTCAGGTATTTTGTTATTTGGTCTTTTGCTTTAATCTTTTCCCTCATCTAAGTGATGTTTCTGTTGTACTTTAAAGACTCTTTATTTTGATATTTTTGTCTCGTGTCGTGCATGTGGGGTCCATAGTTCGGTACAGACATGATGTAGTCCGCCACTGTTGTTGCTGTGCTTGAAGTTGGCGCTAGTGTTGCTGGGAAAGCAGAGACGTATCCAGACGTAAACAGTGACGTAAGACGTGGCTCTCTAGTCGGTGGAAACGCAAACCGGTTCTTAGCCGGTTCACCAGTTGAACCAACTGGCGAACCGGCTCCTCTAGCAACAGCCCAGAGCTAGAACTAGGTTTGCGCCGGTGGAACAATGTCAAGCGCGCCTGACGAGATGCCGAGGGGAGCGCTCCGCGGCTACGGGGGTTTAACTCTGAGTTCAGCGAGCTGTACCCTGACTGGGCCACACTGGCTCAAAGGGCCTGTTTTCTGCCCGTGCCAGAAGAGAGGGGCTTCTCCCTGCAGAATCGTGATATTGTATTGCAAGCTGCAAAGACACCTCGGACACATTTAATTTCAGGACTTTGCCGCAATGAAAATAAGGACAAAGTAAAAACTTACCTGGTAGCCTACAGGGTTAATTTGACGCCATGGAGCCTTTTGTTAAAACGAGCTACGGATGTAACAGGTGTTTTGTAATAGCCTAGCGTTTGCTTGATCATTCCTGTTCGTTTTGCTTAATGGTTTCTGTTGTTCATTAAATAGGTTGTTTTCATTATTTTGTCAAACTAGGTGTACATTAAAGTTGCGTTTGTAACATAGACTGTTATTGAAACATGACAGTAAGTTTACAATTTGTCCAGTAAAATACATGATTTTCAGACACTTGACCTGCAAGAAAAAATCCTAGCGGAAACCCTGGTAAAGACACCAGTAGAGAGACACACATAGAGACACCAGTAGAGAGACCAGTAGAGACACACATAGAGACACCAGTAGAGAGACACACGTAGAGACACACATAGAGACACCAGTAGAGACACCAGTAGAGACACCAGTAGAGAGACACACAGAGACACCAGTAGAGAGACCAGTAGAGACACACATATAGACACCAGTAGAGACACACATATAGACACCAGTAGAGAGACACACATAGAGACACCAGTAGAGACACCAGTAGAGACACACATAGAGACACCAGTAGAGAGACCAGTAGAGACACACATAGAGACACCAGTAGAGAGACACGTAGAGACACCAGTAGAGACACCAGTAGAGACACCAGTAGAGACACCAGTAGAGACACCAGTAGAGACACACATAGAGACACCAGTAGAGAGACACACATAGAGACACCAGTAGAGACACCAGTAGAGAGACACACATAGAGACACCAGTAGAGAGACACACATAGAGACACCAGTAGAGAGACACATATAGAGACACCAATAGAGACACCAGTAGAGACACCAGTAGAGACACCAGTAGAGACACACGTGGAGACACCAGTAGACACCAGTAGAGACACACATAGAGACACCAGTAGAGAGACACACATAGAGACACCAATAGAGACACCAGTAGAGACACCAGTAGAGAGACACACATAGAGACACACGTGGAGACACCAGTAGAGACACCAGTAGAGAGACACACGTAGAGACACCAGTAGAGACACTAGTAGAGACACCAGTAGAGAGACACACATAGAGACACCAGTAGAGAGACACATAGAGACACCAGTAGAGAGACACACATAGAGACACCAGTAGAGACACACATATAGACACCAGTAGAGAGACACACATAGAGACACCAATAGAGACACACGTGGAGACACCAGTAGAGACACCAGTATAGAGACACATGTAGAGACACCAGTAGAGACACCAGTAGAGACACCAGTAGAGACACATGTAGAGACACCAGTAGAGACACCAGTAAAGACACCAGTAGAGACACCAGTAGACACCAGTAGAGACACCAGTAGAGACACCATTAGAGACACCAGTAGAGACACCAGTAGAGACACATGTAGAGACACCAGTAGAGACACCAGTAGAGACACCAGTAGAGACACCAGTAAAGACACCAGTAGAGACACCAGTAGACACCAGTAGAGACACATGTAGAGACACCAGTAGAGACACCAGTAGAGACACCAGTAGAGACACCAGTAAAGACACCTGTAACACTAGCTTATTAACTAGACAAGGTATCTATATATGGGTTTGGGCCAGATCAGAAGAAACCAAGTTCGCCTCGGAAGAGAGATGGTCTGCACAAGAATGAAGCACTGACAACAGATCTATGTTTTGAAGGTAAGGAAATGTGTTTCTCTTTCCAGTTCTTCCTTACCTTCTTTGGTTTATTTTCTTTCCACAAGTCAGGATAATACACTGTACAATGAATTAAACAAAATGAATGAATATGTACCAAAACACCCTGGGTCTGATGCCCAAACCTTCCCTGGTTCCACTACTTTAGTTATTATTTTAATTATATCTACTCACTGTTTTAATTATTATCTATATACTATTTTAATTATTATCTATTTACTGTTTTAATTATTATCTATATACTATTTTAATTATTATCTATATACTATTTTAATTATTATCTATATGCTATTTCAATATTATAACTTAAACTAACTGGATTAGCTAATTCTAGGAACCAGGACTCTTAATATTTGAAAGAAGACCCTTATATCCAAACCATCTCAAATCAAAAGCTCTGTTAACACAAAAGCAATAAAACAAACAAAATGGTTTCCCTGAGCAGTGTACTTAACAAAGAACCTGAATCCTATTACAACTTAGTTATCTCTATCCATTTACACACAACGACTTCACTCATTCCATGAATGGTGGTCAAACTCTGTCCATGTGTTCAGGGAACTTGGTGTCCGTGGCCCTTTAAATCAGTTCAGTGATACGAATCCGTCCTGGGAAACGTGTCGTTGAGTGCGCTTATCCTACCGCTCTGTAGAAGGCGCGGTTTAACTCTGTCCTTGTTCACTTCACAGGTCGTTCTCGTGGGAGGCTCGCCAGCCTGTCCGCCGCCGATGCAGTCCAAAGGAACCAGCAGACGAACAGACGAATCCAGGATCCAAATCGATCCAACACAAAACCCAGCCTTGCAATACAAAACCATACGTGCATATCAACGTCTCATTCAATAAAGTGCATTTACAACCTGTACCTGGGTTCAACTCTTTTCATTATGTCATGCATCACATGGCTGTATAGCGGCCCCTCGTGCTTTTGAGGAACAATGTTGCGACATTCCAACTATCGTTATACCGCACATTACACTCAATTATCATGTTACCACAACTTTCTAATACACATTTCTCTTGTTTGAGACTCACCAAGGATTTATCTGATGCTAACTAGCAACCGTCTCGACGAGTGTGTGCTGAATCCCTTCGCACACTTCTCACAATATCCACAAAGGTTCTTCTTTCTAATTCAATTCAGGATATCATACCAGTATTCTCTCTTCTATCAGTAATCTGAGGATAGTTATCATATACCAACGGGACGATGTCTTAAACATCCACACCTCATGTCATTCCTGACTCGACCAAGGAAAATCTGGTATTGACCGGAGTTCACGGTAAACGTAGGAGGCGGGCCTAACGCTCTGATTGGTCAAATCTCATTTCAATGTTAGAGATAAGTTTTGGAGTCATTGGAGCTCTAGTAACCAGGGGTTACACACCAGTAGAGACACCAGTAGACACCAGTAGAGACACCAGTAGAGACACTAGTAGAGACACAGGTAGAGACAACAGTAGACACCAGTAGAGACACCAGTAGAGACACCAGTAGACACCAGTAGAGACACCAGTAGAGACACCAGTAGAGACACATGTAGAGACAACAGTAGACACCAGTAGAGACACAGGTAGAGACAACAGTAGACACCAGTAGAGACACTAGTAGAGACACCAGTAGAGGCACTAATAGAGACACCAGTAGAGACACCAGTGTATATTTCCCGTCGCTGACCTCCTCCGCCTCCACACTATCATCACAGCACACATTAGTGCTGAGCTGAAAGGAGAGCAAAGAAGCTCTCATAATGCTGAGTGGAGGCCTGGCTCGCTCCAAGGGCAGAGAGAGGGAGAGCCTGTCAGAGCGGCTTCTCAAGTGATGGGACGTGTAAAGCTTGGACGGCTCTGAGAAGGATGAGCCTCTTGTCGCCGGGCAGGTCAGGTCGTGTTTAATCAGCGGAGGAGGAGGAGGAGGAGGAGGAGGAGGAGGAGGAGGAGGAGGGATGAAGGGAAGATGGTTTTCAGCCAATGGGTGCAGAGCTTTGTATATGTGGTGCTGAAGAGAGCCAAGGCAACCATCAACCAATTCACACGCTGTTCAAAGTGTTAGTATAAAACATGAAAGGATATCTTAGCCGCTGTTCAACCTTATCTCCATCTTATCTCCATCTTATCTCCATCTTATCTCCATCTTATCTCCATCCATCTGCTTGAGGGCTCTGTGTGAACACTGCCTGCAGCTGCTGCTGATGCTCCGATGTCATCCAAAGAGATTAAAGGTTGTCTTTGGTCCCCAAATTAACACAAACACAGGAAGACACACTCACACACCAAATGAAGACAGACCACGCCCCCCCCCCCCCCCCATTGCCCCCCCCCCCCTCTTTGAAGAAAACAAGTGAGGAACACGCTTGTTGCCAAGCAACAGCAATACTCTATGTATTCATCGACTGAAAGGAGAGAAGGAGAGGAGGTGAGGAGGCAGGGAAGGAGAGGAGGTGAGGAGGCAGGGAAGGAGAGGGGGTGAGGAGGCAGGGAAGGAGAGAAGGTGAGGAGGCAGGGAAGGAGAAGACAGGTGATGGATGAGATGAGGAGAGGAACTAGGGGAGAGGTTAGGAGGACATGACTTGAAGTGGATCCTAGAGCAAAATGTCCCCTATATAGATAACCCCTAACCCCTACCTGTAGCATCCTAGAGCAAGATGTCTCCTATATAGATAACCTCTAACCCCTACCTGTAGCATCCTAGAGCAAGATGTCTCCTAACCCCTTCATGTAGGATTCTGTATCTAATTGTAAGATTTACCAAAAGTAACTTACTAATTAACAACCATTGATGACAGACCTTAGTTCCTCCAAACTGAGTGTTGAAGTGTTGAAAACATCTGATGGACGTTGAAACAGGGCGTGTCTGTTCCAAACTGGAACAACTTGTGAGAGAGGAGCCTGACAGATCCAGACACAAACCTGCAGCTACCAGTACATCTATATATAGATATATCTATATCTATATATAGATAGATATATATATATCACCCAGCCATCAAATCCTTTAAATCTTTATTTAAAGTGGACTACAAACGTCCAACAGACATGAGGACATAGAATGTAGTTCAGTTAGACGGGTATCAGACGTTATCAGACTTACACTCACACACACACACACGCACGCACGCACGCACGCACGCACGCACGCACGCACGCACGCACGCACGCACGCACGCACGCACGCACGCACGCACGCACGCACGCACGCACGCACGCACGCACGCACGCACGCACGCACGCACGCACGCACGCACGCACGCACACACACACACACACACACACACACACACACACACACACACACACCACACACACACACACACACACACACACACACACACACACACACACACACACACACACACACACACACACACACACACAGGGGGCCTAGCTGGTTGTGTGTGTGTGTGTGTGTGTGTGTGTGTGTGTGTGTGTGTGTGACCATTTGCCCACCCATACACTTCAAATTCTGTTAATCATGTTATATTTCATGTTATTTTTATGTTTTACATCCATATTGCAGCCTTTTAATTGTTGTGTTTAGTAGTTTAGTATATCTCTCTCATCCATGTGAGATAATCACAGATCAGAAGGAATGCAGCAGGCTCTGATTGGTCCTCTCTGCTGGGTGAGACTCTGATTGGTCCTCTCTGCTGGGTGAGACTCTGATTGGTCCTCTCTGCTGGGTGAGACTCAGATTGAGTCAAAGCCATCTCTTAGGATTAAACAGCACAGTGACCAAGATCACACACACATTGCTTGGTGTTTAATCCCCTAGGGGAAAGGAGGGTGGTGTGTGTGTGTGTGTGTGTGTGTGTGTGTGTGTGTGTGTGTGTGTGTGTGTATGTATGTGACTCAGATACCAACACAAGGGTAAAGCTATCATGACTGACAGCTGTCAATCATGTGTGTTTAAATGGGTAATAAAGGGGAGGAGGGGGAGGAGGGCTAAAGAAGAGGATGATGACTCTGATCTGAATCAGCTGGTAAACCTAAACCTACAGTGATGCTTCAGTCTCTCTCCACCGGGAGGTGATAGAGAGAGAGGAGGAGGGAGGAGGAGGTGATACAGAGAGAAGAGGAGAGAGGAGGAGGGAGGAGGAGGTGATACAGAGAGAGGAGGAGAGAGGGGGAGGGAGGAGGAGGTGATACAGAGAGAGGAGGAGGCAGGAGGAGGTGATAAGGACAGAGAGGGGGAGGGAGGAGGTGTAGAGAGAGAGGCGGTGGTATAGAGAGAGAGGAGGTGGTAGAGAGAGGGGGAGGGAGGAGGTTGGAGGCAATGGAGCAGAACTTTGACTGTTCTCCCCTCCTCTCTCCTCCCCCTCTCTCTCATCTTCCCTCCTTCGATCTTCCTCTCCTCCTCCCCCTCCCCTCTGTATCTCCCCTTCCCTCTCCTTAAAGATTAAAGGTTATTTTAGTTCAAGTCCAGCCCAGGGTGATAAACTGATCATCATTCAGCATACAAACGCTTTGTTTCCATTGGATCAAACGCTCTCCAGTTCACTTCAGACACACTTTAGAACAGACTTCTGTCTCCAGCAATGAAGTGAAACACAGTCAGTCTCTCTCTCTCACACACGTATACAGTCAGTATGAATATTTGATCAGCAGGTATACAGGGTCTAAGATATACTTTGTATATTTTCTCTCTTTGTTTTGATCAGCTGTACACAACACAATGTATGTAGGTGGCTGATGAGGTGAACACCACTAGCTATCACCCCTTAATACACAGAGGCTGTGAAGGAGTCATGTGCTTTGATTGGAGAGGACCACAAACTGAACCAGACGCTAGAGGGGATCCAGTGTGGTCAGGATCAAAGGACAATCCTACTGCCAGCTACTATCACCTACTACCATCATCTCCATCACCACCTTAACCATCATCTCTATCACCACCTTAACCATCATCTCCATCACCACCTTAACCATCATCTCCACCACCACCACCTTAACCATCATCTCCACCACCACCTTAACCATCATCTCCACCACCACCTTAACCATCATCTCCATCACCACCTTAACCATCATCTCCATCACCACCTTAACCATCATCTCTATCACCACCTTAACCATCATCTCCATCACCACCTTAACCATCATCTCTATCACCACCTTAACCATCATCTCCATCACCACCTTAACCATCATCTCCACCACCACCACCGTAACCATCATCTCCACCACCACCTTAACCATCATCTCCACCACCACCACCTTAACCATCATCTCCATCACCACCTTAACCATCATCTCCATCACCACCTTAACCATCATCTCCATCACCACCTTAACCATCATCTCCATCACCACCTTAACCATCATCTCCACCACCACCTTAACCATCATCTCTATCACCACCACCTTAACCATCATCTCCACCACCACCTTAACCATCATCTCCACCACCACCACCTTAACCATCATCTCCATCACCACCTTAACCATCATCTCCATCACCACCTTAACCATCATCTCTATCACCACCACCTTAACCATCATCTCCACCACCACCTTAACCATCATCTCCACCACCACCACCTTAACCATCATCTCCATCACCACCTTAACCATCATCTCCATCACCACCTTAACCATCATCTCCATCACCACCTTAACCATCATCTCCATCACCACCTTAACCATCATCTCCACCAACACCACCTTTACCATCATCTCATCCACCACCTTAACCATCATCTCCACCATCACCTTAACCATCATCTCCACCATCACCTTAACCATCATCTCCACCCCCACCACCTTAACCACCACCTTAACCATCATCTCCATCACCACCATAACCATCATCAGCACCACCTTAACCATCATCTCCACCATCACCACCATAACCATCATCAGCACCACCTTAACCATCATCTCCACCACCACCATCTTAACCATCATCTCCACCACCACCACCTTAACCATCATCTCCACCACCACCTTAACCATCATCTCCATCACCACCTTAACCATCATCTCCATCACCACCTTAACCATCATCTCCATCACCACCTTAACCATCATCTCCACCACCACCACCTTAACCATCATCTCCACCACCACCACCTTAACCATCATCTCCACCACCACCTTTACCATCATCTCATCCACCACCTTAACCATCATCTCCACCACCACCACCTTAACCACCACCTTAACCATCATCTCCACCACCACCTTAACCATCATCTCCACCAACACCACCTTCACCATCATCTCATCCACCACCTTAACCATCATATCCACCACCACCACCTTAACAACCACCTTAACCATCATCTCCTCCACCACCACCATCTCCACCACCACCTTAACCATCATCTCCATCACCACCTTAACCATCATCTCCATCACCACCTTAACCATCATCTCCACCACCACCATCTTAACCATCATCTCCACCACCACCACCTTAACCATCATCTCCACCACCACCTTAACCATCATCTCCATCACCACCTTAACCATCATCTCCATCACCACCTTAACCATCATCTCCATCACCACCTTAACCATCATCTCCACCACCACCACCTTAACCATCATCTCCACCACCACCACCTTAACCATCATCTCCACCACCACCACCTTTACCATCATCTCATCCACCACCTTAACCATCATCTCCACCACCACCACCTTAACCATCATCTCCACCACCACCTTAACCATCATCTCCACCAACACCACCTTCACCATCATCTCATCCTCCACCTTAACCATCATCTCCACCACCACCACCTTAACAACCACCTTAACCATCATCTCCTCCACCACCACCATCTCCACCACCACCTTAACCATCATCTCCATCACCACCTTAACCATCATCTCCATCACCACCTTAACCATCATCTCCATCACCACCTTAACCATCATCTCCATCACCACCTTAACCATCATCTCCATCACCACCACCTTAACCATCATCTCCACCACCACCTTAACCATCATCTCCATCACCACCTTAACCATCATCTCCATCACCACCTTAACCATCATCTCCTCCACCACCACTTTAACCATCATCTCCACCACCACCATAACCATCATCTCCACCACCAACTTAACCATCATCTCCTCCACCACCTTAACCATCATCTCCACCACCACCTTAACCATCATCTCCACCACCACCACTTTAACCATCATCTCCACCACCACCTTAGCCATCATCTCCACCACCACCTTAACCATCATCTCCTCCACCACCTTAACCATCATCTCCACCACCACCACCTTAACCATCATCTCCACCACCACCTTAACCATCATCTCCTCCACCACCTTAACCATCATCTCCACCACCACCACCTTAACCATCATCTCCACCACCACCTTAACCATCATCTCCTCCACCACCTTAACCATCATCTCCACCACCACCACCTTAACCATCATCTCCACCACCTTAACCATCATCTCCACCACCTTAACCATCTCCTCCACCACCTTAACCATCATCTCCACCACCTTAACCATCATCTCCACCACCACCTTAACCATCATCTCCACCACCACCTTAACCATCATCTCCACCACCACCTTAACCATCATCTCCACCACCTAACCATCATCTCCACCACCTTAACCATCATCTCCACCACCACCTTAACCATCATCTCCACCACCTTAACCATCATCTCCACCACCTTAACCATCATCTCCACCACCACCTTAACCATCATCTCCACCACCTTAACCATCATCTCCACCACCACCACCTTAACCATCATCTCCACACCACCACCTTAACCATCATCTCCACCACCACCTTAACCATCATCTCCAACACCACCACCTTAACCATCATCTCCACCACCACCTTAACCATCATCTCCACCACCTTAACCATCATCTCCATCACCTTAACCATCATCTCCACCACCTTAACCATCATCTCCACCATCACCTTAACCATCATCTCCACCACCTTAACCATCATCTCCACCACCTTAACCATCATCTCCACCACCACCTTAACCATCATCTCCACCACCACCTTAACCATCATCTCCACCACCACCTTAACCATCATCTCCACCACCACCTTAACCATCATCTCCATCACCACCTTAACCATCATCTCCACCACTACCACCTTAACCATCATCTCCACCACTACCACCTTAACCATCATCTCCACCACCACCTTAACCATCATCTCCATCACCACCTTAACAATCATCTCCTCCACCTTAACCATCATCTCCACCACCTTAACCATCATCTCCACCACCACCTTAACCATCATCTCCACCACCACCTTAACCATCATCTCCACCACCACCTTAACCATCATGTGTGTCTTCGTGGTCGTGCTGTCTTCGTGGTCCAGAGTTCAGAGAGATGACAGCTGAGGGGAAGAAGCTTTTCCTAAGCCTGCTTGACTTGGAACAGAGGTTTCTGGATGTGAGCCGGGGTCGGGGACAGGCAGGTGATCAGGAACCAGGCAGGGACAGGCAGAGGCAGGCAGGTCCGTGGCGGGCAGGTCTGAGGAGGGCAGGTCTGAGGAGGGCAGGTCTGAGGAGGGCAGGTCCGGGGCGGGCAGGTCTGAGGAGGGCAGGTCCGGGGCGGGCAGGTCTGAGGAGGGCAGGTCCGGGGCGGGCAGGTCTGAGGAGGGCAGGTCCGGGGCTGGCAGGTCTGAGGAGGGCAGGGTCGGCAACGGGAATCAGTCCGGGTAAATGCTGGAGTCTGTGTCATCAGGAACAATCTGGTATGAGTGTGCGGGGGTAGGTTTAAATAGGCTCCAAGAACTGAACCATTGTTCAGGTAAAAGTACAAAAAGGTAAAGTACCATCAGTTCAGGTAAAAGTACAATAAGTTGAGCATAATTTAATAAGTTAAGCTAAAAGTTCAATAAGTTGTCTAACAATAGAACACTCGGTAACAGGAGCTCACCTCATCTCTTGGAGACCAACTTGTAGTCCATGTCTTTGTCTGAAGGTCTGGACTCTTCCTCTCATCTCCAGAGTCTAAAGACTCTCTTACTTTAGTGAAACACAAACCAGCAGTAATCTGCCTACCTCTGCAGCACATGGTCTGGGGATGACTGGACTGGATGAAAACAGGCAGCAATAGAACATCTGCTCCAGTCTCCAGTCCAGCTTTGATTTGTGTTGTAGCCATTCTAGACTATTTAATATCTTAAATATCAGAATATCTTAAAGATATATTTTGAGTACTAGTTGAAAGTATGATTTATTGAATATATTATTTAAAATGAACCTGATTGTGTGACGTCATGCTCCACCTGTCGTGGGCGGGGCCTATGAGTCCTTAAAGAAACAAAGCAAATGATTGTTTGCGGGTTAGATGGAGGAGAAGAGACAGTTACATACCTCAGACCTCAGACCTCCTCACCTAACCTCAGACCTCCTCACCTAACCTCAGACCTCCTCACCTAACCTCAGACCTCCTCACCTAACCTCAGACCTCCTCACCTAACCTCAGACCTCCTCACCTAACCTCAGACCTCCTCACCTAACCTCAGACCTCCTCACCTAACCTCAGACCTCCTCACCTAGCCTCAGACCTCCTCACCTAACCTAACCTCAGACCTCCTCACCTAACCTCAGACCTTCTCACCTAACCTCAGACCTCCTCACCTAGCCTCAGACCTCCTCACCTAACCTCAGACCTCCTCACCTAACCTAACCTCAGACCTCCTCACCTAACCTCAGACCTCCTCACCTAACCTCAGACCTCCTCACCTAACCTCAGACCTCCTCACCTAACCTCAGACCTCCTCACCTAACCTAACCTCAGACCTCCTCACCTAACCTCAGACCTCCTCACCTAACCTCAGACCTCCTCACCTAACCTCAGACCTCCTCACCTAACCTCAGACCTCCTCACCTAACCTAACCTCAGACCTCCTCACCTAACCTCAGACCTCCTCACCTAACCTAACCTCAGACCTCCTCACCTAACCTCAGACCTCCTCACCTAACCTCAGACCTCCTCACCTAACCTCAGACCTCCTCACCTAACCTCAGACCTCCTCACCTAACCTCAGACCTCCTCACCTAACCTCAGACCTCCTCACCTAACCTCAGACCTCCTCACCTAACCTCAGACCTCCTCACCTAACCTCAGACCTCCTCACCTAACCTCAGACCTCACCTCCTCACCTAACCTCAGACCTCCTCACCTAACCTCAGACCTCCTCACCTAACCTCAGACCCAGGATCAGCCGTTACAATTTGATTTAGATTTAATTTATAGAATAAAGAGTAGCGATGTCCCTGTGTGTGTGGTGTGTGTGTGTGTGTGTGTGTGTGTGTGTGTGTGTGTGTGTGTGTGTGTGTGTGTGTGTGAGCCCTGCGGGAGGACAACACATACAGACTGGTTCTCCTTTATCTGCTCCTTCCTCTCCTCCTCTGTTCTCTTATTCATGAGCTCCTCATGAGCCCCCCCAGTGAAATCAGGTCAACCAAATCCCTTCACATCCTTAACTTGTGTATTTAACTGGAGAAAAAGCACTTCAGAAGGAAGGAGAGTTCTCAGTGCTGAACACTGGAGCCAGATAGCCATCACACACACACACACACACGCGCATGCATGCACGCACGGACGCACGCACACAGACACACACACACGCGCGCAAGCACACGCCCGCACACGCACACACATAATATATACAGCTGTAATTCTGCACCTAAAATCTACCAAATCATAATCTCACCAGGGTCCTCAAGCACTAGAGCCCTCTTCACAGTCATCCTGGAATTGACCTGGTGAACACCAAGACACGGGTTTAATGACCTGGCTAATGTCAATTATCATCATACAAATTGAAAACTATAAAACAGTTTGAGAGCTGACGCCATCCAGCAGAGAACGCGTATTATTCTGTTCAGACTGGTGCCTTGTCCTGCAGGAGTCTCCTCAGGACCCCTGCTGTAGTGCCGCAGCGTCTCCTCAGACCATCGCTGCTCACACTCAATCACACCGTTGGTACGACAACAGAGATGTGACAAAAACAAGTTTGGCTGTTAATAATCTTTTGGCTACGGGACTTTGGCACACTTTTAACAACCTAAATATGCAGAAAGTCACAGATAAATGATGAACTAAACAAAAATAATAATTTGGTGTTTGTCAAAGTATAACTTTGTAAGATAAAGTACTGGTGGCTCAGACAGCTAACTTTGATAATAGAAAGGGATCAGAAAACAGGAGGCGCTAGAAGAGAGTGCCGCCTTGTTCAAGTGAAGTCATCATCTATCCCCATAGACACCAATCCAGGCCAATAGGGGGCAGTGTTACGGATGGTTTACAATTGGCCTTAGAAAACATGAAGTGACACACATGAGAAGGGAAAGAATAAGCTGCAGAAGAATCTAAATGTCACAGAAATAACCTGCTAGCATTTAGCGCTCACAGCAGGGAGGCTACAATTGTCTGCTGGGAGACAGACATCATTTATCTTAAACTCACAGTGGCTTTGAGTTGCTGTTAAATTAATGAATTATGGAACTAAATTCCTGATGCCACCGCTAACCTTCCACCAACCTCTCACATGCACGCTCCTGGAGAACCACATATCTGCACTCACACACCCATGATATTGCACGACGGGAGCTAGCTAACAACATTAATACATGGATCTCATTTTCCGATCATTTTAGGTCTAACTGACTAATGTGGACCCGTATTTTTTAATTGGTCCAGTATTGAGTGAAACATCTGCAATGTAACCCTTTGGGGTAAAAGGACCCTGTCAATGAACTCTGAAAGTGAGATTGAAAGAAATAAAAAAATGTCTTTACCTTTAGTGATCTGGTTGTTATTGTTATTGTGTCCAACCAAGTGTGGCTGGAGGAGAAGTCTCACTATCAAAAGCTTATATTGTCCTTGTTCAAATTTGACAAGGGTAAAATCTTTAAGATAGCGCTAAGTTAAGCTTTCTGTAGTCAAGCACAACAAACTCCTGCTGGAACTCCTCTCTCCAACTACCACTCATGTTCCCACCGTTCTCTTCCTGCAACAACTCAACCCTCACGAGATCCTCCTGTACTCATCCTTACTACGGAGGGTAGATAGAGAAGAGTTAGATAACAGCGCTCCTCCAGTCCCAGGGCTGTTCCATAACCGCCAGCTGCAAGCTACATATATCAATAGACCAGTGGAGGCTGGTGGTGTTAAAGTAGGGGAGGAGGAAGGGGCTCTGGGTGAAGCTTGGTGTAGCTTTGTGGAGGGTGGGGTGGTGAAGTAGGGGAGGAGGAAGGGGCTCTGGGTGAAGCCTGGTGTAGCTTGGTGGAGGGTGGGGTGGTGAAGTAGGGGAGGAGGAAGGGGCTCTGGGTGAAGCTTGGTGTAGCTTGGTGGAGGGTGGGGTGGTGAAGTAGGGGAGGAGGAAGGGGCTCTGGGTGAAGCCTGGTGTAGTTTGGTGGTGAAGGTACAATAGCTAATAAAGTGTTCTTAGTTTTTCTTTCTTAGTTTGTCTTTTTCTTAGAAGCTGAATTTAAGAAAATAGTCCAAATAAAATTTTGCTCTGTTTTTTTGTCTAGGATAGGCTAGACTAGAATTTTCCTTTATCTGGGAGTAAGCACTGATTACATTTTAATTTTCATAGATGAATCTGTTCAATTGATGTGTATTTATATTTCTTTTGCAAGTTTATTTTTCTTTTAGGCAGGATGGTCCTCCCTTTCCTCAATGGACGAGCCTCCTCGGCAATAAACATGAATTTCTGGAGTTTGGTGAACACTTATATTTAGTGTAGTATATTTAGTGTCTAAACCTAAAGCCACTCAGGGCTGCGGAGACGGGCACCTAACTGACACGCTCGAGGTCACTGCTATTGTGTCGTGAAATA
This sequence comes from Muraenolepis orangiensis, assembly GCA_027704905.1. NCBI lineage: Eukaryota > Metazoa > Chordata > Actinopteri > Gadiformes > Muraenolepididae > Muraenolepis > Muraenolepis orangiensis. Next base: position 26,597,316 of record CM051013.1, on the reverse strand, counting down.
TTAAAGTCCACACCAGTGTTTCTTGACTTTGACTGAAAGTTTGTTAAACCCTCTTTTGCTGAGTGCAAGAATCCATAATACAGCCCATTAATCTCCATAAAGACAAGTCCAAATATTTCACCACAGCACATTAATGCCCCAAAGTCAAGAACTACAGACCCGTTTTCGTTCTGCCTCTCTTATCCAAAACTCTCGAGCCATCTCTCAGCATTGGACACTGTGAACCACCTCCACCCTCTCCTCTCCTCTCCACCCTTGAGGGGATAGTTTAGTCTCAGGCTCTGCTCTCTCATTGTTTTCATTCTACATGATGGGTCGCTCCTACCAGGTGGCTCTGTATGTGTCATGTCTCTGTCGGAATAGACTACTAGACTAATAGGAATAGGACTACCTGGGTCCTCTTCTCTTCTCCCTCTAATAATAATTCAAATTTGTCAGTGTGTCGGATTCACTGCATTTAATCCATCCTAATATTTTAGGAGCATTGTGCAGATATTTTTACAGCGCCCGGGGAGCAGTGTAGGGGGTGCCTTGCTCAAGGGCACTTAGGCAGTAACCTGGTGTTTCGGGGACATTAACTGACAACCTTGTGGCTGCTAAGCCAAGTCCTAACCCATTGAGCTAGTGCCCCCCTCTACAGAACATCTCATGGTTCTGTTGTCAACCCCCATGATCTATCCTACCACTGCTATGCTGATGACACCCAACTAATCTTATTGTTTCCCCCCTCTGACACGCATGCAAACAACAAACAAATCGTGAGGATTGAATCCTCTTTATTGGTCACATACATGAAGACATACAGTGAAATGTGTTCTCTGCATTTAACCCATCCTAATGTTGTATTAGGAGCAGTGGGCAGCTATTCATACAGCGCCCGGGGAGCAGTTAGGGTTAGGGTCTTCCTCAAGGACACCTCGACAGTTTTTGCTCGGAGGAGCCGGGGATCGAACCAGCAACCTTCCGGTTGTGAGGCGACCGCTCTACCTCCTGAGCTAGACTGCCGCCATGCCTGTCTGTCTGCATGCCTGGCAGACAGACCCTGGTGGTCGCTGAGTAGTGAAAATAACAGCTCCTTCCTACTTTCAGGCAATGGCCAAGCCTTACATCCCTGCCCGTCCACTCCACTCTGCTACTTCGGGGGGTTTGCTTACAAACGCACTTTTGACTTCTTGTGACGAGTTGCTCTCTTACCTACCTTTGTTGAACACACTATTGTAAGTCTCTTTGGACAAAAGTGATTGCTAAATGACTGTAATGTAATATAATTAAATGTACACCCTCTCTGTCACCTGAGTGGAAGTTTCTAGCTATTTTATGTCTCGTTGTGCCCAAAGCCCAACGGTGAAGCCTACTGGACACACAAGTGTGCATACATGTTCATAAATAATCAAATGGCTCTTACATTTAACCTCCTGTCGTAACAAGGCAGGTGGTTGGTACTCCATTTTGTCCATTATCATAACTTTAATTAATCTGAAGAGCGGTCTCTCTACAGACGCGGTGGAAGCATAGACTGGTAGCATGTCCAATTTAGATGTGTTAGGGAGAGAGTTATGTTGCCAGTAGGGGGCATTCATGTGCTATTTTGTTGCTTGTGATTTGCCGTAGTGCAGCCTGTTTGACCCTCCACAGCCACCGTAGGTTATGTTCCGTTTTGTGTTTCAAAAGTAAGGAGGTTTCCCGAGCGCTGTACTTCTGCAAATACTTAATATAATACTGTTTACTTTTATTTGTATTTAACAAGTCAGGTTTGTGTGTTGAGCTACTCTATGGGCGAGCTAGTTGCACGTGGCATCGCTAACTCGGTTAGCGATGTTTTGTGTTTCGAAGACAATAAATGAGGCTCTGCCTCAACTACCATTGGAGTCCTGTTCCCTGTCTATCCTCCTGGCCCTGGTACACATCAACCCATAACACAACGCAGAGTCATTGCTGGGGCTCGCCGCCTGAGAGACAAGGTTACAGATGTATAGATCCATAAGGTCAGGAAGGGTTGGACAGCAGGCAGGCTATTGGGGCTCAAACCCACAACCTTCTGGCCTTTTTTCATTTGTGTTGTCATGCTGTCCTAAACACAAACAGAGAAATAATTCCTCATGACGGCAGAATCTTTCATCTGTCTGGCTACTAAACCACTGGGAGACCTACTGCAGTCCCCTCATCTCATGGGGGGTCAGGACACGATCCCCGGCCACAGGAACATCATGTCTCTGAATTCACTGTCAATCACTCTCCATTAAAGCGTCTGCTAAATTACTCAATGGTATCTCCCTCTCCCTCTCCTGTCTTATCTTCTCAGGGACTCTGGAACTTGGTCTGCATAAATACAGTTCTATTGGCTCCAACAGCTCAAGTTGACAGTGTGACTAGACATGGTGAGTTCAGACTGTCTGTGTGTACTGTGGTTAATCACTTAATGTCACCCTGGCAGGATGTATGTGGTAACTGGGCCCTGGGCTGGAGCCCCACCAGACCATCCCTGATCTCTGAGCACATTTCAGTCTCTGGCTGGTGATCAGTCTCTCCTCCATCCCCTTGGAACTGACTATCAGACCACAAAAAGTGGACATTTTAGTTCATAATGAATGAGCCTTAACTCATGGCCGGGCCGTCTCAGGCCCTCTCTCAGTGGACCCAACGCTGTTTCAGGTCATTCTAAGCAGCTAGAGAGGTTAATTAGTTACACAACCTCTCATTATAATACGACTATTGATAACTTTGATCTCTTCTTTGGGTGTGTTACAAAACGGAGCTGTTTGGAATTGAGACAGCTGAGGAGTCATTAAAAAATAATTATTTAATGGGCGGAGGTCTAATGACCGTCCAAAAACCTCCAATGTACTTCTTGTGTAGGATACCCAGATTACATTCCAAAATGATTTTCGCTGTACTGTACTTGTGCTGTTCAATGACAATACATTTGAATCTAATCTAATCTAATCAGAGGCAGCTCCTTCAGGGGCCACTTGAGGCTGCTTCTGGAGGTTAGATATCAGGACAGTGGGTACAATGGAGCTCAAGGAGATCATCTGGAGATCGACTACTCTCCTCTTCTGCCTCACAGGTATTTATGGTAAAAAAAGAAGACAGACAGAGGATCCGACCGCAAGTCAAAATAGTTGATTGTGGAACAGAGTTAATAGCTGAGGCACAACCTCACATTGAATAAAGGCACTGAACTACTGAACTGGAGTGACAACCACAGCCTTCTATGTCTGTAACAACAACCAGCCGTTGTTCTCCATACACACCAGAGGTTCTCCATACAGACCAGACGTTCTCCATACAGACCAGACGTTCTCCATACAGACCAGAGGTTCTCCATACAGACCAGACGTTCTCCATACGCCATACAGACCAGACGTTCTCCATACAGACCAGACGTTCTCCATACAGACCAGACATTCTCCATAAAGATTAGATTCAAATTAGATTAGATTCAAATGTATTATCATTGTACAGCACAAGTACAGTACAGCAAAAATAATTAATGTTGCAGTAAAGTGCATGGTGATATAATATAATATAATATAATATAATATCATTTACAGTTTAAATGTACAGGTTAAAAGACAGTCTAGGTATAAATGTGATATGAGCATAATAATAGCATAATAATAGCATAATAATAGCATAATAATAGCATAATAATAGGAGCACTGTGAGAATCATGAGATGGTCTAACCTGACTGACTGGGGTCTGTTAGTTAGGACGTCTAGTAACCAGTTACAAACTGAGGGGTTGATGTCAAGGTTCTTGGTTTTCATGAGGTCACCAAGTTTGAAGATGAGTTTGGAGGGGATGATGGTGGTGAATGCTGAGCTGAAGTCTATGAACAGCCTTCTCACGTGGGAGTTGCTCTCATCCAGGTGGGAGAGAGCGGAGTGAAGGGCTGAGGAAATGGCGTCCTCCGTGCTCCTGTTCTCACGGTAGGCAAATTTGTATTCATTCAGTGAGGGTGAGAGGCCAGATTTGAGGAGAGCCAGGACCAGCCTCTCAAAGCACTTCATGATGATGGGGGTGAGGCCAACAGGGCGGAAGTCAGTGAGGCTCGCTGCAGAGGAGTGTTTTAGCACTGCCACAATGGAGGCGGTTTTAAAGCACACAGGGACAACTGCCTGAGCTAGTGACAAGTTGAACATGTCAGTAAGGACCTCGGTCAGCTGCTCAGCGCAGTTCCTGAGCACGCCACCGGGGGCGCCATCAGGACCAGCTGCCTTATGCGCATTTGTTCTACTCAGTGCCGCACGCACGTCTGTGGGGGAGAGGGGGAGGGGCTGGTGGTCTGTGGGGGAGAGGGGGAGGGGCTGGTGGTCAATGGGGAGAGTAGCCCTGGTGGGCCTGGGGGAGTTGTTGGAGGGTTTATAATCCGTGATGGCCTGGATGCCCTGCCACATGCGTCGGGGATCGGAATTCAACTTGTGGTCTTCAACCACTTGTTGTGGTTGAGCTTGGCCTGATTGATGCCCTTTTTCAGATTAGCCCTGGCTAAACAGTAGGCCAGTGCATCGCCCAACCTAAGAGCAGCGTCACGTGCCTTTAGGAGTAGGAGGACCTCTCTGTTCATCCACGGCTTCTGGTTGGGGGATGTTGTGATCTGGTTGAGGTGACAGTGTCAATGCTGGAGTTGATATAATCCAAAACAGAGGAGGCATAGGAGTGGATGTCAGTGTGGGAGTCTAGTGTAGACTGGGAGGCAAACAGGCTCCAATCCGTGTGCAGAAATCGGTTCTGCAACTTTGAGTCTGCTCCCTCAGGCCACACTTTGACTGTCCTAACGGTGGGCTTCACACGCTTGATGAGTGGCCTGTACTTAGGCAGCTTGAACAAAGAGACATGATCACTCTGTCCAAGGTGGGGAGGGGGTCGGCTTGGTGAGCATCAGCCTTGTTAACCCTGTAAGGCCCTCAGTTGCAAGGTGACAACATCACTTTTAGCTAGTTTAAAAAAAGTCTGTATATTTCTTTTTCTTTTTTTTAACCCATTTCCATAGTCATAGTCCTGTTGTTCAGCCTCTCAATGCTATTGGATAGTACATCTGTTCATAGGTCCCGCCCTCTGGCCTCTCAATGCTATTGGATAGTACATCTGTTCATAGGTCCCGCCCTCTGGCCTCCAAGTCACACAACTGACCAATCGTCATGCCAGTAACACCTCTTTGTTTCATTGGACTGGATTGGTCAGATGCCAGTAAGTAAAATGCCTTAAATATTGTTTTTGTGATTATTACAATGTGTAGAACATGTATATATTTAGTTATTGTGGAATACATTCATCACATTTGATTTAGAGCTTGTTATGTCTCTGTTGCCATTAAACCACCTTGGGGGAGAGTGGTAGTAGAAATAGCATGTGCACCTTACACATGACATGGGGACATTGCACTTATCATATGCTCACATATGGGAAAGAAAATACTAATAGAAATAGAAAGTCTTTGATAATTCACTATAGCCAAGTTCTAAATGGGTTTTCTCTGTTAAGATTTTGAGTTAAGGCCAGAATTTAATAAATTAATACATTATTTCTGGTAGAATTATTTGAAACTCTATCTATAGCAAACTGTATCTATATCTTATGAGTTTAAAAATAAATAACTTTAACTTATTTAACTTGCTCTGGTTCTGGCAGAAACATGTTTTGAATGTTCATGGATGTTGGTGAATAGTGAATGCATGAATCCTTTTAGTATGATCATGTGTGTAAAGAGATGTAAATGTGTACATTGGGGCACCTTGGGTCTGGGTGAATGGGGCATTCTTTTGTGGCGTAAGTAGGTGTACATGTGGAATGTGTAAATATAATTTGGATGCTTGCTGCAAAGCCAGACATTATTGTGTGGCTGGAATATACATCTGGTTCCTACTAGTACTAGTAGTATAGTTATTTCTACTGCAATATAATAAGCATGTGTATTATTTCTATCTATCTATCTATCTATCTATCTATCTATCTATCTATCTATCTATCTATCTAGCTATCTATCTATCTATCTATCTATCTATCTATCTATCTATCTATCTATCTATCTATCTATCTATCTATCTATTTATTTATTTATTTATTTATTTATTTCTACTTTTTCCATTTCAGAATGCCACCAGCAAGGAGAGGTCCTCAATACAGTGTGCAGGATGTGATTGCTGCCATCCAAAATGGAGAGAGTGATTTTGAGATGGAATCAGACACTGATGCAAGTGATGAAGAAGCAGATGAAGATGCCTGTGGAAAAGTGGACAAAGAAAATCAACAACCCACTGACTGCCCAGCCGATGATTATGTGGACATGGAGCCCCAACCAAAGAAACACACCGTGACCCGTGACCGGTATCGCTGGCTGAAAAAAGATTTGATCAGTCCCAATACTGATTTCTCTGGTCTGGATATTACAGATGATGAGGTCATTTCCCTCCACACACCACTGGAGTACTTCCAGAAATTTGTGTCAGAAGACATGATTCAGGCTCTGACACAAAACACAAATGAGTACAGCTCTCAAACAAATGGAACATCTGTAAACACCAATCCAAAGGAAATTGAGAAATTGATTGGCATGTACCTGAAGATGGGCTTAGTACAGATGTCTGGTGGAGTCCGTATGTATTGGGAGACAGACACACGCTACCCCCCTGTTTCTGATGTGATGTCACGCAACAGATTCCAATCTCTGTTGACATCATTACATTTTGTAAACAACTTGACAGTGTCGGAGACGGAAAAGACAGACAAACTTTGGAAACTGAGACCATGGCTTGATTCATTCAGAGATAAATGCTTGCCGGTCACACCAGAAGAGCACAACTCTGTGGATGAGATGATGATTCCTTTCAAGGGGAAATTCAGCAGAATCAAGCAATATATGCGAGCCAAGCCACACCCATGGGGGTTCAAAGTGTGGGTGAGAGCTGGAATCTCTGGTATGATCTGTGACTTTGATGTGTACCAAGGTAGTGTCAAAGGAATACGAGCCAAATCTGAACTTGGATTGTCAGGTGATGTTGTGATGAAGCTTGCCTCTACACTTCCAGAAGGTCAGAACTACAAGATCTACGCAGACAACTACTTCACCTGTGTCCCATTGGTAGTGAAGCTCCTTGATCGTGGAATTCATTACCTGGGAACAGCCAGGCAGGTACCCCTACCCAACTGTAACCTTGAAGACGACAAGAGCTTGAAGAAAAAGGGGAGAGGAAGCTTTGATAACAGAGTGGAGGGGGAACACAACATCTGTGCTGTCAAATGGTATGACAACACTTGTGTCATCCTTTGCTGGACCAGAACCTGTGCAGAAGATTCAACGCTGGGACAAAGCCAACAAAACCTACATTGAGGTTGAGAGGCCTTACATTGTGGGTGCCTACAACAAATACATGGGAGGTGTGGATTTGTTGGACTCGTTTACAGCCAAATACAAGTTTGCCATGAAATCCCGCCGCTGGTACATGTACATCTTCTGGCACACCATCATCCTCGCTGTGATCAATGCCTGGCTCCTCTACAAGCGGGACTGCAAAGCTCTCAAGATGTCTAGGGAAGAGATCCTGAACAGGAGAGCGTTCCAGGCACAGCATCATCTCTCATCCTGCTGACAATGCATTTCTGCTATTTACCTTTTGCAATATGTTTAAATATTTCAGTGTTTGTAATATTTTTTACTTGTATCTTAATGTATTTCTGACATTTATCTTAATTGATTCTGTTCTAAGCAGGTGAACACAACTCTCCAACCAACCAAACCAACCAGAGGACGACCACCTTCAGGCAATGGGAGCCCAATAACAAGGAGCCCTTTGACTGCTCAGAAGAGAGCATCCTCGGGTGATGGGAGCCCACCCAGAGGCCGTGTGTCCACCACCCCCCACTGGATGTACGCAGGGACCTAATGGCACATTCCCCAATGGAGAGAAGGAGAGGACGCTGCAGACTGCAGTAACGGACACACCAACACGCAGTGCAGCAAGTGGGATGTCCGTCTTTGCTTTTCAGAGGACAAGAACAGTTTTTGGGACTATCATTGGAAATGAACAGAACAAGAATAAAAAGAATGAGGCTAGTAGGCTAGAACATGGCTAAGACACAATTCTGTTTTGTAAATACAATCTTATCCGTTTTTTTTAAAATTATTATTACTATTTTTTTTTTTTTAATAAATGTCTATTCATAAAAAGATATGACTGATGTGTGATTATTATTCATGTTATATACTGTTATGGGGCTAAGTAAGCAATCAACCCTGCAAAATAACCTTTAGTTGTTCTGTATATTTGTTCAGACAATGTGACTACAAATACAGAACTTCTGCTGTCAGCTAAAACCGATGTTGACATGTTACAACATTCCCCTAAAAACTTACCAAAATGTAACATTTTTGAAAACCCTTTCATTTCTGCATCAGAGGCCTCCTACAACAACAGATGTAAGGGCAAAAAATATAATGATAATCCGCAGCCGCAGTTCATCAATTTTGTTCATCAGAGACCGAACGTTGGCGAGAAAAACGCTGGGTAGCGACGGGCGATGTGGGTTAGCTCTTAGCCTAGCACGTAGCCCTCCGCGGCTTCCTCTCCTGTGTTTACGTTTCCTCTGCGGGCGATGGGTCCGGTCAGCCGCCGTGCTGGGCTGAGATTCACCGGAGTTTCCGCGTGGAGTTGAAGATCGCCAATTAAGTTGCCAGAATGATGTAATCCAATTCCAAAAAGATTGTGTCTGGTGTACGTGATGAGAGCAAGACTGTTCTGTGTGAACAGACTAAGAATTATGAGGTATATTACCGCTAATTTGCAAAAGCTGGTCAGACGCTGGGCATCGCGATGTTTACGCGCCGCCATCTTGGACCAGATGACCAGAAGACCAGAAGACCAGATGTTCTCTATACAGACCAGAAGTTCTCCATACAGACCAGAAATTCTCCATACTTTCATCATGTGGATCTTAAAGAGTGACGTCAAATAGAGATTACACAGGAAAATGATTTTCATACAGAAGTTTGTGAGTTTTAGAGTTTAGTAAACATAACTTTTTTTCAGGTCAGTAGGCAACGAATGCCTTCTTCTGTACACCAATAGTATCACATTAAACACAGCCTTATAGTCAAATACAGTGGGAACAATTATTAGAATCAACTGAACACTGAAAGAACTGAAGATTGAGTTTGTTCTCTTGCAGCAGTTTGCTGAAATAAGAAATATAAGACTGAACGAATCACAGCAGACTAGTGATGGGTGGACAGATTCCTAACTTCCAACCTTGGAATGAATCAAACTTCTTCGTGGCTGTTTTCTTATTTATTTTTATAATTTCACTCTCATCCCAGTTCGAGGCTATAAATCCAGTCCAATGGATGGACTGGATTTATAGCGCTTTACTACTAACCAGGGCAGCCACTCAGAGCGCCTTACAGGTCAAGCCTCTTACTAAGCCATTCACACACCGACGGAGGAGTCAGTTGTGCAGGGCGACCGTCAGCACGTCAGGATGGTTGATCTGACCTCGGGTCAGCGAGGTCTCTGCTCACTCATTGGTCTGAGCGAGTGCTCCGGAGGCAGCGTGATAGGAAGTCAGTGAGTGGGCGTGTCTGAGCAGTGGGAAAAATATGTGTTTATTCATTTTCTGTATTTCTGTATGTTCATGGTCATGTATGGGCTGAAGTGAATCGATATTGGTAGTTATTGATTGATTGGTGTCCCTCCCTACAGCCTGATTACATATCATAAGTTATCCTGTGGATCTCAGCTTTAAGCAAGGGCCCCTGACAGAATTAGCTTATTTGTTGGACTCCAAGTAGTGTACTTCTAGTATAAATATATATTTATAATTAAATCTATCTTTAAAATGAGTCCTTCGACACACACACTTTAACTTTCCTCTAAAGTGTCACATCTCGTCACAAACATCAAATCCAGCTTTTACCATTTAAGTACAGCACATCAGAACACCAGCCCAGTTACACCCCAAGTCATACAGACCAATCTCGTTGCTCTGTGTCCCATTTAAGATCTTGGAGAGGATGATCCATAGCCGCATCGAGCCAGTGGTGGACTCACAGCTCCCACGGGAACAAGCTGGTTTCCGTCGTGGAAGATCAACAGCAGACCAGGTAACACTACTCTGTCAGGACATCGAGGACAGCTTCCAGAACAATGAGAAAGCTGGGGTAGTGTACCTGGATCTGACTGCTGCATATGACACTGTGTGGCACCGGGGACTCCACCTGAAGCTGCTGAGGACAATACCGGACCGCCACATGGTGAAGTTCATCATGGAGACACTTTCCAACCGCAGCTTCATCCTCCAGACCAGCAGTGGCCAGTGCAGTAGGCTCAGAAGACTGAAGAACGGGGTACCGCAGGGGTCTGTTCTCTCGCCGATGCTGTTCAATGTTTACATCCACGACCTACCTGATACAGTATCCAGAAAGTATGGCTACGCAGACGATCTTGCCATCATGCTGAGCCGACCAACGTGGAAGGCGATGGAAGAGGGGCTTAACGAAGACATGGGCACACTGGTAGCATACCTTCGAAGGTGGCGTCTACAGCTCAGCGTCGGAAAAACAGTCGCAGCGGCATACCACCTTAGCACCAGAGAAGCCAGGAGGGAACTTAAGGTGCACGTCGACAACAAATGTCTGGAGGTCCAGCAAGCCCCGAAGTATCTTGGAGTGCGTCTGGATCGGACATTATCATTCAAACAACACCTGGAAGAAGTCAAGGCCAAGGTGACATCCAGGGTCGCGCTGATCCGCCGCCTCGCTGGAACAACCTGGGGAGCCTCCGCTAAGACGCTGCGAATATCCACCCAAGCCCTGGTCTTCTCTGCAGCGGAATACTGCGCCCCAGTCTGGAGCAGAAGCCCTCATGCGATAAAGGTCAACGTGGCTATCAATACCTCCCTCCGAATAATAACTGGATGCTTAAAGCCTACCCCTGTGTCCCTCTTGCCAGTCCTCGCGGGAATAGCACCGGCCGGCCTCCGACGGGAGGCTGCCACCCTCGCCCTGGCCAGGAAGGCACACAAGTATGACTGGCACATCCTGCACAACACCACAATAACACCAGCACCTCCAAGCAGACTCAAGTCCCGCCACCCCTACAACAAGGCAGCACAAGAGATGCTCAACTCCACCTCTGAGGACATCTCCAGAGATGCATGGTTGGCAGCAGCTTGGAAGCAGGAGTGGGAGTCAGCCGGGCCCTCCCGAATCCACTGTTACATCTGGGACCCAGGAGATTGCGCCATTGGAGGAGACGACCTACCACGTCGGCAATGGACCACACTGAACCGTCTACGAACTGGGGTCGGTCGCTTTAAAGCATCAATGAAGACGTGGGGCTTGGCGGACAGTGCGGCATGCGAGTGCGGTGACCCTGACCAGACCGCCGACCATATAATCACCATCTGCCCCTTATATAGACCACCCTCGGAAGCCAGCCTCTTCGACCTAGGACCAGAGATGCGGGCATGGCTACACGACACCGAGTTTGACATCTGACGTTACACGAAAGAAGAAGATAGAACAGCACATCTCTTTAAACCACGTTCTTTACAAATTGTCCAACACAAAACATGAAAATAGTAAAATAAAAACAAATAATCTAGGAGTCACCACATGGTAACCTGTTAGCATTTCACTGTTAGCCAAACAATACTGTAAACAGGTGGGGGAAGACACATTTATTACAGATCAAACGTAGTTATTCACCAATATGTAATAAACTAAATGTCCCCAACTCACATTGTCAAGCTGTATGTATATAAAAATACTTTGAAACTACGCTATGCTAATGAAGCCACCTGTAACATCTATGCTACCTGCGGGTGTCACTACCTGCGGGCGTTGCCACGGTCCCTGGTTGCCTTGGAAACAGCGTCCACACAAAAGAGGTCCAAAGATAACCCCGTTCTGACAGAAATCTCTGACTTTCATTTGAACAAGGGGAAGGTAAACGGTGTCTTTATACTTTACACCCAGACCTGAGTCCGTTAACGTCTGGAGGAAAAGACCGGCAAAGAGTCTAAAAGAGCGGGGAAATAATCAACCAATCAGAGGGACTGAGAGGTAATGGAACACACTGCAACTTGTCACCCAATACAGTTCAGTGTGAGGCTTGATAACTTTCTTTACAATATAGAACACAATTGAATTGATATAATCAATTATCAATTGTGAAAAAGTTAATTTACTGAATCCCATCACAGGTGTTGCTTCTAACAATATGTGAGGATTTGAAATCTGATTTTTTCCCTCATAAAATACAATTAAAATATCTCAGAGCTGTACCAAATATGGTCATAGTCCTACATCTGCAATATGTCAAAAACAGTCGTTTAGTTGGACAATCTTGTAAATTCATCTGATGATATCAACCTGGTTTGTGATGTCTCTCTTCCTCTCTTATTTTCATTATCCTCATCTCTGTTCCTTTTGCTCTCAGTCTTATCCGCGCGTTCAATCTTCTGCGTACACTGGCCGCCTGCTGAATGGGTCAGGACACCACAGAAGAAGAGGACAACAGGAACCCTTTCCTGTCGTCTCAACAGGGTTTGTAACATTTTGAGCACTGACAGAATACAGAACAACCCGACTATGTACAAAACAGAACACTAGTGTTCCCGCTTCCCGCGTGTCGTCCTTCAGGTCCAGCGCCCCAGAGTCCGGCCAGACGTCCAGTGTGTGTGGAGCCATGACAGTAGAGCGTGGAGAGGGCTGGAACCAGAGCTCTACTCCAGACTGATGGGACACTCCACAGAGGGCTGGAACCAGAGCTCTACTCCAGACTGATGGGACACTCCACAGAGGGCTGGAACCAGAGCTCTACTCCAGACTGATGGGACACTCCACAGAGGGCTGGAACCAGAGCTCTACTCCAGACTGATGGAACACAGAGGGCTGGAACCAGAGCTCTACTCCAGACTGATGGGACACTCCACAGAGGGCTGGAACCAGAGCTCTACTCCAGACTGATGGGACACAGAGGGCTGGAACCAGATCTCTACTCCAGACTAATGGAATACAGAGGGCTGGAACCAGAGCTCTACTCCAGACTAATGGGACACTCCACAGAGGGCTGGAACCAGAGCTGTACTCCAGACTGATGGAACACAGAGGGCTGGAACCAAAGCTCTACCCCAGACTAATGGAACACAGAGGGGTGGAACCAGAGCTCTACTCCAGACTGATGGGACACTCCACAGAGGGCTGGAACCAGAGCTCTACTCCAGACTAATGGAACACTCCACAGAGTGCTGGAACCAGAGCTCTACTCCAGACTAGTGGGACACTCCACAGAGGGCTGGAACTAGAGCTCTACTCCAGACTGATGGAACACAGAGGGCTGGAACCAGAGTTATACTCCAGACTGATGGGACACTCCACAGAGGGCTGGAACCAGAGCTCTAATCCAGACTGATGGGACACTCCACAGAGGGCTGGAACCAGAGCTCTACTCCAGACTGATGGGACACAGAGGGTCTGGAACCAGAGCTCTACTCCAGACTGATGGGACACTCCACATAGGGCTGGAACCAGAGCTCTACTCCAGACTGATGGGACACTCCACAGAGGGCTGGAACCAGAGCTCTACTCCAGACTGATGGGACACTCCACAGAGGGCTGGAACCAGAGCTGTACTCCAGACTGATGGGACACTCCACAGAGGGCTCGAACCAGAGCTCTACTCCAGACTGATGGGACACTCCACAGAGGGCTGGAACCAGAGCTGTACTCCAGACTGATGGGACACTCCACAGAGGGCTCGAACCAGAGCTCTACTCCACCAGACTGGTGGAGACACTACTTCTAATGGACCCCCTCAAAGGGAAGACTTGGTACAACCCAGACAAGGCCCTGTGTTTGTGGAGAGAACAATAGATCATGTCACCAGAGTCCATCTTGGAAATAAACAATCACTTTTCTGTTTATTCTATTTTTGCGCCTAAGAGACTGGGATCCTTCCAGCAGCTTCTGCTAAACTGGCTGAAGTATTAATATACTGTTAGTATGGTCAAAACTTTGGATTTTGGCCTGAGGTTAAATGTACATGTCTGGTCATTACTCCTAGACTCATACTTATAGACTGTTATGATATAACATCATTAATCTCAGACTCTGGGGACAATCCAGACTATAGACTGATACGATATAACATCCTGAATCTCAGACTCTGGGGAAAATCCAGACTATAGACTGATGTGATATATCATCATTATCTCAGACTCTGGGGTCAATCCAGACTATAGACTGGTGTGATATAACATCATTATCTCAGACTCTGGGGTCAATCCAGACTTGAGACAGGTCATCATCTGCATTGCAATTCCCTCATTCTCACTGGTTTGCTAATCTGAGCTGGCCATTAGCAGCTGATGATGCTACCAACTGTGTCAACAGCAGCTGGACATAGCATTAACACCTGCATGTGATTAGCTGACGGGAGGTGAATGTGACTGGCTGATTGTAGGTGAATGTGATTGGCTGATGGGAGGTGAATGTGATTGGCTGACGGGAGGTGAATGTGATTGGCTGACAGGAGATGAGACGGGACAGCATCAGCTCTCTCTAGTGAATAACTTTAACTGGTGTCTCCATGGAGATACAAACAGGTACATCATCGATGGGCTGGTACCATGGATATCTTCTTCTTCTGCGTCAAAGAGCATCAGACCTCATGATCAGAGTAATGAACAACAGACTTTCATATTTCTCATCCTACAACCAAACTCCTCCTCAACAAACACACGGTACCCAGACCATGTGTTCTCTCCAGAGAGTCGGGAGCGTCTTACTAAAGAGTGAGAGGTTGACCCAGAGAGGGATGGCCACTGTGAGTGTGTGAGTGTGTGAGAATGTGTGTGAGTGTGTGTGTGTGTGTGTGTGTGTAAGTGATAGTGGAAATCTCCTTTGATTTCCCCAGAGGGTAAACCCTCCATCTCCTCTGCTCCCGAGCATCGCTGTGACTCCATGTCGGTTTAGGAGCAGCAAAGAGCGTCTGACTGTTAGAAGCGTTCCCCATGAGGACAGAGAGGCGGTGGGTCCATCAGAGACCCGGTGTGTGTGATGGAGACGGGGTCACAGCCCAGCCTGAACATACACCCCATGTGCTGCAGTACAGAGGGGTGACCACCAGGCTCAGGAAGTGAACGTTCCCCACACACAAAGAGCATCCTGGAACCTTCTAGCTCCCCGTGTCTCCGTGTGTGAGCCACAGCAGGGGGTCGATCCCCGCACGCGTTCACGCGTTCTCCTGAACACAGAGGGCTTCCTTGACAGTAGGAGGGAAGGAGAAATGGAGAGACAGACCGAGGGATAGAAAGTTGGAGAGACAGACAGAGGGATAGAGAGACAGACAGAGGAAAGGATAGATGAAGAAACACACAGGGATGGAGAGATGGAGAGACAGAGGGATAGAGAGACAGACAGAGGGATAGAGAGATGGTGAGACAGACAGAGGGATAGAGAGATGGTGAGACAGACAGAGGTATAGAGAGATGGTGAGACAGACAGAGGGATAGAGAGATAGAGAGACAGACAGAGGGATAGAGAGACAGACAGAGGGATAGAGAGACAGACAGAGGATAGAGAGACAGACAGAGGGAGAGAGATAGAGAGACAGACAGAGGGATAGAGAGACAGACAGAGGGATAGAGAGACAGACAGAGGGATAGAGAGACAGACAGAGGGAGAGAGAGATAGAGAGACAGACAGAGGGATAGAGAGACAGACAGAGGTATAGAGAGATGGTGAGACAGACAGAGGGATAGAGAGACAGACAGAGGGATAGAGAGACAGACAGAGGTATAGAGAGATGGTGAGACAGACAGAGGGATAGAGAGACAGACAGAGGGATAGAGAGATGATGATGTGAGCACGACGCTGAAGGAGAGCAGAATCATCTCTATGAGCTCCCACAATTTATTTCGTTTACTTAGTTTACTTGTCATTTTTTACTTGTTTTTTCGCACTTTTCTTGTATATTTAAGTTACTCAATGGGATTATAGCAAGTCACCATGTGTGTTATCACATATGATCGCGAAAGCAGTGCAACCACCGTTGTTTCAGACGTTCAGGTGCTTTCTCAACACTGCTCATCTAATCTGGAATTACTGACAATCAAGTGTCGCCCTTTTTACTTGCCGAGGAAATCTCTGCTATTCTCATGGTTTACATCCAACCACGGGCTGTACAAACATCGCATTGGACGAATTTTACATCGAAGTGAGCAAACTTCACAATTGCTACCCCGAGCAGTCCCAATCGTAGTGGGAGACGTCAACCAAAAGGTATTGCCAAAATACTATCAACACATCTCATGTCCAACAAGACACAACAAGACTTTTGGTAACTGCTATACCACCATTAAGCATGCTAATTATATTTTCCAAAAGCACGCTATGCAACAGCGCGCTTTTGGAAAATCAGACCACGCCTCCGTCCTTCTACTTCCTGTTTACAAACAGAAATTGAAGTCCATGCCCACAACGTGCGTCGCTGGACAGATGACACCTTACTACTGCAGGGTGGGCTGGAAATCACGGACTGGAGTGTATTCAAGACCACTGACCTGGATGTGTATGCAAAGCATGTCACAGCATACATTAACAGGCTAGTGTTCCGTCATTCCGAACTGCAAACCATGGATGAACGCTGACATTCGGAACAAACAATTAAACTGAAGGAAGGAGTGTCGCTTTCACAACAGGCGACTCCGATCACTACAAGAAGGCCAAGTATGAACTCAGAAAAGTCATTAAGAAGGGTAAATTGGATTATAAAAACTAATTGGAATTGCAGTTTGGGGGCTCTGACACCAGACGTATCTGGCAAGGTCTGAGGGTCCTCTCCAAGTACAAGGGAAGCACAGAGGCAGTCACAAACAACCACCCCAAGATATCAGACGAGCTGAACACGTTTTACGCTCACTTTGAAAGGGGGAACTCTGAGCCGACCAACAAATTGAACATTCACCCAGAGGACTACGTTCTACAACTGTCCGAGTCCGAGTCCTCAACACCGGAGAACTCCAAGGCTGCTGCCTCAGTCCCCAGCTGTACTCGCTGTACACACATGACTGTACTGCCACGCACAGCAATAATCAGATTATCAAGTTTGCTGATGACACCACAGTCATTGGCCTGATAAGCGAGGGCGATGAAACGGAGTACAGAGTTAAGGTAGTCTGGCTTACCCGATGGTGTGAGGACAACAGCCTCGCACTGAATGTCAGCAATATCAGCCTGGACGGAACACAGGTGAAAGTCGTTAGCTGTTTCCGTTTCCTGGGACTACAGATCTCAGACGACCTGGTGTTGACCCGCAACGTGGCGGTCATGCTGAAGAAGGCACACCAGCGCCTCTATGCTCTGCGGTGCCTCAGCAGAATAGGCCAACAGTGGCTAGTGAACTTCTACCGTGGCACCGTAGAGAGCGTCTTTACTAGTGGCGTCACTGTGTGGTACGACAACACCGCTGATCATCTGGTATGCACTTCCATGCATTGAGGAGATCTTTAGGACCAGGTGTAGAAAGAAGGCCATGTCCATCACAAAGGACTGAAACCACGCTGGGCTCCATTTCTTCTCCCTCCTACCGTCCGGTTTGCCGGTTCCACAGCATCCATACAAGGACTACCAGGTTCAAGGATAGTTTTTATCCACAGGCAGTGCTAGGAGTGCTGCCACTATCATAACATTGTCAATAACATACACTGTCATACTTTGCTGGACTCAAATTAAATACTCATTACAGTAACTGCACTGTTCTGCACTGTACTGTTTTCATGATGCTGCATCACACTGGCACTTACTTACTTACTGGCTAAATGTATTATTATTTTAAATGCTTTTTGGACAATATAACATGTACATATCATCCATCAATTCTTTATTGTTCTTTTATGTTGTTGTTTTTTTCTGTTAATGTGTATAGTATTCTTATTATTCTTATTATTGTGTTATATAATTGCATACTGGACGGGAGGTAAGCATTCCAATGTACTTGTTGCAATCTGTAATCTTGAATGAAGAGGCGGCCAGAGGGAGAGAGGGATGGACAGACAGACAGAGGGATAGAGAGACAGACAGAAGTATAGAGAGATGGAGAGATAGCCAGAGGGAGATAGAGATGGAGAGACAGACAGAGGGATGGAAAGATAGAGAGAGTTAGAGAAGCATGGCCACCTTGATACCACTGTCTAGAAGACGCACAAACCCACAGGATAAACACACACACACACACACACACAATAAACACACACACACACACACACACAATAAACACACACACACACACACACACACACACACACACACACACACACACACACACACACACACACACACACACGCACACACGCACACACACACACACACACACACACACCACACACACACACACACACACACACACACACACACACACACACACACACACACACACACACACACACACACACACACTGACTAATGAATACTCAAACTCCAGTAGTAAGATGAATTCTCCATGAATGCTGAGCCACGTGTGTTTAGAGAGTGTTTGATGAGCGGCGGGTGAACAGCAGCTCCGCTCGGGGCTGACTTACTGAGAAGAGGATTTATGGAGACATCAGTGAAGCTGGGAATTAAACTAACTGATCTATCCAACCTCAAGCCTCTTCTCAGGGTTCAGCAGATCTGCTGACTGGAGGCTGAAAAGATAAAAGACGTTTTAAAGGAACTCTTCCTCATCTCTGAGAAGATGACCGAGTTCAACAACCACTAAATGTTTTATTTACTTGTTACGTTTAAACCTTTGCTGCACAATATTGTGTAGATACAGTCGATACATTTTTTACCTATTATCTTTTTATATTTAGCTTATACTCTTTCCAGTACTTTTTACTGCTGTCCTGTGCATTGTGTATTGATGCTAAAGTCCTATCTCAGCTTATTTTCTTATTCATTTATACATTATATTCTTATTCATACCGTCAGCTACAAAGTGCTTTAACGAAAAAAAAAAAGGCAGTAAACAAGGAACAAAAGCAGACCATAACCTAACCCTAACCTAACCCTAACCCTAACCCTAACCTAACCCTAACCCTAACCTAACCCAACCTAACCTAACCTAACCCCACCTAACCCAACCTAACCCCACCTAACCTAACCTAACCACACATAACCTAATCCGACCTGACCCAACCTAACCACACCCAACCTAACCTAACCCAACCTTACCTAACCTAACCCCACCTAACCTAACCACACCTAACCCTAATATAACCCAACCTAACCCCACCCAACCCAACCTCTCCTAACCTAACCCAACCCATCCCTCCTCTGACTCCCAGGGCTGTGCAGATGTGTTTGGTCCTCACTCAGCACTGCTCCTTCCGCCATCTCACGCTGTCATCCATCATGCTAACTAACATAACTACTGAACTACAGTTAGATTTGACAGTTTCACATGTTGTCATCCATAATCACACACTATGTTCATACTAAACTTATGTTTGATTGGAGTAACCCACACACACACACAGAGGGAATAAGGAACCACAGTATTATACGCATACACTTGTCCATCCATCCATCTTCTCCCGCTTATCCGTAATCGGGTCGCGGAGGTAGCAGCTTCAGCAGGGGACTCCAAACTTCCCTCTCCCTGGCAACATCGACTAGCTCTGACTGGGGGATCCCGAGGCGTTCCCACGCCAGTGTGGAGATGTAACCACCCCACCTGTACCTCGGTCTGCCCCGTGGTCTCTTCCCAGCTGGATGTACCTGGAAAACCTCCCTCGGGAGGCGACCAGGAAGCATCCTTACTAGATGCCTAGATACACTTGTGTATATATATATATATACTGTATGTATTTGTATATGTGTTACATGTGTGCATATAGCTGATGGACTGAGGGGGGTGTATTGTTATCCATCCATCCATCCATCTTCTCCCGCTTATCCGCAATCGGGTCGCGGAGGCAGCAGCTTCAGCAGGGGACTCCAAACTTCTCTCTCCCTGGCAACATGGACTAGGTCTGACTGGGGGATCCAGAGGCGTTCCCAGGCCAGTGTGGAGATATAATCACCCCACCTGTACCTCGGTCTGCCCTGTGGTCTCTTCCCAGTTGGATGTGCCTGGAAAACCTCCCTCGGGAGGCGACCAGGAAGCATCCTCACTAGATGCCCGAACCACCTCAACTGGCTCCTTTCTACGCGAAGGAGCAGCGGCTCTACTCCGAGTCTCTCACGAGTGACTGAGCTTCTCACCCTATCCCTCAGGGAGATACCAGCCACCCTCCTGAGGAAACTCATTTTGGCCGCTTGTATTCGCGATCTCGTCCTTTCGGTCATTACCCATTGCTCATGGCCATAGGTGAGGGTAGGAACGAAGACTGATCGGTAGATCGAGAGCTTTGCCTTCTGGCTCAGCTCTCTTTTGGTTACAACGGTGCGCCAAAGTGCACCCAATACCGCTCCCGCTGCACCTATTCTCCTGTCAATCTCACGCTCCATCCTCCCCTCACTCGAGAACAAGACCCCGAGATACTTGAACTCCTTCACTTGGGATAAGGACTCCCTCCCTACTTGGAGTAGACAATCCACCGGTTTCCTGCTAAGAACCATGGCCTCAGATTTGGAGGTGCTGATCCTCATCCCAGCCGCTTCACATTCCGCTGCAAACGATCCAGTGAGTGCTGAAGGTCACATACTGAAGACGCAAACAGGACCACATCATCTGCAAACAGCAGCGATTCAATCCTGAGCCCACCATACTGAAACCCCTCCCCTCCATGACTACGCCTTGAAATCCTTTCCATGAAAATCACAAACAGGATGGGTGACAAAGCGCAGCCCTGGCGGAGGTCAACACCCACTGAGAACAGGCCTGACTTACTACCGAGAATCCGGACACGGCTCTTGCTTTGGGAGTAGAGAGATTGGATGGCCCTCAACAGTGACCCCCGCACCCCATACTCCCGCAGCACCCCCCACAGTATTTCCCGAGGGACCCGATCATTTGCCTTCTCCAAATCTACAAAACACATGTAGACGGGCATACTCCCCTGCCCCCTCCAGGATCCTTGCAAGAGTGAAAAGCTGGTCCGTTGTTCCACGACCAGGGCGGAATCAGCATTGTTCCTCTTCAATCTGAGGTTCGACTATCGGCCGAACCCTCCTTTCCAGCACCTTGGAGTAGACTTTCCCAGGGAGGCTGAGTAATGTGATACCCCTGTAATTGGCACACACCCTCTGGTCACCCTTTTTGAACAGGGGTACCACTGTCCCAGACTTCTACGCAATGTTGAAAAGACGTGTCATCCACGACAGCCCCTCAACACCCAGAGCCTTTAGCATTTTTGGACGGATCTCATCAACCCCTGGAGCTTTGCCACTGCGGAGATGTTTGACTACCGTAGTGAATTCCTCCAGGGAGATTGATGTTTGCCGTCCTTCATCCTCCAGCTCTGTCTTTACCATTGAGGGTGTAGTTGGGTTAAGAAGTTCCTCAAAGTGTTCTTTCCACCCCCGATCACCTCCTCAGTTGAGGTCAGCAATGTCCCACCCTTACTGTACACAGCTTGGATGGATCCACGCTTCCCCCTCCTGAGGCGCCGGATTGTTTGCCAGAAACGCTTTGGTGCCGACTGAAAGTCAGTCTCCATGGCTTCTCCGATTTCCTCCCACACCCGCTGCTTTGCCTCCACTACAGCCGAGGCTGCCGTCCTCTTGGCCTGTCGATACCTTGCCACTGAGTCCGGAGTCTCACAGGCTAACATAGCCCGGAAGGCCTCCTTCTTCAGCCGGACGGCTTCCCTGACCACCTGTGTCCACCACGAAGTCCGAGGATTGCCGCCCCTTGAGGCACCAATGACGTTGAGGCCACAGCTCTCAACCGCAGCTTCGGCAATAGAAGCTTTGAACAATGACCACTCTGGCTCAAGATTCAGATTCAGATTCAGATTCAGAAAACTTTATTAATCCCGAGGGAAATTAAGGTGCAACAGTTGACACAGGGGGAATAAATGCACACACAAGAATACTAAAACCTAAGCTAAAAAACAAAACAACAACTAACTAAAATAAACTATTATAAACAAAAATAGTTAAAATAATTCTAAATGAAGTCTAAATGTATTGATAAGTGAAGATAATTTACAGTATTATAACAGTAGTACGTAGGTATATACAATACACAACAATACGTATAGTGCAAATTGGCAGTAATAATATATTAATAAATAACTCAACTGAAAAGAACTGAAAAGTGACATGTGAAAAGTGAAAAAGTGAAAAGTGAATTCGGATTTGAAATAGAATTTACAGTGCAAAGTACAATGAGATGATTACAGTGCGTTGACCAAAAATAAAATAAAAATATAAATAAGTACGTTGGCCTCAGGTCACTAAGTCTCCACTGTCCCTCTCACGACCCGAGGTAGAGGAATTATAGAGTCTAATAGCCACAGGAAGAAAGGACTTCCTATGGCGTTCTGTGGTGCACCTGGGTGGAATGAGTCTGTTGCTAAAGGTTGCTCAATGCCCCCAGCCTCCACAGAGATGCCTGAAGAATTACGCCGGAGGTGGGAGTTGAAGGTCTCCCGGACAGGGGCATCCACCAGACGTTCCCAGTTCACCCGCACTACACGTTTGGGCTTACCAGGTCTGTCCAGAGGCTTCCCCCGCCATCTTACCCAACTCACCACCAGATGGTGATCGGTTGACAGCTCTGCCCCTCTCTTCACCCGAGTGTCCAAAACATACGGCCTCAGGCCAGATGATACGATAACAAAATCGATCATTGACCTTCGGCCTAAGGTACTCTGGTACCATGTACACTAATGAGCATCCTTATGTTTGAACATGGTGTTTGTTATGGCCAATCCATGACTAGCACAGAAATCCAATAACAAAACCCCACTCCGGTTCAGATCAGGTAGGCCGTTCATCCCCAACACGCCCCTCCAAGTTTCCCC
This sequence comes from Muraenolepis orangiensis, assembly GCA_027704905.1. Classification (NCBI taxonomy): domain Eukaryota; kingdom Metazoa; phylum Chordata; class Actinopteri; order Gadiformes; family Muraenolepididae; genus Muraenolepis; species Muraenolepis orangiensis. The sequence continues at coordinate 26,574,362 of CM051013.1, read as the reverse complement.
ATCGTTACCCACGTGTGTGTTGAAGTCTCCCAGGAGGTCTATAGAGTCCCCTTCAGGAGCCCCATGCAGGACTCCATCCAGGGTGTGCAAGAAGGCGGGATATTCCGAACTGTTGTTTGGTGCATAGGCACAAACAGTCAGAGTTTTCCCTCCCATGACCCTAAGGCGTAGGGAGGCGACCCTCTCGTCCACCGGGGTAAACTCCAACAAAGCGGCACTCAGCCGGGGACTTGTGAGTATCCCCACACCCGCCCGGCGCCTCACACCCTGAGCAACTCCAGAGAAGGAAAGAGTCCAACCCCTATCCAGGAGTTTAGTTCCAGAGCCAATGCTGTGCGTAGAGGTAAGCCCCACCAGATATAATTGGTAGCGCTCCACCTCCCGCACAAGCTCAGGCTCCTTTCCCCCCAGAGAGGTGACATTCCACGTCCCCAAAGCCGGTCTCTGTTGGCTGGGTTTGGTCCGTCGATGCCCCCTGCCTTCACTGCCGCCTAACTGGCAGTGCACCCGACCCCAGCGGTTCTTCCCGTAGGTGGTGGGTCCGCGGGAAGGAGAAGTGGCCACGTTGCTTTTTCGGGCTATGCTCCGTGGCTAACCCGGCCACCAGGCGCTCGCTTACAGGCCCTCTTTCCAGGCCTGGCTCCGGAAAAGGGCCCCGGGCTTCCTCCGGGCAGGGTATCCTCACTTCTTGTTTGTTTGTCCATTGAAGTCTTTGAACCATTCTTAGTCTGGCCCCTCCCCTGAGACCAATCTGCCATGGTAGACCCTACCAGGAGCACTAGGCTCCAGACAACACAGCTCTCAGGTTCACAGGGACACCCAAACCTCTCCACCACGATAAGGTGATGGTTCCCGGAGAGGGTGTATTGTTATTATTATTATTATTATTATTATTATTATTATTATTATTATTTCCAGCAGTGTTTCTTAACTCTCCAGCGCTGCTTCTTATTTCCCAATTAAAATTGATTGAAGGTTTTTATTTCAGCAGGGAAAACACACAGCAACATTTCCAAAGCAATACAACTTCATATACAATACACATTAACACATCACGTTTTTTTGAAAACTGGAATTAAAGAAAACGGGGTAACTAATCACTAAACTAACACAACTATGCAAAACACAACGACCTGCTTCAGAAATATATTAGCATATTTTTTGTTGTCTGGCATGACTGAGATAACTATGTTTTAATGACGATTAGACTAGCTTGCTTGCTAGCTCCTGAGTACCGAGGCTAGTAATGACAAAATGACAGCGTTAAGTTTGACTGACCTTCTTCAACACCTTCAACAAAACAATGAAGGGTTGTTTAATCATGGTTTCATAATTAAAACATGGTGCATACCTGCGTGACATAATTCACCATCACCGAGCTGTCTTCAGAACTTCTGAAGATGAGACGTTAATGATTGAGACGAACCCATTAGGTTCGTGGTGGTGGTGGTGGTGGTGGTGGTGGTGGAGATGATGGTTAAGGTGGTGGTTAGATTTGATTAGTTTAGATTATAATTATTAGATTAGATTATAATTGATTGTCAGTGTACAGCAAGTACAGTACATCGAAAGGAATTTGGCATCTAACCAGAGTGCAAATGTTTCAGTAAAGTGCATGGTAATATATAATGTACAGTTGTTGAATAATATGTAAAACATGTAAAAACTGTCTACTAAAAAGACTACTACTAAAAACGGCTGTGGTTCAGAGTTCAGAGGGGGGGGGGGGCTGTCTTCGTGGTCCAGAGTTCAGGGAGATGACAGCTGAGAGGAAGAAGCTGTTCCTAAGCTGCTTGACTTGGAACAGAGGTTTCTATAGCGCCTCCCGGAGGGGAGGAGGGCTAACAGTCCATGGTTGAGGTGAGAGGTATTTTTTGTGCCTTCTTCAGACACCGTTTGTGGTGGGTAGTGTTTATTGCAAGGAGGGGTAATCCAACGATGCATTGGGCGATTTTCACCACCCTCTTTTAACCAGATGATGGCTAAGGTGGTGGTGGAGATGATGGTTAAGGTGGTGGTGGAGATGATGGTTAAGGTGGTGGTGGAGATGATGGTTAAGGTGGTGGTGGAGATGATGGTTAAGGTGGTGGTGGAGATGATGGTTAAGGTGGTGGTGGAGATGATGGTTAAGGTGGTGGATGAGATGATGGTTAAGGTGGTGGTGGTGGAGATGATGGTTATGGTGGTGGTGGAGATGATGGTTAAGGTGGTGGTGGAGATAATGGTTAAGGTGGTGGTGGTGGAGATCATGGTTTAAGGTGGTGGTGGTGGAGATAATGGTTAAGGTGGTGGTGGTGGAGATGATGGTTAAGGTGGTAGTGGTGGAGATGATGGTTAAGGTGGTGGTGGAGATGATGGTTAAGGTGGTGGTGGTGGAGATGATGGTTAAGGTGGTAGTGGTGGAGATGATGGTTAAGGTGATGGTGGAGATGATGGTTAAGGTGATGGTGGAGATGATGGTTAAGGTGGTAGTGGTGGAGATGATGGTTAAGGTGGTGGTGGAGATGATGGTTAAGGTGGTGGTGGTGATGGTGTCCTTTAGTCATGACATGTACCGCACTGGATCCCCTCTAGCGTCTGGTTCAGCTTGTGGTCCTGTGTCCTAACCAAGGTGGACATGTCCAGTCAAAGCACATGACTCCTTAACAGCCTCAGTGTATTAAGGAGTGATGAATACATATACAACGCATTGTGTTTTACACAGCTGATCAAAACAAAAAGACAATATGAACAGTGAGTTAATGTTAGACCCTGTTTACCTGGTGATCAGATATTCATACGCTGACGGTATACGTGTGTACATACACTAGGTTGTTGTTGTGGGTCAGAGGTGTGTGTGTGTGTGTGTGTGTGTGTGTGTGTCTTCTCCTCTTTTCCTCTCACTCCTCACCTCACCTCACCTCACCTCACCTCACCTCACCTCACCTCACCTCCTCCTCCTCTCTCCTTACCTCCTCTCCTTGTCATGATGAACTGAATATATACCCCCTGAGAGAAGAGAGACATCTGGCTCAGTTAGAGAGAGAGAGAGAGAGAGAGAGAGAGAGAGAGAGAGAGAGAGAGAGAGAGAGAGAGAGAGAGAGAGAGAGAGAGAGAGAGAGAGAGAGAGAGAGAGAAGCATTGCTCATTGTTCGTGCTCTGGCAACGTAACTGTGTTATGTTTCCCATGCCAATAAAGCAATTTCAATTACATACTGTAACTTATAGAGAAAGAGAGAGAGAGAGAGAGAGAGAGAGAGAGAGAGAGAGAGAGAGAGAGAGAGAGAGAGAGAGAGAGAGAGAGAGAGAGAGAGAGAGAGAGACATATCTGTTAGAGAGAGTACTGCAGCACACACTGAGGAGAACCGACATGATCAATAAAGGACTAATCAATAGGACTAATCAATAGGACCTCTAACTGTTTCACTTCATTGCTGGAGACAGAAGTCTGTTCTAAAGTGTGTCTGAAGTGAACTGGAGAGCGTTTGATCCAATGGAAACAAAGCGTTTGTATGCTGAATGATGATCAGTTTATCACCCTGGGCTGGACTTGAACTAAAATAACCTTTAATCTTTAATAGGTTTAAAATAGAAACCTCTGTGGAGGATAGACGTCATATATTATATATCTGAAGTGGTGGAGGGCCTGGTGGTGTTTTGTGGTTCTTTATTCTGAATGAATCCCGAATAAATTAAATATAAACATGTGATTCCAACACATTGCTCTGCTCTGAGCAAGGGAAGCTGAGATACAGAGGGGACAGGGAGGGGGAGGGAGGGGGAGGAGGAGGTGAGGAAGTGCGGAGGAGGGAAGATGAGAGAGAGGGGGAGGAGAGAGGAGGGGAGAACAGTCAAAGTTCTGCTGCATTCCCTCCCACCTCCTCCCTCTCTCTCTCTACCACCTCCTCCCTCCATCTCTCTCTCTACCACCTCCTCCCTCCCCCTCTCTCTACCACCTCCTCCCTCCATCTCTCTCTCTACCACCTCCTCCCTCCCCCTCTCTCTACCACCTCCCCCCTCCCCCTCTCTCTCTCTACCACCTCTTCTCTCTACCACCTTCTCTCTCTCTCCCACCTCCTCCCTCCCCCTCTCTCTCTCTACCACCTCCTCCCTCCCCCTCTCTCTCTCTACCACCTCCTCCCTCCCCCTCTCTCTCTCTACCACCTCCTCCCTCCCCCTCTCTCTCTCTACCACCTCCTCCCTCCCCCTCTCTCTCTCTACCACCTCCTCCCTCCCCCTCTCTCTCTCTTCCACCTCCTCCCTCCCCCTCTCTCTCTACCACCTCCTCCCTCCCCCTCTCTCTCTCTACCACCTCCTCCCTCCCCCTCTCTCTCTCTACCACCTCCTCCCTCCCCCTCTCTCTCTCTACCACCTCTTCTCTCTACCACCTTCTCTCTCTCTCCCACCTCCTCCCTCCCCCTCTCTCTCTCTACCACCTCCTCCCTCCCCCTCTCTCTCTCTACCACCTCCTCCCTCCCCCTCTCTCTCTCTACCACCTCCTCCCTCCCCCTCTCAATTAAATATAAACATGTGATTCCAACACATTGCTCTGCTCTGAGCAAGGGAAGCTGAGATACAGAGGGGACAGGGAGGGGGAGGGAGGGGGAGGAGGAGGTGAGGAAGTGCGGAGGAGGGAAGATGAGAGAGAGGGGGAGGAGAGAGGAGGGGAGAACAGTCAAAGTTCTGCTGCATTCCCTCCCACCTCCTCCCTCTCTCTCTCTACCACCTCCTCCCTCCATCTCTCTCTCTACCACCTCCTCCCTCCCCCTCTCTCTACCACCTCCTCCCTCCATCTCTCTCTCTACCACCTCCTCCCTCCCCCTCTCTCTACCACCTCCCCCCTCCCCCTCTCTCTCTCTACCACCTCTTCTCTCTACCACCTTCTCTCTCTCTCCCACCTCCTCCCTCCCCCTCTCTCTCTCTACCACCTCCTCCCTCCCCCTCTCTCTCTCTACCACCTCCTCCCTCCCCCTCTCTCTCTCTACCACCTCCTCCCTCCCCCTCTCTCTCTCTTCCACCTCCTCCCTCCCCCTCTCTCTCTACCACCTCCTCCCTCCCCCTCTCTCTCTACCACCTCCTCCCTCCCCCTCTCTCTCTCTACCACCTCCTCCCTCCCCCTCTCTCTCTCTTCCACCTCCTCCCTCCCCCTCTCTCTCTTCCACCTCCTCCCTCTTCCCTCTCTCTACCACCTCTTCTCTCTACCACCTCCTCTCTCTCTCTTCCACCTCCTCCCTCCCCCTCTCTCTCTCTTCCACCTCTTCTCTCTACCACCTCCTCTCTCTCTCTACCACCTCCTCCCTCCCCCTCTCTCTCTCTACCACCTCCTCCCTCCCCCTCTCTCTCTCTTCCACCTCCTCCCTCCATCTCTCTCTCTCTTCCACCTCCTCCCACTTCCCTCTCTCTCTACCACCTCCTCCCTCCCCCTCTCTCTCTCTCTTCCACCTCCTCCCTCCCCCTCTCTCTCTCTACCACCTCCTCCCTCCCCCTCTCTCTCTACCACCTCCTCCCCCTCTCTCTCTCTTCCACCTCCTCCCTCTCCCCTCTCTCTCTACCACCTCCTCCCTCCCCCTCTCTCTCTCTTCCACCTCTTCTCTCTACCACCTCCTCTCTCTCTCTTCCACCTCCTCCCTCCCCCTCTCTCTCTCTACCACCTCCTCCCTCCCCCTCTCTCTCTCTACCACCTCCTCCCTCCCCCTCTCTCTCTCTTCCACCTCCTCCCTCCCCCCCTCTCTCTCTTCCACCTCCTACCTCCCCCTCTCTCTCTCTTCCACCTCCCCCCTCCCCCCTCTCTCTCTCTACCACCTCCTCCCCTCTCTCTCTATACCTCCTCCCTCCCACTGACTCTCTATACAACCTCCCCTCTCTCTATATCACCTCCTCCCTCCCCCTCTCTGTCCTTATCACCTCCTCCTCCCTCCCCCTCTCTCTCTATCACCTCCTCCTCTCTCTGTATTACCTCCTCCTCCCTCCTCCTCTCTCTGTATCACCTCCTCCTCCCTCCTCCTCTCTCTCTATCACCTCCTCCTCTCTCTGTATCACCTCCTCCTCCCTCCTCCTCTCTGTCCTTATCACCTCCTCCTCCCTCCTCCTCTCTGTCCTTATCACCTCCTCCTCCCTCCTCCTCCTCTCTCTCTATCACCTCCTCCTCCCTCCCCCTCTCTCTCTATCACCTCCTCCTCTCTCTGTATCACCTCCTCCTCCCTCCTCCTCTCTGTCCTTATCACCTCCTCCTCCCTCCTCCTCTCTGTCCTTATCACCTCCTCCTCCCTCCTCCTCCTCTCTCTCTATCACCTCCTCCTCCCTCCTCCTCTCTCTGTATCACCTCCTCCTCCCTCCTCCTCTCTCTCTACACCTCCTCCCTCCCCCTCTCTGTCCTTATCACCTCCTCCTCCCTCCTCCTCCTCTCTCTCTATCACCTCCTCCTCCCTCCTCCTCTCTCTGTATCACCTCCTCCTCCCTCCTCCTCTCTCTGTATCACCTCCTCCTCCCTCCTCCTCTCTCTCTACACCTCCTCCCTCCCCCTCTGTCCTTATCACCTCCTCCTCCCTCCTCCTCTCTCTGTATCACCTCCTCCTCCTCTCTCTCTACACCTCCTCCCTCCCCCTCTCTGTCCTTATCACCTCCTCCTCCCTCCTCCTCTCTCTGTATCACCTCCTCCTCCCTCCTCCTCTCTCTCTACACCTCCTCCCTCCCCCTCTCTGTCCTTATCACCTCCTCCTCCCTCCTCCTCTCTCTGTATCACCTCCTCCTCCCTCCCCCTCTCTCCTCCTCTCTCTGTATCACCTCCTCCTCCCTCCTCCTCTCTCCTCTTCTCTCTGTATCACCTCCTCCTCCCTCCTCCTCTCTCTCTATCACCTCCCGGTGGAGAGAGACTGAAGCATCACTGTAGGTTTAGGTTTACCAGCTGATTCAGATCAGAGTCATCATCCTCTTCTTTAGCCCTCCTCCCCCTCCTCCCCTTTATTACCCATTTAAACACACATGATTGACAGCTGTCAGTCATGATAGCTTTACCCTTGTGTTGGTGTCTGAGTCACACACACACACACACACACACACACACACACAAAACAAACAAATCTCTTTATTGGTCACATGTAAACATACAGTAAAATGTGTTTTCTGCATTTAACCCGTCCTAGTGTTAGCAGTTAGGGTTAGGGGGTCTTCCTCAAGGACACCTCCACAGTTTTTGCTAGGAGGAGCCGGGGATCGAACCAGCAACCTTCAGGTTGTGCGGCGACCGCTCTACCTCCTGAGCTATACTGCCGCCCGTGATGCCCGCGATGTCGCCCCGTGTGATCTTGGTCACTGTGCTGTTTAATCCTAAGAGATGGCTTTGACTCCAGCACTCTACAGGAGAAGATTAGAGTACAATCTGTTATGATTCCAGCATCACACCATTCTCCTCTCCAGCCACGCTCCTCTGTCTCCCTCTTTTGTCCACCGGGGGTTACTACACCCAGGAGAACACGCCGTCACTGAAGACCGTAGTCACGTCAGCCCCTTTTCCCTATTTCCAGTCAAGCTCCTTACTTATACCCTGTTCTCCTGTTCACTCGTTGCCAGAACTTTCCCCTTTGTTACAACCTGAGAATCTCGAGCCGATTCCTTCGTGATTCCCTGTGAGGACCCTGTTGCAATCTCCCGTGAACTCCTGTTTTTTCCCTGTTGGACTATTTAGCTGTTTAACTACAGCTGTTTGTTCCTTTGTTGGATTCTACCCTGGATGTTTCTGTGTTCGTTTTGGACTTCAGCCTTCTCCCTGCAGCACATTATTACACACACCCCCTGTTTGGATTTCCATTGTGCACTCATGTAAGTTGCTTTACACATTGTATTATTACTTCCGTAATTTACACACACATAGTTGATTGTTCACACCTCACGTCAGTCGCACTTATTGGCGCACAATACATAAAGACGCCTACAGGTTATTGAACTCCTTTTGCCTCCGACTCTGTCTGTACGACCAAGGAGTTCCGTCAGCTACAATCCGTGTGTAGCAGAACAACATGGAACCCGGTAGTACAGCAGACCAGTCCGATTTTTCTATGGACCTAGTGGCTTTGATTCAGACCACGCAGCAGCAAGGAGCAGCGTTCCAGGAGACGGCTGCTCGGCTGGAGAACACGTTCAGTCAGGTGGACGCTCGTTTGGATCGACACGAGCGAGAGGTCCAGACGCTCTCTGCTGCTCGCCCTCTCCCAGCCTCCCCGCCCGCTGTGGATCCCCAGTCCACCCGTCCTCCCCTCCTACGGGAGAGACCTCTGCTCCGACCCCGTCCTCCCTTCCTACAGGAGAGACCTCTGCTCCGACCCCGTCCTCCCCTCCTAGGGAGAGACCTTTGCTCCGACCCGTCCTCCCTTCCTACAGGAGAGACCTCTGCTCCGACCCCGTCCTCCCTTCCTACAGGAGAGACCTCTGCTCCAACCCCGTCCTCCCCTCCTAGGGAGAGACCTCTGCTCCGACCCCGTCCTCCCCTCCTAGGGAGAGACCTCTGCTCCGACCCCGTCCTCCCTTCCTACAGGAGAGACCTCTGCTCCGACCCCGTCCTCCCCTCCTAGGGAGAGACCTCTGCTCCGACCCCGTCCTCCCTTCCTACAGGAGAGACCTCTGCTCCGACCCGTCCTCCCTCCTAGGAGAGACCTCTGCTCCGACCCCGTCCTCCCCTCCTAGGGAGAGACCTCTGCTCCGACCCCGTCCTCCCCTCCTAGGGAGAGACCTCTGCTCCGACCCCGTCCTCCCTCCTAGAGAGACCTCTGCTCCGACCCGTCTCCCCCTAGAGACCTCGCTCGACCCGTCCCCTCCTAGGGAGAGACCTCTGCTCCGACCCTGTCCTCCCCTCCTAGGGAGAGACCTCTGCTCCGACCCATCCTCCCTCCTAGGAGAGACTCTGCTCCGACCCCATCCTCCCTCCTAGGGAGAGATCTCTGCTCCGACTTCATGTTCTCCTTCACTTCCCCTGACGGATCCCTCGTTGGCATGTTGGCCCCAGAGCATTTGAGGGAGATTTAGATATACCCCCTGTGAGCCTCAGTAGCCGAGTCATTATGGTAGCGAGGGCACTGAGGTCGCTTTTATTGTGTCCGTTATCTGGCAGAGCTATCCACCAATTACTGTTTATTTATTAAGGATTTTAAGTTTGTTTTTGACCACACCTCCGATGGCCAGGACGCTGCCACTCGACTCCACTCCGCCTCTCAGGGCTCTCGGCCCTGCCCGACTACACTGGGGACTTGCCAAGGATGATAGAGCGCTGCAGAGCGCGTGTAGAAGGGGACTGAGTGAGGCTGAGGATGGTATCATGAGAGATAGACCTAATAGCCTAAACAATTTGATCTCAGTCGCCCTGTTGATGGGCCAACGACTTGCGGAGAGGAGGTCCCGTGAGTCACGTCATACATCGTATGCTGTGTTCCCTGTGGCTCCCCGTAGACCTCCTACCTCACATCCTCAGACCCTGACCATGGAGGAGCCGATGCAGGTGAGTCGCTCCCGACAATTTACAGAGGAGCAAGACCAGCGCTTCCGGGACTGACTCTGCCTCTATTGTGGACAGGCCGTACACCTCTCCCGAACCTGTCGTAACCAACCCCAGACACCTAAAGGCCAGGCTCACTAGGTCTGGACCTGTTGCCTGAGACCCTTCCTCCTAACCAGCGGCCGTCTGGGAACAGACTTTTCCCCAACACACTGTCCTGGGGACAGGAGACTCTCTCAGTCGGAGCCCTCCTCGACTCTGCAGCGGAAGAGAGTCTCATAGACACCTCCTTGGTCAAGCAGGCAGGGATCCCCATCTCTCGAAAGACCCCTCAAAGTTCACCCCCTGGATGGCCATCCCCTGGTCCTGATCACCCAGAGCACTGCCCCCATAAGTCTGTCCATTTCTTGAAACCACAACTTGTCCACCCGGTTCCTAGTTGTTCACAGCCCCACCACTCCACTAGTCCTTGGCAGACCCTGGCTCGAGAGACACAATCCCCACATCTGCTGAACCTCGGGCAGCATCATCGGGTGTAGTTCCCCTCCTGATCTTTCCGGAGTTCCGTCTATGTACCACGACCTAGCTGAGGTGTTCAGCAAGGAGCGCTCCCTTTCCCTTTCACCTCATCCCTATGACTGCCCCATAGACCTCCTCCCTGGCACCCTCCTTCCCTCCAGGCGGCTGTACAACCTCTCGGTTCCTGAGACGGCGAATATGTAGAGTTATATCACGGAATCCCTGGCATCCAAAATCATCCGCCCTTCTTCTTCCCCGGTTGTAGTGAAATGATCACACGGAGGTTTCTGCTTGCTGTCTTTATTTGTGATTGCAACTTCGTACAAACAATTACACTCGTGCTTTGTTCAACGCCGGCCGGCTTGTCGCAGGTGCCGCTTATATGGTGACGTAGCCGGAAGCAAAACCTGTTGCTTAAAGGGACAGAGTTTAAACACATATGACATTTTTTTTTTACGTTTTCAAAACAAAACAAGATAGCATGTAGTAACAACAACAAGACAACAAGTAGCAACAGTCAATAACTGTAACATATAATATTTATTTTGGGCTTACCTTACTTAAATATTATATAATACAGTAAGTCTGACAACTGGCTTAATGGTAATGGACATTTATATAGCACTTTTCTAACCAATGGTTACTCAAAGCGCTTTACATATCAAGTCTCACATCACCATTCAACCACCGACGGCGGAGTCAGCCATCAAGGAGACAGCCAGCACGTCGGGAGCAGTTAGGGTTAGGGTGTCTTGCTCAAGGACACATCGACAGCTTTTGCTAGGAGGAGGGGGATCGAACCAGCAACCTTCTGGTTGTGAGGCGACCGCTCTACCTCCTGAGCTATACTGCCGCCCCTTAATGACACGTCCAGACCTGGTCTGAACCAGTCCCGGTGTTTGTTCAGGTTTTGCGACCCCATCTGGACTCAGACAACCAGTCACTGGACTTGTAGACTGGGGAACCACCCCACCCCAGCGGCTGCAGGTTTGGGCAGGACGAGGCGTTGGTACCGTCCGGAGATGTCTCCTTGCTGTAGAGGCGGTAAAGGCCTGGCCGCATGGTGGCGGTTGTAGTAGAAGGCTTGTTTGGCCTTCTTGTCAGCATCCTTTTGCTTTACAGTCCTCCTGTTGGGCCACTTGGGTTCCTCACCAGTGTAGGGAGTGTCGTTCTGATTGTGTGGAGAGGCGTGGAGATGAGCTGCTCCTTTTGCTGGGCCCGCTTCTGTTCCTGACAAGACTGGCACAACATCACAGTGTTGCTTAGTTCTGTTGAGAGCCCTGGCCACCAAACTGATGAGCTGGCTCTGTCTCTGCACTTTGTGAGCCCTTGGTGTCCTTCATGTATACTCTGGAGAATCTCCTCTTTCAATGCCCTTGGAACAACAATCCGATTTACGCGTATGACCAAACCATCAGCCTCCGACAGTTCATGTTTCACCGAAATGTACTCCCTGACATTTATTGGGACGCTTGCCCTATGTTCAGGCCATCCTCTTCTTATGACGTTGACGACTGACTTTAGCTCGCTGTCAGCTGCGTTTTTTTTCCGGATGTTGTCCATTCTCGTTGGTGATGCTGGGATGCTCTGTATAACTGTGGCCACGTAGCATGCCACCTCGTCGTGTGTCTCCTTCTCCTCCCTTGTGTGGGTCCATGGACTCCGGGACAGGGCTGGGCATCAGCCACGACGAGTGCTTTCCCAGGCACATATTCCGCCACAGGCTTGTACCTCAACAACCTGAAGGATGTGTGGAGTGGCATGAGGAGCATCACTGGCTACAAACAACCTGGTAGCCAGACAATAGGGGGGGTCCTGACCGGGCCAACGAGTTGAATTTGTTTTTCAATAGATTCAATGAGTGGGCTCCGGTCTACCCCCCCTCCCCCAGCCCCTCTACAACCATTCCCCTCCAGCCCCGCAGCCCTGCTGTCCCCCCTCCCCCACCGTCCCTCTCCAGCGACAACATACCTGTTCTCTCTCCCACACCACTACCACTACCTCACCCCTCCCCCATTAACACAACAGAGACTCTTCCTGCCCCCACACACGGCACACAGACCTTCACAGCTGAGCAGGTGAGGAAAGTGCTGTGCAGGCTCCACCCAGGCAAGGCTGCAGGTCCTGACGGCGTCAGCCCGAGGGTCCTCAAAACTTGTGCTGCCCAGCTCAGTGGAGTCCTGCAGTACATCTTCAACCTGAGCATGAGACTGGAGAGGGTCCCTGTGCTGTGGAAGACATCCTGCCTGGTGCCGGTTCCGAAGAAGGCACATCCCCGTCCACGGTGGCGCTGACGTCCCACGTGTCGAAGTCCTTTGAGAGGCTGGTCCTGTCGCTTCTTCGGCCCCTGGTCAGATCATCGCTGGACCCTCTTCAGTTTGCCTACCAGCCGAAACTGGGAGTGGAGGACGCCATCATCTTCCTGCTTCATCGTGCCTACGCCCACTTGGACAGACCCGGGAGCACTGTGAGAATCATGTTTTTTGACTTCTCCAGTGCGTTCAACACCAGCCGGCCTGCCCTGCTGGGGAGTAAACTGACGGCGATGAAGGTGGACTCTTCCCTGGTTTCCTGGATTATAGACTATTTGACGGGTCGTCCACAGTTTGTCAGACTGCAGGACTGTGTGTCTGACACTGTGGTCAGCAGCACTGGTGCTCCACAGGGAACGGTTCTTTCCCCATTCCTGTTCACCCTATACACCTCAGACTTCCAGTTCAACTCTGAGTCCTGCCACCTGCAGAAGTTCTCGGACGACTCTGCAGTTGTTGGTTGTGTCAGCGAGGGAAACGATGAGGAGTACAGGGGCGTCGTGGACTCCTTCGTTGAGTGGTGTGAGCTGAACCATATGCAGCTCAACACAGACAAGACGAAGGAGATGGTGGTGGACTTCCGCAGGAGGAAATCTACCCCAACACCCATTTCCATCAAGGGTGTGTCCTCAGAAGTTGTTCAGGAATATAAATACCTGGGAGTTCACCTGGACAACAAACTGGTCTGGGCCAAGAACTCTGAGGCTGTGTACAAGAAGGGCCAGAGCCGTCTCTACTTCCTGCGGAGGCTCCGGTCCTTCAACGTTTGTAACACGATGCTGAAGATGTTCTACCAGTCGGTGGTAGCCAGTGCCATCTTCTCCGGTGTTGTGTGCTGGGGAAGCAGGTTGAGGTCAGCAGACGCCAACAAGATCATTAGGATCGTCAGGAAGGCTGGCGCTGTCCTGGGGGTCCAGGACAGCTGGTGGTGTCTGAGAGGAGGATGCTGCGCAAGCTGCGCAGTATCCTTGACAACAACTCTCACCCTCTCCATCAGGTGCTGACCTCATACAGAAGCACCTTCACCTTCAACAGACTCATTCCACCCAGGTGTACCACAGAACGCCACAGGAAGTCCTTTCTTCCTGTGGCCATCAGACTCTATAATTCATCTACCTCGGGTCGTGAGAGGGACAGTGGAGACTCAGTGACCTGAGGTCAATGCACTGTAAATCCTTTCACTGTAATTTTGCACTGTAAATAAAATTTCACTTTTCACTTTTCACATGTCACTTTTTCAGTACTTTTAGTATTTATTACTGCCAATTTGCACTATACGCATTGTTGTATATTGTATATACCCACGTATTACTGTAATAATACTGTAAATTGTGCAATTCATCTGTCTATACATTTAGATTTCATTCAGATTTAATTTAGTTATATTTAGTTTATACTAGTTTAGTTTAGTTTGTTGTTATTTAGTTTTAGGTATTGTATATTTTTGTGTGCATTTATTCCCCCTGTTTCAACTGTTGCACCTTAATTTCCCTCGGGATAAATAAAGTCTCTTGAATCTTGAATTCTCTAGCTTGAACTGATCCAAGCCGCACAGATACTTGTCAAATTTCTCACAGGCCTACACCCCCGCCAGACACTTCTTCTCTATCTGGGCATAGCATGTCTCGGCTTCAGAGAGACGTCTGGAGCAGAATGCGACAGGCTTCCACTTCTCTCCGTGGAGCTGGAGGAGCACGCCTCCCAGTCCGTAACTACTGGCGTCAGCAGACACAGCTGTGGGCTTGGTGACGTCATAGAAGGCTAGGACTGGAGCTGTCATCAGCATCCCTTTGATATCCTCAAAAGCAGACTGCTGTGAGTGGTCCCAGTTCCACGTATTCTTACTCTTTAGGAGCTCGTACAGTGGTAGACTTATTGAAGATAGGCCGGGAACGTACCTCGCCAGGTAGTTTACCATCCCCAGCACTCGTTTTAGCTCCTGTGCGTTTCCAGGTGGCGCTAGTTGTCGAATCGCCTCCACCTTTCCGGGATCAGGTCTCACCCCTGACAAAACACAGCTGGCTCTGTCTGAGGGAGCATTTCTCCTTGTTGAGCTTCAAGCCAGCTGATTCCACGCGCTTCCAGCCGGGCGTCATGTTGCTCCATCGAGGCCCCGTAGACCAGGATGTCGTCCATGAAGACGTCCGTGCCTTCCAGCCCCTGCAGAGTTTCCAGCATCTTCCGCTGAAAGATCTCCGGTGCGCTGGAAATCCCAAAAGGTAGCCGTTTGAAGCAGTATCGTCCAGGGTCGAGGGACGAAAACACTGTTGCACCACTTAACTTTGCCGTTATCTCATCACAGGTAGGTAGGATGTAACGCTCTCTTTTGACAGATTCATTAAGCCTTTTGAGGTCAACGCAGATTCTAGCGTAGCCGGAAGCAAAACCTGTTGCTTAAAGGGACAGAGTGTAAACACATATGACACCGGTGGCAGCAGGGTTTTTTTTGTTTGGAAGAAGGGCGGTGACGCCATTCGGATTGACCAACGCCCCATCTGTTTTTTAGGCCTTGGTCAACAATCTCCTCCGGATATGCTCAATATGTTCGTGGTGATGTATTTGGACGACATTTAGATTTTTTCTAGAGAAAAAATTCCTTTGCTTTCTCAGAGCAGGAGCACCGGCAGCACGTTCGCTTGGTTCTCCAACATCTCCTGTGCCTCGTTTCCACCAAGCTGTTTTGAGAGCCGGTTCGGAGCTCGCGCGTCATCGCGAACCAGTTCTTTGGGTTTCCACCGCAATGGAGCCGCTTTCTGGCTCCGTTAAGTGGTTCGTTTGCGGCTCCACTTCGAAGCTGGGCTGGCCAGCCGGCTCCACTACGTCAGGGGCTGGGGGCGGGGCTTATCGTGGCTGGGGGCGGGGCTTATCGGACAAACTCAAAACAAACTCAAAGTTTTTTTCCGCCATCTTTAAAATCAGTAAAATTCTCCGTGGACGTGAAGGTGACAGTGGTCCGTGGACGAGACAAACTGCATTTGTTTGCGTTGTTGTCCTCGGCAGAAGGTCACAATAAACTAGAGGAGCTTCTAGAACAAACCGCTATTAGAAAAACTACAGCGCGAGATGTCTTCAGCGGGGGACAGGACCGAGGAGCTAATCGATAACAAACTGGACGATACGAGGGGCTAATCGATAACAAACTGATGATCCGCTGCTGTCACTCTGGTCCTGGTAAGTTTTACTTTATAAATCTTTCCCGTGTTGCCAACCAGCTTTGTATTTATAATCTGTTTAGCGAGCTGCTCATTATCACATCAATGTTATGTTCCTATCATCACAAATGAGGAGCTATGATTGCTAGGCTTCTGTTAGCCGATATTAACCTTGATAACGTCAGGATGCTACTTTCTAAAAACAGTAAAGTGTAATGGAGTCATGTTTTAATTCACTTTTCTCTTGTTTTAGTTGTTTATGGAGTCGTCTTCCCTGGACGATGCGATGCGGAGCTACCGCCCCACTGGGCTGCAGCTCTCAGGAGCCCCTCAGCCCATCGGAGCTTTATTAACATGGACTTATTACACTGCACTCTATACTTTTACATTTTGTGATTACTGTATATTGTGTATTTAATGTTTTTAGTTTTTTTTAAATAAAACATTTCTATTTTTCATACAATGTCCGCTTCATTATGCTTTATCAACCGAGAAACATAATACAAGATGACAGTTTTGAAGAAGAAAAGGCAAATGGTCCCTTCTGTTTAAGTACTCTATTAATGCAGCTCTAACGTCAAGTCCATTTTATTAGTATAGTCCTTTATCACAGTTAGGGGCTTCAACGTAATCGCGTCCATAGCACTAAAGACGAGCAGCTGTTTGTAGCCTCAAAGCCAGGCGCAACACTTTACATCCATCATGTAATCCACTGTTGTGGAAGTTGGCGCGAGCTGCTGGGAAAGCAGAGACGTTAACAGTGACGTCATGACGTGGCTCTCGGCGAAAAAGGCAGTGGAAACGCAAACCAGTTTTTTGCCGGCTCCCCAATTGAACCAACTGCGAACCGGCTCTCGCGCCACCCGAGAGCTAGAACTAGGCTTGCTTTGGTGGAAACGAGGCACTGGAGAACAAGCTGTTCGTCAAGGCGGAGAAGTGCTTCTTTCACTCCTCGTCTGTGGAGTTCCTCGGCCACATCGTGGAGAAGGGAGCCAGAGCCGACCCCAGAAAGATCCAGGCCGTGGAGGAGTGGCCCCGACCCGAAAACAGAATGCAACTGTTCAGCTTTCTGGGGTTCGCAAATTCAGCAGTGTGGCCACTCCTCCACGGCCCTCACTTCCACTCTCCGCTCCTTCTCCTGGTCCCCCTGGTCCCCAGAGGCTAAATCCGCCTTCTCTGCCTTGAGGAGCCTGATTACCGCAGCCCCGGTACTGGCCCACCCTGATCCTTCCCGGCAATACATCGTGGAGGTAGATGCCTCTGTGAGGGCATCGGGGCAATCCTCTCCCAGAGGTCGGCAGAGGATGAGAAGCTTCATCGCCTGCGCCTTTTTCTCTCGACACTCTGTAAATAAATTACGACATCGGCGACATGGAACTGACGGCTCAGGCAGCACTAAGTGAATGTCAACACTGGCTGGAGGGGATTCAGCAACCTTTTGTGGTTTGCTCGGACCACAAAAACCTTACCTACCTTCGTACAGCCAAGCCACTGAATTCCCGTCAGGCACGCTGGTCCTTTTTCTTCAGCTGTTTAACTACAGCTGTTTAACTACAGCTGTTTAACTACAGCTGTTTAACTACAGCTGTTTAGCTTGTTTGTTCCTTTGTTGGATTTTTCGACTTTGTTGGATTTTTACCCCAAGATATTTGAGTGTTTCTTTTGGACCTCATCCTTCTCCCCGCAGCACTTTATGCAGCACTTTGTTTGGATCTCCATTTTGAACTCACGTAAATCGCATTACATATGTTATTTTTACTTCCATAATTTACACACATAGTTGATTGTTCACACTTCACGTCTATTCATTGGCGCACTATACAATAAAGACGCCTAGGGGTTTTGAACTCCTTTTTGCCTCCGCCTCTGTCTGTACGACCGAGGAGCTCCACAGCTACAAGCCATGTGACACAAGCTGTGTCTCCACGAGCATCCTGCATTCATTCTGATCCCTCGCTTATTATCTCACAAGGATGCTTCACATTGCTGACAAGATAGATACTAAACTACAAGATACAACAATCAAAAGGCTACAAAATATGAATATTATGAAATATAATGTGAGGAATTTAATGTGTATGGGTGTGCAAATGGTCACACACACACACACACACACACACACACACACGTGTGTGTGTGACCATTTGCTGTCTGTAATTCATGTTTAATTGGTGTGTGTCTGTACTTCATGTATTAGTGATGTGTGTGTGTCTGTACTTTATGTTATTAGTGATGTGTGTGTGTCTGTACTTCATGGTATTAAGTGATGTGTGTGTCTGTACTTCATAGTATTAAGTGATGTGTGTCTGTACTTCATGGTATTAAGTGATGTGTGTCTGTACTTCATGTTATTAAGTGATGTGTGTCTGTACTTCATGTTATTAAGTGATGTGTGTGTCTGTACTTCATGTTATTAAGTGATGTGTGTCTGTACTTCATGTTATTAAGTGATGTGTGTCTGTACTTCATGTTATTAAGTGATGTGTGTCTGTACTTCATGTTAAAGCGATGTGTGTGTCTGTACTTCATGGTATTAAGTGATGTGATCCCCACGGATGTCAGGACTGCAGAGTCACTCCCCATCTTCTGCCGCAGGCTGAAAACCCATCTCTTCAGGACACACTTCCCGGATCCTTCCTCGTAGCGCTAAGTCAATTATCTCAGTAGATTACATTTTATAGATAGGTAGATATTGTTCTAGATATTGTTGCATATTGTTTGCCACTTATTGTACTTTTTCCCTTACACTTTTGCCTGAATTATTGTCCTTCTACCTGAGCACTGGTTCAGTTATTGGAGACTAGATAGAATGAAATGCACTTTTGACTTCTGGTGACGAGTTGTTCTCTTACCTTCCTTTGTTGAAACACACTACTGTAAGTCGCTTTGGATAAAAGCGTCTGCTAAATGACTGTAATGTAATGTAATGATGTGTGTGTGTGTGTGTGTGTGTGTGTACTTCATGTTATTAAGTGATGTGTGTGTTCAGTGATGATTCATCCTTATATGAAACCCCAGCAGAAACAAAACAGTTCAGGTCATGTCCTCCTAACCTCTCCATTTCCTCTTCTCATCTCCTCCCAACATCTGTCCTCTCCTTCCCTGCTTCCTCACCTCCTCTCCTTCCCTGCCTCCTTACCTCCTCTCCTTCCATGCCTCCTCACCTCCTCTCCTTCCCTACCTCCTCACCTCCTCTCCTTCCCTGCCTCCTCACCTCTTCTCCTTCCCTGCCTCCTTACATCCTCTCCTTCTTCACCTCCTCTCATTCCCTGCCTCCTCACCTTCTCTCCTTCCCTGCCTCCTCACCTCCTCTCCTTCCCTGCCTCCTCACCTCCTCTCCTTCCCTGCCTCCTCACCTCCTCTCCTTCCCTGCCTCCTCACCTCCTCTCCTTCCCTGCCTCCTCAACTCCTCTTCTTCCTCACCTCCTCTCCTTCCCTGCCTCCTCTCCTCCTCTCCTTCCCTGCCTCCTCACCTCCTTTCCTTCCCTGCCTCCTCACCTCTTCTCCTTCCCTGCCTCCTCACCTCCTCTCCTCCTCTCCTTCCCTGCCTCCTCAACTCCTCTTCTTCCTCACCTCCTCTCCTTCCCTGCCTCCTCACCTGTCTCTCCTTCCCTGCCTCCTCACCTCCTCTCCTTCCCTGCCTCCTCACCTCCTCTCTCAGTCGATAAATAGAGCATTTATGTTGCTTTGCAGTAAGCGTGTTCCTCACTTGTTTTCTTCAAAGGGGCCGGGGTTTGTGTTCATTGGGTGTGTGAGTGGGTTCCTGTGTTAATTGGGGGACTTAAGACAACCTTCAATCTCTCAACTTCTGGATGATATCGGAGCATCAGCAGCATCTGCAGGCAGTGTTCACACAGAGCCCTCATGCAGATGGATGGAGATAAGATGGAGATAAGATAGAGATAAGATAGAGATAAGATGGAGATAAGATAGAGATAAGATGGAGATAAGATGGAGATAAGATGGAGATAAGGTTGAACAGCGGCTAAGTTATCCTTTCATGTTTTACACTAACACTTTGAACAGCGTGTGAATTGGTTGATGGTTGCCTTGGCTCTCTTCAGCACCACATATACAAAGCTCTGCACCCATTGGCTGAAAACCGTCTTCCCTTCATCCCTCCTCCTCCTCCTCCTCCTCCTCCTCCTCCTCCTCCTCCTCCTCCTCCTCCTCCTCCTCCTCTGATTAAACACGACCTGACCTGCCCGGCGACAAGAGGCTCATCCTTCTCAGAGCCGTCCAAGCTTTACACGTCCCATCACTTGAGAAGCCGCTCTGACAGGCTCTCCCTCTCTCTGCCCTTGGAGCGAGCCAGGCCTCCACTCAGCATTATGAGAGCTTCTTTGCTCTCCTTTCAGCTCAGCACTAATGTGTGCTATGACGATAGTGTGGAGGCGGAGGAGGTCAGCTGATGGCTGTGGAACAGATGATGGATATGAGAGAGACGGGAAATACACCGCCACATGTGGGCCGTGCACTGGTGTCTCTACTGGGGCCTTGACTGGTACCTCTACTTGTGTGTCTACTGGTGTGTACTGGTGTCTCTACTGGTCTCCACTGGTGTCTCTACGTGTGTCTCTACTGGTGTGTCTCTACTGGTGTCTCTTCGTGTGTCTCAACTGGTGTGTACTGGTGTCTCTACTGGCATCTGTACGTGGGTCTCTACTAGTGTCTCTATGCATGTACAAGATACAAGATACAAGATACAAGATACAAGATACAAGATACAAGATACAAGATACAAGATACAAGATACAAGATACAAGATACAAGATACAAGATACAAGATACATGAGATGTTGTTCCCAATCTTCACCACTTGAGGCCTGCCCTCAGGAAGTCCATAATCCAGTGACAGATGGGGCAGCCAGACCTAGGTCCCTCAGTTTCAGGACCAGCTTGGAGGGAACGATGGTGTTGAACGCCGAGCTGTAGTCAAGTGTCTACTGGTGTCTCTACATGTGTCTCATTACATTACATTCCAGTTATTTAGCAGACGCTTTTATCCAAAGCGACTTACAGTAGTGTGTTTAACAAAGAAAGGTAAGAGAACATCTCGACACCAGAAATCAAAAGTGCATTTAATTTCTAACAAGTCTCCAATAACTGAACCAGTGATCAGGTAGAAGGACAATAATTCAGGCAAAAGTGTAAGGGAAAAAGTATAATAAGTTGGCAAACAATATGCAACAATATCTAGAACAATATCTACCTGTCTATAATATGTAATCTACTTTTGATTGTAGATTATTATTGATTGTTGATTTACTTGTCTTGGTCTGTGTTCTGGGTCCCACCGAACTATCCCATTGTGACACTAGCAACATGGAGCGACTCAGTTACTGCCAGAAGGGCAGTTTCTGTTGAGTGACCCGCCTTAAAACCAGATTGGTGGGGATCCAAGAGGCAGTTCTGGTAACAATTGGTTAAAGACAGCACGTTCAAGAGTTTTGGATAAGAAGGGCAAAGGGGATACCGGTCTGTAGTTCTTGACTTCAGAGGGTCGAGTGTTGGTGTCTTCAGGAGGGGGGTGACTCTTGAAAGCAGCGGGAAAGCATCCAGACGTCAGAGATGCGTTGATGACGTGTGTCAGGAAGGGCAGGAGTTCAGGCGCAGTGGACTGAAGCAGAGGGGAGGGAACTGGATGCAGTGAGCATCTGTGGAGAGGGGAGAGAAATGGGTAAGGGAGGGATGTGGGAGTCTCAACAGATATCTCTATGTGTGTCTCTACTGGTGTCTCTACGTGTGTATCTACTGTGTGTGTGTGTGTGTGTTAGGCTGCTTCAACCAGACTCTAATCAGTCTGACTTGGGCCAGGTGAGGCTGCTTCAACCAGACTCTAATCAGTCTGACTGGGGCCAGGTGAGGCTGCTTCAACCAGACTCTAATCAGTCTGACTGGGGCCAGGTGAGGCTGCTTCAACCAGACTCTAATCAGTCTGACTGGGGCCAGGTGAGGCTGCTTCAACCAGACTCTAATCAGTCTGACTGGGGCCAGGTGAGGCTGCTTCAACCAGACTCTAATCAGTCTGACTGGGGGCCAGGTGAGGCTACTTCAACCAGACTCTAATCAGTCTGACTGGGGCCAGGTGAGGCTGCTTCAACCAGACTCTAATCAGTCTGACTGGGGTCAGGTGAGGCTGCTTCAACCAGACTCTAATCAGTCTGACTGGGGCCAGGTGAAGCTGCTTCAACCAGACTCTAATCAGTCTGACTGGGGTCAGGTGAGGCTGCTTCAACCAGACTCTAATCAGTCTGACTGGGGCCAGGTGAGGCTGATTCAACCAGACTCTAATCAGTCTGACTGGGGCCAGGTGAGGCTGCTTCAACCAGTCACTAACCACACACACTCCACAGGGGGTTTGGATAAAACCGTTCAGCTCTGTTAAAGTCTATCAGTCCATTGCCGTTATCAGAACCACACCAGTTGTGTGTTGTCTTCATAACCTCATAACTGTTATTATTTCTGGACCTTATTCAGAAGCCTGAGAGATTTGGGCTCAGACAGGAAGAAGATGCTGCAGACTTTATCTGTTCATATCTCTCTCTCTCTCTCTCTCTCTCTCTCCTCTCTCTCTCTCTCTCTCTCTCTCTCTCCTCTCTCTCTCTCTCTCTCTCATTCTCTCTCTCTCTCTCTCTCTCTCTCTCTCTCTCTCTCTCTCTCTCTCTCTCTCTCTCTCTCTCTCTCTCATTCTCTCTCTCTCTCTCTCTCTCTCTCTCTCTCTCTCTCTCTCTCTCTCCTCTCTCTCTCTCTCTCTCTCTCATCTCTCTCTCTCTCTCTCTCTCTCTCTCTCTCTCTCTCTCTCTCTCTCTCTCTCTCTCTCTCTCTCTCTCTCTCTCTCTCTCTCTATGTTAGTGTGATGGTTGTATGTGGATGCCTGCTTAAACATGTCCCAGTCTGAAGTGTCAAAGCAGTCATGAAGTGCAGCAGTACTGTCCTCTGACCACACACGTACCTGTTTTGAAACCGGTTTGGTAACTTTTACCCGGGCTCTGTAGGCCGGTTTCAACAGTGAGGTGGTCACAGAGGCCAATGTGGGGGAGGGGAGACGCCTGGTATGCTCCCTTAGTGGGGGCAAAGACCAAGTGTTGTTTTCATTGGTTGGAAAATCAACATGCTGATATATTTTAGGCAGCACAGTTCAAGGTTAGCGTGGTTGGAGTCTCCGGCTGCGATGAGAAGGCTGTATGGGTGTCTGTTGCTCACTGATGGCTCGGTACAGTTCACTGAGTGCCTCCTCGCTGTCCTTGTTGCTAGGGCTGGGGGATGTAAACAGCCACCACCACCAGCTGTAAACTCCCTCGGTAGGTAAAAAGGACGGCACTTTAGAATCATATTGTCCACCAGCGGTGAACAATGTTGGTTTATAATTACAGTGTCTGGACACCAAGCATCACTGATGTAAACACACACGCTGTTGTGAGTCTTCCCCCGCTAACCTTGTTTCTGTCCGACCGGTAGCATATTTGCTTGTCTAGCTGAATAGCAGAGTCCCAGATGTTGTTGTGGATATTTCCGTGAGCACGTAAACAGAGCAGTCCCTCACTTCACGCTGGGGTGATGGAGGTAGACGTGTGTTGTCCATCTGAGCCTGGATGTCTAAGCGCTTCCTCCTCTGCTGCTTCCTCTCACACCGCTTGCGGCGTCTCCTTTCCGGGCGGAGGACGGCCCGAGAGGGGGGAGGACGGCCCGGAGGGGGGAGGCCGGCCCGAGAGGGGGGAGGACGGCCCGGAGGGGGGGGTTGGGCAGAGTAGTCCAAGGCCCATAAGTTCCTCAGCGAGTTTAGCTTCCAATTTGAATAAAGTTGTTATTTTTTCAAGAAGAAACTCACGGCTGTATTGTCCTTTTAGAGATAAGTCCGTCGGACATGACGAACACAGCAACAAACTCCACAAACTTGACGAAACAACAAAAGACAAACTAACGTTTCTACGGGAGTGCGAGGGACGCTGCATCTGTCACACTGTGTATGTGTATGTGTGTGTGTGTGTGTGTGTGTGTGTGTATGTGTATGTGTGTGTGCGTGTGCGTGTGTGAGTGAGTGTGTGTGTGTGTGTGTGTGTGTGTGTGTGTGTGTGTGTAACATCCTCTAACCTCAAGCAGCATACTAATAGAGGAATACTGTTCTGTTGTCTTATATTATTCCACATTATGAGTCATTCTGAGTCGAGTGGCGTTAGTCTCCCGGGGGACCCGCGCTACACGGGTTCTCCACAGGAACGCCTTATGAGTTCTGCTGGCAGAGGACCGCGGTTCTCTGAGGTAATAATCCTGTTTACACAGCAGCTCAACTCAAAGTCCTTTAATATGACCTCCATCTCCAGGAGCACGTTCTCTCTCTCTCTCTCTCTCTCTCTCTCTCTCTCTCTCTCTCTCTCTCTCTCTCTCTCTCTCTCTCTCTCTCTCTCTCTCTCTCTCTCTCTCTCTCTCTCTCTCTCTCTCTCACGACTCAGCACCTAGCGTAGCTTGGCTAAACAGACCTGGGGCGATAGAACCTTTTCAGTTGCTGCACCCTCCCTCTGGAACGCCCTCCCCATCCACAACCACCATCCTTCAAACAACCACCCTACCATCCTTCAAACAACCACCCTACCATCCTTCAAACAACCACCCTACCATCCTTCAAACAACCACCCTACCATCCTTCAAACAACCACCCTACCATCCTGTGTATCTGTATCGCTCTCTCTCTCTCTCTCCTCTCTATCTCTCTTCTCTCCCTTGCCCCCCTCGCCCCCCCCCCCCCTCTCTCTCTCTCTCTCTCTCTCTCTCTCTCTCTCTCTCTCTCTCTCTCTCTCTCTCTCTCTCTCTCTCTCTCTCTCTCTCTCTCTCTCTCTCTCTCTCTCTCTCTCTCTCTCTCTCTGCAGCATGTTGCTGCCAGGAGCTGCAGGAGAGGAGACAGGAGGAGGGCGGAGAGAGGAGGAAGAGGAGTAGAGGGGAGAGAGGAGGAAGAGGAGTAGAAGGGGAGAGAGGAGGTAGAGGAGTAGAAGGGGAGAGAGGAGGGAGAGGAGTAGAAGGGGAGAGAGGAGGGAGAGGAGTAGAAGGGGAGAGAGGAGGGAGAGGAGTAGAAGGGGAGAGAGGAGGGAGAGGAGTAGAAGGGGAGAGCTGAGGTGATGGGGGGGGAGGAAGGGGGGTAAGATGAGGCAAGAGAGGACATACAAGTGAAAGGAGGCAGGAGAGAAGAGAGGGGGTGGCACAAGAGTGAGGGGAGGCATGAGAGGACAGAGAGGGAGAAAGTAGAGATGGACCGAGGCGAGAAGAGAGAGGAGGGAGAGAGTTGAGAGAGGAGAGATGAAGAGAGGAGAGAGTAGAGAGAGGAGGGAGAGAGTTGAGAGAGGAGAGATGAAGAGAGGAGAGAGTAGAGAGAGGAGGGAGAGAGTAGAGAGAGGAGAGATGAAGAGAGGAGAGAGTAGAGAGAGGAGGGAGAGAGTAGAGAGGGTCAGAAGAGAGAGGGAGAGAGGATAGGGAGAGAGGTGAGAGGGGAGAGTGAGAGGAGAGTGGGAGAGGGAGAGAGAAGAAAGAGAGAGAGGAGAGGGAGAGAGGGACAGAGGATAGAGAGAGAGAGGAAAGAGGGAGAGAGAGATTTTTTTTTAAATCCTGGAAATCCTTTCCTCCTCTTCCTCTCTGCTGTGTGTGTGTGCGTGTGTGTGTGTGTGTGTGTGTGTTGTGTGTGTGTGTGTGTGTGTGTGTGTGTGTGTGTGTGTGTGTGTGTGTGTGTGTGTGTGTGTGTGTGTGTGTGTGTGTGTGTGTGTGTGTGTGTGTGTGTGTGTGTGTGTGTGTGTGTGGTTGATGGAGGGTGGAGGAGGTCATGTGACCAGGCTCTCCAGCTTCCCTTAAAGAACCAGCCTGGAGCCTCTGATCAACTACTGCTGGCTGTCTTGTGATTGGACAATAACTTTAGAACCACAGCTTAATGCTAATAGAACATGCTGGTGCTTTCATGGTTCTGTGTCACTGGTTCTCATCCATTAGCCCAACGCTTGATCTGCTGATCTTTATAATGTGAAGACAAACTCCACAACACAGCAGGGAAGGGAACAGTCTGACTTCATAAGTCTCTACTGTTTCTATTTGGACTATTTCTACAGATGTCTTTGAGGTAAAGGTGCCCCCCTTACCTCTCTCCACTGGCCTGATGGGCTGGAAGGAACCACAACAAAGACACACCATTGGTGTATTCATTTGGTGTCTCTCTCTCTCTCTCTCTCTCTCTCTCTCTCTCTCTCCTCTGTCTCTCTCTCTCTCTCTCTCTCTCTCTCTCTCTCTCTCCAGTCTCTCTCTCTCTCCTCTCTCTCTCTCTCTCTCTCTCTCTCTCCTCTCTCTGTCTCGTCTCTCTCTCTCTCTCTCTCTCTCTCCCTCGCACTCTCTCTCCCTCCCTCTCCCTCTCTCTCTCCCTCTCTCTCTCCCACTCCCTCCCTAATGCAGACTGCGGCATAAACATTCTCTGGACTGTGGCAACACGAATGCATTGTGTGTGTGAAAGACAGAGAGAGAGAGAGAGAGAGAGAGAGAGAGATGTAGTGATATAATTGCAGGAGGAAAGGATTAGTGATGGAAGGAGAGAGGATGGACAGAGTGGTGGGGGGATGGAGAGTGACAGAAGGAAGGAGAGAGGATGGACAGAGTGGTGGGGGGATGGAGAGTGATAGAAGGAAGGAGAGAGGATGGACAGAGTGGTGGGGGATGGAGAGTGACAGAAGGAAGGAGAGAGGATGGACAGAGTGGTGGGGGATGGAGAGTGACAGAAGGAAGGAGAGAGGATGGACAGAGTGGTGGGGGATGGAGAGTGATGGAGCTGCAGGAGGAGTGATAGAAGGAGGGAGAGGAGTGACAGAATGAGACAAGGAGAGAGTGACAGTGACCATGATGGAGAGGAGGGACAGAGTGAAGGAGAGGAGGGACTTAGTGACAGGGTGATGGAGAGCAGGAGTGAGACAGTGACAGAGAGGAGTGAGACAGTGAGGCAGTGACAGAGTGACGAGTGGTAAATGGTCATTTATATAGCGCTTTTCTAACCAATGGTTACTCAAAGCGCTTTACAAGTCATGCCTCACATTCACCATTCATACACACATTCAACCACCACCGACGAGGAGTCAGCCATCAAGGAGACAGCCATCAAGGAGACAGCCATCAAGGAGACAGCCAGCAGGTCAGGAGCAGTTAGGGTTAGGGGGTCTTGCTCAAGGACAACTCCACAGCTTTTGCTAGGAGGAGGCGGCAGGGATCGAACAAGCGACCTTCCGGTTGTGAGGAGACACACGCTCTACCTCCTGAGCTATACTGCCGCCCACTTCTCCCTCCATTTATCCTCCTTGTTCTGCTGAGTCACGCTCCTCCTCCTGTTGCTCCGCCTGCAGCAGAGGACATTTGTCCCTGTCTGCTTGCCGTAGTCCACTGACCTCACAACACAACTGTGCTCTGGACAAGATGGCCCACAACAACCAAATCCCATCAACTCTCCCCCGGCATCGCGTCTGTCCAATTAAACATGATCAATTGACACCGTTTCAAACTTTCTTTTCTTTTCACTCTGTCAACCAACTTTATTAAGACTGATTTATACACACATTTCCTTTCTCTCCTTGTCTCCTCCTCTCCTCTCATTTCCTCTCTTCTTCTCTGTTTTTTTCCTTGTCTCCTCTCCCTCTCCTCTCCTCCTCTCTGCTCCCTCTCCTCTCCTCTCCTCCTCTCTGCTCCCCTCTGCTCCCCTCTCCTCTCCTCTCCTCTCCTCTCCTCTCTTTCCGTTTCCGGTGAGTGTGAGCGTGGTGGTGGAAGCGCGAGTGGCGCGGAATTTGAATTAGTGTTTGGTAAACTTATGTTTTTCCCTCTTCCTTCATTTGCATGATCAGGTAAGGTTAGTTTATTTACTTCATTTAATCTCATTGTGTTTGCGGTGTGCTTTTGGTTTTGAGTATTTTCGGGGCGCATGGCGTCCTCCGAGACGCCTCCGCCGTCCCTGCGGCAGGGAGTGCGGATCGCCCCGCATGACAGTAGCGTGTCGGTGGAGGAGGCTCTGCTGGCCGCCGGGGAGCAGGTGGGTCATGGGAACCTGGTGTTCGCCTCTAGGGTGAACAAAGCGGTTCTAGTCTTTGTCAAAAGTGAGCAAATGGTACACCAGCTGGTCGCCAGCGGCGTGATCATTAGGGACCTGTACGTGCAGGTCTCCCCGCTTTCGGTCCCCTCTACGCGGGTCACCGTCTCCGGTGTTCCGCCGTTCATCCCAAACGAGCTGCTGGAGGTAGAGCTGCGGAGATTTGGCAAATTCGCTAGCGGGTTTAAAACGGTGAGTTTGGGATGTAAGGATCCCAAACTAAAGCACGTACAGTCCCTGAGGCGACAGGCTTTAATGTTCCTGGACTCTCCTACCAACACTCTGGAGGTGTCCTTCAGGGTGAAGCACGGGGAGGGGTTCTATACAGGGGCGGAGCCAGGTCATTTTCAGGGGGGTGGCACAGGGGTGACAACAGTTAACTTAGGGGGGCCAGCTAAAAGTGACCCCAAAAAAATTGCCGTAAAAAATTAAGGCCGCCACCGACGTCTCACATCAACATTTAGACTACTAAGTGGAAATAGTTACTTTTCTTAAATTGTACAGTTACACAGTGTATTTATGTCTTATTCATCATATTTTTGTTGGCTACATTAACTCTTTCACTGTGTAAGGAAGGTGCATGACCTTTTCATTTTGCACTGTCAACATTAAAATTCTGCTTGACATGTCCCCTTGTTTATGATATTCTCATCAACATCTGCCATTAGTAAACTCACCAACAGTAGCCTAAAACAGATTAAGTGGGTGCAATGTATTGTGCAAGAAAAACACTATTTACAGCACTGTCAATTTTCAAATACTGCAATATTTATTACTATTAGAGCCTTTTAAACAATATACAATTTAAACAATTTATACAATAAAACAAAGTAGGTGTGTACCTACAGTATTTCCAAAAATAGAAACCAGAGCCGTAGGCTCCACAAGGTATGAAATCTTGCACAATTTGTACAAAACAAATATACAGTAGTATCACTATACATGCTGTATAGCAATCAGTAAGCAACAGTCAAATTATCAATATTCACAGTTCTCAGTGGAGGTACAGACACTTCAAAACAACAGTATTTTGCGATTTCCATGGCGGCTACTAAACAACCTAATGTATATACAATACAATAATACATACATGCAATTTCAACCTACAAATATAGTGTTGTGTTGTGCTTTCCCCGAGCCGCCGGCCGCTAACGCGACTCCGGCGGCCGGGCCGCCAGCCCCCGAGCCGCCGGCTACTGACGTGGCCCCGGCCCCGGCTCCGGCCCCCGAGCCGCCGGCCGCCGACGCGGCACCTGTCGCCGACGCGGCGGGCGGCTCCGATAGTACCGACAGTGCGGCTAGCGCCGTGGCCGTAGTGCCCGGCACCGAGCCCGTTGCCGGGTCCTGTGAGGACGGGGCCGGCACCGGGCCGGTTGCCGGGTCCTGTGAGGACAGACCCGCGGGTGGGGAGGCAGCGGCTGATCTCGCCGTTAAAGGCGCAGTGGCCGAAGCAGAGCCGGACAGGGAGAGAGAGAGAGAGGGGGGAGACGCTCAGAGCGGGTCAGACGCTGAGGGAGAGGACATGGAGTACGACTCAGAGTCCGACACCTCTTCGCTGGCTGGGAGCTCCCAGAAGAAGACAGATCTGTACTCCGTTGAGGAAATTAAAACATTCCTAGACGAAACTTTTTACAGGTCGATTTCAGTTAAGGATTATTTTAGCGATACGGATAAATTCATACGCTCTGTTAACATGATTAAAAAAACAGTAAGTTTTGATGTGCTGGACAAACGAAGACGCTTTCGTCTTAAAAAGCACATCACGGTTCTAAGAAAGGCAGCAAAAGATGCAGCTGGTAAAACACTAAGCGGTCCTGATCATGCAGCACAGGGTGTTTTATAACACTAAGCGGTCCTGATCATGCAGCACAGGGTGTTTATAACACTAAGCGGTCCTGATCATGCAACACAGGGTGTTTATAACACTAAGCGGTCCTGATCATGCAGCACAGGGTGTTTATAACACTAAGCGGTCCTGATCATGCAGCACAGGGTGTTTATAACACTAAGCGGTCCTGATCATGCAGCACAGGGTGTTTATAACACTAAGCGGTCCTGATCATGCAGCACAGGGTGTTTATAACACTAAGCGGTCCTGATCATGCAGCACAGGGTGTTTATAACACTAAGCGGTCCTGATCATGCAACACAGGGTGTTTTGTAACTGTCCTTTCTATACTTTCTCTCTTTTCAATGGATACCATCAACATCGGCACCTTAAACATAAATGGTGGGAGGGATAGATTAAAAAGAGCATTGATATCTGAGGTAGCTGCACAAAAGCATTTGGACGTGATCTTCCTACAGGAAACACACACTACCTCAGCTGACGACACGGATTGGGGCTTATGGTGGGAGGGCCCGCAGGTCTTAAGCCACGGGTCCAACTGCAGTGCAGGAGTCGCCGTCCTTTTCAGATCAGCGGCTAACGCCACCATTTTATCTTCAGATGAAGTGGTGAAGGGACGGCTGCTCATAGTCAGGGCAGAGATAGACTCCACGGTGGTCTGTCTCATTAACATTTATGCCCCCAATCAGGGAAATGAAAGAGTTAGACTCTTCCATTTGCTAGAAACACACTTACTAGATCACAGGAATGATAATATTATCATTGGTGGGGACTTTAATTGCACGGTGGATTTCACGTTGGACAGGACAAGTCAGGAACCGCACCCACAGTCATCTGCTAGGCTAAATATTATCATCACAAATACAGACCTTATAGACACATGGAGGGTTAAGCATCCACAAGCAAGACAGTACACTTGGGTGAGGGTTAATAGCAACAGGGTGAGTGCTGCACGTCTTGATAGAATTTATGTAGCACAGTGTCTCAGCTCACGACTGGTTGACAGTAAAATTATCCCAGTTGGCTTCACAGACCATCACCTAGTTACTGCAGCTCTCATCATTTCACCGGGGGTAAGGGTAAGGTCACACTGGTGTTTCAATAACAAATTGCTGAGGGATCAAACATTTTGCCAGAGTTTTGGGCACTTCTGGCAGATGTGGGCACTCAGGAAATCTGAGTTTGGTTCCTTAATGATGTGGTGGGAGGTGGGTAAGGCACACATTAGGGTGTTTTGTCAGCAGTACACCTCACACTCTACCTCTAAACTGAAAGCAGCAGTGGAAGACCTTGAGGCCAGCATAAGAGACTTAGAGTTGGGTCTACAGAGAGACTCTAACCCCTCTGCTGGTCAGCTGCTGCAGAAGAAGAGGTTGGAGCTAAGCTCCTTCCTGCAGGAGAGAGTTAAGGGAGCTCTGGTCAGGTGTCGCTTCCTGGAGATAAAGGAGATGGATGCCCCAACCCCCTTCTTCTTCAACCTGGAGAGATCGGTGGCGCAGAGGAAGCAGATGAGCTGCCTGAAGCTTCCAGGAGGAAGAGTCACCAGCAGTCCGGAGGAGATGAGGGACCACGCCATGGACTTCTACACCAACCTCTTTGGGGGAGAGCAGTGCAGCATCGAGGGCCGTGAGGAGATCCTGGAGGGTCTTCCCCAGCTCAGCCCGGAGGAGAAAGCTGCTCTAGACCTCGAGCTGACCCTGGAGGAGCTGACTGGAGCAGTTAACCAGATGGCATCAGGGCGGGCCCCAGGGATTGATGGCCTCTCCGGAGAGTTCCTCAAGCACTTCTGGGGTGTTTTGGGAGCTGATTTACGTGGCGTTTTCGCAGAGTGTTTCAGAACCGGATCCCTCCCGGTGTCCTGTCGGAGGGCGGTGCTTTCCCTGCTGCCAAAAAAAGGAGACTTGGCCCTACTGAAGAACTGGAGGCCTGTAGCCCTTTTGACTGTAGACTATAAGGTTCTCTCCAGAGCCTTATCGAACAGACTGAAGGGGGTTTTGGAGATGGTCATTCAGC
The DNA here is from genome assembly GCA_027704905.1 of Muraenolepis orangiensis. NCBI lineage: Eukaryota > Metazoa > Chordata > Actinopteri > Gadiformes > Muraenolepididae > Muraenolepis > Muraenolepis orangiensis. The sequence goes on along the minus strand of CM051013.1, from coordinate 26,542,960 downwards.
AGGACCAAACCTACTGTATTCCTGATAGGACTATCATGGATAACATTTTCTTTATGCGGGATGTAATGGATGTTTGTCGGGCTCACGGGGTTAATGTTGGTGTTGTGTCACTTGATCAAGAGAAAGCGTTTGATAGAGTTGATCACTTGTATTTGTTTTCTGCACTTAGGGCATATGGCATTGGTGAGGGTTTTCTGGCATGGGTTGGACTTTTGTACAACGGTGCTCAGTGTTTGGTGAAAATGGGGGCAGGGCTGAGTAGGCCAATTCCTGTACAGCGGGGAATTAGACAGGGTTGTCCCATTTCCGGGCAGCTGTACAGTCTGGCCATTGAGCCTTTGCTGTGCAGGTTGAGGAGTAAGCTCAGTGGTCTCTCCCTGCCGGCCTCCTGTGGGCTGGAGTGCCCTCCTACGCTCTCGGCTTATGCTGACGATGTCAGCATTTTCGTCTCCAGCCAGAGGGACGTTCAGTGTCTACAGGACACCCTGTCCCTGTACGAGAGGGCCTCCTCGGCAAGGGTCAACTGGGCCAAAAGTAGTGCACTACTTTTGGGATGCTGGAGGGAGCAGGTGGTTCCTAGCCTGCCTGGAGGCCTTCAGTGGGAAACAGAGGGGCTAAAGGTTTTGGGAGTCTTTTTGGGCACCGAGGCTTTCAAGGCTAGAAACTGGGAGGGAGCGAAGGAGAAGGTGTGCGCTCGGTTGTCCAAATGGAAGTGGTTGCTTCCTCAGATGTCGTACAGGGGAAGAGTTCTGGTCGCCAATACTCTGGTTGCCTCGACCCTTTGGCACAGAC
>CM051013.1:26487168-26537168 GCA_027704905.1 Muraenolepis orangiensis | reverse complement strand
TCCGTCGCCGTGGCCGGGGTTTCCAGTACCTGGTGGATTGGGAAGGGTACGGCCCGGAGGAGCGGAGTTGGATTCCACGGCGGAGTGTCCTGGATCTGTCCCTCATCCGCGACTTCCATCAGGAACATCCCAACAGGCCGAGTGGGGCGCCAGGAGGCACCCGTTGAGGGGGGGGTACTGTCACGGTTACGGTGGTTGACAGGGGGCGTTGCCAGGCCGCGTGCGCTAGAGGCGCACACACACGCACCTGCCAACCATTACCGTGGCTAATTACCATTGATCTCACCTGGGGGCTATTTATACAGCGGCGTCAGTGAGAGACGTCGCTCGTTCGTACTACGTGTAAACCGGTACGCTACCAGTCCCCAGGTGACATTCATCCCTGGTCCTGATCACCCTGCTACGGACTATCGGAGAGATAGTCCGCCCGTCTGCTGTTCCAGCCACCCTCGTCGGTCCCGGAGTTCCGCCCGTCATCTACCTGTCGGTACGACGCACCTCGACCTCCCGGTAACCTGACCATCGCCTGTCCCCAACGATCCCTACGTCTCCTACCTGTCGGCTTGACGCACCTCGACCTCCCGGTAACCTGACCATCGCCTGTCCCCAACGATCCCTACGTCTCCTACCTGTCGGCTTGACGCACCTCGACCTCCCGGTAACCTGACCATCGCCTGTCCCCAACGATCCCTACGTCTCCTACCTGTCGGCTTGACGCACCTCGACCTCCCGGTAACCTGACCATCGCCTGTCCCCAACGATCCCTACGTCTCCTACCTGTCGGCTTGACGCACCTCGATCTCCCGGTCCCAGCTCCCTCGTCGGTCCTGGGGAATCGCCTTCTATTGTGTTTTGTGCCATTAATAAACCCCTGTTCTTCCTTTCCTGGTCTCCGCCTGCGTTCTGGGTCCAACCTCACCACACACAGTCGTGACAATGTTAATGACATGTTATGATAGAATAATGTTAATGACATGTTATGATAGTGTAATGTTAATGACATGTTATGATAGAGTAATGTTAATGACATGTTATGATAGTGTAATGTTAATGACATGTTATGATAGAGTAATGTTAATGACATGTTATGATAGAGTAATGTTAATGACATGTTATGATAGAGTAATGTTAATGACATGTTATGATAGTGTAATGTTAATGACATGTTATGATAGTGTAATGTTCATGACATGTTATGATAGTGTAATGTTCATGACATGTTATGATAGAGTAATGTTAATGACATGTTATGATAGTGTAATGTTAATGACATGTTATGATAGTGTAATGTTAATGACATGTTATGATAGAGTAAAGTTAATGACATGTTATGATAGTGTAATGTTAATGACATGTTATGATAGTGTCATGTTAATGACATGTTATGATAGTGTAATGTTAATGCCATGTTATGATAGTAGCAGCACTCCTAGCAGGTCAGTAGGTCACTGCCTGTGGATAAAAACTCTCCTTAAACCCGGTGGTCCTTGCTGTACGGATGCTGAGGAACCAGCGACCAGACGGTAGGGAGGAGAAGAGATGGAGCCCAGGGTGGTTGAGGTCCTTAGTGATGGAGATGGGGGAGAAGAGATGGAGCCCAGGGTGGTTGTGGTCCTTAGTGATGGAGATGGGGGGGAAGAGATGGAGCCCAGGGTGGTTGTGGTCCTTTGTGATGGACATGGCCTTCTTCCGACATCTGGTCCTACAGATCTCCTCAATGCATGGAAGTGCACACCTGATGATCTTTTCCACCGTCCTCACGACCCTCTGGATGTCTTTCTTGTCCTGTCCAGTGGTGTTGCCGTACCACACGGTGACGCCACCCTTCAGGACGCTCTCTATGGGCCACGGTAGATGGCGATGCCGCTTCTCCTGAGGCACCGCAGGGCATAGAGCCGCTGGTGTGCCATCTTCAGCAATTGATTGAGCAACAGAAAGATGGTAGTTGAGTGTCTGTTGCTCTGGTCTGGCCTCTGGTCTCATGTCTGTGGTTCCTATGAGTGTCTGTTGCTCTGGTCTGGCTTCTGGTCCTGATGCTGTTCTAGTTGTTATGATCAGAGCCGTGAGGGGAATAGAGGGAAGCAGGTGAGAGTTCATTTTCCAGGCGATTAATTCAACCAATGTTAGAAAGCATTGGAAAGTATTTAAAAAACTCTTTAAATAAACCCTGACCCGGATATTGAGGAGGACTTGAGCCTCTCTGAGTGGCGGATGAGAGGCGGGGGGAGTGTGAGGAGGTTGGATCACATGACATGAGACTACTTCACATAATGGTCTCCATAGTGGAGTCAGATCCCTAAACAAACCAAGGTAACATGCCTGAATGACTACAGACCTGTGGCCCTCACCTCGATCGTTAGCAAATGCTTCGAGAGGTTGGTCAAGGACTTTATTTGCTCCGTGTTACCTACCACGCTGGACCCATGGCAATTTGCATATCGTCAAAATAGATCCACGGACGACGCAATTGCCATGGCCCTCCACACTGCCCTTTCCCACTTGGAGGGGAAGAACTGTTATGTGCGAATGCTGTTTGTGGACTACAGCTCAGCATTCAACACAATAGTTCCTGCCAAGCTCGACACCAAGCTGAGAGGTCTAGGCGTACCCCCATCCATGTGCAGCTGGATACTGAACCTCCTGTCGGACCGCCGCCAGGTGGTGAGGATGGGCAGCACCACATCAGAGCCACTGACCCTCAACACGGGAGCCCCCCAGGGATGCGTGCTGAGCCCTCTCCTCTACTCCCTCTACACCCACGACTGCATGGCTATGCACAGCTCCAACGTCATCGTCAAGTTTGCTGACGACACGACAGTGATGGGCCTGATCGCCGGCGACGACGAGACAGCCTACAGGGAGGAGGTCGGATCGCTGGAGCAGTGGTGCCAGGAGAACAGCCTCGCCCTCAACGTCAAGAAGACCAAGGAGCTGATCGTGGACTTCAGGAGGCAGAGGGGAGAGCACAGCCCTATCTCCATCGACGGCGTTGCAGTAGAGAGGGTCAGCAGCTTCAAGTTCCTCGGCGTGCACATCTCCGAGGACCTCACATGGTCCACGCACACCACACACGTGGTGAAAAAGGCCCAACAACGCCTGTATTTTCTCAGGCGTCTGAAGAAATTCAGCATGGGCCCCCGCATCCTGAGAACATTCTACAACGGCACCATCGAGAGTGTTCTGACAGGGTGTATCACCGCCTGGTACGGGAACTGCACGGCACTCGAGCGCAGAGCGCTTCAAAGGGTGGTGCGGACGGCCCAGTATATCGTTGGAGGTGAGCTCCCCTCCCTCCTGGACATTTACAACCAGCGGTGCGTGGCCAAGGCCAAAAGAATTATAAAAGACATTGCCCACCCCAGCCACGAACTTTACTCACTATTACCGTCAGGCAGGCGATACCGCAGTATCAAGTGTCGTACAAATAGGCTTAGAGATAGCTTCCACAGTCAGGCCATCAGGCTGCTGAACAAGGGCGTATAACATATAACAATGTATATTTTATTACATTGATTTATATATATATATTGCTCTTTTCTGTGCTGATTTTTGCATTTTATAAATTGCATTTTTTATTTTTATTTTATATTCCTTATTCTATTTTTTATTCTATTTTTATCTATTTTTATTTTATCTTATTCTATAACTGCTGTCTGTCGTCGGGTATTGCACACAAGAATTTCACATCACTGCTTTATACTAAACTGTAAACTGTGAAGTGACAATAAACTTGACTTGACTTGACTTGAGATGAAGCCACTGGAGCTTGTAATTGGTTCTAGAAGAACACAGAAGGTATGGTTCTGGTTCTGGGTCTAAGGCAGTACGTATGGGTTCTCTAGACCCTGGACTGCACAGTGTACAGAGTTCTGTAAGTGTCTGTGGGAGCCACTAACTGAACCAGTCTTTCCTCCTCGTAGCTCAGCTCAGAGCCGCCGTGCTTCATGAGCTCCTCAAGGGGTCCTGAACTACCAGGACGTCTTGTGTGTTCTGTGTTTATGATGCATTGCAGTATGACCATAGATGGGTAAGTATGCATGGAGGACCTTAGCTGCGTCCACCGCTGGATGGTCTAGTGCGGCATTTCCCAAAGTGGGGTCTGTGTCACCCCAGGGATACCACAGTTAGGTCGGGGTACACCAACAAAACATCTGGAACAGCCTCTGGGTGGCAGAAGACTCTAGTTGGTCACTTGGTTATTGCAAGAGGAGAATATGACATTTGTTTTTATGACTTTTTATATTGTATTATAACATTTACAGAGATGTAATTCATATTGTGTCTGAGCTGATGTTCATATAACTTGTTTGAGATATGATGGCTTTCTACAAGGCTGAATAAAGAGCAACATAGTTAATAACACTGTCTGGTCTTCATATGTAACATCAGATGAGAGGTAGAGGGGTTCACAGCAGGAGGTTACATGTCTGAGGGGTACAGGACCTTAAATAGTTAATAACACTGTCTGGTCTTCATATGTAACATCAGATGAGAGGTAGAGGGGTTCACAGCAGGAGGTTACATGTCTGAGGGGTACAGGACCTTAAATGGTTAATAACACTGTCTGGTCTTCATATAATAATAATAATAATAAATTATATTTATAATGCACTTTTAATTTGCATGGGCAAAACTCAAAGTGCTACAGAGTAAAAATGGTTTAAATAAAACAGAATAAAAGCAGCGACGTTTACGCCGGCATGGCAACCAGTGGGGTTTTTTAAAAATCTAGTGAAAAGCTATTCTAAAAAGGTGTGTTTTTAGGCCTTTTTTTAAAACATCCACAGTCTGTGGTGTCCTCAGCTGGTTTGGGAGGGCATTCCACAGTCTCGGAGCAGCGGAGCAGAAGGCTCGGTCTCCCATGGTTTTCAGTTTGGTCCTGGGGGGAAGGAGGAGGTTTGCCTTTTCAGAGCGTAGGCTCCTCGTGGAATTTTGTGGGGTGAGAAGTTCTTTGATATATGAGGGCGCATTTCCATGAATGCACTGATAGGTGAAGAGGGTGATTTTGTAGTCAATCCTGAGTGAGACCGGGAGCCAGTGCAATGATTTGAGTATGGGCGTGATGTGCTCATACTTCCGCACTCTCATCAGGATCCTAGCAGCGCTGTTCTGGATGTACTGCAGCTTCTGGATGTTCTTGGCAGAAATCCCAATGAGAAGTGCGTTACAGTAATCTAGCCTGGGGGAGACAAAGGCGTGGACAAGCTTTTCAGCATCTGATAGACTGAGTGTGGGACGGAGTTTAGCAATATTTCTGAGGTGGTAGAAGGAGGTCTTGCATATTTGTTTGATGTGGGCCTCAAAGGTCAGGTGAGGATCCATTTTAACACCCAGATTGGTGACAGTTGATGAGAGTGAAATGTTCTGACCGGAGAAGGTGATGCTGGTGATGGAGGATGAAAGGACCTGATGTGGAGTGCCAACTAGAATGGCTTCAGTCTTGGAGCTGTTTAATTGAAGGAAGTTTTGCTTCATCCACACCTTTATCTCCTCCAGGCATGTGGTTATGTTGGATGATGGCAGAGGTGCGGAAGGGGTTGGGTTTGTTCTGATGTAGAGCTGCGTGTGATCAGCATAGCAATGGAAAGATATTCCATGCCGGCTGATGACACGACCAAGGGGGGACATGTATATGGTGAAAAGGGTGGGGCCGAGGACTGATCCTTGAGGGACACCACAGTTCACAGAGTGTGTTTGTGATTTTGCCGCTCCCAAGGTGACGTGCTCAGTCCTCCCGGTGAGATATGAGGTGAACCAGTTTAGGGCAGAGTCAGAGAGTCCAATTGTCGAGCGAAGACGATGGAGTAGAATGTTATGGTCGACGGTGTCAAACGCTGCAGTTAGATCCAGGAGGATGAGGAGGGATGGAGATCCGGTGTCAGCTGTCATCAGCAGGTCATTGGTCACCCTGACTAAGGCAGTTTCTGTACTGTGGCCCTGGCGAAAACCAGACTGGAACTTTTCAAAGAGGTTATTGTGTTTGAGATGTTCGTGAATCTGAATGGCAATTACCTTCTCCAGCACCTTTGATAGAAATGGCAGGTTGGAGATGGGTCTATAATTAGCCAGGACTTCAGGGTCTAAGGTGGGTTTTTTGAGGAGTGGTTTGATGATAGCAGCTTTTAATGGGGAAGGAACATGACCAGACTGGATGGAGTGGTTTATCACTGAAGTGATCAGGGGACTTATGGCACCAATGTTCGATTTGACCAGGGCTGTGGGAAAGGGGTCCAGGGCACAGGTGGAGGGTTTCATCTTTTTGATGATGGCCTCAACTTCATGCTGCGAGATGTCAGTGAAGCAGCAAAGAGGCTGGGTAGGTCCGGGCTGGGGGTTGACGGTCAGGACTGGGAGAGCAGCGGAGTTTGAGAGGAGAGAGCGGATGGTCTCTACTTTTTTCCTAAAAAATGTGATAAAATGATCACACTGCTCTTCAGTATATGTAACATCAGGTGAGAGGTAGAGGTGTTCACAGCAGGAGGTTACATGTCTGAGGGGTACAGGACCTTAAATAGTTAATAACACTGTCTGGTCTTCATATGTAACATCAGATGAGAGGTAGAGGGGTTCACAGCAGGAGGTTACATGTCTGAGGGGTACAGGACCTTAAATAGTTAATAACACTGTCTGGTCTTCATATGTAACATCAGATGAGAGGTAGAGGGGTTCACAGCAGGAGGTTACATGTTTAAGGGGTGCCATTACTTACCAAACATAACTGCCACTGAAAACTGAAAATAATAAGTCGATAATAAGTCTACAAATAATAACTTGTGTTCTCCATAGTGTTTGTAGAGTGACTCTCACCATGCTGTGGTGTGTGTTCTCTCTTTAGCTCCAACCGCCATTACTGTCAACTATATGTGGCTCTGCTGTGTGTGTGTGTGTGTCTTGGTAAGTGCACCACCACACACACACTCACATGAACACACACACACACACACACACACACACACACACACACACACACACACACACACACCACACACACACACACACACACACACACACACACACACACACACACACACACACACACACCCTAATGGCCCATCTGTCACGGAGACTGGTAGCTTAATGGAGAATCATTTGCTAGCCGCTCACGACCTACTTACTGCCCACCAGATCGAGTGTGTGTTTGTGTGTGGCCCTGTGTGTGCGTGTGAGTGTGTGTGTGCGTGTGTGAGTGTGAGTGTGTGTGTGCAGGCCTGTGTGTGCGTGTGAGTGTGTGTGTTCATGTGAGTGTGAGTGTGTGTGTGCAGGCCTGTGTGTGCGTGTGAGTGTGTGTGTGCGTGTGTGAGTGTGAGTGTGTGTTTGTGTGTGGCCCTGTGTGTGCGTGTGAGTGTGTGTGTGTGTGTGAGTGTGAGTGTGTGTGTGCAGGCCTGTGTGTGCGTGTGAGTGTGTGTGTTCATGTGAGTGTGAGTGTGTGTGTGCAGGCCTGTGTGTGCGTGTGAGTGTGTGTGTGCGTGTGTGAGTGTGAGTGTGTGTGCAGGCCTGTGTGTGCGTGTGAGTGTGTGTGTTCATGTGAGTGTGAGTGTGTGTGTTCATGTGAGTGTGTGTGTGCGTGTGTGAGTGTGAGTGTGTGTGTGTAGTGAGGTCGTCATACAGTTATTTAATCTACAGAACGGAATTTCAAATTTTCAATGTCCAGATATTATATAGTAATATATATTTTTTTTTTTATGTCGTAATCTAGACCTAACCCTGTGTGTACGTTACTATTAGTTAGTTGGTAGTCTGTTGACTGAGACTCTTCTCAATGAGTCGTCTGGATGGAGAGGTGAGATCATGTGACTGATGTGTCCCACTGGAGAAGCCTGACAGCTTAGACAGCTTTAATTAACCCTGAGCTCTGTGGGGTCATCTGTCCTCCCAGGAAGACTGGGGGCCTCGCTGGCTCTCTGCCTCTGGTGCCTCTCACTCTGTTCCCAGCCTCTGCTGCCTCTCACTCTGTTCCCAGCCTCTGGTGCCTCTCACTCTGCTCCCAGCCTCTGGTGCCTCTCACTCTGCTCCCAGCCTCTGGTGCCTCTCACTCTGCTCCCAGCCTCTGGTGCCTCTCACTCTGTTCCCAGCCTCTGGTGCCTCTCACTCTGCTCCCAGCCTCTGGTGCCTCTCACTCTGCTCCCAGCCTCTGGTGCCTCTCACTCTGCTCCCAGCCTCTGGTGCCTCTCACTCTGTTCCCAGCCTCTGGTGCCTCTCACTCTGCTCCCAGCCTCTGGTGCCTCTCACTCTGCTCCCAGCCTCTGCTGCCTCTAAATGTTTCTCTATGTCATTATGTTGTCATGTCATGGTGGGGATCAGGAGGTGCTGTTATCTCCTCTGTTCACACTCTGTGTTACTCTACTGAGGGCCCTGTGGTTCCATCTGAGGGCCCTGTGGTTCCATCTGAGGGCTCAGTGGTTCCATCTGAAGGCTCAGTGGTTCCATCTGAGGGCTCAGTGGTTCCATCTGAGGGCTCAGTGGTTCCATCTGAGGGCTCTGTGGTTCCATCTGAAGGCTCAGTGGTTCCATCTGAAGGCTCAGTGGTTCCATCTGAGGGCCCTCAATACTGAGAATACGTTCCAATCATATTACTGGTCCAGTGGAAGCTTCTGACAGCAAATCCTCTGGAAAGACTGATGATATCAGACTGATCTGGACCAAGAGGGTTTACCCAGCTTCTCTCCATAATCTCTACAAAGGCATTTACATCTGCCCTATCCTTCTCTATCTTGGACTTCTGTAGATGGTGATGACTAAAACACTCTGTAGACTTGTTGCATGTCATGTTCCTGAGCTGCCTCAGATACTGACTTCTGTTTTCTGAAGTGAGATAGTAGACGGCTCCAGATTTCAGGCTGTATCCCTTGGTTCCTCCAGCCGTCAGGGTGTCCTTGTTTGCCGTCTCCTCAATCGTCTGGTCAACCGGAATCTTTCCAAAGGGATTGTTCCTGCCAAGCTGGACGTTAAAACCACCCTCTCAAAGTATGCATGAACAGCAGGATGATCAACCTCACATGTGCACAACTTTGTGTATAGTAGAATGTCAGATATCTGGCATAGTTCAGCTTATCATATGCAAAACACCAAGGCAGGATTGCTCTAATTGCTGCAAGATGCATCATCCACTTTCCCTCTCTTGATGCTAGAATTAGACATCTCAACCATGTCCACATAAGACATCCAGAAGGCAGACAGGGGGCCGTTGTATTTTCGAAGGTAGCAGAGGTATTGAATCGTGTTAGAATACACAGACATGAATCATGATCAAGGGTTACCTCAAATCACAAAGAATCAGATCTTCCTCATTATTCTCCTCTAACCAAGGGTGGAAACCTTCCCATGCTAATCTCAAGAAAGCCTCATAGTGCAGCTTATGGACCGTACTGCTCCATTATACTGGGGACCATCAATAACCCCTGAGACTGAATCATCAGCTATCACTCCTGCTTATACACAAAGGTCTCTTAGACCAGCATCTGCAAACCGTTTTTCCAATCGTCGCCATGAAGGTATATGTGGTATGGAAAACCTCCATTTTAAGGATCATGTCCTTGAATATCTTCTGGTGTTTCCAACAATGCCTGGTCCAAAACAACAACAATGGAGTTGAGCTGCAGAGACTTCATGATGCTGATCGACTGGTGAAGAACCTCATGTACTGTTGATAGCTGTTGCAGGAGCATTGATTGTAGGCAGCCTACATTATCTTCTTGTACACTTGTGTCATTGTGGGTGAGGATGTTAAACCCAGTCCAGCTACAAACATCTTTGTTGGTAAGATGAGCCATTATCCACGTGGTTTCTGTCTGTTGCATCTTGAAGAAAAGTAGTGTGGTCAGTATCAACCATCCGTCCAACTGGAGGATTGGCACGCTGTCCTACATTGTAAATGGGATGTACCATCTTTTCAGCTCCAATGCTTCTCCTCTTGGTTTTTTGGGATGCAAGGCAAAGCTCTGGTCTCAGCAGGATGATCAACAATAGGCTTTGCTTGCACAGCAATTCCATTCACTCTGTGTGATGTCCCTTCACCGCTGATTGTTTCTCTAGTATGTCTATGTTGTCCCATGCAAATGTTGTAAACAGACCATGTTTCATGTTTTGTGGTAGTGGAATGCCTCTGGTAGTGGAATGCCTCTCCGTTAACCATCACCTTATGGTGGTGGAGAGGTTTGTGTGTCCCTGTGAACCTGAGAGCTGTGTTGTCTGTAGCCTAGTGCTCCTGGTAGGGTCTCCCATGGCAGATTGGTCTCAGGGGAGGGGCCAGACTAAGAGTGGTTCAAAGACCCTAATGGACAAACAAACAAGTAGAAGTGAGGATACCTTGCCTGGAGGAAGACCGGGGCCCCTTTCCGGAGCCAGGCCCGGGAAAGAGGGCCCGTCAGCGAGTGCCTGGTGGCCGGGTTAGCAACGGAGCCCGGTCGGGCACAGCCCGAAAAAGTAATGTGGCCGCTTCCCGTGGACCCACCATCTACAAGAAGAACCGCTGGAGTCTGGTCCACTGCCAGTTAGGAGGCAGTGAAGGCAGGGGTTCTCGACGGACCAAACCCAGCCAACAGAAACTGGCTTTGGGGACGTGGAATGTCACCTCTCTGGGGGGAAGGAGCCTGAGATTGTGCGGGAGGTGGAGCGCTACCAGTTAGATCTGGTGGGGCTTACCTCTACGCACAGCATTGGCTCTGGAACTAAACTCCTGGATAGGGGTTGGACTCTTTCCTTCTCTGGAGTTGCTCAGGGTGTGAGGCGCCGGGCAGGTGTGGGGATACTCACAAGTCCCCTGCTGAGTGCCGCTATGTTGGAGTTTATCCTGGTGGACGAGAGGGTCGCCTCCCTACGCCTTAGGGTCATGGGGGGAAAACTCTGACTGTTGTTTGTGCCATTGTTTGTTTATGCGCCAAACAACAATACAGAATATCCTGCCTTTTTGGACACACACATGGCAAAGCCCCAGGGGTTGATGAGATCCGTCCAGAAATACTAAAGACTCTGGGTGTTGAGGGGCTGTCATGGATGACACGTCTTTTCAACATTGCGTGGAAGTCTGGGACAGTGCCTGAGGAGTGGCAAACGGGGGTGGTGGTACCCCTGTTCAAAAAGGGGGACCAGAGGGTGTGTAACAATTACAGGGGTATCACATTACTCAGCCTCCCTGTAAAAGTCTACTCCAAGGTGCTGGAAAGGAGGGTTCGGCCGATAGTCGAACCTCAGATTGAAGAGGAACAATGCGGATTCCGCCCTGGTCGTGGAACAACGGACCAGCTTTTCACTCTTTCAAGGATGGAAGGGGGCTTAGGCCCATCCGGTCTACATGTGTTTTGTGGATTTGGAGAAGGCATATGATCGGGTCCCTTAGGAAATACTGTGGGGGGTGCTGCGAGTATGGGGTGTGAAGGTCACTACTGAGGGCCATCCAATCTCTATACTCCCAAAGCAGGAGCTGTTTCTGGATTCTCGGTAGTAAGTCGGGCCTGTTCTCAGTGGGTGTTGGCCTCCGCCAGGGCTGTGCTTTGTCACCCATCCTGTTTGTGATTTTCATGGACAGGATTTCAAGGCGTAGTCATGGAGGGGAGGGGTTTCAGTATGGTGGGCTCAGGATTGAATTGCTGCTGTTTTCAGATGATGTCATCTTTTTTGTTCTTTTTTGTTCTTTTTTGTTCTTTTTTGTTCTTTTTTGTTCTTTTTTGTTCTTTTTTGTTCTTTTTTGTTCTTGAAGCAGGCTACATAGTATTCTGCTGTGGGTAAGTAGACATAAGATTTATTGTTGTTCTTAGTATTTGTGTTGATAAAATTGTAGAACCTTTTTCTCAAAGCTAGTTACCTGTACATAGTAAGTGAGGTGTACAGGCCTATTGTTGTGCTAAGATAATCACCCAGTCTGGCCCATACAGCCATAGTCAATAGAGTTAACGACAGGGAGGAGCCTAACCCTGCATGAGTCTCTCTCCCTATCGCATAGGCTATTAACATAGAAGTAGTTTGTTAGCGTCAGCATTTAGCGTCAGGCCCCAGGAACTAAGACCCAGAACAAAGACCAAGGAGTCGTTCTACCGGAGTCCCAGAACAAGACCCAGAACAAAGACCAAGGAGTCGTTCTACCGGAGTCCCAGAACAAGACCCAGAACAAAGACCAAGGAGTCGTTCTACCGGAGTCTGTCTAGGGAGTTAGTCCTAGTTAGTCAAATCTAGTCCTCCTACCCTTGCTATGTGTCGTCATTCCATTGTAGTCTGGACATCCTCCCGCAATAGATGGCATCGAGGTTCTCCCTCTCGACGCCGCAACCCTTCCAATCTCCTCTATCCTACTATTTCTACCTTCACAGATCTTGTGGTGAAAGGGGGACTCTGGAATTGCCAATCGTCGGTCAAGAAGACTGAAACCATTCTGGCCTACGCCGCACTCCAGTCTCTCCACTTCCTGGCTCTCACCGAGACCTGGATCACCCCTGAGAACACGGCTACCGCAGCTGCTCTCTCCGCGACCTACTCCTTCACCCACACCCCCCGACCCTCTGGGCGTGGTGGAGGAACGGGACTCCTAGTCTCTCCAAACTGGTCATATCAGGTACTCCCTCTGGGTCATCTGACCAGATCGGCACTCGAATTTCATGCTGTTTCTGTTACCATCCCAACTAGGCTCAACATTGCCGTAATTTACCGACCACCGGGCCCTCTTGGTGACTTCTTTGACGAGATGGACGCCCTCCTCAGCTGCTTTCCTGAGGACGGCACCCCACTCGTGGTTCTGGGTGACTTCAACATCCAGTCGGATAAGTTACAATCTCCTGAATTCATTAACTTTTTTGCCATATTCGGTCTAACACTCACTCCTTCTCCCCCTACCCACAGAGCTGGGAACCAACTGGATCTTGTCTTCACAAGATCCTGTACCACCTCGGTGATCTCGGTCACACCCCTCCCTGTCTCTGATCACCATTTTGTTGCTTTCTCTCTCCCTCTCAAATCCCCCACCTCCCTACCCACTACTCCCCACATTGTTACCTTCCGTAGTAACCTGAAAACTCTCTCTCCCTCTTCTTTCTCCGCATCTGTCCTCTCCTCACTACCATCCCCCCAACAATTCTCTCTCTTGTCGGTGGAGGAAGCCTCCTCCACTCTGACTTCCTCTCTCTCCTCCTCCTTCGACTCTCTCTGTCCTCTCACCTCCAGACCAGCACGAGCCTCTCCTCCACCTCCTTGGCTGTCCGAACCTCTGCGGGCTCGTAGAGCAGAGCTACGGGCGGCCGAGAGAAAATGGAGGAAATCGGACTCCTCTGATGACCTCGCTCACTACCTCCGTCTCCTCGCTGGCTTCACCTCCACGGTATCGGCTGCTAAATCTGCCTTCTACCGTACAAAAATAAACTCTTCTGCCTCTAACCCAAGGAAACTTTTCTCCATGTTCTCTTCCCTCCTCAACCCCCCCTCCCCTCCCCCTCCCTCCTCCCTCTCAGCTGATGACTTTGTCACCTTCTTTACGAAGAAGGTGAACGACATTACCTCCTCCTTCACCCCCACCGCTTTCCTCCCTCCCTCCTCTCCCACCCCCACTAACCTTACCTGTTTCAACCCCCTCTCCCCCGATGAAGTTAACAAACTGGTGACATCTAACCACCCTACCACCTGCCCCCTCGACCCAATCCCTTCCTCTCTTCTCCAGGACATCTCGGGCGATATCCTTCCCTTCCTTACATCCCAAATCAACATCTCCCTTGAGGCAGGCCTGTTTCCGGCAGCCTTCAAGACTGCCAGAATCAAGCCGCTCCTCAAGAAACCATCCCTAGACACCACTGATGTCCAAAACTACAGACCGGTATCTCTCCTATCATTCCTGTCCAAAACCCTTGAACGGGCTGTCTCCTCACAACTTTCTTCCTATCTCTCCCAGAACAACCTCCTCGACCCTCACCAGTCAGGCTTCAAGGCTGCGCACTCCACGGAGACGGCACTGCTCGCAGTGACAGAGTCTCTTCGTGATGCCAGAAGCTCGTCCCTCTCATCGGTACTGATCCTTCTCGACCTGTCTGCGGCGTTCGACACAGTGAACCACCAGATCCTCCTCTCCACTCTCGCCGAGCTTGGAATCGCTGGAACTGCGTTATCCTGGTTCACCTCCTACCTTGCAGATCGGACTTATCAGGTCACATGGAACGGTTCCCTGTCCAAACCCTGCACCCTGGACACCGGAGTTCCTCAAGGCTCAGTATTGGGACCCCTTCTGTTTTCTCTTTACACTAAATCGCTAGGCTCTGTAATCGCATCTCTGGCTTCTCCTATCACTGCTATGCAGATGACACTCAACTGTTTCTCTCCTTTCCCCCCTCAGAAACCCAAATAGCAACACGCATCTCGCAATGCCTGGCCGACATCAGCAGATGGACAGCCGCCAACCACCTGAAGCTCAACCTTGACAAGACTGAGCTCCTCTTCATACCGGGGAAAGACTGCCCTCAGATGGACCTACTGGTCACCATCGAGAACACCCAAGTCTCCCCCTCAACCACAACAAGAGACCTTGGTGTGGTGGTAGATGACCAGCTGTCCTGCAATGCCAACGTCACCGCGGTGGCCCGATCTTGCAGAATTGCCCTCTACAACATCCGCAGGATCCGGCCCTTCCTCACACGTGAAGCGGCGCAGATCCTGGTCCAAGCACTCGTCATCACCCGCCTCGACTACTGCAACTCTCTCCTGGCGGGACTCCCGGCCTCTGCAACCAAGCCCCTCCAACGCATCCAGAACGCAGCAGCACGCCTGGTATTCAACCTACCGAAATTCTCCCACGTGACCCCTCTCTTCCGCGATCTCCACTGGCTTCCGGTAAATGCTCGCATCAAATTCAAGACTCTGGTGCTGACCTTTAGGGCAGTCAATGGAACTGCCCCGGCCTACCTCCAGGCGTTGGTCAAACCCTACATCCCAGCCAGAGCGCTCCGCTCAACTTCTGCCAGGCGACTTGTTCGACCTTCAACAACAACAACAAACAACAAATCGTGAGGATTGAATCCTCTTTATTGGTCACATACATGAAGACATACAGTGAAACGTGTTCTCTGCATTTAACCCATCCTAGTACTAAGGTCAACCAAACATCGCTCGTCCAAGACTCAGCTCTTCACGGCTCTGGCCCCACAGTGGTGGAATGAACTCCCGTCTCATGTCAGGACGGCAGAGTCCATCGCCAGCTTCCGCAAGAGACTCAAGACCCACCTGTTCAGAGTCCACCTGGACTCTCCTTTGTGAAACCCTTTAACTTGCTTAAATCCTGACATTAATAGCTCTTAGCATGTATATGTTAGCAAGTGTATGTCCTTAATGTTGTTAACACGCTCTTATCACAGCTACTTAAGCAGGTGACCTAGCAGTACGAAATTGTGTTATTCATCTTGTCAATATGAATACTTGTGAACTGCTGTATTTATATGTTTGCGTACCCCAGTGTTATACTATTGTCTGCTTCAACTAATGTACACCTTGTAAGTCGCTTTGGATAAAAGCGTCTGCCAAATGCCCTAAATGTAAATGTAAATGTAAATGTAAATGTCAGATGATGAGTGTGAAGCGGCTGGGATGAGGATCAGCACCTCCAAATCTGAGGCCATGGTTCTCAGCAGGAAACCGGTGGATTGTCTGGAGGGAGGGAGTCCTTATCCCAAGTGAAGGAGTTCAAGTATCTTGGGGTCCTGGTCTCGAGTGAGGGGAGGATGGAGCGTGAGATTGACCGGAGAATAGGTGCAGCGGGAGCGGTATTGGGTGCCCTTTACCGCACTGTTGAATCCAAAAGAGAGCTGAGACAGAAGGCAAAGCTCTAGACCAGACATGGGCAAACTACGGCCCGCGGGCCACATACGGCCCGTTAGGCTTTTTAATCCGGCCCGCCGAACTTGTCCAAATTATAGTAAAAACCTCCTTTTTTTCCCCTTTCCCTGCAATGCCCACGTTTCCCCAATAGATGGCGCACTCAAAACACATTGACCGTTGTTGGAGTGGCGCGTATTTCTCTTTATTTCACTTTAATTTTCACTTCGTTTCACGTCACCATTAAGCCCTTCTGTGAAAATGAGCGGACCAAAGAGAAGGAAAGTGGACAGCGAATGCCGAGTGTTTAATAAGGAGTGGACAACAAAATACTTTTTTATTATCATAAAATTTTTAAACCCTGACCAGGATGTTATTTTACTTCACTGCATCATTCATCAGGAGTCTCTGTGTAAGTCTGTATTGCAGCTTAATCACGTCGTGGATCCAGTTGTAAAACTTGTTAACTTCATACGAGCAAGGGGACTTAATCATCGTCAGTTCATTACGTTCCTGGAAGAAACTAATGCGGATCACCAGGACCTACTTTACCACTCTCGCGTCCGCTGGTTAAGTTTGGGGAAAGTGTTTCAACGAGTCTGGGAGCTCAAAGACGAGATTCGCTCATTTTTTAATTTAATGGGGAAATCCGAAGAATTCCCCGAGCTGAGCGACACAAACTGGCTTTGTGACTTTGCGTTTGCTGTGGACATATTTTCACACATGAATGAGCTGAACGTGAAGCTACAGGGGAAAGATCAGTTTGCGCACGACATGTACACAAATGTGAGAGCCTTCAAATCCAAGCTGGTTTTATTCTCCAGGCAAATGTCAAACAAATCTTTCGCACATTTCCCCACACTAGCCGTGCAGAAAGAGGCCGCCCGAAATGCGAAGAAATACTGCAAATCACTGGACGATCTGCACAGAGAATTTTGCCGTCGGTTCTGTGATTTTGAAAAAATTGACAAGTCACTTCAACTGGTGTCCTGTCCCCTGTCACAAGACCCCGAATCAGCACCGCAGGAGCTGCAATTGGAACTGATCGATCTTCAGTCTGACTCCGTCTCAAAGGAGAAGTTCAAGTCTCTTAAACTGAATGACTTTTACGCTTCACTTAACGAGACCGCGTTTCCAAACCTCCGGAGGACGGCGCAGAAGATGCTGGTGTTGTTTGGCTCGACCTACGTGTGTGAGCAGACGTTTAGCGTCATGAAAATCAACAAAGCCCATCACAGATCCAAGTTAACTGACCAACACCTCAGATCTGTCCTGAGAATTGCCACAACAAAACTAACTCCAGACTTTGATGCACTGGCAAAAAGGGAGACCAACAACACTGTTCCCACTGAAATGGTGAGTTTTCTGCTGTGTTATGAAAAAATGCATATGGAAAGTTTGGAAGTGCGTCTTTTAATTAAGAGCAATGCGCATTTACGCACAGCAGCGGTACAGTAGCTTAATTAACACGCCGCACATCGCTCTTAATTTAAATTTAAATTTTCAGCTGCAGGTAGGATATTTAATACAGCCTATGTCTGTGTGCTTGGCAACGATACACGTGTACTGTTTGCGCGTGAAGGCGAGGGCGTCCGTGGCGAGTTTGTAGAGCGCGCGGTCAGGACAATCCATCCATGATTTTGCGGAGTTTAACACAAGTAGATATTATTGAGCTTGAGTATTTCGTTGTGTAATAATATGTTTTGAATGTTGAAAGTGATTCCATTTTTTAATAAATGTTGATTTCTTTAACTTTGCACCTTCGATTGAAACTTATTAAAAACAGACGCAATCTTGATAAATCACAGTGCGTATGTTATTTTAATCTATTTACATTTCCTCCTCCCAGTATCTGCGAAATAGTATGTAAATGCCATATCTTGCATATTCCTTGAGACAAATTTATTAACTGATAAGGGCTATTTTTCACATTTGAAAGACAGTTAATAAATTGGGTTGTAGTGTTCTTACTGTGCTATGAGATTGCACACACTACATTTAATGCTTTAGTATATCCGGCCCAAACACTCCCTCCAAATGCTCCTGGCCCGGCCCCTCTGTCAAATTTTAGAACCCATTGTGGCCCGCGAGTCAAAAAGTTTGCCCACCCCTGCTCTAGACTAAGACCGATGATCTACCGATCAGTCTTCGTTCCTACCCTCACCTATGGTCATGAACAATGGGTAATGACCGAAAGGACGAGATTGCGAATACAAGCAGCCAAAATGTGTTTCCTCAAGAGGGTGGCTGGTATCTCCCTTAGGGATAGGGTGAGAAGCTCAGTCACTCGTGAGAGACTCGGAGTAGAGCCACTGCTCCTTCGCGTAGGGTAGTTCGGGCATCTAGTAAGGATGCTTCCTGTTTGCCTCCTGAGGGAAGTTTTACAGGTACACAGACCAAGTACACAGGAGTCGGCACACCCTGAGGCTGCTTTCATTGTGGCGGGGGACTTCAACAAGGCGAACCTGAAGAAGGTTCTCCCGAAGTTCGAACACATAACGAGCAACACACGGGGTGAGCAGATCCTCGACCACTGCTACACACCCTTCTGTGATGGCTACAAGGCCCTCCTCCGCAAACTGTTCAGCAAATCAGACCACCGCTCAATCCAGCTACTCCTCGCCTATTGGCAGAGACTGAAGCAGCAACCAATCGCTGTGAGGGAGGTCCAATGCTGGTCAGACCAATCGGACTCTATGCTACAGAATTGTTTTGATCGCGCTGACTGAGACATCAACTAGTACACGTCCTCGGTCACCGCGTTCATCAAGAAGTGCATAGAGGACGTTGTTCCGACCAAGTCGGTTCGGATATATCCCAACAAGAAACTGTGGATTAACCCTCCACGCGCCCTCCACGCGCGTAACGCCGCCTTTGGCTCCGGGAATATGGAGGAATATACGAGAGCCCGTTACAACCTCCGTAAGACCATCGTCACTGCCAAGCGGGAGTACAAGGTCAGAGTGGAGGGTATGTGGCAGGGGTTACAGACGATAACGAACTTCAGAGGGAGTACCAGTTGTGTAGAGAACTCCTCTACCTCCCTCCTAGGAGAGCTAAATACTTTTGGACCAGTTGGCAGGAGTCTTTGGCTGGACCCATGGCAATTTACATTTCGTCAAAACAGATCCACTGACGACGCAATTGGCATGGCCCTCCACACTGGCCTGTCCCACCCAGAGGGGAAGGGCTGTTATGTGTGGATGCTGTTTGTGGACTACAGATCAGCGTTCAACACAACTTGCCAAGCTCGACACCAAGATTCAAGATTCAAGATTCAAGATAACTTTATTTATCCCGAGGGAAATTAAGGTGTAACAGTTGAGACAGGGGGAATAAATGCACACAAAATATACTAATACCTAAAAGCTAAAAACGAAATAAACAAAACTAGTATAAACAAAATATAACTAAAATAACTCTAAATGAATCTAAATGTATTGATAGATGAATTGCACAATTTACAGTATTATTACAGTAATACGTAGGTATATACAATACAGAAAAATACGTATAGTGCAAATTGGCAGTAATAAAATATTAATAATTAATAAATAACTCAGATGAATACTGAAAAAGTGACATGTGAAAAGTGAAAAGTGAAATTGAATTTACAGTGCAAAATTACAGTGAGAGGATTTACAGTGTGTTGACCAAACAATAATAACACAGTGCATTGACCTCAGGTCACTGAGTCTCCACTGTCCCTCTCACGACCCGACGTAGATGAATTATAGAGACTGATGGCCACAGGAAGAAAGGACTTCCTGTGGCGTTCTGTGGTACACCTGGGTGGAATGAGTCTGTTGCTGAAGGTGCTTCTGTATGAGGTCAGCACCTGATGGAGAGGGTGAGAGTTGTTGTCAAGGATACTGTTAACGATGCCATGATCTTAGGGCAGGAATACCGTGAACATAGTTTAACGTGACGGAGGAATAAGTGCACACATACACCGTCGGCTTTGCTTCAACCGGAAGAACACATGTTTTATTGCGCACGCCCCTTTTATCACGGGAATACAGGAAGTGATTAGTATAAGAGTATTAAATAAACAAAATCATAATTCAACAGATACTACGCAGCTTGCACAGCATCCTCCTCTCAGACACCACCAACAAGGAGTCCAGCTGGACCCCCAGGACAGCGCCAGCCTTCCTGACCATCCTGCTGATCTTGTTGGCGTCTGCTGACCTCAACCTGCTTCCCCAGCACACGACACCGGAGAAGATGGCACTGGCTACCACCGACTGGTAGAACATCTTCAGCATCTTGTTGCAAACGTTGAAGGACCGGAGCCTCCGCAGGAAGTAGAGACGGCTCTGGCCCTTCTTGTACACAGCCTCAGAGTTCTTGGCCCAAGCTTAGAGGTCTAGGCGTGCCCCCATCCACGTGCAGCTGGATACTGGACCTCCTGTCGGACCGCCGCCAGGTGGTGAGGATGGGCAGCACCACCTCCGAGCCACTGACCCTCAACACGGGAGCCCCCCAGGATTGCGGGCTGAGCCCTCTCCTCTACTCCCTCTACACCCACGACTGCATGGCTATGCACAGCTCCAATGTCATCATCAAGTTTGCTGATGAAAAAAACTCTGATGTAGTAAAACCCCAATGATTGTTGTAATTCAATTTGCCCCACCATCTGGTCACTGTAGGGCAGGAGTGTTCTGTGTCAGCTCGACTCCTCTTTGATAAAGAACACTAACAACCTGGAGAAGGCCAGAGATAAGCGCATCTGGGCCCCTCAAGGTGTATTTGCTACTATCTACCCAGACTTCCTGCGCACCAGCTCTCCCTCTTTTTAATTACGATAACGATTATTTTCTGTTGAAAAGGGGGGCGCTCTTGTAAGCGTTAGACTTCTCTCTACATGCCTTGCGAGACGTGTCGACAGAACTCTCGGACTGAGCTCAACCTACTGATTGTTGTGTGATTGTAATAAATACGATAGTCAGACTTATTTTGTTTTGGATGACTATATTCTTAAACAGTTTTCAGAATTAGACCACTGGACGTGTATCGGAGAATTCCCACCACACACGACAGTGATGGGCCTGATCGCCGGTGACGACGAGACAGCCTACAGGGAGGAGGTCGGATCGCTGGAGCAGTGGTGCCAGGAGAACAGCCTCGCCCTCAACGTCAAGAAGACCAAGAAGCTGATCGTGGACTTCAGGAAGCAGAGAGGAGAGCACGGCCCTATCTCCATCGATGGTGTTGCAGTAGAGAGGGTCAGCAGCTTCAAGTTCCTCGGCGTGCACATCTCCGAGGACCTCACATGGTCCACGCACACCACACACGTGGTGAAAAGGGCCCAACAATGCCTGTATTTCCTCAGGCGTCTGAGGAAATTCAGCATGGGCCCCCGCATCCTGAGAACATTCTATACCGGCACCATGGAGAGTGTTCTTACAGGGTGTATCACCGCCTGGTACGGGAACTGCACCGCACTCGAGCGCAGAGCGCTTCAAAGGGCGGTGCGGACGGCCCAGTATATGGTTGGAGGTGAGCTCCCCTCCCTCCTGGATATATACAACCAGCGGTGCGTGGCCAAGGCCAAACGCATCATAAAGACATTGCCCACCCCAGCCACCAACTGTACTCACTGTTCCCGTCAGGCAGGCGATACCGCAGTATCAAGTGCCGTACAAATAGACTCAGAGACAGCTTCCACAGTCAGGCCATCAGGCTGCTGAACAAGCTGCTGAACAAGCTGCTGAGCATATAACAATGTATATTTTATTACATTGATTTATATATACATATTGCTCTTTTTCTGACATATTGCATTTAATATATTGCATTTTTACACAGTTTTGTACTTTTTTACTTCTTTTTATCCTATTCTGTTTTTTATACTACGACAACTGTCTGTCGTCGGGTTTTGCACATAATATTTTCACTCATTGCTTATACTTGTGTAAACTGTGACGTGACGATAAACTTGACTTGACTTGACTTGAAGGTCCAGGTGGGGTGATTACATCTCCACACTCCGACATCTCCCCCAGTCAGAGCTGGTCCATGTTGCCAGGGAGAGGGAAGTTTGGAGTCCCCTGCTGAAGCTGCTACCTCAGCGACCCGATCATGAATAAGCGGGAGACAATTGATGGATGGATGGATGGTAGTGGAATGGATGGATGGTAGTGGAATGGCATCTTCACTTGCTGCTTGCTTTTGAAGACAGAGGGCAGTGTCAATTTATTATACTTAAAATCAGTTCCACGTTTCCAGTAAGTGACTTGGCAGCAAAGGGCAGCACACGTGTTTTGTAGGCTTGACTCACCACAGGTAGCAGCATAAACAAGGTCTTGGCTGAATAAAGCTATGAGCCTTCGCACTCTTTGGGATTTTCCAGGGTTATTTCCTTCTATGGATCTACCTGAAGTGTTTCACCAGAGATGTTTGAGCACTGTTCATCTTCTCAAGATCTGATGCATGTGGTGGCCATGCTTGAGTCATATCTTGGTTCCGTATATGAGCTCTGATCTTCAGTGTCGCTTGTGAAATGTCTTTGTCACTGCTTGATTTGTACATCCTTAGTTCATCTTTGAGTTTGTAGCTAACGTTAACAAGCTCATCCATTGTCAAATTGTCTGGGTATACCAACAGTTTTCCATTTCCTGTGATACAATACTGATGTTATGCTACCGTCAGGCAGGCAGTTTGCAAGAACAATGATGGGGCTGAAGCCTCTTATTTTAGCCGCTCTCAATAATGAATCTATATGCAGGTGCCACAAGGCAAACAAAGAAAATCTGACTAGCCTTTTTAAGTTTAGATACAACTGTAAAAAAAATGAATGTTGCTGACTAGAGCCCATGTGACCTCTATATTTACCAGACAGACTAACAACTGGGCTTAAGGTTAACTGGGACTAAGATAAGTTGAAATATCATCTAAACATATAGACTTTTATAATAATATATATATAATAATACCAAACTAGAATTTGCCACCTTGGGTAGTACCAATTTGTGAAACTTCAGACCCAGGCCCATGTCTTTCTGTAAGGCCCATAATCCCCCCTTAAGGAGGGATGATATGGGAACATGTCCTCAATCGTTACAGTCCTGTGAGTACAGTTTTTTGTTATTTGTGTCAGTGATGTGCCTACATGTCACAATGCTCAAATGAAACTAGAGTTTCGGAGAAAATGGTTGAAAAAGGAATATTGTTGACACTTTGAAGAGCCTCTGTGACCTCTGTATTGATCAGACAGTCTCCCTACTGAGCTTAAAGGAAAGTTACCAATCTACTGTTTTAAATGAACTAAAACCTGAGTAAAGGTCCTGAAAATGAGGACATGAATCTGTGTCTAGAAGCTAATTTATTGTAGGGGGTGGTTCACTTCATGTGCTGATAACAAAGCTACCACTTACACAAATATCATATATCATACCAATATATCATCTATGGACATGGACCACCTTGACTGCTACCAATATGTGAAATGTTGGGCTTTGGGCCATGGACTATATGGGAGGGTCTATGAACAGTGTGTGTGTGATTGAAACCGACAAGTGTGTGTATAGCTGAGGTGTGTGTGTGTGTGTGTTTGTGTGTTTGTGTTTGTGTGTGTCTGAGCTGTCTCTCTGTGTTAGTGTGTGTGTGTGTGTGTGTGTGTGTGTGTGTGTGTGTGTGTGTGTGTGTGTGTGTGTGTGTGCTGGTGTGTGTCTGTGTGTTGTGTGTGTGTGTGTGTGTGTGCATGGTTCAGCTATCTCTCTGTGTTAGTGTGTGTGTGTGTGTGTGTGTGTGTGTGTGTGTGTGTGTGTGTGTGTGTGTGTGTGTGTGTGTGTGTGTGTGTGTGTGTTTGACAGGTCCAGAAAGTGTCGCAGCCAGTCTGCCCCCAGACCTCTTCATTAAATGATATCACTCACACACCTTGCACACACACACACACACACACACACACACACATACACATACACATACACATGAGATTAGCTGTTTGTGATTGGGTCTAATTCATGCTCGTCAAATTACTGACATCCACCCCGGGTACCAATTTCAGCCAATCAGAAGCAGTGATTATATTAGAGGTGGTCCCGTGTTCAGGACCTCTTAATGTCCACAGGTACCCAGCAGGTCTTCTGTTGGTGGGCCTGGAGACAGGCTAATAAGGCAGCTTGGAGCTGGTTGGGTGACACCGGCTGTCAATCATGTCTTATTCTTTCCTTTTTCACTGTCACCAACCAATCAGCTGTCAGCTATGATTTATGGCCACGCTCAAGGGAGGGATAAATATGTCAATGTGTTAATATATATATATATAATATTTCCTCAAACATTTTAATTCCATTGGCTCTGTTTTTTCTGTCTAGTATAAAGTCCCTATCAGCTTATACATACGTATCATAGATTATTGTCCACCATCTTCACGTTTGAGAAGAAATCCATCCATCCATCTCCATCGCTTATCCTGGTCGGGTCGTGGAGGCAGCAGCTTCAGGTCAACATGCAAACCTCCAGATTTACGTACACACTCAGTGAAATGGGTTTCTCTGCATTTATTATTAGGAGTATGAGGAGCAGTGGGTATCAGCTATTGTATATCCAGGGGAGGGGTCTGGTGCCTGGCTCAAGGGCTCTGAGGCAGTGCCCAGGTGTTTTGGGGACTTGAACCGTTGACCCTGCGGTTCCCGAGCCAAGTCCCAACAGACTGAGCCATCGTGCCGCCCACACCGTAACGTGGTGTTCCACCATCTTCTCTTCACTATCTCTCCTGAGATCTGCTTTGGATTTTTTCAACTGTAATTATATCACAACTAAACGTCTTGTACTTCTGTTGGAACCAAATGATCCTGTTTGAGTTAGGAGCTACTTGGGAGTTGAGTTTAGCACTTGTGTTCCTACCTCTACAGAAATGGAGGCTGGAGTTCTGTTTGAATATATCCAGACAGTACATCTTTATGTGGTAATTCTACAAAATAAACAAGATATATATATATAAACTGTAAAAAATAAACTGTATATGTATATTCTAGAGCAGAACTCAACCTTTTGTAGATTGTGTCTGGTAGCGTTTGGGAGTTGTGTGTCTGACTTGGATCAGACACACAGACTAACACACACACACACACACACACACACACACACACACACACACACACACACACACACACACACACACACACACACCACACACACACACACACACACACACACACACACACACACAGACTAACACACACACACACACACACACACACACACATACACACACACAGACTAACACACAGACTAACACACACACACACACACACACACACACACACACACACACACACACACACACACAGACTAACACACACACACACACACACACACACACACACACACACACACACACACACACACACAGACTAACATCAGTGTTTCAGTCCCTGTTCAAAGGTTCTTTAATCCTCTGTTACTGAAACAGTAAGATATTATGTTATGTTGTTTGTTGTTTCCAGTGAAAGTAGAGATATCTTATTTGGGGGAATGATTTAGATCTTACAAGCTGGTGAGCTGGGGGGTTAGGAGGAGAGAGAGGAAGATGGGAATTAGACAAAGGTCAAAGGTCAAAGGTCAATGGGACGGAGAGGCTTTCTGGTTTGGACTAATCACAACAGAGAGAGAGTGCTGAGTGAAGCAGAAGCTTGGTGTTTTATGTCATGTCTTTCTTATCAATACCTGTACGGTTGTTCTGGTGAATTAACATTAGTATAAAAGGTTTATTCAAACAAGCTGTCCTCATTAAACATTTAAATTACAACATTGTACCAGACTTGTTACTCTTCTCTGCCACCGCTTTATACATTATGGATGACCACACACACAACAGTTAGGCATTGAAAATTTCTTTAGATATTAAAGTGTAGGAATTCTAGCTGTTAAAAATGTATTTGGTTTGAAGAAACATGCGTCTAGAATTCAAGCACCTTTGATTGAGGAGGTCATGTGAGGTCATGGCACAGGGTTAAAGGTCATGGCTAGTGTTAAGGTCACCAGCCGGTCAGCCCGTGACCTCTGGGTAATCTCAGTCAATCCTGCTCTGATGCAGACACACACGTGTTCAACAGATTAGAGACTCTAATGTATCTAATGATAATCTAATGTATGGACAGAATGGAGGAGAGAGAGGATGGAGGGATAAGATGGAAGGAGGAAGAGAGAGAGAGAGAGAGAGAGAGAGAGAGAGAGAGAGAGAGAGAGAGAGAGAGAGAGAGAGAGAGAGAGAGAGAGAGAGAGAGAGAGAGAGAGAGAGAGAGAGAGAGATAGAGGAACGCAGTGGGAACGTAGAGACAGTTTGAGAGAACAAGATGAGTGGAATCAGGTTAGAATATAAATGAATTGGAACAGAAACACTTAGACTAATGAAGTGATTTGTTTGTGAATCTGAGAGGAGATGGAGGTAGAAAGGAGCGGTGTGGACACAGCGTTTAACTCACACTAAACTCCATAAACAAACCCTTTCTGTTCTTATTGATATTCCACTCTGGAGTTCAGCTCTTCCTCGCAGCTCGTAGAAAAACCTCAAATGGTCCTCCATCAAACAATAGAGCAGGAGCGCCTCCTCCAGCGTGTGTGTGTGTATGTGTGTCTGCTTGTATGAATGTGTGAATATCTGTTTCATGCAAGAAAAGCTGTTTATATTCATCATTCATTCATCAGCAGGTAGGGGTTAGACAGTACAGAGACAGGTCATTAAGGAGCAGGTAGGGGTTAGACAGTACAGAGACAGGTCATTAAGGAGCAGGTAGGGGTTAGACAGTACAGAGACAGGTCATTAAGGAGCAGGTAGGGGTTAGACAGTACAGAGACAGGTCATTAAGGAGCAGGTAGGGGTTAGACGGTACAGAGACAGGTCATTAAGGAGCAGGTAGGGGTTAGACAGTACAGAGACAAGTCATTTAGGAGCAGGTAGGGGTTAGACAGTACAGAGACAGGTCATTAAGGAGCAGGTAGGGCTTAGACAGTACAGAGAAAGGTCATTAAGGAGCAGGTAGGCGTTAGACAGGTCATTAAGGAGCAGGTAGGGGTTAGACAGTACAGAGACAGGTCATTATGGAGCAGGTAGGTGTTAGACAGTACAGAGACAGGTCATTAAGGAGCAGGTAGGGGTTAGACAGGTCATTAAGGAGCAGGTAGGGGTTAGACAGTACAGAGACAGGTCATTAAGGAGCAGGTAGGGGTTAGAGTCTAACCCCTACCTGCTCCTTAATGACCTGTCTCTGTACTGTC
This sequence comes from Muraenolepis orangiensis, assembly GCA_027704905.1. NCBI lineage: Eukaryota > Metazoa > Chordata > Actinopteri > Gadiformes > Muraenolepididae > Muraenolepis > Muraenolepis orangiensis. Next base: position 26,510,165 of record CM051013.1, on the reverse strand, counting down.
TATCCCCTACCTGCTCCTTAATGACCCGTCTCTGTACCGTCTAACCCCTACCTGCTCCTTAATGACCTGTCTAACCCCTACCTGCTCCTTAATGACCTGTCTCTGTACTGTCTAACCCCTACCTGCTCCTTAATGACCTGTCTAACCCCTACCTGCTCCTTAATGACCTGTCTCTGTACTGTCTAACCCCTACCTGCTCCTTAATGACCCGTCTCTCTACTGTCTAACCCCTACCTGCTCCTTAATGACCTGTCTCTGTACTGTCTAACCGTTAGACAGTACAGAGACAGGTCATTAAGGAGCAGGTAGGGGTTAGACAGTACAGAGACAGGTCATTAAGGAGCAGGTAGGGGTTAGACAGGTCATTAAGGAGCAGGTAGGGGTTAGACAGTACAGAGACAGGTCATTAAGGAGCAGGTAGGGGTTAGACAGGTCATTAAGGAGCAGGTAGGGGTTAGACAGTACAGAGACAGGTCATTAAGGAGCAGGTAGGGGTTAGACAGTACACTCAGCAGCTGCTCCTGTCTCTCCTCCTTGACCTCCAGGTCCTGCTGGTCTCTCCATGTGAGCCGGCTCACTCTGATTGATCACGTTTGTTGGTTCAACCAGAATATGGATGGAGCCCTCAGCATCTAGAGAGGACCATGTGACCTGTGTGGAGAATGCTGATGTCAGCAGGGGGAATGTATTGATTGTGTATCAATAGCTCCTCTGAGTGCCAGAGGGCATAGATCTATAAATACCCCTCCCCCACCTCACCTCTGTCCAACTGACCAATGGAGAGACGTCACATGGGCTGACACACCCAGGATGGACCGCTGGTTCCGTTGTCGTGGTTACGTGCCCCTTGCCCACTGCAGCCCAGCGGGTCTGGCAGGTCACCTAGGCAACGGGAAGGAGGCTGGCTCCATCCCTCCATCCTTCTCCTATATGACACACACACACACACACACACACACACACACACACACACACACACACACACACACACACACACACACACACACACACACACACACACACACATGCACACACACACACACATTGGATTTTTTGTTTCATATTTATTTTTTTATTTTATTTTACATACCGTTTATGATAGCCATGTACATTTTTACATTTTTACTGTACCGTATATATATATTAATCTTTAATTCAACTGTTAATACAACTGCATATCCCTGCTCAGTACCTGTTGATACTTACATATATATACATATATATATACTTATAATTCAGCACATATATCATACCTACTCTATAAATGATCTTATACCTGTTTTTATCCATAGAAGACATGTTTTAACATCTTATTTAACCACAGTTCATTATATATTACCATGACTTAACTGTTACATTTACACTCTGGTTAGATGATGAATTATTTTCTCTGTACTGAACTGCACTGTAATGTGCTGTGAAATGACAATGAATACATTAGAATCTAATCTAATCTAATGATTATATGATCAGGATATTGGTTATAGTATCAGGATATTGATTATAGTATCAGGATATTGGTTATAGTATCAGGATATTGGTTATAGTATCAGGATATTGATTATAGTATCAGGATATTGATTATAGTATCAGGATATTGATTATAGTATCAGGATATTGGTTATAGTATCAGGATATTGGAGGTGAGGTGACAAGGGGACAGAATATGAAGTCAGGAGAGGAGAGAGGGGCGGGCGAGGCTTGAATGCTATGAGAGAGGGAGAGAGAGAGAGGGGCGGGCGAGGGTTGAATGCTATGAGAGAGGGAGAGAGAGAGAGGGGCGGGCGAGGCTTGAATGCTATGAGAGAGGGAGAGAGAGAGAGGGGCGGGCGAGGGTTGAATGCTATGAGAGAGGGAGAGAGAGAGAGGGGCGGGCGAGGGTTGAATGCTATGAGAGAGGGAGAGAGAGAGAGGGGCGGGCAAGGGTTGAATACTATGAGAGAGGGAGAGAGAGAGAGGGGCGGGCGAGGCTTGAATGCTTTGAGAGAGGGAGAGAGAGAGAGGGGCGGGCGAGGGTTGAATGCTATGAGAGAGGGAGAGAGAGAGAGGGGCGGGCAAGGGTTGAATACTATGAGAGAGGGAGAGAGAGAGAGGGGCGGGCGAGGCTTGAATGCTTTGAGAGAGGGAGAGAGAGAGAGGGGCGGGCGAGGGTTGAATGCTATGAGAGAGGGAGAGAGAGAGAGGGGTGGGGGCGAGGGTTGAATGCTATGAGAGAGGGAGAGAGAGAGAGAGAGGTCTGCAGAGAGGGAGAGAGAGAGAGAGAGAGGTCTGCAGAGAGGGAGAGAGAGAGAGAGAGAGAGGTCTGCAGAGAGGGAGAGAGAGAGAGAGGTCTGCAGAGAGGGAGAGAGAGAGAGAGGTCTGCAGAGAAGGAGATAGAGAGAGAGAGAGAGGTCTGCAGAGAGGGAGAGAGAGAGAGAGAGGTCTGCAGAGAAGGAGATAGAGAGAGAGAGAGAGGTCTGCAGAGAGGGAGAGAGAGAGAGAGAGAGAGAGAGAGAGAGAGAGAGAGAGAGAGAGAGAGAGAGAGGTCTGCAGAGAGGGAGAGAGAGAGAGAGAGAGAGAGGTCTGCAGAGAGGGAGAGAGAGAGAGAGAGGTCTGCAGAGAGGGAGAGAGAGAGAGAGAGAGGTCTGCAGAGAGGGAGAGAGAGAGAGAGAGAGGTCTGCAGAGAGGGAGAGAGGCTGAGTGACTACATCAGTGTGTGTGTGGGAGGATCAAAGCTTGGTTAGGCTGACATTTTGTCTCAAAGCTTTTTCACGGGAGATGAAAGAAGGTGAGGCGACGGGATTGGAACCAGCAGCCTCCTTCCCCCAGGCTCCAGGGCCAGGGCAGTGAGGAGGAGAAGGCCAGAGCCACTAGCATAGGAACTAGTGTCGTCATTAAGAAGACTTTCTTTATGTTAAAGATACAAACACAGTAGAATAGATACACACAGTAGAATAGATACACACAGTAGAATAGATACACACACATTATAATAGATACACACACAGTAGAATAGATACACACAGTAGAATAGATACACACACAGTAGAATAGATACACACACAGTAGAATAGATATACACAGTTGAATAGATACACACACAGTATAATAGATACACACACAGTATAATAGATACACACATAGTAGAATAGATACACACACAGTAGAATAGATACACACACAATATAATAGATACACACACAGTAGAATAGATACACACAGTAGAATAGATACACACACAGTAGAATAGATACACACACAGTAGAATAGATACACACACAGTAGAATAGATATACACAGTATAATAGATACACACACAGTATAATAGATACACACACAGTATAATAGATACACACAGTATAATAGATACACACACAGTATAATAGATACACACATAGTAGAATAGATACACACACAGTATAATAGATACACACACAGTAGAATAGATACACACACAATATAACAGATACACACACAGTAGAATAGATACACACAGTAGAATAGATACACACACAGTAGAATAGATACACACACAGTATAATAGATACACACACAGTAGAATAGATACACACACAATATAATAGATACACACACAGTAGAATAGATACACACAGTAGAATAGATACACACACAGTATAATAGATACACACACAGTAGAATAGACACACACAGTAGAATAGATACACACAGTAGAATAGATACACACACAGTATAATAGATACATACACAGAACAATAGATACACACACAATATAATAGATACACACAGTAGAATAGACACACACAGTAGAATAGATACACACACAGTACAATAGATACACACACAGTACAATACATACACACACAGTAGAACAGATACACACAGCAGAATAGATACACACAGTAGAATAGATACACAGTACAATAGATACACACACACAGTAGAATATATAAACACACGCTAGAATAAATACACACAGTACAATAGATGTACTGTGGATGTACGATGATGTACGACGTGTATGTACGATGATGTACGACTATTCTACTGTGTACGACACAGTAGAATAGATACACACACAGTAGAATAGATACACACAGTACAATATATATACACACAGTAGAATAGATACACACACCGCATTCACAACAGGCGACTCCGATCACTACAAGTATGAACTCAGAAAAGCCATCAAGATTCAAGATAACTTTATTTATCCCGAGGGAAAGTCAAGTCAAGTCAAGTTTATTGTCACTTCACAGTTTACTCAAGTATAAAGCAGTGATGTGAAAATCTTATGTGCAAAACCCGACGACAGACAGCAGTTATAAAAATAAGATAAAAATAGATAAAAAATAGAATAAAGTTAAAAAATTAAAATTAAAATTAAAATGCAATTTATAAATGCCAGTGGCGAAGCGTGTCTATCACAACTGGACCTTCTGTAGATTCAGATTCAGATTCAGATTCAGATTACTTTATTAATCCCGAGGGAAATTAAGGTGCAACAGTTGACACAGGGGGAATAAATGCACACACAAAATACTAATACCTAAGCTAAAAAACAACTAACTAAATAAAACTAGTATAAACAAAAATATAGTTAAAATAATTCTAAATTAAATCTAAATGTATTGATCGATGAAGATAAATTGACAGTATTATGACAGTAATACGTAGGTATATACAATACACAACAATACGTATAGTGCAAATTGGCAGTAATAATATATTAATAAATAACTCAGATGAATACTGAAAAAGTGACATGTGAAAAGTGAAGACCAGGGGTTCCCCGACTTTTCAGCCCACGACCCCCAACATAACAGACCCCCGAAGCTGCAAATGATAGTCGTGAATCTGTCGGAATCAGAATTCCTTTATTCGTCACCCTTACATATTAAACAGACTTACATAATACCCCCACTTTGGGAACCCCTGCTGTAGACCACCCCCCGGGTGTTCTAGTCAGACTGACGTCACGGAGGAGTCACTTTATGCCTTATCTCATTTAGGCAGATCAGATTGTCGCAGCCAATTTACAATTGTACCCTAGTTGTAAAGCAGTGTCCATGTAGTGAAGTAACAGCCCAACACAGACCACCACACACAGGCTATCGGTTAAAGGGCCGGTCTAACACGCTTCACGTGAAAAGGCTTAACGTAACTTTAAGTTCCAAAATAGCGATCAATAATCACCAAATGTGTCACGACTGTGTGTGGTGAGGTTGGACCCAGAACGCAGGCGGAGACCAGGAAAGGAAGAACAGGGGTTTATTAATGGCACAAAACACAATAGAAGGCGATTCCCCAGGACCGACGAGGGAGCTGGGACCGGGAGATCGAGGTGCGTCAAGCCGACAGGTAGGAGACGTAGGGATCGTTGGGGACAGGCGATGGTCAGGTTACCGGGAGGTCGAGGTGCGTCAAGCCGACAGGTAGGAGACGTAGGGATCGTTGGGGACAGGCGATGGTCAGGTTACCGGGAGGTCGAGGTGCGTCGTACCGACAGGTAGATGACGGGCGGAACTCCGGGACCGACGAGGGTGGCTGGAACAGCAGACGGGCGGACTATCTCTCCGATAGTCCGTAGCAGGGTGATCAGGACCAGGGATGAATGTCACCTGGGGACTGGTAGCGTACCGGTTTACACGTAGTACGAACGAGCGACGTCTCTCACTGACGCCGCTGTATAAATAGCCCCCAGGTGAGATCAATGGTAATTAGCCACGGTAATGGTTGGCAGGTGCGTGTGTGTGCGCCTCTAGCGCACGCGGCCTGGCAACGCCCCCTGTCAACCACCGTAACCGTGACAGTACCCCCCCCTCAACGGGTGCCTCCTGGCGCCCCACTCGGCCTGTTGGGATGTTCCTGATGGAAGTCGCGGATGAGGGACAGATCCAGGACACTCCGCCGTGGAATCCAACTCCGCTCCTCCGGGCCGTACCCTTCCCAATCCACCAGGTACTGGAAACCCCGGCCACGGCGACGGATGTCCAGGATCTTTCTCACCGTGTAGGCGGGATGGTCGTCGATGATCCTGGGGGGGGAGGGGGTGTGGTGGGAGGGCACAAGGGACTGGAAGACACAGGTTTCAACAGAGAGACATGAAAGGTGGGATGAACTTTCATGGCTGGCGGCAATCTTAGCCGTACAGAAACCGGGTTGATGACCTTGTCCACCGTGTAAGGTCCCACATAACGAGGCGCCAACTTCCGGGACTGTACCTGGAGTGGTAGGTCACGGGAGGAGAGCCAAACTTGTTGTCCAGGTCGATAGATGGGTGCCTGGACCCTCCGACGGTCCGCCAAACGCCGGTTCCGATCGGCCGTACGAAGGAGTGCCGACCGCGCGGTCCTCCAAATCCGGCGGCAGCGCTGGAGGTGGGCCCGTACCGACGGCACCGCAATCTCCTCCTCCTGGACGGGAAACAGGGGTGGTTGGTAGCCCAGTGATGCCTGGAACGGCGACATCCCTGTGGCGTCGCTGATCAGGGAGTTGTGGGCGTACTCCACCCAAGGGAGGTGGGAACTCCATGAGGATGGATGGTTCGCGGCGACGCAGCGGAGAGCCGCTTCCAGGTCCTGGTTGGCTCTCTCCGTTTGTCCATTGGACTGGGGGTGGTATCCGGAGGAGAGGCTGGCGGTGGCCCCCAGAGCCTGGCAAAACGCCCTCCACAACTGCGACGCGAACTGTGGCCCCCGGTCGGACACTATGTCCAGGGGTATCCCGTGCAGACGGAATACCTGCAGCACCAGGAGGTCCGCCGTCTCCTTGGCCGAGGGAAGCTTGGGCAAAGGCACAAAATGGACCGCCTTCGAAAACCGGTCGACGATGGTGAGGATGGTGGAGTTACCAGCCGAAGGCGGAAGACCGGTGACGAAGTCCACGGCGATGTGCGACCAAGGCCGACGAGGGATAGGCAGCGGCTGCAGCAACCCCGCAGGAGGTCGATGTGAGGCCTTGCTGCGTGCACAGACGGTGCAGGCCGTGACAAAGGCCTGGGTGTCCCGGGAGATGGAAGGCCACCAGAAGCTCCGTCTGAGGAAGGACAGGGTCCGTGCAAAGCCGGGATGGCAGGTCAGGCGGGAGGAATGAGCCCACTGCAGCACCCGAGACCTAACTGGATCGGGTACAAACAGCCGGTTAGCGGGGCCATTACCTGGATCTGGATGGGTACGTTGAGCCGACCGGACGAGACCCTCAATCTCCCAAGTGACTGCCCCAAGCACGCACACCGGAGGCAGGATGGTCTCTGGCTCGACGAGATCCCTCTCGGCGTCCCACTGGCGAGAGAGAGAGTCCGGTTTCACATTCCGACATCCAGGCCGGTAAGTGAGTGTGAAGTTGAACCTCCCCAGGAACAACGCCCACCGCGCCTGTCGAGAGTTGAGCCGTTTGGCGGTGCGGAGGTAGGCCAAGTTCTTGTGGTCTGTCCAGACCACGAACGGTTGTTCGGCCCCCTCCAGCCAATGCCTCCACTCCTCCAAGGCCAGAACCACTGCCAAGAGCTCCCGATTCCCCACGTCGTAGTTCCTCTCCGCGGGCGACAACTGTCTTGAAAAAAAAGCACAAGGGTGAGTTTTCCGATCCCCCGTGGCACGTTGAGAGAGGACGGCCCCCACACCGGAGTCCGATGCGTCCACCTCCACCACAAACTGGCACGCCGGATCCGGATGCCTCAGAACCGGAGCCGAGGTAAACAGCCGTTTCAGCTGCGCAAACGCCGCACCTGCCTCCGGAGTCCAGGAGAACGGAGAGAGCGTGGATGTGAGCCGAGTAAGTGGGGCCGCGACGCTACTGAAATCCCGGATGAACCTGCGGTAAAAATTAGAAAATCCGAGGAACCGCTGGAGTTGTTTCCGGGACGTAGGCGTCGGCCACTCCGCCACCGCCTTGACTTTAACGGGGTCCGATCGAACCTGGCCCGGTTCGATTATGAACCCCAAAAAGGCCACCGATTTCGCGTGGAACTCGCACTTCTCCGCCTTGACGAATAGCTTGTTCTCCAACAGTCGCTGAAGAACCAACCGGACGTGCTGAACGTGCTCCCTCTGACTACCTGAAAATATCAAAATATCGTCCAGGTAGACAAAGACGAACAGGTTCAGCATGTCTCGGAGGACGTCGTTCACCAGAGCCTGGAACACTGCCGGGGCGTTGGTGAGACCGAAGGGCATGACCCGGTACTCGAAGTGCCCCAAAGCAGTGTTGAACGCCGTCTTCCACTCGTCCCCCTCACGGATCCGGACGAGATGGTAGGCATTGCGGAGGTCCAATTTGGAGAACACCATCGCATTACGGAGGGGCTCGTTCGTTCTGTCACGACTGTGTGTGGTGAGGTTGGACCCAGAACGCAGGCGGAGACCAGGAAAGGAAGAACAGGGGTTTATTAATGGCACAAAACACAATAGAAGGCGATTTCCCAGGACCGACGAGGGAGCTGGGACCGGGAGATCGAGGTGCGTCAAGCCGACATGTAGGAGACGTAGGGATCGTTGGGGACAGGCGATGGTCAGGTTACCGGGAGGTCGAGGTGCGTCAAGCCGACAGGTAGGAGACGTAGGGATCGTTGGGGACAGGCGATGGTCAGGTTACCGGGAGGTCGAGGTGCGTCGTACCGACAGGTAGATGACGGGCGGAACTCCGGGACCGACGAGGGTGGCTGGAACAGCAGACGGGCGGACTATCTCTCCGATAGTCCGTAGCAGGGTGATCAGGACCAGGGATGAATGTCACCTGGGGACTGGTAGCGTACCGGTTTACACGTAGTACGAACGAGCGACGTCTCTCACTGACGCCGCTGTATAAATAGCCCCCAGGTGAGATCAATGGTAATTAGCCACGGTAATGGTTGGCAGGTGCGTGTGTGTGCGCCTCTAGCGCACGCGGCCTGGCAACGCCCCCTGTCAACCACCGTAACCGTGACAAAATGTCTCTGGCATATGTCTTGTCATTAGCACTTTCACCTGTCAAAATGAAAGTGAAAAGGTGAAAGTGCTAATGACAAGACATATGCAAATTAGGTGATTATTGATCGCGGGTTTGTAACTCTTAGTTAGGTTAAGTCTTTTCACGTTAAGCGATGCAAAGAAAGATCAAGTCAAAACTCTCAATTCAAATGCACAACAATACTTAACAAACTGAAGACAGCCATTAACTAATCATTCAACAAGTGTGTGGAAACAAAATGCAACAACCAGCTCAACGAGATGCAACACTGAGACAAAACCAGCAAAGACAAATGAGTCTCACTCACCAATGATGTTCACTTAAAGACCAAATCCATTCTCCTGTCCTTCTGGATAGTCCGACCACCATCAGGTCATAAAGATGATCGCTTTTCAGATCCAAAATAAGTTGCCTTTCCTATTCCCTGCCCTCTGGTCGGTCCCAAATAGCAACACTCTCATCAGTAGAGCCTCTTGTGGCTAGTAGAGCCCGTTAGCCACGGGTATCTTTCCCAGTTGCTAGCCTGAAAATGGCGAACATAGCCAGCTTTAACAACTTGATTCAGCTCAAGATTGTCAGGCGTTGGACGGCCTTTTTTAATAATGTCCATCTTTACATTGAATGGTCGTCTTGAAAATGGTTCCGACAATAAATCCGCAACGACATCATCTTCGCCTGTTGCCATTCTGACGTAACATCCTACGTAGAAACAACGTAGTACTACGCTAGATCCACTCTCGCTCCAGCCAGTATACCTTCTAGCTCCCTATTGAGCTGTGGGAAAATCTGAAAGAATACGCCCATTGGCTACAAATCACGATATGATTGGTTGATCAAATTGTCAATCCAAACGTACGCTCTCATTCAGTCTGAGGGCCAAAGTCATCGGGAATACTTTGGTTGAAGGATATTCTTCCCAGCAACCCAGAAAAAGATCTGATTGGTTGAATTGTTTTTCCAACACAAAACCACTCAAATGCGTCGTGCATGGACCGAGAAAGACAAACAAATCAACAAAACTGTAATATAACAGATAACAACACAGATACGATTCTCATTTATTCATTTGATTTAAATTAGATTAAATTGTATTACATTTTATTAATACAATTAATTTGATTATTTTTGTTTCATCTGAGAGTTCCAGGGTCTTCTCTGAATACCGTGAAAGCCCTGACGCTTCACCACTGATAAATGCTAAATATCGGCACAGAAAATAGCAATATATATATAAATCAATGTAATAAAATATACATTGTTATATGCTATACGAACTTGTTCAGCAGCCTGATGGCCTGACTGTGGAAGCTATCTCTAAGTCTATTTGTGCGGCACTTGATACTGCGGTATCGCCTGCCTGACGGTAAAAGTGTGTATAGTTCGTGGCTGGGGTGGGCATTGTCTTTTATGATGCGTTTGGCCTTGGCCACGCACCGCTGGTTGTATATATCCAGGAGGGAGGGGAGCTCACCTCCAACAATATACTGGGCCGTCCGCACCACCCTTTGAAGCGCTCTGCGCTCGAGTGCCGTGCAGTTCCCGTACCAGGCGGTGATACACCCTGTCAGAACACTCTCGATGGTGCCGTTGTAGAATGTTCTCAGGATGCGGGGGCCCATGCTGAATTTCTTCAGACGCCTGAGAAAATACAGGCGTTGTTGGGCCCTTTTCACCACGTGTGTGGTGTGCGTGGACCATGTGAGGTCCTCGGAGATGTGCACGCCGAGGAACTTGAAGCTGCTGACCCTCTCTACTGCAACGCCGTCGATGGAGATAGGGCCGTGCTCTCCCCTCTGCCTCCTGAAGTCCACGATCAGCTCCTTGGTCTTCTTGACGTTGAGGGCGAGGCTGTTCTCCTGGCACCACTGCTCCAGCGATCCGACCTCCTCCCTGTAGGCTGTCTCGTCGTCGCCGGCGATCAGGCCCATCACTGTCGTGTCGTCAGCAAACATGACGATGACGTTGGAGCTGTGCATAGCCATGCAGTCGTGGGTGTAGAGGGAGTAGAGGAGAGGGCTCAGCACGCATCCCTGGGGGGCTCCCGTGTTGAGGGTCAGTGGCTCTGATGTGGTGCTGCCCATCCTCACCACCTGGCGGCGGTCCGACAGGAGGTTCAGTATCCAGCTGCACATGGATGGGGGTACGCCTAGACCTCTCAGCTTGGTGTCGAGCTTGGCAGGAACTATTGTGTTGAATGCTGAGCTGTAGTCCACAAACAGCATTCGCACATAACAGTTCTTCCCCTCCAGGTGGGAAAGGGCAGTGTGGAGGGCCATGGCAATTGCGTCGTCCGTGGATCTTGTGGACTTGACTTGACTTGACTTGACTCTATTTTGACGATATGCAAATTGCCATGGGTCCAGCGTGGTAGGTAACACGGAGCAAATAAAGTCCTTGACCAACCTCTCGAAGCATTTGCTAACGATCGAGGTGAGGGCCACAGGTCTGTAGTCATTCAGGCATGTTACCTTGGTTTGTTTAGGGACAGGCACGATGGTGGATATCTTGAAGACCGCGGGGACAACAGCCTGGGACAGGGAGAGGTTGAAGATGTCTGCAAAGACTCCTGCCAACTGGTCTGCGCATGCTCTGAGGACGCGGCCTGGGATGTCGTCGGGGCCTGCCGCCTTACGGATGTTCAGCCGCTTAAAGGTGCGGCGCACATCCGCCTCCGAGATGCGCAGCTGGCTGGTCTCCCCAGTCGGTGCTGGCTTCGGCGGGCTGCCGTTTACGTCGAACCGAGCAAAAAAAGTATTTAGCTCTCCTGGGAGGGAGGTAGAGGAGTTCTCTACACAACTGGTTCTCCCTCTGAAGTTCGTTATCTTCTGCAGCCCCTGCCACATACCCCTCGCATCGTGTTTCTTGAATTTATCTTCCACTCTGTCCTTATACTCCCGCTTGGCAGTGACGATGGTCTTACGGAGGTCGTAACGGGCTCTCGTATATTCCTCCGTATTCCCGGAACCAAAGGCGGCGTTACGCGCATGTAGGGCAGCGCGAACATCGCTGTTAATCCACGGTTTCTGGTTGGGATATATCCGAACCGACTTGGTCGGAACAACGTCATCTATGCACTTCTTGATGAACCCGGTGACCGACGACGCGTACTCGTTGATGTTATTGTCCGAGGCAACGCGGAACATGTGCCAGTCAGCGTGATCAAAACAATCCTGCAGCGTAGAATCTGATTGGTCCGACCAGCATTGGACCTCCCTCACAGCGATCGGTTGCTGCTTCAGTCTCTGCCTATAGGCGGGGAGTAGCTGGATAGAGCGTCATCTGCATAGCAGTGATAGGAGAAGCCATGAGATGAGTGATTACAGAGCCTAGCAATTTAGTGTAAAGAGAAAACAGTAGGGGTCCCAATACTGAGCCTTGGGGGACTCCGGTGTCCAGGGTGCAGGGTCTGGACAGGGAACCGTTCCATGTGACCTGATAAGTGCGATCTGTGAGGTAGGAGGTGAACCAGGATAACGCAGTTCCATCGATTCCAAGCTCGGCGAGAGTGGAGAGAAGGATCTGGTGGTTCACTGTCGAACACCGCAGACAGGTCGAGAAGGATCAGTACTGATGAGAGGGACGAGCTTCTGGCATCACAAAGAGACTCTGTCACTGCGAGCAGTGCCGTCTCCGTGGAGTGCGCAGCCTTGAAGCCTGACTGGTGAGGGTCGAGTAGGTTGTTCTGGGAGATATAGGATGAAAGTTGTGAGGAGACAGCCCTTTCAAGGGTTTTGGACAGGAATGATAGGAGAGATACCGGTCTGTAGTTTTGGACTACAGACCGGTATCTCTCAGTGGTGTCCAGGGATGGTTTCTTAAGGAGCGGCTTGATTCTGGCAGTCTTGAAGGCTGCCGGAAACAGGCCTGCATTAAGGGAGGTGTTAATTAGGAAGGTAAGGAAGGGAAGGATATCGCCCGAGATGTCCTGGAGAAGAGAGGAAGGGATTGGGTCGAGGGGGCAGGTGGCAGGGTGGTTAGATGTCACAAGTTTGTTAACTTCATCAGGGGAGAGGGGGTTGAAACAGGTAAGGTTAGCGGGGGTGGGAAAAGAGGAAGGGAGGAAAGCGGTGGGGGTGAAGGAGGAGAAAATGTCGTTCACCTTCTTCGAAAAGAAGGTGACAAAGTCATCAGCTGAGAAGGAGGAGGGAGGGGGAGGGGAGAGAACATGGAGAAAAGTTTCCTGGGGTTAGAGGCAGAAGAGTTGATTTTTGGACAGTAGAAGGCAGATTTAGCAGCCGATACCGTGGAGGTGAAGCCAGAGAGGAGACGGAGGTAGTGAGCAAGATCATCAGAAGAGTCAGATTTCATTTTCTCTCAGCTACCCGCAGCTCTGCTCTATGAGCCCGCAGAGGTTCGGACAGCCAAGGAGGTGGAGGAGAGGCTCGTGCTGGTCTGGAGGTGAGAGGACAGAGAGAGTCGAAGGAGGAGGAGAGAGAGGAAGTCAGAGTGGAGGAAGCTTCCTCTACCGACAAGAGAGAGAATTGTTGGGGGGATGGTAGTGAGGATAGGACAGATGCGGAGAGAGAAGAGGGAGAGAGAGTTTTCAGGTTACTACGGAAGGTAACAATGTGGGGAGTAGTGGGTAGGGAGGTGGGAGATTTGAGAGGGAGAGAGAAAGCAACAAAATGGTGATCAGAGACAGGGACGGGTGTGACAGAGATCACTGAGGTGGTACAGGATCTTGTGAAGACAAGATCCAGTTGGTTCCCAGCTCTGTGGGTAGGGGGAGAATAATTCAGGAGATTGTAACTTATCTGACTGGATGTTGAAGTCACCCAGAACCACGAGTGGGGTGCCGTCCTCAGGAAAGCAGCTGAGGAGGGCGTCCATCTCGTCAAAGAAGTCACCAAGAGGGCCCGGTGGTCGGTAGATCACGGCAATGTTGAGCCTAGTTGGGATGGTAACAGAAACAGCATGAAGTTTGAGTGCCGATCTGGTCAGGTGACCCAGAGGGAGTACCTGATATGACCAATTTGGAGAGACTAGGAGTCCCGTTCCTCCACCACGCCCAGAGGGTCGGGGGGAGGGGGGGGGGGGTGAAGGAGTAGGTCGCGGAGAGAGCAGCTGCGGTGGCCGTGTTCTCAGGGGTGATCCAGGTCTCTGTGAGAGCCAGGAAGTGGAGAGACTGGAGTGCGGCGTAGGCCAGAATGGTTTCAGTCTTCTTTACCGACGACTGGCAATTCCAGAGTCCCCCTTTCACCACAAGATCTGTGAAGGTAGAAATGGTAGGATAGAGGAGATTGGAAGGGTCGCTGCGTCGAGAGGGAGAACCTCGATGCCATCTATTGCGGTAGGATGTCCAGACTACAATAGAATCACGACACATAGCAAGGGTAGGGGGACTAGATTTGACTAACTAGGACTAACTCCCTAGACTCCTGTAGAACGACTCCTTGGTCTTTGTTCTGGGTCTTAGTTCCTGGGGCCTGACGCTAAATGCTGACGCTAAGAAACTACTTCTATGTTAATAGCCTATGCGATAGGGAGGCTCATGCAGGGTTAGGCTCCTCCCCGTCATTAACTCAATTGACTATGGCTGAATGGGCCAAACTGGGTGATTATCCTAGCACAACAATAGGCCTGTACACCTCACTTACTATGTACAGGTAACTAGCTTTGAGACGATGCCATTTCCCTGGCACTACACACGGCCCTGCAGCACCTAGACAGGAGGGACACCTACGTCAGACTGATGTTCATTGACTAAAGCTTGGCGTTCAACACCATCAATCCCTCCAAGTTGGTCCTGAAACTGAGGGGCCTAACTGAGGCGCCCCCATCTGTAACTGGATTATGAACTTCCTGACGGGCAGGCCTCAAGTGGTGAAGATTGGGAACAACATCTCATCCACTCTGGTCCTCAACACCAGACCCCAAGGCTGCTGCCTCAGTCCCCGGCTGTACTCGCTGTACACACATGACTGTACTGCCACGCACAGCAATAATCAGATTATCAAATTTGCATATGACACCACACTCATTGGCCTGATAAACGAGGGCAACGAAACGGAGTACAGAGATGAGGTAGTCCAGCTGACCGATGGTGTGAGGACAACAGCCTCGCACTGAATGTCAGCAAGACTAAGGAGCTCATCGTGGACTTCAGGAGCCACCGGGGCACCCACTCCACCATCAGCCTGGACGGGACACCGGTGGAAGTCATCAGCTGCTTCTGTTTCCTTGGGCTACAGTTTTCCAATGTCCTGGCGTGGACACACAACACGGAGGTCATGCTGAAGAAGGCTCACCAGCCTCTATGCTCTGTTGTGCCTCAGAAAAAGCGGAATAGGCCAGAGGTGGCTAGTGAACTTCTCCCATGGCACCGTAGAGAGCGTCCTGACGAGTGGCGTCATGTGTTGTACGGCAACACCACAAGAAAATAACATCCAGAGGGTCATGAGGACGGCACAGAAGATCATCGGGTGTGCACTTACATGCATTGAGGTCATCTTTAGGATGACCTCCATCATAAAGGACTGCAACCACCCTGGGCTCCATCTCTTCTCCCCCCTACCGTCTGGTTGCCGGTTGCGCATCATCCGTACAGCAAGGACTACCAGGTTTACGGATATCCACAGGATCTAAATCACAAAAAGGCTGTAATATATTATATATTATATATATATATATATATATATATATATATATATATAATATAAGATATATATTCAGATGGCAGGAGCTGCAATGTTTTGATATGGGTCAAAATAAAAACCTAGAACAACTTTATAAAAGAAGCACTAACGTTGTTTTTCACTGTAGTTGTTTTTCACTGTAGTTGTTTTCACTGTAGTTGTTTTTCACTGTAGTTGTTTTCACTGTAGTTGTTTTCACTGTAGTTGTTTTCACTGTAGTTGTTTTTCACTGTAGTTGTTTTCACTGTAGTTGTTTTCACTGTAGTTGTTTTCACTGTAGTTGTTTTCACTGTAGTTGTTTTTCACTATCCTCCTCTCCTCTCCTCTCCTCTCCTCTCCTCTCCTCTCCTCTCCTCTCCTCTCCTCTCCTCTCCTCTCCTCTCCTCTCCTCTCCTCTCCTATCCTCCTCTCCTATCATCCTTTCTTATCCTCCTCTCCTATCCTCTTCTCCTATCCTCCTCTCCTCCTCTCCTCCTATCCTCCTCTCTTATCCTCCTCTCCTATCCTCTTATCATATCCTCCTCTCCTCTCCTCCTCTCCTCTCCTCCTCTCCTCCTCTCCTCCTCTCCTCCTCCTCTCCTCCTCTCCTCCTCTCCTCTCCTCCTCTCCTCTCTGCTCCTCTCCTCTCCTCCTCTCCTCCTCTCCTCCTCTCCTCTCCTCCTCTCCTCTCCTCCTCTCCTCCTCTCCTCCTCTCCTCTCCTATCCTCCTCTCCTATCCTCTCTTAAGAGCTGGTTAGGAGAGTCTGAGTGAGACCCTTTAAGAGACGCTTTAAGAGACCCTTTAAGAGCTGGTTAGGGGAGTCTGAGTGAGACCCTTTAAGAGACGCTTTAAGAGACCCTTTAAGAGCTGGTTAGGAGAGTCTGAGTGAGACTTTGGAGGAAGTTTAGACCTCATCCCTCATTTGGACACTTTGACTCAGTCCTCAACCCGTTGTTCCTCATCTGGTTCTCTTTCACTTTGTTCTCCTGGTCTTGTTTGATGTCTCATCGTTCTTTTTTTTATTATTATTAAGTTATTGTGTTTAATGTGCTTATTAAACCACTTTGTAAAGTTGCTTTTTAAAGACGCTCTACCATTCATTTATTTCCTTATCACCTGTTTTTATACATTTGATTCTAGATTCAAGGTTTTTTTGGCCAATTTGCAACAAGTACAATGGAATGCTTACTCCCCATTCTGCCGGCAGTATGAATTACAATAAAAATTGAACATAAAAGTGACGAAAGGATGATATATAGATGTTTTGAATTGTGCAAAAAGCATTTAAAAGCATTAAAGTGGCAGTAGTGTAGGAGCATTATGAATACAGTACAGAACACGCCAGAGGGGATGGAAACCAGCCCTACTGAGCATCCTCCTCGCCAACGTCCAGTCTCTCGCAAAAAGGTCTGACGAACTGTCGTATCTCCTCCCAGTGGGACATCAGGGAGAGTTGCGCCATGATTTTTACGTAAACCCTGATTCCTTACGAAGCAGTGCAACCCCCGGGATTCTCTTTGTTTCAGACCGACAGAACAGCTGAGTCCACGGGGAAGAACAAAGGTGGGGGCGTATGCTGCTTGGTGAACAACAGCTGGTGGACGGACGTTCAGGTGCTTTCTCAACACTGCTCATCTAATCTGGAATTACTGACTATCAAGTGTCGCCCTTTTTACTTGTCGAGGGAAATCTCCGCTATTCTCATGGCGGCGGTTTACATCCAACCACGGGCTGATGGAACATCGCATTGGACAAACTGTCACGGTTACGGGTGGTTGACAGGGGGCGTGGCTAGGCCTTGTGCGCAGGCGGCGCACACACACGCACCTGCCAACCATTACCGTGGCTTCTTCTTTCGTGTAACGTCAGAGGTCCAACTTGGTGTCGTGTAGCCATGCCCGCATCTCTGGTCCTAGGTCGAAGAGGCTGGCTTCCGAGGGTGGTCTATATAAGGGGTAGATGGTGATTATATGGTCGGCGGTCTGGTCAGGGTCACCGCACTCGCATGCCGCACTGTCCGCCAAGCCCCACGTCTTCATTGATGTTTTAAAGCGACCGACCCCAGTTCGTAGACGGTTCAGTGTGGTCCATTGCCGGCGTGGTAGGTCGTCTCCTCCAATGGCGCCATCTCCTGGGTCCCAGATGTAACAGTGGATTCGGGAGGGCCCGGCTGACTCCCACTCCTGCTTCCAAGCTGCTGCCAACCATGCATCTCTGGAGATGTCCTCAGAGGTGGAGTTGAGCATCTCTTGTGCTGCCTTGTTGTAGGGGTGGCGGGACTTGAGTCTGCTTGGAGGTGCTGGTGTTATTGTGGTGTTGTGCAGGATGTGCCAGTCATACTTTTGTGCCTTCCTGGCCAGGGCGAGGGTGGCAGCCTCCCGTCGGAGGCCGGCCGGTGCTATTCCCGCGAGGACTGGCAAGAGGGACACAGGGGTAGGCTTTAAGCATCCAGTTATTATTCGGAGGGAGGTATTGATAGCCACGTCGACCTTTCTCGCATGAGGGCTTCTGCTCCAGACTGGGGCGCAGTATTCCGCTGCAGAGAAGACCAGGGCTTGGGTGGATATTCGCAGCGTCTTAGGGGCTCCCCAGGTTGTTCCAGCGAGGCCAATTATCTCACCTGGGGCTATTTATACCGCGGCGTCATTTGGAGACGTTATTCGTTCGTACTTTGTGTAACCCTTGATGTACGCTACTAGTCCCCAGGTGAAACTCTTCCCTGTCCCTGACCTTCCACCTGTCTACTACCTGTCGGTACTACGCACCTCGACCTCCCGGTATTTCGACCCCTTGCCTGTCATTGACCATCCCATGTGCGTGCTGCTCTGTACAATAAACCAACTGTTCTCCCCTCTCTGGTCTGTTGTCTGCGTTCGGGGTCCAACCTACACCCTCCATTATGACACAAACTTTACAAGTGAGCAAACTTCAGAATCTCTACCCCAAGGCAGTCCCCATCGTAGCGGGGGACTTTAGCCACTGCAATTTAAAAAAGGTATAACCAAAATACTATCAACACATCTCAGGTGCGTCGCTGGACAGATGACGCCTTTCTACATCTGCAGGGGGGCTAGAAATCACTGACTAGAGTGTATTCAAGACCAGTGACCTTGATGTGTATGCAGATCATGTCCCAGCATCCACTAACAGGCTAGTGGAGGAATGCATCCCGACCAGGTCTGTTCACTCATTCCACAACCGCAAACCATGGATGAATGCTGACATATGGAATAAACTTAAGGACCGGAGTCCCGCTTTCACAACAGGCGACTCCGATCACTACAAGAAGTATGTATCAGAAATGCCATCAAGAAGGGTCAAATTGGAATTACAGTTCAGGGGCTCTGACACCAGATGTATGTGGCATGGTTTTAGGGTCCTCTCCAACTACAAGGGGAGCTCAGGGGCAGTCACCAACAACGACCCCAACCTACCAGACAAGCTGAATACGTTGTATGCTGGCTTTGAAAGTGAGAACTGTCCGAGTTCCGCAGAATCTTCAGAAGGGTGAAGGCAGGGAAGGAAGCTGGCCCAGACGGAGTTCCATCCCGTGTCTTCAAGAACTGCGTTGACCAGCTGGCTCCTGTGTTCAACGACATCTACAACTCATCACTGCAACAGTCTGTTGTCCCAGCGTGCTTCAAAGAGACAACCATTGTGCCGTTCACACAAAATACCAAGGTAACAAGCCTCAATGGTTATCGTCCAGTGGCTTTAACACCCATAGCCATGAAGTGCCTGGAGAAACTTGTAATGTCGCATATTTGTCACGCCTGGGTGTCAGTGGGACCCAAAAGCAGAGTGAACAGAAGCCAGGGGAACAGGTGCTTTAATGTTCGGCACACGCCGATTGGCGTGATCAAAGACAGAGGGACAGACAGGGCAAATCCAAACACGTGGTCAAGGCAAGCAGAGGTCGGTAACAGGTTGTCGAGGGTTGAGGCAGAGGTACAAGGCAAAAACAAGGTTGTTATCCAGGTGAGGGTCAAAACACAGTGGATCAATAGACAGAACACCATGAACATAACTTGATAAGAATGTGATGCTGAACACGGAGCAGCATTTCAGAACGTAGTCGTGACATCGCGGATACAGGAAGTCAGCGGAGATTCAGGACTAGGAGCGGGAAGAGCTGGGTTGGATTGTGACAATAATAACTTTTCCATCCCTGAGTCCCTAGATCCACTCCAGTTTGAATACAGACCAAACAGGTCTGTAGACGACGCCATTTCCCTGGCACTACACACGGCCCTGCAGCACCTGACAGGAGGGACACCTACGTCAGACTGCTGTTCATTGACTACAGCTCGGCGTTCAACACCATCGTTCCCTCCAAGCTGGTCCTGAAACTGAGGGACCTAGGTCTGGGCGCCCCCATCTGTAACTGGATTATGGACTTCCTGACGGGCAGGCCTCAAGTGGTGAAGATTGGGAACAACATCTCATCCACTCTGGTTCTCAACACCGGTGAACCCCCAGGCTGCTGCCTCAGTCCCCGGCTGTACTCGCTGTACACACATGACTGTACTGCCACGCACAGCAATAATCAGATTATCAAGTTTGCAGACACCACAGTCATCGGCCTGATAAGCAAGGGTGATGAAACAGAGTACAGAGATGAGGTAGTCCAGCTGACGCGATGGTGCGAGGACAGCATACCAGCGCCTCTATGCTCTGCGGTGCCTCAGGAGAAGTGGAATAGGCTAATGGTGGCTCGTGAACTTCTACCGTGGCCCCATAGAGAGCGTCCTGACGAGTGGCGTCACCGTGTGGTACGGAGACACCACTGAACAGGACAAGAAAGACATCCAGAGGGTCAGGAGGACGGCAGAGAAGATCAGGTGTGCACTTCCATGCATTGAGGAGATCTGTAGGACCAGATGTCGGAAGAAGGCCATGTCCATCACTAAGGACCTCAACCACCCTGGGCTCCATCTCTTCTCCCCCATCTCCATCACTAAGGACCACAACCACCCTGGGCTCCATCTCTTCTCCCCCATCTCCATCACTAAGGACCTCAACCACCCTGGGCTCCATCTCTTCTCCCCCATCTCCATCACTAAGGACCTCAACCACCCTGGGCTCCAACTCTTCTCCCCGCTACCGTCTGGTCGCCGGTAGCCCAGCATCCGTACTGCCAGTACTACCAGAATAGTTTTTATCCACAGGCAGAGACCTACTGAACTGCTAGGAGTGCTGCCACTATCATTACATTGTCATTAACATTAAACTATCATACTTATCATAGTTACTGCACTGTATTCATGATGCTGCTGCACTACTGGAACTTTTAATGCTTTTAAATATTTGTCAACACACTGTACATATCATCTATCAGTCACTTTGCTTTTTTGTGAAATTTTATTGTATATATTATTTTCATGGTATTGTTTTGGAGATTCATACTTCCGTTGTGTTTTATCACAACGTATCACAGCCTGTGCTCAATGTGTGTTGATGGCGATACCTGCCCTATACTTTCTATTCTATTCTATTCTATTATATTTAATTCTAGTCATAACAACATCCTCTGCAGTTGTTTGCTATACCTGTTAACTAAAACTTAAGTTATAACTGTTGTAAACTAAAACATTATAACTTGAATATAATGTAAACACTATATTAGTTGGATGTAAACTGTTATATTGGATGTAAACTACAGCGTTATAACTGTGATATAAACTACAGTGTTATATCTGTTATATATAATGAAGTAAAGCAGCCATAGCAGTAATTGGTGTCCTGTGTGTTATGTATGAGTTTTGGGGTGTGTGAACCAGACACAGTTGTTGTTGTTGTTGACTGTTGATTGGACAGTTCTCTCTCTCTCTCTTTCTCTCTCTTACTATAGCTTATATCCTCTCTTTCTCCCTCTCTCTGATCCCATGCCCACGCAACATCTATTTCCTCTCTCTCTCTCTCTCTCTCTCTCTCTCTCTCTCTCTCTCTCTCTCTCTCTCTCTCTCTCTCTCTCTCTCTCTCTCTCTCTCTCTCTCTCTCTCTCTCTCTCTCTCTCTCTCTCTGACCCCCTGCCCACTCAAAATGACCCTCTCTCTCTCTCTCTCAACTCACCCTCCTCCAAAACTTCCATCGCCTTTCCCGTCTCCTCTCACCCTTCTCTCTCTGTCTGTTCTTCCTTCATTCTACTCTTTATCCCTTCCTTCCTCTCTCTCTCTCTCTCTCTCTCTCTCTCTCTCTCTCTCTCTCTCTCTCTCTCTCTCTCTCTCTCTCTCTCTCTCTCTCTCTCTCTCTCTCTCTCTCTCTCTCTCTCTCTCTCTCTCTCTCTCTCTCTCTCTCTCTCTCTGCTCCATTACTATTCTAATCATCCGTGCTCTCCTCCCTGCTCCCCTCTCAGGTATTCTCAAAGGTCCCTATTGCCGTTATCAGATTTAAAGCCTGCGTATTTCCTCTGGAAGTTCTGTCTCTATGAAGAGTTCTGTAGAATAAGAACAGACTGTAGAGTCTCTCAAGCAGACACACTCGGTAACCATGGCAACCGTATAGACAACTACAGTCTGAGTCTTTTGTTATGACCTGGTCAATGATAGTGTTGAGATAGATAGATAGATAGATAGATAGATAGATAGATAGATAGATAGATAGATAGATAGATAGATAGATAGATAGATAGATAGATAGATAGATAGATAGATAGATAGATAGATAGATAGATAGATAGATAGATAGATAGATAGATAGATAGATAGATAGATAGATAGATAGACAGACAGACAGACGACGACAGACAGACAGACAGACAGACAGACAGACAGACAGAAGACAGACAGACAGACAGACGACAGACAGACAGACAGACAGACAGACAGACAGACAGACAGACAGACAGACAGATGTAATTAAGGGAGTTTTGTCTTGCCCTGAGGGGGGCTAGGGGTTTGGGGGGTGTTGTAAACATGTGGCCTGTGAAGCACGTTGAGACTGGAACTGTGAATAAGGCTATACAAATACAATTGACTTGAGTTGACTTACAGTCTGGACCAGGGTAGGCTTACTGACTACAGTCTGGACCAGGGTAGGCTTACTGACTACAGTCTGGACCAGGGTAGGCCTACTGACTACAGTCTGGACCAGGGTAGGCCTACTGACTACAGTCTAGACCAGGGTAGACCTACTGACTACAGTCTGGACCAGGGAAGGCCTACTTACTAAAGTCTGGACCAGGGTAGGCCTACTGACTACAGTCTGGACCAGGGTAGGCCTACTGACTACAGTCTGGACCAGGGTAGGCCTACTGACACACTACAGTCTGGACCAGGGTAGGCTTACTGACTACAGTCTGGACCAGGGTAGGCCTACTGACTACAGTCTGGACCAGGGTAGGCCTACTGACTACAGTCTAGACCAGGGTAGGCCTACTGACTACAGTCTGGACCAGGGTAGGCCTACTGACACACTACAGTCTGGACCAGGGTAGTCCTACTGACACACTACAGTCTGGACCAGGGTAGGCC
>CM051013.1:26477168-26479668 GCA_027704905.1 Muraenolepis orangiensis | reverse complement strand
CCTCCTGGGTTCACTGCAGAGGTTCCCTTAAGCAAGGCACCAGACCCCTAGAATGCTACCCAGGCGCTGTATATACAATGGAAGTGTATGGAAGAGTTTACAGAAACATTTTTGCAGATTTGCCTTTGCCTGCAGGTTTTACACCTCGGGACAGTGAGGGGCAGCTCCACAATACTGATTGAACCTGGTAGCCCTTGAACCGTCTAGTCCTTGAACCTGTTAGTCTTTGAACCTGTTAGTCTTTGAACCTGCTAGTCCTTGAACCTGCTAGTCCTTGAACCTGCTAGTCCTTCAACCTGCTAGTCCTTCAACCTGCTAGTCCTTCAACCTGCTAGTCCTTCAACCTGCTAGTCCTTCAACCTGCTAGTCCTTCAACCTGCTAGTCCTTCAACCTGCTAGTCCTTCAACCTGCTAGTCCTTGAACCTGCTAGTTCTTGAACCTGCTAGTCCGTTCAGATGCTTCACAGGTGTTCACAGCTTCTAAGGCCAACCGTTAACTCTTCTGAAACTATTGAACTATTCTGAAACTGTTATTGAACTTTTGACTTTAAGTTTTTATAAATATAGAAATCTGAGTGTCGTTCCTTCCAGACGATGGTCATATCCTGTTTGTTGTAGTTCAGCCCCTCTAAACTCATCTTCAAACTTGGTGACCTCATGAAAACCAAGAACCTTGACATCAACCCCTCAAACCCCTCCCTGCTCCTTTTCTCACGGTAGGCAGATTGGTGTTTATCCAGTGAGGTGAGAGGCCAGATTTGAGGAGAGCCAGGACCAGCCTCTAGAAGCACTTCATGATGATGGGGGTGAGGGCAACAGGGTGGAAGTCAGTGAGGCTCGCTGCAGAGGAGGGTTTTGGCACTGACACAATGGAGGTGGTTTAAAGCACACTGGGACAACTGCCTGAGCTGAGTGACAAGTTGAACATGTCAGTAAGGACCTCGGTCAGCTGCTCCGCGCAGTTCCTGAGCACGCCACCGGGGGCTCCATCAGGACCAGCTGCCTTATGCGCATTTGTTCTACTCAGTGCCGCACGCACGTCTGTGGGGGAGAGGGGGAGGGGCTGGTGGTCTGTGGGGGAGAGGGGGAGGGGCTGGTGGTCTGTGGGGGAGAGGGGGAGGGGCTGGTGGTCTGTGGGGGAGGAGCCCTGGTGGGCAGTCGGGGTTGTTCCGGTTGTAGCGAGCAAAACTGAGTTTGTCAGGGAGGGATGAGTCGGTGGTTGGGGGATGAGTCGGTGGTTGGGGGATGAGTCGGTGGTTGGGGGATGAGTCGGTGGTTGGGGGATGAGTCGGTGGTTGGGGGATGAGTCGGTGGTTGGGGGATGAGTCGGTGGTTGGGGGATGAGTCAGTGGTTGGGGGATGAGTCGGTGGTTGGGGGATGAGTCGGTGGTTGAGGGATGAGTCGTGGTTGGGGGATGAGTCAGTGGTTGGGGGATGAGTCGGTGGTTGGGGGATGAGTCGGTGGTTGAGGGATGAGTCAGTGGTTGGGGGATGAGTCGGTGGTTGGGGGATGAGTCGGTGGTTGAGGGATGAGTCGGTGGTTGAGGGATGAGTCGGTGGTTGGGGGATGAGTCGGTGGTTGGGGGATGAGTCGGTGGTTGGGGGATGAGTCGGTGGTTGGGGGGGAGTTGTTGGAGGGTTTATAATCCGTGATGGCCTGGATGCCCTGCCACATGCGTTTAGCCCTGGCTAAACAGTAGGCCAGTGCATCGCCTGACCTAAAAGCAGCGTCACGTGCCTTTAGGAATAGGCGGACCTCTCTGTTCATCCACGGCTTCTGGTTGGGGGATGTTGTGATCTGGTTGAGGTGACAGGGTCAATGCTGGAGTAGATGTAATCCAAAACAGAGGAGGCGTAGGAGTGGATGTCGGTGTGGGAGTCTAGTGTAGACTGGAAAGCAAACAGGCTCCAATCTGTGTGCAGAAACCGGTTCTGCAACTTCGAGTCTGCTCCCTCAGGCCACACTTTGACTGTCCTAACGGTGGGCTTCACACGCTTGATGAGTGGCGTGTACTTAGGCAGCTTGAACAAAGAGACATGATCACTCTGTCCAAGGTGGGGGAGGGGGTCGGCTTGGTGAGCATCAGCCTTGTTAGTGTGAACATGGTCTAATGTTCTCTCTCCTCTTGTGGAGCAGGGGACATGCTGGTAACATTTGGGGAGCACAGTCTTTAAGTTGGCAAGATTGAAATCGCCTGCAATAATAAAGGCTGCCTCTAGGTGGGAGTTCTGTTGCTTGTTAATAGCAAAGTACAGTTCCTTCATAGCTAGCTTAGCGTTAGCATCTGGAGGTATGTAAGCCGCAGTTATGATGGTGGCTGTAATTTCCCTGGGTTGGTAAAAGGGTCTACATTTAACCATTAGGTGTTCTACGTTAGCAGAGCAGTTGCTCTCGATGGTGGTAGTGTCTATCTTGTTAGTATAGATACACAAACCTCCACCCCTGGTTTTACCGGAGCCCTCCGCTGATCTGTCTGCTCCGTGTAGCCTCGTTAGCTCA
>CM051013.1:26437168-26464668 GCA_027704905.1 Muraenolepis orangiensis | reverse complement strand
GACAATAACTTCAGGTAAAAGTGTAAGGGAAAAGTACAATAAGTTAGCAAACAATATACAACAATATCTAGAACAATATCTACCTATCTATAATATGTACTGTGTAATATAGAGTTAACGACAGGGAGGAGCCTAACCCGGCATGAGCCTCCCGATCGCATAGGCTATTAACATAGAAGTAGTTTCTTAGCGTCAGCATTTAGCGTCAGGCCCCAGGAACTAAGACCCAGAACAAAGACCAAGGAGTCGTTCTACAGGAGTCCCAGAACAAGACCCAGAACAAAGATCAAGGAGTCGTTCTACAGGAGTCTGTCTAGGGAGTTAGTCCTAGTTAGTCAAATCTAGTCCTCCTACCCTTGCTATGTGTCGTGATTCCATTGTAGTCTGGACATCCTCCCGCAATAGATGGCATCGAGGTTCTCCCTCTCGACGCCGCAACCCTTCCAATCTCCTCTATCCTACCATTTCTACCTTCACAGATCTTGTGGTGAAAGGGGGACTCTGGAATTGCCAATCGTCGGTCAAGAAGACTGAAACCATTCTGGCCTACGCCGCACTCCAGTCTCTCCACTTCCTGGCTCTCACCGAGACCTGGATCACCCCTGAGAACACGGCTACCGCAGCCGCTCTCTCCGCGACCTACTCCTTCACCCACACTCCCCGACCCTCTGGGCGTGGTGGAGGAACGGGACTCCTAGTCTCTCCAAACTGGTCATATCAGGTACTCCCTCTGGGTCACCTGACCAGATCGGCACTCGAATTTCATGCTGTTTCTGTTACCATCCCAACTAGGCTCAACATTGCCGTAATCTACCGACCACCGGGCCCTCTTGGTGACTTCTTTGACGAGATGGACGCCCTCCTCAGCTGCTTTCCTGAGGACGGCACCCCACTCGTGGTTCTGGGTGACTTCAACATCCAGTCGGATAAGTTACAATCTCCTGAATTCATTAACTTTTTTACCATATTCGGTCTAACACTCACTCCTTCTCCCCCTACCCACAGAGCTGGGAACCAACTGGATCTTGTCTTCACAAGATCCTGTACCACCTCGGTGATCTCTGTCACACCCCTCCCTGTCTCTGATCACCATTTTGTTGCTTTCTCTCTCCCTCTCAAATCCCCCACCTCCCTACCCACTACTCCCCACATTGTTACCTTCCGTAGTAACCTGAAAACTCTCTCTCCCTCTTCTTTCTCCGCATCTGTCCTATCCTCACTACCATCCCCCCAACAATTCTCTCTCTTGTCGGTAGAGGAAGCCTCCTCCACTCTGACTTCCTCTCTCTCCTCCTCCTTCGACTCTCTCTGTCCTCTCACCTCCAGACCAGCACGAGCCTCTCCTCCACCTCCTTGGCTGTCCGAACCTCTGCGGGCTCGTAGAGCAGAGCTACGGGCGGCCGAGAGAAAATGGAGGAAATCGGACTCCTCTGATGACCTCGCTCACTACCTCCGTCTCCTCGCTGGCTTCACCTCCACGGTATCGGCTGCTAAATCTGCCTTCTACCGTACAAAAATAAACTCTTCTGCCTCTAACCCAAGGAAACTTTTCTCCATGTTCTCTTCCCTCCTCAACCCCCCCTCCCCTCCCCCTCCCTCCTCCCTCTCAGCTGATGACTTTGTCACCTTCTTTACGAAGAAGGTGAACGACATTACCTCCTCCTTCACCCCCACCGCTTTCCTCCCTCCCTCTTCTCCCACCCCCACTAACCTTACCTGTTTCAACCCCCTCTCCCCTGATGAAGTTAACAAACTGGTGACATCTAACCACCCTACCACCTGCCCCCTCGACCCAATCCCTTCCTCTCTTCTCCAGGACATCTCGGGCGATATCCTTCCCTTCCTTACATCCCAAATCAACATCTCCCTTGAGGCAGGCCTGTTTCCGGCAGCCTTCAAGACTGCCAGAATCAAGCCGCTCCTCAAGAAACCATCCCTAGACACCACGGATGTCCAAAACTACAGACCGGTATCTCTCCTATCATTCCTGTCCAAAACCCTTGAACGGGCTGTCTCCTCACAACTTTCTTCCTATCTCTCCCAGAACAACCTCCTCGACCCTCACCAGTCAGGCTTCAAGGCTGCGCACTCCACGGAGACGGCACTGCTCGCAGTGACAGAGTCTCTTCGTGATGCCAGAAGCTCGTCCCTCTCATCGGTACTGATCCTTCTCGACCTGTCTGCGGCGTTCGACACAGTGAACCACCAGATCCTCCTCTCCACTCTCGCCGAGCTTGGAATCGCTGGAACTGCGTTATCCTGGTTCACCTCCTACCTTGCAGATCGCACTTATCAGGTCACATGGAACGGTTCCCTGTCCAGACCCTGCACCCTGGACACCGGAGTCCCTCAAGGCTCAGTATTGGGACCCCTTCTGTTTTCTCTTTACACTAAATCGCTAGGCTCTGTAATCACATCTCATGGCTTCTCCTATCACTGCTATGCAGATGACACTCAACTGTTTCTCTCCTTTCCCCCCTCAGAAACCCAAATAGCAACACGCATCTCTAAATGCCTGGCCGACATCAGCAGATGGACAGCCGCCAACCACCTGAAGCTCAACCTTGACAAGACTGAGCTCCTCTTCATACCGGGGAAAGACTGCCCTCAGATGGACCTACTGGTCACCATCGAGAACACCCAAGTCTCCCCCTCAACCACAACAAGAGACCTTGGTGTGGTGGTAGATGACCAGCTGTCCTGCAATGCCAACGTCACCGCGGTGGCCCGATCTTGCAGAATTGCCCTCTACAACATCCGCAGGATCCGGCCCTTCCTCACACGTGAAGCGGCGCAGATCCTGGTCCAAGCGCTCGTCATCAGCCGCCTCGACTACTGCAACTCTCTCCTGGCGGGACTCCCCGCCTCTGCAACCAAGCCCCTCCAACGCATCCAGAACGCAGCAGCACGCCTGGTATTCAATCTACCGAAATTCTCCCACGTGACCCCTCTCTTCCGCGATCTCCACTGGCTTCCGGTAAATGCTCGCATCAAATTCAAGACTCTGGTGCTGACCTTTAGGGCAGTCAATGGAACTGCCCCAGCCTACCTCCAGGCGTTGGTCAAACCCTACATCCCAGCCAGAGCGCTCCGCTCAACTTCTGCCAGGCGACTTGTTCGACCTTCACTAATGTCAACCAAACATCGCTCGTCCAAAACCCAGCTCTTCACGGCTCTGGCTCCACAGGTGGAATGAACTCCCGTCTCATGTCAGGACGGCAGAGTCCCTCGCCAGCTTCCGCAAGAGACTCAAGACCCACCTGTTCAGAGTCCACCTGGACTCTCCTTGAACCCTCCTTCTCCTTCGTGAAACCCCTAAACTTGCTTAAGTCCTGACATTAATAGCTCTTAGCATGTTGTATATGTTAGCAAGTGTATATCCTTAATGTTGATAACACGCTCTTATCACAGCTACTTAAGCAGGTGACCTAGCAGTACGAAATTGTGTTATTCATCTTGTTAAAATGAATACTTGTGAACTGCTGTATTTTTATGTTTGCGTACCCCAGTGTTATGCTATTGTCTGCTTCAACTAATGTACACCTTGTAAGTCGCTTTGGATAAAAGCGTCTGCCAAATGCCCTAAATGTAAATGTAAATGTACTATCTACTTAGATAATCGACTTAGCGCTACGAGGAAGGATCCGGTAAGTGTGTCCTGAAGAGATGGGTTTTCAACCTGCAGCAGAAGATGGGCAGTTATTCTGCAGTCGTAACATCCGTAGGGAGTTTGTTCCACCAAATTGGGGCCAGGACGGAGAAGAGCCGTGACCGGATCAGCTACAAGGGCCCCTAAGTGAGGGGGCAAGCAGACGAGATGTCTGCTAAGCACGTGGCAATGCGTGTTTCCACTTGTTGGGTGTCGTCATCAAAGAAGTGGTAGGATAAGTCATGGGAGTGGATAACAGGACCAAGGGACGTTGTGTAGAGGGAGAAGAGAAGAGGACCCAGGACCGGGTACAGCTCACTGAACTCATGATGAGCACTAAGTTAACCCCCATAGCCGTGGAGTGCTGTCATCACTGCCAATGCATCTCGTCGGGCGCACTTGACATCAATGAGAGGTGCGGCTTCTGATTCAGTCACTTCATGGGGGATAGCCGACGATATCTAAGTTTAGTATGAGCATTATTACAGGACATTTTGACCCGCAGGTTTTTAATTGATTTATTTTAGTTTTTTAATAAATTTGACCAGCTAAAAAACGGTAATTCCCAGCTAACGGAAACCCTGGTCTATGTGTGTCTCTATTGATGTCTATGTGTGTCTCTACTGGTGACTCTACTGGTGTGTCTCTACTGGTGTGTCTCTACTGGTGACTCTACTGGTGTGTCTCTACTGGTGACTCTACTGGTGTGTCTCTACTGGTGACTCTACTGGTGTGTCTCTACTGGTGACTCTACTGGTGTGTCTCTACTGGTGACTCTACTGGTGTGTCTCTACTGGTGACTCTACTGGTGTGTCTCTACTGGTGACTCTACTGGTGTGTCTCTACTGGTGACTCTACTGGTGTGTCTCTACTGGTGTGTCAACTGCTTCAACCTGACTCTAATCAGTCTGACTGGTGCCAGGTGAGGCTAGGGCCAGGTGAGGCTGCTTCAACCAGACTCTAATCAGTCTGACTGGGGCCAGGTGAGGCTGCTTCAACCAGACTCTAATCAGTCTGACTGGGGCCAGGTGAGGCTGCTTCAACCAGACTCTAATCAGTCTGACTGGGGTCAGGTGAGGCTGCTTCAACCAGACTCTAATCAGTCTGACTGGGGCCAGGTGAGGCTGCTTCAACCAGACTCTAATCAGTCTGACTGGGGTCAGGTGAGGCTGCTTCAACCAGACTCTAATCAGTCTGACTGGGGCCAGGTGAGGCTGCCTCAACCAGACTCTAATCAGTCTGACTGGGGCCAAGTGAGGCTTTAACCAGCCTCTAATCAGTCTGACTGGGGCCAGGTGAGGCTGATTCAACCAGCCACTAACCACACACTCCACAGAGGTTTTGGATAAAACCGGTCAGCTCTGTTTTCTTCAGAAACGGTCAAGGTAGAATTGTACCTGTGTGTTGATGGTTGGTACCATGTGAGAACCATCACCCACTAGTCATGTCATTAACTAGACTAAACTAGCAGCTGGGAAGAGGAACCAGTCCATCACCGTTATCAAAACCAAACCAGTTCCAAGCAGCTTTCCTCCTGAACACAGCGTGTCTCTCCGGGATGTGAGCAGATACCCGGTCGTCAGCGGCAACGCTGCACAGAATGTAAACTTTATTGACTTCAATGTTTTGTTGATACCTCAGAACCTAATAAAGTTAATATTACTGGAACTTATGAGAAGCCTGAGAGATTTGGCAGTAAGAAGATGCTGCAAACTTTATCTGTTCATCTCTCTCTCTCTCTCTCTCTCTCTCTCTCTCTCTCTCTCTCTCTCTCTCTCTCTCTCTCTCTCTCTCTCTCTCTCTCTCTCTCTCTCTCTCTCTCTCTCTCTCTCTCTCTCTCTCTGTCTGTCTGTCTCGTTGTCTCTGCCAATGGGAATAAGGGTCTCAGAATAAGATCATTGAAATTCAGCTGCAAAACACATTTATTAAAAAATGAACAAAATGTAATTTGATTGTGAACAGTGTCTGTGTGTATGTGTATGTGTATGTGTATGTGTATGTGTATGTGTATGTGTGTGTGTAACATACTGTTCTGTTGTCTTATATTATTCCACATTATGAGTCATTCTGAGTCCGAGTGGCGTTAGTCTCCCGGGGGACCCGCGCTACACGGGTTCTCCACAGGAACGCCTTATGAGTTCTGCTGGCAGAGGACCGCGGTTCTCTGAGGTAATAATCCTGTTTACACAGCAGCTCAACTCAAAGTCCTTTAATATGACCTCCATCTCCAGGAGCACGTTGTCTCAGACTCTCTCAGCCATTTTGCTGTGTACCACGACTCAGCACCTAGCGTAGCTTGGCTAAACAGACCTGGGGCGATAGAACCTTTTCAGTTGCTGCACCCTCCCTCTGGAACGCCCTCCCCATCCACAACCACCCTACCATCCTTCAAACAACCACCCTACCATCCTTCAAACAACCACCCTACCATCCTTCAAACAACCACCCTACCATCCTTCAAACAACCACCCTACCATCCTTCAAACAACCACCCTACCATCCTTCAAACAACCACCCTACCATCCTTCAAACAACCACCCTACCATCCTTCAAACAACCACCCTACCATCCTTCAAACAACCACCCTACCATCCTTCAAACAACCACCCTACCATCCTTCAAACAACCACCCTACCATCCTAGTGGCATTTGATCATCACAGCCTTAAAGCATGTTAAATATATGAATCATCTCATTTAAATATAATTAATTTAACCTATTAAATGACCTATTTATGAAGCCAAAATTAATCTATAGAAGGATTGTCACGGCCGGGTGTCGGTGGGACCCAAAAGCAGAGGGAACAGACACCAGAGGGAACAGGTGCTTTAATGTTCGGCACACGCCGATAGCGCCATTAAAGGCAGCGGGACAGACAGGGCACATCAACACGGGGTCAAGGCAAGCAGAGGTCGGTAACAGGTAGTGGAGGGTTGAGGCAGAGGTCGGTAACAGGTAGTGGAGGGTTGAGGCAGAGGTTGGTAACAGGTAGTGGAGGGTTGAGGCAGAGGTCGGTAACAGGTAGTGGAGGGTTGAGGCAGAGGTTGGTAACAGGTAGTGGAGGGTTGAGGCAGAGGTTGGTAACAGGTAGTGGAGGGTTGAGGCAGAGGTCGGTAACAGGTAGTCGAGGGTTGAGGCAGAGGTTGGTAACAGGTAGTGGAGGGTTGAGGCAGAGGTCGGTAACAGGTAGTCGAGGGTTGAGGCAGAGGTCGGTAACAGGTGGTCGAGGGTTGAGGCAGAGGTCGGTAACAGGTAGTCGAGGGTTGAGGCAGAGGTCGGTAACAGGTGGTCGAGGGTTGAGGCAGAGGTCGGTAACAGGTAGTCCAGGGTTGAGGCAGAGGTCGGTAACAGGTAGTCCAGGGTTGAGGCAGAGGTCGGTAACAGGTGGTCGAGGGTTGAGGCAGAGGTCGGTAACAGGTAGTCCAGGGTTGAGGCAGAGGTCGGTAACAGGTAGTCCAGGGTTGAGGCAGAGGTCGGTAACAGGTGGTCGAGGGTTGAGGCAGAGGTCGGTAACAGGTGGTCGAGGGTTGAGGCAG
Source organism: Muraenolepis orangiensis (assembly GCA_027704905.1). Lineage (NCBI taxonomy): Eukaryota > Metazoa > Chordata > Actinopteri > Gadiformes > Muraenolepididae > Muraenolepis > Muraenolepis orangiensis. Next base: position 26,457,483 of record CM051013.1, on the reverse strand, counting down.
AGGTCGGTAACAGGTAGTCCAGGGTTGAGGCAGAGGTCGGTAACAGGTGGTCGAGGGTTGAGGCAGAGGTCGGTAACAGGTGGTCGAGGGTTGAGGCAGAGGTCGGTAACAGGTGGTCGAGGGTTGAGGCAGAGGTCGGTAACAGGTAGTCCAGGGTTGAGGCAGAGGTCGGTAACAGGTGGTCGAGGGTTGAGGCAGAGGTCGGTAACAGGTAGTCCAGGGTTGAGGCAGAGGTCGGTAACAGGTAGTCCAGGGTTGAGGCAGAGGTCGGTAACAGGTGGTCGAGGGTTGAGGCAGAGGTCGGTAACAGGTGGTCGAGGGTTGAGGCAGAGGTCGGTAACAGGTAGTCCAGGGTTGAGGCAGAGGTCGGTAACAGGTGGTCGAGGGTTGAGGCAGAGGTCGGTAACAGGTGGTCGAGGGTTGAGGCAGAGGTCGGTAACAGGTGGTCGAGGGTTGAGGCAGAGGTCGGTAACAGGTAGTCCAGGGTTGAGGCAGAGGTCGGTAACAGGTGGTCGAGGGTTGAGGCAGAGGTCGGTAACAGGTAGTCCAGGGTTGAGGCAGAGGTCGGTAACAGGTAGTCCAGGGTTGAGGCAGAGGTCGGTAACAGGAGGTCAAAGCACGGTGGATCAATAAGCAGAAAAACAATGAACTTAACATGAAACGTACGTAATGGTTTCCGAAAATGTTATTAGATTTGATTTAAATGTATTGTCATTGCACAGCACAAGTGCTTTTTTTAAATTGAATTGAATTGAATAAATTTTTTGACTTATTTTATTTATTCTTATTTTTATAACTGCTGTCTGTCGTCGACTATTGCACATACAATTTTCACTCACTGCTTTATACTTATATATATATATAATATATATATATATCTTCATGGTTTATCTTCATGGTTCATCTTGATGGTTTATCTTCATGGTTCATCTTCATAGTTCATCTTGATGGTTTATATTCATGGATTATCTTCATGGTTTATCTTCATGGAATATCTTCTAAGTGCAGAGAAGTTATATTGACTAGTACCCATTCTAAAGGTTAGCGTGCTAACCAGGGTGATCACGTCTGGTCTGATGATTCTATTGGCTGCTGCTGGTGAAGCTGCATTCTGACTCCCGTTGCCGTGGCAACGCTGTTGATGCTCGGGCTTAGTAGAACAATTGACCTTTGATCCAAAGAGTTCTTGCACAGTTCAGTTTGAGAGGGAACATTCACACTTGACACGTTATCTATAATGGACAACTGTATTGTTCAACACACACAAATGACACCAGCACACACACTCACAAATATACGCACACACACCACACACACACACACACACACACACACCACACACACACACACACACACACACACACACACACACACACACACACACACACACACCACACACACCACACACACACACACACCACACACACAACCACAGGCGCTCTCACACACTCACAATCTCCATGCCTGTATTTCTCTCTCTCTCTCTCTCTCTCTCTCTCTCTCTCTCTCTCTCTCTCCTCTCCCTCTCCCTCTCCCTCTCCCTCTCCTCTCCTCCTCTCTGCTCTCTCTCCTCTCCTCCTCTCTGCTCTTCTCCTCTCCTCCTCTCTGCTCCCTCTCTCCTCCTCTCTGCTCCCTCTCCTCTCCTCCTCTCTGCTCCTCTCCTCTCCTCCTCTCTGCTCCCTCTCTCATCCTCTCTGCTCCCTCTCCTCCTCTCTGCTCCCTCTCCTCTCCTCCTCTCTCCTCCTTTCCTCTCCTCCTCTCTGCTCCCTCTCATCTTCTCCTCTCTGCTCCCTCTCTTCTCCTCCTCTCTGCTCCCTCTCCTCTCCCCTCTGCTCCCTCTCCTCTCCTCTTCTCTGCCCCTCTCCTCCTCTCTGCTCCCTCTCCTCCCCTCTGCTCCCTTTCCTCTCCTCCTCTCTGCTCCTCTCCTCTCCTCCTCTCTGCTCCCTCTCCTCTCTTCCTCTCTGCTTGCTCTCCTCTCCTATCTGTTCCTTCTCTGCTCCCTATCTGCTCCCTCTCCTCTTCTCTGCCCCCTCTCGTCTCCTCCTCTCTCCTCCTCTCTGCTCCTCTCCTCTCCTCCTCGGTCCTTTAGTTCATCTCTGTGAACTCACACACACACACACACACACACACACACACACACACACACACACACACACACACACACACACACACACACACACACACACACACACACACACACACACACACACACACACACACACACACACACACACACACACACACACACACACACACACACACACACACACACACACACACACACACACACACTCAGCAGCTGCCAAACTTGTGTACACAGTCACACACACACACACACACACACACACACACACACCCCTGCTGGCATACGTAGCAGCATACTGTTGGGACTTCTGACGCGGTTGGCTGTTCCTCGTGGCGAGGGGCGGGACTTGTGGTGTGAGTCACCGCGTCCTATTTTTAGAACATGTCACTCATGTGGTTTGATGCTGGAGATAGACTCAAGATTCAGGAGGTTTTTATTCTCCATACGCAACAAGTACAATAGAATACTTTCTCCCCATTCCCTCCCACAGTATGACTTTACTACAATTCAACACTAGATACTACACTCTACTATACGTATAATATACAACACTATACTATAACAATATACTATACAACACTATACTATAACAATACTGTACACAATAACAAATATATAAAAAACCTGGTAGTCCTTGTACGGATGCTGCCGAACCGGGGACCGGACCGTAGGGGTGAGAAGAGATGGAGCCCAGGGTGGTCGCGGTCCTTTGTGATGGACATGGCCTTCTAGGACCAGAGGAGCAGAAAGCATAGGAACCACAGACATGATCTGTGGTTCCTATGCTGTCTGTTCCTCTGGTCCTATGTCTGTGGTTTCTATGTGTGTCTGTTGCTCTGGTCTCAGGACTTGAGCCTCTCTGAGTGGCGGATGAGAGGAGGACTGAGCCTCTCTGAGTGGCGGATGAGAGGAGGACTTGAGCCTCTCTGAGTGGCGGATGAGAGGCGGGGGGAGTGTGAGGAGGTTGGATCACATGACATGAGACTACTTCACATAATGGTCTCCATAGTGGAGTCAGATGAAGCCACTGGAGCTTGTAATTGGTTCTAGGAGAACACAGAAGGTATGTTCTGGTTCTGGGTCTAAGGCAGTACGTATGGGTTTGGATTGCATGCTTCCCTGAACAATCATTCATCATTCACCTGGAGCCCTTCCTACCCTACCCCACCTAAAACAAGGTGCTTTATCCATCATAAAGTCACCTGGAGCCCTTCCTACCCTACCCCACCTAAAACAAGGTGCTTTATCCATCATAAAGTCACCTGGAGCCCTTCCTACCCTACCCCACCTAAAACAAGGTGCTTTATCCATCATAAAGTCACCTGGAGCCCTTCCTACCCTACCCCACCTAAAACAAGGTGCTTTATCCATCATAAAGTCACCTGGAGCCCTTCCTACCCTACCCCACCTAAAACAAGGTGCTTTATCCATCCTAAAGTCACCTGGAGCCCTTCCTACCCTACCCCACCTAAAACAAGGTGCTTTATCCATCATAAAGTCACCTGGAGCCCTTCCTACCCTACCCCACCTAAAACAAGGTGCTTTATCCATCCTAAAGTCACCTGGAGCCCTTCCTACCCTACCCCACCTAAAACAAGGTGCTTTATCCATCCTAAAGTCACCTGGAGCCCTTCCTACCCTACCCCACCTAAAACAAGGTGCTTTATCCATCCTAAAGTCACCTGGAGCCCTTCCTACCCTACCCCACCTAAAACAAGGTGCTTTATCCATCCTAAAGTCACCTGGAGCCCTTCCTACCCTACCCCACCTAAAACAAGGTGCTTTATCCATCCTAAAGTCACCTGGAGCCCTTCCTACCCTACCCCACCTAAAACAAGGTGCTTTATCCATCATAAAGTCACCTGGAGCCCTTCCTACCCTACCCCACCTAAAACAAGGTGCTTTATCCATCATAAAGTCACCTGGAGCCCTTCCTACCCTACCCCACCTAAAACAAGGTGCTTTATCCATCATAAAGTCACCTGGAGCCCTTCCTACCCTACCCCACCTAAAACAAGGTGCTTTATCCATCATAAAGTCACCTGGAGCCCTTCCTACCCTACCCCACCTAAAACAAGGTGCTTTATCCATCATAAAGTCACCTGGAGCCCTTCCTACCCTACCCCACCTAAAACAATGTGCTTTATCCATCCTAAAGTCACCTGGAGCCCTTCCTACCCTACCCCACCTAAAACAAGGTGCTTTATCCATCATAAAGTCACCTGGAGCCCTTCCTACCCTACCCCACCTAAAACAAGGTGCTTTATCCATCATAAAGTCACCTGGAGCCCTTCCTACCCTACCCCACCTAAAACAAGGTGCTTTATCCATCCTAAAGTCACCTGGAGCCCTTCCTACCCTACCCCACCTAAAACAATGTGCTTTATCCATCCTAAAGTCACCTGGAGCCCTTCCTACCCTACCCCACCTAAAACAAGGTGCTTTATCCATCCTACAGTCACCTGGAGCCCTTCCTACCCTACCCCAGCTAAAACAAGGTGCTTTATCCATCCTAAAGTCACCTGGAGCCCTTCCTACCCTATCCCACCTAAAACAAGGTGCTTTATCCATACTAAAGTCACCTGGAGCCCTTCCTACCCTACCCCACCTAAAACAAGGTGCTTTATCCATCCTAAAGTCACCTGGAGCCCTTCCTACCCTACCCCACCTAAAACAAGGTGCTTTATCCATCCTAAAGTCACCTGGAGCCCTTCCTACCCTACCCCACCTAAAACAAGGTGCTTTATCCATCCTAAAGTCACCTGGAGCCCTGACCACACCTACATCAGGTGCTTCACATATCCTTAACTCAGGTCTCCCATGACTCCTGTCTCGTTTCCTGGTAGCTTTCTTTTATTCTTTATTTTCTTCCTCCTAACCCTAACCCTAACCCTAACCCTTTGTTTTGGGCGTGGCGTGTTTGGTTGTGTGAGCCGTTCCTGGGAGTTCTGGAATCGGTAGCTTTGCATCATCTTCCATCATCAGTCAATACTGAATCCTGCTGCCGGCCCTCACAACAACGTGTACATATCCAAGTTAATGGTGGTATGAGGATCTGATTGATGGGCATTATATAATCATCCATAACACTTCCCTCCATCCTCCATTAGCGGACATGTTGTCGTCTCTTATGTTGTGTAACCTTCACCGTGTCCCACCGGAGAGCTATGTCGCCGTGACAACAAGGGTGAGTCTGGAGGGAGGGTTGTCGTGGAGACAGCGGCCTGGTTACCACCTGCTCAGTGATTGAGCCTGAATCCCATAAATGATCCATTAGCATTAAATATTAATGTTTCCCAAGTGAGCTGTGAGACAGAGCTTCAATATTCACGCTGCCTTCAATACAGAGTTTCTCCTTATAGTACACATACATTATTTAATATATATATATGGATATATATATACTGTATATATAACACTACCACTATTATATCAAAACATCATTAGAAAGGAGGGAAAAATAGAACGGGAAAAAGTAGATACATTTAAAACAGTTGCAAGTTTCATAAACATGCTAACATGCTAACACACCCTGCTATGCTAGGATAACTCCTCTTGCTGCTCACAAGAGGAGAAAAAACCCAGATGTTTTCCTGGGTCAATGTACATGTACATGGTACTGGTCTAGGGTACCTGGTACTGGTCTACAGTACCTGGTACTGGTCTATGGTACCTGGTACTGGTCTAGGGTACCTGGTACTGGTCTAGGGTACCTGGTACTGGTCTAAGGTACCTGGTACTGGTCTAGGGTACCTGGTACTGGTCTACAGTACCTGGTACTGGTCTACGGTACCTGGTACTGGTCTATGGTACCTGGTACTGGTCTACAGTACCTGGTACTGGTCTAGGGTACCTGGTACTGGTCTAGGGTACCTGGTACTGGTCTACGGTACCTGGTACTGGTCTACGGTACCTGGTACTGGTCTACAGTACCTGGTACTGGTCTAGGGTACCTGGTACTGGTCTACGGTATCTGGTACTGGTCTACGGTACCTAGTACTGGTCTACAGTACCTAGTACTGATCTACGGTACCTGGTACTGGTCTAGGGTACCTGGTACTGGTCTACAATACCTGGTACTGGTCTACAGTACCTGGTACTGGTCTAGGGTACCTGGTACTGGTCTACATACCTGGTACTGGTCTACGGTACCTAGTACTGGTCTAGGGTACCTGGTACTGGTCTAGGGTACCTGGTACTGGTCTAGGGTACCTGGTACTGATCTAGGGTACCTGGTACTGGTCTACAGTACCTGGTACTGGTCTACGGTACCTAGTACTGGTCTAGGGTACCTGGTACTGGTCTACAGTACCTGGTACTGGTCTAGAGTACCTGGTACTGGTCTACGGTACCTGGTACTGGTCTAGGGTACCTGGTACTGGTCTAGGGTACCTAGTACTGGTCTACAGTACCTGGTACTGGTCTAGGGTACCTGGTACTGGTGTACGGTACCTGGTACTGGTCTACAGTACCTGGTACTGGTCTAGGGTACCTGGTACTGGTCTAGGGTACCTGGTACTGGTCTAAAGTATCTGGTACTGGTCTAGGGTTCCTGGTACTGGTCTATCTATCTATCTATCCATCTATCTACCTAACCGATCATAACCCCCCTAACCCATCATAACCCCCCTAAACCATCATAACCCCCCTAACCCATCATAACCCCCCTAACCCATCATAACCCCCCTAAACCATCATAACCCCCCTAACCCATCATAACCCCCCTAACCCATCATAATCCCCCTAACCCATCATAGTGCCCCCCCCCCAAGGGTGAGTCTGGAGGGAGGGTTGTCGTGGAGACAGCGGCCTGGTTACCACCTGCTCAGTGATGGAGCCTGAATCCCATAAATGATCCATTAGCATTAAATATTAATGTTTCCCAAGTGAGCCGTGAGACAGAGCTTCAATATTCACGCTGCCTTCAATACAGAGTTTCTCCTTATAGTACACATACATTATTTAATATATATATATGGATATATATATACTGTATATATAACACTACCACTATTATATCAAAACATCATTAGAAAGGAGGGAAAAATAGAACGGGAAAAAGTAGATACATTTAAAACAGTTGCAAGTTTCATAAACATGCTAACATGCTAACACACCCTGCTATGCTAGGATAACTCCTCTTGCTGCTCACAAGAGGAGAAAAAACCCAGATGTTTTCCTGGGTCAATGTACATGTACATGGTACTGGTCTAGGGTACCTGGTACTGGTCTACAATACCTGGTACTGGTCTACAGTACCTGGTACTGGTCTAGGGTACCTGGTACTGGTCTACATACCTGGTATTGGTCTACGGTACCTAGTACTGGTCTAGGGTACCTGGTACTGGTCTAGGGTACCTGGTACTGGTCTAGGGTACCTGGTACTGATCTAGGGTACCTGGTACTGGTCTACAGTACCTGGTACTGGTCTACGGTACCTAGTACTGGTCTAGGGTACCTGGTACTGGTCTACAGTACCTGGTACTGGTCTAGGGTACCTGGTACTGGTCTACGGTACCTGGTACTGGTCTAGGGTACCTAGTACTGGTCTACAGTACCTGGTACTGGTCTAGGGTACCTGGTACTGGTGTACGGTACCTGGTACTGGTCTACAGTACCTGGTACTGGTCTAGGGTACCTGGTACTGGTCTAGGGTACCTGGTACTGGTCTAAAGTATCTGGTACTGGTCTAGGGTTCCTGGTACTGGTCTATCTATCTATCTATCCATCTATCTACCTAACCGATCATAACCCCCCTAACCCATCATAACCCCCCTAAACCATCATAACCCCCCTAACCCATCATAACCCCCCTAACCCATCATAACCCCCCTAAACCATCATAACCCCCCTAACCCATCATAACCCCCCTAACCCATCATAATCCCCCTAACCCATCATAGTGCCCCCCCCCCCCCCCTCCGCTCAGAGCCCATCAGGAGAAAGGAGAGGGAGGATGACTTACTCATCGTGTTACTCACGGCAAACGTGATGATGGTTCCATTTATAGAACATCAATAGAGCAGTGAGTTCTAGAGGGGCTGGTTCTATTTATAGAACATCAATAGAGCAGTGAGTTCTAGAGGGGCTGGTTCTATTTATAGAACATCAATAGAGCAGTGAGTTCTAGAGGGGCTGGTTCCATTTATAGAACATCAATAGAGCAGTGAGTTCTAGAGGGGCTGGTTCTATTTATAGAACATCAATAGAGCAGTGAGTTCTAGAGGGGCTGGTTCTATTTATAGAACATCAATAGAGCAGTGAGTTCTAGAGGGGCTGGTTCTATTTATAGAACATCAATAGAGCAGCGAGTTCTAGAGGGGCTGGTTCTATTTATAGAACATCAATAGAGCAGTGAGTTCTAGAGGGGCTGGTTCTATTTATAGAACATCAATAGAGCAGCGAGTTCTAGAAGGAGTTTGGGTGACATCAGAAAAGCAGGGCAGCCTGGTCTAGCTCTTAGGGTCTTTTTTTTTATTTATGATTTATTTGTAGAATTTTCAATTTAACACATAAAACACACATACATAAATCCTCACATTTATGACTGAGTAAAAGGGAGTCAAATATCCATTCTAACATTATGTAAATTGGGCTAGGCATTGGTAAAGATAGTGGTGATATGAAGACAAAGGTAATATCAACAACACAATAAAACTAACTAACTAACAAAAAGCCCAAGAAGAACCAAAACAGAACATTTAAATAAATAATGAATAATAATTATAAATAATAACAAACACATATATGTACAAGACATGTCAAGGCAGGAAACAGCTGGACATGCTGTGTGCTGCCAGGCAGGGAGAACAGGCCCGCCCAGCGGGGCAGGGTGCTGCAGTACGGGGGTTGCTCAGCCAGTGGGGACAACTTTTAGGAGGAGCGATCCGACATGGTCTAATTTTGTCTAATTTTACAAAGAATAGGGCATCCTCTATGCAATGGGTATGAGAGGTAGGGGCTCTTCCAGAGCATTTGAATTGCACGACCTGCTAGTGATCTGAGAAAAGTCATAAGTTCAACAAAATAGGATGGCAGTGGGGAGTGGGCAGGACACCACTACTGAGGGTGAGGGGAGGATGTTAACAGATGTGATGGCTGAGAGTCAAAGACAGACCTCCGAAACAGAGACAAAGCCTGACAAAACCAAAACATGTGGGCGAGACCAGCTGGACCTTGGTGGCATTTATCACAGTTTGGATCAGTGCCAGGAAAGATGCGAGTCAGTCTGCTTTAGACCAGTTGACTCTATGAAGTACTTTACATTGTATGACCCCATGCCGGGCGCATGGATGACTTTCATCCATGAATTTCAGAGCAGTCTGCCAGACCTCAGCCTCAATCTCTACATTGAGTTCCCCAGACCAAGCAAAGCGTAGACTATCCGAGTATTGTACAGCTCCTAAATGGTCCCTTTGAGGAAGGGATTAATACCAAGAATGGTGTCGACCAAGGTAGAAGGGGTGATAGCATGAAAGCCAGGGAAGCAATTGCAAACAAAGTCATGAATTAGTAAAAAAACTGAAAAAATATTAACTGGCTGAATTAATTGTATTAATATGAACTGATCAAAGGATGCGAATGTACCATCAATGTAAAGATGCTTTACAGATGCAATCCCATGATCTCCCCAGGTTGCGAATGGCCCATCACTAACATAAGGGGGAAACAGAGGGTTGGAGTGTACTGGGAGGTCAGGGGTATTAAGGGGTATTACCTGGAGTCCAAAGTGACGCCTTAATTGAGTCCAGATCGGGCCAATCAAATGCGTTCTCCACGTCCATAGAAATGACCAGTTCCGGTGTATCCAAAGATGAGGGTGAATATAATATATCAACTAGTCGTCTGACGTTATGGAAAGAGTGTCTATCTTTCACAAAGCCTGTTTGGTCTGTGAAAATAATAGTCTCCAGAACAGACTCTAAACGTCTTGCCAACATTTTAGATAATAGCTTGACGTCCGCACAAAGCAAAGAGATATGGCGAACATTTCTGCAAAGAAGAGGATCCTTTAATATGAGGGAGATAGTGGCCTGATGTAATGTAGTGTACCAGATAGTAAGTCTGAATGGTTGAGCATGTTCAGCAGCAGTGGGGATGGTTTACCAGGGCCATTCCCACTCTGCATCCACATTAAGGCCTCTTTAAGTTCACCAGCAGGAATGGATCCAACCCCGAAGATGTCTCACAGTCAACGGAAGGGATGTTTAAGGACCTTAAAAAGTTTTGATATTGTCAATTATCAGATGAGCTCTCAGACGTATATAATAAAGAATAAAAGTCCCTGAGTTGGTGGATAGTAGTTTGAGGTTTAGTAGTTATGCCATCGGTAGTACTGTTGGATGATGTAGTGTTGCTGTTGCCTCATTGGAGGCCAGTGTGTCAAATTCCGCCTTGTTTGTGAGTAACTCTTTAAAAAGATCTGCGTCAGGTGAGTCTACACACCTAGTCTGCAGTTCTGATATAGCCCTGGAGAGACTCTTTTCAAGAGTAATCTTTTCTGGTAAGCAGAATAGGATATTACTTCTCCTCGCAGGCAGGCTTTGCATGTCTCCCACATTGTTGCAGCAGAAACAGCTGGGCTAACATTAGTGGAAATGAGTTAAAGCGCCAGGGGGCTGGTGACAGAGACCTACCAGGAAGGGATATGTCAACTAACCACCGCTGCATGGTCTGATATGACTATATATGACTATATATGACTATATATGGTGCATGAGGTGCATGAGCTGACAGAGGAGAGTCATTTGTCAAGAAGAAAAACATCTATTGGGGAGAAAGTACCACGGACAGGAGAGAAGAAAGAGAACGGCTTGGCACCAGGATTGAAAAAGCGCCAAACATCTGAGACTGCATATTGCTCCATGTAGATGACTTTAGCTGATTCAGATGGAGCACATGGCTTACTAGATGAACGGTCAAGTGACGGATTGAGACGGCAGTTAAAGTCACCACCAAGGATGAGCTGGCAAGAATTGAAATCAGGGAGGGAAAAGAAAAAGTTCTTAAAGAAGTTGTCAATGTCCCAGTTTGGACCACACACATTCGCCAAAGTCAGATTATTACCACCGATCTTTCCCGTAATGAAAATAAAGCGCCCGTTGGAGTCTGATATGACTTGGAGAAAAGGGACTGACTAAAGGACAAGAATTGCAACCCCACGAGCCGTACATGAAAATGAAGAGTTGAGTTTCCTGTAAGAAGGTTTAAATGGTTTATCACTTTGTTACGCTTTACAGGAGAATTCAGCCCTCTGGCATTCCAACTAGTGAATCTCAAAGCCCCCCCTGGTGGTGTCAAGGTATTAGAGCCTAACATGAAGTGATATTTGGAGGCCTGCATGTACACATCCCCATGGCACCCACAGAGAGAGTACCAGAGCGGGTCAATGTAGAGTACCAGAGCGGGTCAATGTAGAGTACCAGAGCGGGTCAATGTAGAGTAGCAAAACACACTTAAACATTTAAAAAATGAAAAAAAAGAACAACATAATGGAAAACCAAACTGAAACAACATTAAACACAACCCCCCGCCCCTTCCTCCCCTTAACCCCCGCCCCTTCCTCCCTTAACCCCGCCCCTTCCTCCCCTTAACCCCCGCCCCTTCCTCCCCTTAACCCCGCCCCTTCCTCCCTTAACCCCCGCCCCTTCCTCCCCTTAACCCAGCCACAAACTACACTCTGATACACTGATCAGCAGATCTTCATACTTCCTTCATCCTTTCCCTCTATTCTCACATTATGTTGATCAACTTCAGAACTAAAGTAACACCTTGTTTATCGCATGGAACTATTTGCACCAGGGATGCATGCAGGCTTTTTAAAAGCGTTTAAGCCTACGGCAGTCTGTCAAACATCTAGTCTACCTTATTACACACTATTGACCATGCAACATCGGTGCAAAAATCTATATACATACAATATATATATATATATATATATATATATATATATATATATATATACATACAATATATATATGCATACAATACAAAAAGGGAGGGATGAAGCACTAACAGTCATCTGTAAACTACCATCAAAGTAAAATCTGAATATGAATGTAACGTTAGGCTTTCAGTCAGATAGATAGAGACACATACATGAATAAAACACCAAGGGAAATAGGCCTAGCTAATGAGTGTCAAGAAAAAGCAACGTAAAAATATATATATTTATATATAAAATAACCATCATAAATCCATAATAGGCGCTGCAACAACCTAAGAGGAAATGTATGTTGGTTCACTTGCTTACGGATTTGTGTTCAATGCCCGAACAAACTTGCCAGCCTCCGACGCAGACCGGAGCCATGTCTTGAGAGCCATGTCTTGAGAGCCATGTCTTGAGAGCCATGTCTTGAGAGCCATGTCTTGAGAGCCATGTCTTGAGAGCCATGTCTTGTCCCCATTGGCCAGGGTGATGGCCAATGGGGAGAGGAGAGACGGCTTGTACGTCTGTCAGCCCCCTGCTGGTCCTCCCCAGGGTGGTCGTTCCCCCAGACCCCCCCCCCCCCCGTGTGTGTTTCATATATGTCATCATTATCTAGATGTCTCAGGTCGTTGTGTGTGAGCAAAACCGACGAGTGTGTGTATGGCTGAGGTGTGTGTGTGTGTTCCCACTGTTCACACACACACACACACACACACACACACGTGTATGCATGCAAGCACAATGAATACACAATAACTCTTACGCACTGTCATAATGACACACACATACAACCACACACACACTCCCCCTCTCTCTCTCTCTCTCTCTCTCTCTCTCTCTCTCTCTCTCTCTCTCTCTCTCTCTCTCTCTCTCTCTCTCCTCTCTCCCCCTCTCTCTCTCTCTGTCTCTCCTTCCTGAAGGTTCTTTCACATCAGCTTCTGATATTCAGTTATGCTGTTTGTTTCTCTACTGCAACCACAGTAAAAACATTAAAAACATAAACGGTTTGATAGCTACAGACGTTTTGTTACGGTTGTTGTACTGTAAAACAATTTGAAGAACAGTTTCCAGTTTCCATCCTGTCTCATACGTCTCCTCTCTGTGTTCTCTGCTGAGCTCCCTGTCTGCCAACTAGCGCTCAGCAGAACCGGGTAAACAGAACCACACATGGGTTCTGCTCAGGGGAGGACGGGATCTGAGCAAATCTCATTAGCTTGCTCCATGTCATCGGAAACCCAAACCCAGGGTTCTGATGTTCACACGGTGGGGAGATGTTCAGTACATGAAAACAGAAATAACAGCAGAGAGACCAAAATAATGAAGGAAAGAGACGAAAGAGAAGTAGAGAGATGGCAAGAGATGGAGATAAACAGGAAAGGAGAAAGGATGAGAAGATATGTAAAAGCAGAAGCTGGTGATTAGTAAACAGTGGTTCACTAAATACTCTTTAAGCCTCATTAAAACACCTTCTCCAGGGAGACACTAGGAGCTGAGCGCTCTCCACCGCGGGCTCCTGAATTAATAATACAATCAAAACATTATTTTAGTCTAGTTTTGTTATCTCATTCCATTTCTGTAACCTCCTTCTTTAAGTGGCTTATTTATCCTCTCCAGGTGCTTCCTCACTTGAGTATGGATGCTGTGTTTTGGGGTCAGGCTCTCAGCCACATATGTTAATGTGATCATTCATATGAATTAGTCCTCATATGTTAATGTGATCATTCATATGAATTAGTCCTCATATGTTAATGTGATCATTCACATGAATTAGTCCTCATATGTTAATGTGATCATTCATATGAATTAGTCCTCATATGTTAATGTGATCATTCACATGAATTAGTCCTCATATGTTAATGTGATCATTCATGAATTAGTCCTCATATGTTAATGTGATCATTCATATGAATTAGTCCTCATATGTTAATGTGATCATTCATATGAGTTCGTCCTCATATGTTAATGTGATCATTCATATGAATTAGTCCTCATATGTTAATGTGATTTTTCAAATGAATTATTATATGAAATATTTAAATCTAAACTTTAAACCTGCCTTTTTACATTGTCTTGTTTGGCGCCTAGGAGTGCCTCTCAGCTCTTGTTATAGATAAATCGACCCGCCTACCCCTGCTGCAGTTAGGTACTAGACCAGAGAACTAGAGGTTCTCTGGTCCACCCTACCCAATCTTATCATCAGACTGATAGGTACTAGACTAGAGGTTCTCTGGTCCACCCTACCTCATCTTATCATCAGACTGATAGGTACTAGACTAGAGGTTCTCTGGTCCACCCTACCTCATCTTATCATCAGACTGATAGGTACTAGACTAGAGGTTCTCTGGTCCACCCTACCTCATCTTATCATCAGACTGATAGGTACTAGACTAGAGGTTCTAGACAATTGTACTTCTACCTGAACACTGGCTCAGTTCTTGGAGACTTGTTAGGAATGAAATGCACTTCTGACTTCTGGTGACGAGTTGTTCTCTCACCTTCCTTTGTTGAAGGCACTATTGTATAAGTAGCTTTGGATAAAAGCGTCTGCTAAATGACTGGAATGTAATGTGATGTGCTTTGTGCAGTGGTTAAAGGGTTCTTCATTCTATAACCCGATGAAGGTCCTCCTAGTGCAAGATGAACTCTAAATCATTCAAAAGTTAATTTGACAACCCCCAGTAGTCTGGGGGTTGTCTGAACTCTGCAGTGTATATTTAAACTGGTGTGACGTCAGTAAGTCTTTAAACTATAAATGTCTGCGCTCATCTCCGTCCTGGAGTGTGACTCTAAACCAGGTTTGACATCCCTCAGCCTGCTGTCTTCCTCTCCCTGACTCATCCAAGCTCCGTCTCTGTTCCTCCTCTTCTCTCCTCTTCTCTCCATCCTAATGTTCTAGAAGAGATGGCTTCAGTGTTCACATGGTTTCTGGAGCAGGTCAAGAGTTTGATAGAATATCAATATATATGAATTAGTGTTTACCAAGTCATCCAAACATAATGAAATGCCTCACATCAGCACTCACCTGTAGATGAGCTTCTGTAGTGATTCTGAGAGAGAGCTTCTGGAACCAGCAGCACCAACCAGGGACGCTGCTCAACATAGCTTATGGAATGAGATTAGCTGTTTGTGATTGGGTCTAATTCATGCTCGTCAAATTACTGACATCCAATTTCAGCCAATCAGAAGCAGTGATTATATTAGAGGTGGTCCCGTGTTCAGGACCTCTTAATGTCCACAGGTACCCAGCAGGTCTTCTGTTGATGGGCCTGGAGGCTAATAAGGCAGCTTGGAGCTGGTTGGGTGACAACCAATCAGCTGTCAGCTATGATTTACGGTCAGGCTTAAGAGAGGGATAAATGTGTCCAGTTTTTTATATTCATTTCCTCAAACATTTATATTCCATTGACTCTGTCTTTGTTGTCTTCATTTGTTGGTTGAAGTTTTCAATATGAAGTATGAAGTCACTATCAGCTCATACAACAGGATCATCCATTACTGTCCACCAGCTTCACTTTTAAGAAGAATCCATCCTTCCTTCCATCGTCTACTTCTTATCCAGGCCACCCTCTATTAAGTGGACCCTCTGTTAAGTTGAGCCTCTGTTAAGTGGACCCTACATTAGGTGGACTCTCTGTTAAGTGGACCCAACATTAGGTGGACTCTCTGTTAAGTGGACCCTCTGTTAAGTGGACCTTCTGTTAAGTGGACCCTATGTTAAGTCGACTCTCTGTTAAGTGGACCCTACATTAAGTGGACCTTCTGTTAAGTGGACTCTATGTTAAGTCGACTCTCTGTTAAGTGGACCCTACATTAAGTGGACTCTCTGTTAAGTGGACCCTCTGTTAAGTGGACCCTCTGTTAAGTGGACTCTGTTAAGTAGACACTCTGTTAAGTGGACCCTCTGTTAAGTGGACGCTACGTTAAGTGGACCCTCTGTTAAGTGGACCCTACGTTAAGTGGACCCTACGTTAAGTGGACCCTCTGTTAAGTGGACCCTCTGTTAAGTGGACGCTACGTTAAGTGGACCCTATGTTAAGTGGACTCTGTTAAGTGGACCCTCTGTTAAGTGGACTCTGTTAAGTGGACCCTCTGTTAAGTGGACACTACATTAAGTGGACCCTAAATTAAGTGGACCCTCTGTTAAGTGGGCTCTCTGTTAAGTGGACCTCCTGAAGACTCAGGGTGATGAGGAATCCGGTTTATTGCAGAGTTTGAATCCTGGTGAACAGAACAGATGGAACATGCTAGAGCTCTCCCTCTAGTGTGTGTGCGGTGGCTGTTTTAACCTGTGGGCCTTGATTAACAACGACCCACAGGTGAGCAGCCTCACCAGCCCATCGGACTGACTGTAGCCAGGTGAGGCTGCTTCAACCTGACTCTAATCAGTCTGACTGGGGCCAGGTGAGGCTGCTTCAACCAGACTCTAATCAGTCTGACTGGGGCCAGATGAGGCTGCTTCAACCAGACTCTAATCAGTCTGACTGGGGCCAGGTGAGGCTGCTTCAACCAGACTCTAATCAGTCTGACTGGGGCCAGGTGAGGCTGCTTCAACCATACTCTAATCAGCCTAACTGGGGCCAGATGAGGCCTCTTCAACCAGCCTCTAATCAGTCTGACTCAGGCCAGATGAGGCTGCTTCAACCAGACTCTAATCAGTCTGACTGGGGCCAGGTGAGGCTGCTTCAACCAGACTCTAATCAGTCTGACTGGGGCCGGGTGAGGCTGCTTCAACCAGACTCTAATCAGTCTGACTGGGGCCAGGTGAGGCTGCTTCAACCAGACTCTAATCAGTCTGACTGGGGCCAGGTGAGGCTGCTTCAACCAGACTCTAATCAGTCTGACTGGGGCCAGGTGAGGCTGCTTCAACCAGACTCTAATCAGTCTGACTGAGGCCAGGTGAAGCTGCTTCAACCAGCCACCAACCACACACACTCCACAACAAGTTCAGCTTCAATGATCTGATGAACTGAACGGGAGCAGAGTGGACAGAGTTCCTCTCCTCCTGTAGATGGAGCCCATGTGTCATTACGTTGTTCCTGTGATGGGTGGGGCGGGATCAGGGCGGGTCTGGAGTGACCTGCTTATTCAGCCCAAGAGAACCACGTTCTACCGGCCGTCTCGGTGGAACCCTAAGAGTTCTTCTCTGCTTCTGAGCTCTCACCTCACCTCCTCTCACGCTGAATGCTATGGTTCAGCTGCAGGTGGTTTGAGGCTGGGGTCTCCAGGGTCTTCTGAATGTCACTCTGTCCCCAGGATGGTGAAGACAAGCTGGTGAGCTGGGGGGTTAGGAGGAGAGTGAAGAAGAGGGAATTAGACAAAGGTCAAAGGTCAAAGGGACGGAGAGGCTTTCTGATTTGGACTAATTAATGCAACGCAGAGAGAGTGTTATGCCACACACAGATTGTAGCTAGCGGAACCCCTTGGTAGTACAGACTGAGTTAGAGGCAAAAAGGAGTATAAAACCTGTAGGCGTATTTATTGTCTGGTGCTCCAAGGAATAAACTGATATGAGGTGTGACCAATCAGCTACGAGTGTGTAAATAACGGAAGTAAAGTAACATTGTTTAAAGCGACTTACGTGACTGCAAAATGGAAATAATGTGCTGCGGGGAAAGGATGCCGTCCAAAACTAACACAAAAATAACCAATAATCCAGTAAAAATCAAAGTCGAAAAATCCAACAAAAGAAACAAACAAACAAGCTCAATATTCCAACCAGGAAAAAGCAGGAGTTCACGGGAGATTGCAAAAGGTAATCAGGGAGGAATCGCTCGTAGAAACGGAATTGTTCTGGCAACGAGTGAACAGGAGACAGGGTCTAAGTAGGGAGCTTGATTGGGAATAGGGAACAGGTGCGCTGAACGCTCTACGGTGTTCTCATGTAACCCCAGGTGGACACAAGGTGAAGACAGAGGGACGTGGCTGGAGAAGAGAGTTGTGTGATGCTGGCATCCCTCATACCTCCCTCATAGTGGGCCGCCTTGGAAAATGGTCCACTATGGTGAGAATAACAGAATTACCATATGGGACATGGGCTGTTGGACCAGGGACGACTAGGGATGGGGAGAGGTTGCAGGAGACTTACTGCGAGCGCAGATAGGGCAAGTCACCACAAACACATGAGTGTCCGTCTACATGGACGGCCACCAGAACCAACGGCGGATGTAGGAGAGGGTCCGTGTTGAGCCAGGGTGTCCCACCAGTCTGTCGGGGGGCCCCACTCCAACACTCGGGAGCGGGTGGACTCAGGAACAAACAGCCGACCAGGGGGACCTCCACACGGATCAGGTTCATCACGCTGGGCTGTCCTCCACTGTCTCCATCTCCCAGGTGACCGTACCAATCACCTGCGCTGGAGGCAGGACGGTTTCCTCCAATACCGGGCTTGCCCTCTCGGGGAGAGACGGGACAGGGCGTCAGCCTTGGTACTGTGGGAACCCGGGTGAAAGGTGAGGGTGAAGTGGAAGCGGCTGAAGAACAGAGACCAGCTGCTTGGCTGTACATAGGTAGGTGAGGTTCTTGTGGTCTGACTAAACCACAAAAGGTTGCTGAGTCCCCTCCAACCAGTGTCGCCATTCACTCAGTGCTGCCTGAACCGCCAGCAGTTCCCTGTCGCCGATGTCGTTATTTCTCTCGGCAGGACTAAAGCGTCGAGAGACATAGGCAAGTATGGAGCTTCTCGTCCTCTGCCGACCTCTGGGAAAGGATTGCCCCAATGCCCTCATCAGAGGCATCCACCAGGGTTCCAAGACCTAGTGAGCCTGGCCTTTTGGCGTCTGGCGTTGGTTAGGACAGGTTCCAATGAGGTTTCCGGCCTGTCCACAATAGAGGCAGAGTCGGTCCCGGAAACGCTGGTCCTCCTACGTAAATGGACCCACCTGCATCGGCTCCTCCATGGTCAGGGTCTGGGGATGTGAGGGAGGAGGAGGAGAGAGGAGCGAGGCTGGGGAGGAGAGAGGAGCGTGGCTGGAGAGGAGAGAGGAGCGTGGCTGGGGAGGAGAGAGGAGCGTGGCTGGAGAGGAGAGAGGAGCGTGGCTGGAGAGGAGAGAGGAGCGTGGCTGGAGAGGAGAGAGAAGCGTGGCTGGGGAGGAGAGAGGAGGAGAGAGGAGCGTGGCTGGAGAGGAGAGAGGAGCGTGGTGGAGAGGAGAGAGGAGCGTGGCTGGAGAGGAGAGAGGAGCGTGGTGGGGAGGAGAGAGGAGCGTGGTGGGGAGGAGAGAGGAGCGTGGTGGGGAGGAGAGAGGAGCGTGGTGGGGAGGAGAGAGGAGAGAGGAGAGAGGAGCGTGGCTGGGGAGGAGAGAGGAGCGTGGTGGGGAGGAGAGAGGAGCGTGGTGGGGAGGAGAGAGGAGAGAGGAGAGAGGAGCGTGGCTGGGGAGGAGAGAGGAGCGTGGCTGGAGAGGAGAGAGGAGCGTGGCTGGAGAGGAGAGAGGAGCGTGGCTGGAGAGGAGAGAGGAGCTGGAATCACAACAGAGAGAGAGCGCTGAGTGAAGCAGTTCTGGTGAATTAACATTAGTATAAAAGGTTTATTCAAACAAGCTGTCCTCATTAAACATTTAAATTACAACATTGTACCAGACTTGTTACTCTTCTCTGCCACCGCTTTATACATTATGGATGACCACACACACAACACATATTTCCATCAACATTTTTTTTATATGATAATCTTTATAATGGATTAACACTTGATCGCCTGTCTGATCCACAAGCACAGAGGGTAGGTAGCTGTTAGAAATGTATTTGGTTTAAAAGTTTAAAGAAACATGCGTCTAGAATTCAAGCACCTTTGATTGAGGAGGTCATGTAAGGTCATGGCACAGGGTTAAAGGTCATGGCTAGTGTTAAGGTCACCAGCCGGTCAGCCCGTGACCTCTGGGTAATCTCAGTCAATCCTGCTCTGATGCAGACACACACGTGTTCAACAGATTAGAGACTCAAACATCAAATCTAATGTATGGACAGAATGGAGGAGAGAGAGGATGGAGGGATAAGATGGAAGGAGGAGAGAGAGAGAGAGAGAGAGAGAGAGAGAGAGAGAGAGAGAGAGAGAGAGAGAGAGAGAGAGAGAGAGAGAGAGAGAGAGAGAGAGGGGGGGGAGGAGATGGTGGGAGAGACAAAGAAAGGAGAGGAGAGCGGGGGGACTGTGGAAGGGAGAGAGATGAGGGGGGAGAGAGAGAGAGAGACTTGGGCAGAGAGAGAGAAAGAGAGGGGGAGTAGTGGAGAGAGAAAGAGGAAGAGATGTTGGGAGAGGTAGGTGAGAGTAAATGGACTGCATTTATATAGCACTTTTCTAACCAGTGCTGC
>CM051013.1:26427168-26432168 GCA_027704905.1 Muraenolepis orangiensis | reverse complement strand
TAGAACAGATACACAGTAGAACATACACAGTAGAACATACGCAGTAGAACAAATACAGGTACAGTAAATACACTATTTACTGTACCTGCTGTATATATTTTAATCTTCAACTGTTGACAGAACTGCATATCCCTGCTCACTACCTGTTAAATATTTGTATACTTACCTGTATATATATACCTATTATTCTATAACTCTCTCTCTCTCTCTCTCTCTCTCTCTCTCTCTCTCTCTCTCTCTCTCTCTCTCTCTCTCTCTCTCTCTCTCTCTCTCTCTCTCTCTCTCTCTCTCTCTCTCTCTCTCTCTCTCTCTCACCCTCCCTCTCTTTGTCGTGGCTGTCCTCCATGATTCCTGACGAAGCGGTGCTGCAACCACCGAGATTCTCTTTGTTTCAGACCGACAGAACAGCTGAGTCCACGGGGAAGAACAAAGGTGGGGGCGTATGCTGCTTGGTGAACAACAGCTGGTGGACGGACGTTCAGGTGCTTTCTCAACACTGCTCATCTAATCTGGAATTACTGACTATCAAGTGTCGCTCTTATACTTGCCGAGGGAAATCTTTGCTATTCTCATGTCGGCGGTTTACATCCAACCACGGGCTGATGTGAACATCGCATTGGACGAACCTTACCTTACCTTAAACTTCAGAATCTCTACCCCGAGGCAGTCCCCATTGTAGCGGGGAACTTTAACCACTGCAATTTATAAAAGGTATAACCAAAATACTATCAACACATCTCATGTCCGACAAGACACAACAAGACTATTGGTCACTGCCATACCACTATTAAGCACGCTTAAGTCCACGCCCACAGTTGTAAAGAACGTGCATCGCTGGACAGATGATGTCTTACTACATCTGCAGGGGGGGCTGGAAATCACTGACTGGCATGTATTCAAGACCAACCTACCAGACGAGCTAAACACGTTTTACGCTCGCTTTGAAAGGGAGAACTCTGAGCCGACCAACAAATAGAACATCAGCCCAGAGGACTACGTTCTACAACTGTCCGAGTCCGAGGTCTGCAGAGCCTTCAAGATGGTGAAGGCAGGGAAGGCAGCCGGCCCAGACGGAGTTCCATCCCACGTCTACAAGACCTGCGCTGACCAGCTGGATTCTGTGTTCACCGACTTCATCTACAATCCATCGTCCCAGCGTGCTTTAAAGCAACAACCATTGTTCCTGTTACCCGAAAAGACCAAGGTAACAAGCCTCAATGATTATCGTCCAATGGCTTTTGCACCCATAGCCATGAAGTGCCTGGAGAAACTTGTAATGTTGCATATAAACTTTTCCATCCCTGAGTCCCTAGACACACTCCAGTTTGAATACAGACCAAAAAGGTCGGGAGACACACGGCCCTGCAGCACCTAGACAGGAGGGACACCTGCGTCAGACTCCTGTTCATCGACTACAGCTCAGCGATCAACACCATATTTCCCTCCAAGCTGGTCCTGAAACCTGAGGGAACCCTCAGTCCCAGAACTGAGGGTCTGGGCCCCCATCTGTAACTGGATTATGGACTTCCTGACGGGCAGGCCTCAAGTGGTAAAGATTGGGAACAACATCTCATCCTCTCTGGTCCTCAACACCGGAGCACCCCAAGGCTGCTGCCTCAGTCCCCGGCTGTACACACATGACTGTACTGCCATGCACATCAATAATCAGATTATCAAGTTTGCAGACGACACCACAGTCGTCAGCTTGATAAGTGAGGACAGAGATGAGGTAGACTGGCTGACAAGATGGTGTGAGGACAACAGCCTCGCACTGAATGTCAGCAAGACTAAGGAGCTCATCATGGACTTCAGGAGCCACCGGGGCATCCACTTCACCATCTGCCTGGACGGGACACCGGTGGAAGTCGTCAGCTGCTTCCGTTTCCTTGGGCTACAAATTTCCGACGACCTGGCGTGGACCCGCAACACGGAGGTCATGCTGAAGAAGGAACACCAGCCTCTATGCTCTGCTGTGCCTCAGGAGAAGCAGAATAGGCCAGAGGTGGCAAGTGAACTTCTAGCGTGGAACCGTAGAGAGCGTCCTGACGGGTGGCGTCACCGTGTGGGACGGAGACACCACTGAACACGACAAGAAAGACATCCAGAGGGTCAGGAGGACGGCAGAGAAGATCATCAGGTGTGCACTTCCATGCATTGAGGAGATCTGTAGGACCAGATGTCGGAAGAAGGCCATGTCCATCATAAAGGACTGCAACCACCTTGGGCTCCATCTCTTCTCCCCCCTACCGTCCGTTCACCGGTTGCGCAGCATCCATACAAGGACTACCAGGTTTAAGGATAGTTTTTATCCACAGGCAGTGACCTACTGAACTGCTAGGAGTGCTGCCACTAACATAACATGTCATTAACATTACACTATCATAACATGTCATTAACATTACACTATCATAACATGTCATTAACATTACTCTATCATAACATGTCATTAACATTACACTATCATAACATGTCATTAACATTACACTATCATAACATGTCATTAACATTACTCTGTCATAACATGTCATTAACATTACACTATCATAACATGTCATTAACATTACACTATCATAACATGTCATTAACATTACACTATCATAACATGTCATTAACATTACACTATCATAACATGTCATTAACATTACACTATCATAACATGTCATTAACATTACACTATCATAACATGTCATTAACATTACACTATCATAACATGTCATTAACATTACACTATCATAACATGTCATTAACATTACTCTGTCATAACATGTCATTAACATTACTCTATCATAACATGTCATTAACATTACACTATCATAACATGTCATTAACATTACTCTATCATAACATGTCATTAACATTACTCTATCATAGCATGTCATTAACATTACACTATCATAACATGTCATTAACATTACACTATCATAACATGTCATTAACATTACTCTATCATAACATGTCATTAACATTACACTATCATAACATGTCATTAACATTACACTATCATAGAACATGTCATTAACATTACACTATCATAACATGTCATTAACATTACACTATCATAACATGTCATTAACATTACACTATCATAACATGTCATTAACATTACACTATCATAACATGTCATTAACATTACACTATCATAACATTGTCATTAACATTACACTTTCATACTTTGCTGGACTTTCTGGACTCATCACAGTTACTGCAGTGTATTCATGATGCTGCTGCACTACTGGCACTTTAAATGCTTTTAAATATTGATGGTATTGTATTGGTGATTGGTACTTACGCTGTGCTACGCTGTGTTGAACGTATCACAGCCTAGGCTGAATGTGTGTTGATGGAGATACATACTTTATCATATATTATATTGTATTATATTCTACTATATTAATTGATATTCCATTGTAGTCATAACAACAGCCTCTGCAGATGTTTGTTATACATCTTCTCTAAAACTTAAGTTATAACTGTTAAACTAAAACATTATAACTTGAATATAATGTAAACTATAAACACTATATTAGTTGGATGTAAACTACAGTGTTATAACTGTTATATAAAGTACAGCGTTATATCTGTTATATAAAGTACAGCGTTATATCTGTTATATAAAGTACAGTGTTATAACTGTTATATAAAGTACAGCGTTATATCTGTTATATAAACTACAGCGTTATATCTGTTATATAAACTACAGCGTTATATCTGTTATATAAACTACAGTGTTATATCTGTTATATAAACTACAGCGTTATATCTGTTATATAAACTACAGCGTTATATCTGTTATATAAACTACAGTGTTATATCTGTTATATAAACTACAGTGTTATATCTGTTATATATAATGAAGTAAAGCAGCCATAGCAGTGATTGATGTCCGGTGGGCGGGGTTATGGTCTCTAATTGGACCCTGAATGGACAGTTTGCTCCTCCCTCAATGACTGACTGTCTTTCTCCCCCTGATCCTCTGCCCACTCGAACTGACCACTCTCTCTCTCTCTCTCTCTCTCTCTCTCTCTCTCTCTCTCTCTCTCTCTCTCTCTCTCTCTCTCTCTCTCTCTCTCTCTCTCTCTCTCTCTCTCTCTCTCTCTCTCTCTCTCTCTCGCTCTCGCCTCTCTCTCTCTCTCTCTCTCTCTCGCTCTCCCTCTCGCTCTCCCTCTCTCTGTCTCTCTCTCTATCCTTACTATAGCTTATATCCTCTCTTTCTCCCTCTCTGATCCCATGTCCACCACGGCTGTAATATCTTAGGTGTTCTAACTCCTCCCAGGTGGTCGCAAGTTTTCATGAGACCGAAATTGTGAGAAAGAATGTTTATTAAGTTTATTTAATTTTAACTTTATTTAAAATGGCAAAAAACATAAAAAAATAAGATTAAAGAAAATCCAACCATCTAATAATGAAAAATAGTCTCCAAAACGAATAAAAGTGAAGAGCTTTCCCCGGTTCCTCTGAGTCAATCTGGTCTCTAATTGACTTCCAGTTCTGGAGACTCGACGTCCTCCTCATTAGCATAACGCTTTACACCTAAAAGAGTTTCCTGAGAGTGTGATTATCAGTTCACTATCAGTGACCCCAGCCTTGGTCACTCCACGGCTGGGTGACTAGATGACTAGTGAGATGACTAGTGAGATGACTAGATGACTAGTGAGATGACTCCTCTACAGAGAGAGAAGATCCAGGAGGAGCTGAGAAGGTACCTGGAGGTCTGAACCTAGAGGATTGAATCCTCTTCATTGGTCTCATGTCCTCACAGTGAAATGAGTTCCTCTCAGTGAAGCCATCCTAGTATGAGGAGCAGTGGGTATCAGCTGTTGGATACACAGGGGAGCAGGGGAGGGGGCTGGTGCCTTGCTCAAGGGCACTGAGGCAGTGCAGCCAGGTGTTAAGGGGACTTGAATCGGCGACCCTCAGGTTCCCAAGCTAAGTCCCAACAGACTGAGCTCTCCTGCCGCCCAACATACCTGATATTGGTAGATTGATCGATTAAAGGAGGG
>CM051013.1:26413065-26426168 GCA_027704905.1 Muraenolepis orangiensis | reverse complement strand
GGGAGTTAGGGCAGACAATTAGTCAATTGGTAGACAATTAGGTCTGGACCCTTTAAATAGCCTGGGGGTACCCTGTGTTCTGCCTCTTGGTCACCTGGCTTCCTGGTTGCTGGGAGCCAACATTAGTCTCTTCCTGGGGGCGTCAGAGGTAGGTCGTGATCCTTTTCACGGAGTATGCTGCGTGTCGGTTGCTGCTGCACTTACAACCTTCTTATCCTTGACAGGTAGTGGTAGGCTGGTGCGCCTAAATAGCTCTGCTTGGTCCCATCGCTGAGGTAGCCTATACGGGGTCGGCCGGGGGAGTAGGTAGGCTTGCCATACGCAGCTGACAGGTCGGCTAAACCATAGGTGGTATTATAGGATTGCCCTTATGGCATATAAGGTAACCTTTCTGCCAAGCTTCTATTTTGGTATCTACCGAATTGTTTTATTTACCATGTGTATATCCTGCCCTCAGGTCGGTCAGAAAGCCAACTGCTGTTTTGCCAACTTGCCTTTGATCTGTAGTTAGGGTTTTGGTTTTGTGTTATTTTGTTTACATGTGCCATAGGCAGCTGTATAGGCCTACCTGTTCGAAGTCCAGTAACGCAGGCATTCTCTTCCTGGTAGCCTATACCAGTCTGCTCTTACCTCCAACAATAAACCAACCGGTCTGTCCCATGCTGTGAAGCTATCTGCCAGGGTTAAGTAGCCTATAGTCTGGGTAGGGTGCCATTCTGGCGGGGGAGGTTTGTAGCCTATCTTGGGGTTTTACACTGTTGCATGCGTGAGCCTGAAATAATTGCACGGTGTGGTCACCCCTTTTCTCGTTTGCTGTGTGTTCCCGAGTGAAGTGAAGTTAGCTTGCACCATGAGCCCCCCCCCTAGTGGTGAGCATACCTCCCCTCCCCGGGTGGAACCTGCCCCAGGACGGCTGTAGCAACTAGCCCCAGATAGGTGAGCTTTTATTACAGCAGGCTGGAAACCTATTTTATATGTAGAGCGGAGTTTTAGATCCATTTGAATGTAAATTGTGGATGTATAATAAAATATACTTTTTATTCTAACTTTGGAACCACGTCTCTGCCTATTTACTTGGAAAGAACCTAGGGTATCCCGTACACTGTAACCTAAAGGTGTCCCTTGCATATCCCCCTCCTCAACTATTTCCTTGGGCGCAACTCCCAAGGTGGCGTTGTCTGGCTGTGTTTAAGTGGCCCCACCATACCCCACTGTTACAGATAGATAGACAGATAGATAGATAGATTGATGGATGAATGAATTCATAGATAGTTTGAGTGAGACCTATGATACTTATATTTGTGTATAAATATCCCACACACGCACATGAGTGGGCACCTAGCAATAAGCACCCAGCACAAGGCTAGCATGTGGTTGTCATGGCGAGGGCACTTAGACCCCGCCCACACACGCTTCAGTTTGAGCCTCAAAGGAATCTCACTTTCATTCTGCTGCTGTTCACACCCTCACAATTTCACTATGGTGTGTGTGTGTGTGTGTGTGTGTGTGTGTGTGTGTGTGTCGGATAGTGAGACAAAGTGGCTATTAGCATGATGCTAGTGATTTCATGGTAATTCCTAATGGTTCTCTATGAGGAGGTCTAGCAGTGGTTTTCTCTCTCTCTCTCTCTCTCTCTCTCTCTCTCTCTCTCTCTCTCTCTCTCTCTCTCTCTCTCTCTCTCTCTCTCTCTCTCTCTCTCTCTCTCTCTCTCTCTCTCTCTCTCTCTCTCTCTCCCTCAGTATGGATTTTGAAAACAATACAATAAAAAAGAACAAACAAACTACAATATAGTGACGGATTATATTGACATGTTTTGAATTGGGCAAACATATTTAAAAGCATTTAAAGTGCAAGTAGTGCAGCAGCATCATGAATACAGTAATGACTGTAATGAGTCCATAAAGTCCAGATAGTGTTAATGACTATAGCGACTATCCTGCCCTGCTCTAGTCACTCATGGGGCAGAGACTGTTTTTGACATGCTCTGTCCATACGGTGGTTGACGTTCGGGTGATGTTCCCATTTATTGATCGGTAAAAAAAACAATAAAACATGATGCATGATGCAATAAAGAAAAAGAGAGTGCGATGGTGACCTGTAACAAAGGAGTGAATCAGCCTCCATGACCTCTGTGCTGCAGGTCCATGCCAGGTCAATCTGTAGCCTAAGGACACGGAAGAAGCTGATGACTTCCTCCGGTGGCTCCTGAAGTCCACGATGAGCTCCTTAGTCTTGCTGACATTCAGTGTGAGGCTGTTGTCCACACACCATCGTGTCAGCCTATCTCTGTACATTTTGTCGCCCTCGCTTATCAGGCCGATGACCTTGGTGTCGTCTGTAAACTTGATAATCCGATAATGTGTATGGCAGTACAGTCATGTGTGTACAGCGAGTACAGCCGGGGACCGAGGCAGCAGCCTTGGGGTGCTCCGGTGTTGAGGACCAGAGTGGATGAGATGTTGTTTCCAGTCTTCACCACTTGAGGCCTGCCCGTCAGGATGTCCATAATCCAGTTACAGATGGGGCAGCCAGACCTAGGTCCCTCAGTTTCAGGACCAGCTTGGAGGGAACGATGGTGTTGATCGCTGAGCTGTAGTCAATGAACAGCAGTCTGACGGAGGTGTCCCTCCTGTGTAGGTGCTGCAGGGCCGTGTGTAGTGACAGGAAGATGGCGTCGTCTGTATTCAAACTGGAGTGGGTCTAGGGACTCAGGGATGGAAAAGTTAAAATGCGACATTACAAGTTTCTCCAGGCACTTCATGGCTATGGGTGTTAACGCCACTGGACGATAATCATTGAGGCTTGTTTTTGGGTAAGAGCACAATGGTTGTCTCTTTGAAGCACGCTGGGACGAAATGAGGCCAGACCCTGCCCTAAGGTCTATCAGTTTGAATATTTCCATCTTATCTGCGCTATGCTAATCACTAGCGCTGCATGGTCACTAGTCTGGACCATTCAGGACTGTTTCAGCGCAAGGTAGAACGCTCCATGTGGAATTATAGAGCATCCTGGATAATTAATTACTGGTTTGATATGTAGTCCCTGAGGACCTGAAATGAGTAGAGGCAGCGTAGTGTTTGGTGAGCCTGAACTCTATACTATATACACTATACATAGACACCATATAGACATATATACATAGACACCACAACCATAGACATATATACATAGACACCACAACCATAGACATATATAGACACCACAACCATAGACATATATACATAGACACCACAACCATAGACATATATACATAGACACCACAACCATAGACATATATACATAGACACCACAACCATAGACATATATACATAGACACCATATAGACATATATACATAGACACCACAACCATAGACATATATACATAGACACCACAACCATAGACATATATACATAGACATCACAACCATAGACATATATACATAGACACCACAACCATAGACGTATATACATAGACACCACAACCATAGACATATATACATAGACACCACAACCATAGACATATATACATAGACACCACAACCATAGACATATATACATAGACACCACAACCATAGACATACATAGACACCACAACCATAGACATATATACATAGACACCACAACCATAGACATATATACATAGACACCACAACCATAGACATACATAGACACCACAACCATAGACATATATACATAGACACCACAACCATAGACATATATACATAGACACCACAACCATAGACATACATAGACACCACAACCATAGACATATATACATAGACACCACAACCATAGACATATATACATAGACACCACAACCATAGACATACATAGACACCACAACCATAGACATATATACATAGACACCACAACCATAGACATATATACATAGACACCACAACCATAGACAATACATAGACACCACAACCATAGACATATATACATAGACACCACAACCATAGACATATATACATAGACACCACAACCATAGACATATATACATAGACACCACAACCATAGACATATATACATAGACACCACAACCATAGACATATATACATAGACACCACAACCATAGACATATATACATAGACACCACAACCATAGACATATATACATAGACACCACAACCATAGACATATATACATAGACACCACAACCATAGACATATATACATAGACACCACAACCATAGACATATATACATAGACACCACAACCATAGACATATATACATAGACACCACAACCATAGACATACATAGACACCACAACCATAGACATATATACATAGACACCACAACCATAGACATATATACATAGACACCACAACCATAGACATATACATAGACACCACAACCATAGACATATATACATAGACACCACAACCATAGACATATATACATAGACACCACAACCATAGACATACATAGACACCACAACCATAGACATATATACATAGACACCACAACCATAGACATATATACATAGACACCACAACCATAGACATATATACATAGACACACAACCATAGACATATATACATAGACACCACAACCATAGACATATATACATAGACACCACAACCATAGACATATATACATAGACATCACAACCATAGACATACATAGACACCACAACCATAGACATATATACATAGACACCACAACCATAGACATACATAGACACCACAACCATAGACATATATACATAGACACCACAACCATAGACATATATACATAGACACCACAACCATAGACATATATACATAGACACCACAACCATAGACATATATACATAGACACCACAACCATAGACATATATACATAGACACCACAACCATAGACATATATACATAGACACCACAACCATAGACATATATACATAGACACCACAACCATAGACATATATACATAGACACCACAACCATAGACATATATACATAGACACCACAACCATAGACATATATACATAGACACACAACCATAGACATATATACATAGACACCACAACCATAGACATATATACATAGACACCACAACCATAGACATATATACATAGACACCACAACCATAGACATATATACATAGACACCACAACCATAGACATACATAGACACCACAACCATAGACATATATACATAGACACCACAACCATAGACATATATACATAGACACCACAACCATAGACATATATACATAGACACCACAACCATAGACATATATACATAGACACCACAACCATAGACATATATACATAGACACCACAACCATAGACATATATACATAGACACCACAACCATAGACATATATACATAGACACCACAACCATAGACATATATACATAGACACCACAACCATAGACATATATACATAGACACCACAACCATAGACATATATACATAGACACCACAACCATAGACATATATACATAGACACCACAACCATAGACATACATAGACACCACAACCATAGACATATATACATAGACACCACAACCATAGACATACATAGACACCACAACCATAGACATACATAGACACCACAACCATAGACATATATACATAGACACCACAACCATAGACATATATACATAGACACCACAACCATAGACATATATACATAGACACCACAACCATAGACATATATACATAGACACCACAACCATAGACATATATACATAGACACCATATAGACATATATACATAGACACCACAACCATAGACATATATACATAGACACCACAACCATAGACATATATACATAGACACCACAACCATAGACATATATACATAGACACCACAACCATAGACATACATAGACACCACAACCATAGACATATATACATAGACACCACAACCATAGACATATATACATAGACACCACAACCATAGACATATATACATAGACACCACAACCATAGACATATATACATAGACACCACAACCATAGACATATATACATAGACACCACAACCATAGACATATATACATAGACACCACAACCATAGACATATATACATAGACACCACAACCATAGACATATATACATAGACACCACAACCATAGACATATATACATAGACACCACAACCATAGACATATATACATAGACACCACAACCATAGACATACATAGACACCACAACCATAGACATATATACATAGACACCACACATAGACATACATAGACACACAACATAGATACATAGACACCACAACCATAGACATATATACATAGACACCACAACCATAGACATACATAGACACCACAACCATAGACATATATACATAGACACCACAACCATAGACATATATACATAGACACCACAACCATAGACATACATAGACACCACAACCATAGACATATATACATAGACACCACAACCATAGACATATATACATAGACACCACAACCATAGACATACATAGACACCACAACCATAGACATATATACATAGACACCACAACCATAGACATATATACATAGACACCACAACCATAGACATATATACATAGACACCACAACCATAGACATATATACATAGACACCACAACCATAGACATATATACATAGACACCACAACCATAGACATATATACATAGACATCACAACCATAGACATACATAGACACCACAACCATAGACATATATACATAGACACCACAACCATAGACATACATAGACACCACAACCATAGACATATATACATAGACACCACAACCATAGACATATATACATAGACACCACAACCATAGACATATATACATAGACACCACAACCATAGACATATATACATAGACACCACAACCATAGACATATATACATAGACACCACAACCATAGACATATATACATAGACACCACAACCATAGACATATATACATAGACACCACAACCATAGACATATATACATAGACACCACAACCATAGACATATATACATAGACACCACAACCATAGACATATATACATAGACACCACAACCATAGACATATATACATAGACACCACAACCATAGACATATATACATAGACACCACAACCATAGACATATATACATAGACACCACAACCATAGACATATATACATAGACACCAACCATAGACATATATACATAGACACCACAACCATAGACATATATACATAGACACCACAACCATAGACATATATACATAGACACCACAACCATAGACATATATACATAGACACCACAACCATAGACATATATACATAGACACCACAACCATAGACATACATAGACACCACAACCATAGACATATATACATAGACACCACAACCATAGACATATATACATAGACACCACAACCATAGACATATATACATAGACACCACAACCATAGACATATATACATAGACACCACAACCATAGACATATATACATAGACACCACAACCATAGACATATATACATAGACACCACAACCATAGACATACATAGACACCACAACCATAGACATATATACATAGACACCACAACCATAGACATACATACATAGACACCACAACCATAGACATATATACATAGACACCACAACCATAGACATATATACATAGACACCACAACCATAGACATATATACATAGACACCACAACCATAGACATATATACATAGACACCACAACCATAGACATATATACATAGACACCACAACCATAGACATATATACATAGACACCACAACCATAGACATATATACATAGACACCACAACCATAGACATATATACATAGACACCACAACCATAGACATATATACATAGACACCACAACCATAGACATATATACATAGACACCACAACCATAGACATATATACATAGACACCACAACCATAGACATATATACATAGACACCAATAGACATATATACATAGACACCACAACCATAGACATATATACATAGACACCACAACCATAGACATATATACATAGACACCACAACCATAGACATATATACATAGACACCACAACCATAGACATACATAGACACCACAACCATAGACATATATACATAGACACCACAACCATAGACATATATACATAGACACCACAACCATAGACATATATACATAGACACCACAACCATAGACATATATACATAGACACCACAACCATAGACATATATACATAGACACCACAACCATAGACATATATACATAGACACCACAACCATAGACATATATACATAGACACCACAACCATAGACATATATACATAGACACCACAACCATAGACATATATACATAGACACCACAACCATAGACATATATACATAGACACACAACCATAGACATACATAGACACCACAACCATAGACATATATACATAGACACCACAACCATAGACATACATAGACACCACAACCATAGACATACATAGACACCACAACCATAGACATATATACATAGACACCACAACCATAGACATATATACATAGACACCACAACCATAGACATACATAGACACCACAACCATAGACATACATAGACACCACAACCATAGACATATATACATAGACACCACAACCATATACATACATAGACACCACAACCATAGACATACATAGACACCACAACCATAGACATATATACATAGACACCACAACCATAGACATATATACATAGACACCACAACCATAGACATATATACATAGACACCACAACCATAGACATATATACATAGACACCACAACCATAGACATACATAGACACCACAACCATAGACATATATACATAGACACCACAACCATAGACATATATACATAGACACCACAACCATAGACATATATACATAGACACCACAACCATAGACATATATACATAGACACCACAACCATAGACATATATACATAGACACCACAACCATAGACATATATACATAGACACCACAACCATAGACATATATACATAGACACACAACCATAGACATACATAGACACCACAACCATAGACATATATACATAGACACCACAACCATAGACATACATAGACACCACAACCATAGACATATATACATAGACACCACAACCATAGACATATATACATAGACACCACAACCATAGACATATATACATAGACACCACAACCATAGACATATATACATAGACACCACAACCATAGACATATATACATAGACACCACAACCATAGACATATATACATAGACACCACAACCATAGACATATATACATAGACACCACAACCATAGACATATATACATAGACACCACAACCATAGACATATATACATAGACACCACAACCATAGACATATATACATAGACACCACAACCATAGACATATATACATAGACACCACAACCATAGACATACATAGACACCACAACCATAGACATATATACATAGACACCACAACCATAGACATACATAGACACCACAACCATAGACATATATACATAGACACCACAACCATAGACATATATACATAGACACCACAACCATAGACATATATACATAGACACCACAACCATAGACATATATACATAGACACCACAACCATAGACATATATACATAGACACCACAACCATAGACATACATAGACACCACAACCATAGACATATATACATAGACACCACAACCATAGACATATATACATAGACACCATATAGACATATATACATAGACACCACAACCATAGACATATATACATAGACACCACAACCATAGACATATATACATAGACACCACAACCATAGACATATATACATAGACACCACAACCATAGACATATATACATAGACACCACAACCATAGACATACATAGACACCACAACCATAGACATATATACATAGACACCACAACCATAGACATATATACATAGACACCACAACCATAGAAATATATACATAGACACCACAACCATAGACATATATACATAGACACCACAACCATAGACATATATACATAGACACCACAACCATAGACATATATACATAGACATCACAACCATAGACATACATAGACACCACAACCATAGACATATATACATAGACACCACAACCATAGACATACATAGACACCACAACCATAGACATACATAGACACCACAACCATAGACATACATACATAGACACCACAACCATATACATATATACATAGACATCACAACCATAGACATATATACATAGACACCACAACCATAGACATATATACATAGACACCACAACCATAGACATATATACATAGACACCACAACCATAGACATATATACATAGACACCATATAGACATATATACATAGACACCACAACCATAGACATATATACATAGACACCATATAGACATATATACATAGACATCACAACCATAGACATATATACATAGACACCACAACCATAGACATATATACATAGACACCACAACCATAGACATATATACATAGACACCACAACCATAGACATATACACATAGACACCACAACCATAGACATATATACATAGACACCACAACCATAGACATATACACATAGACACCACAACCATAGACATATATACATAGACACAACAACCATAGACATATATACTTAGACACCACAACCATAGACATATATACATAGACACCACAACCATAGACATATATACATAGACACCATATAGACATATATACATAGACACCACAACCATAGACATATATACATAGACACCACAACCATAGACATATATACTTAGACACCACAACCATAGACATATATACATAGACACCACAACCATAGACATATATACATAGACACCACAACCATAGACATATATACATAGACACCACAACCATAGACATATATACATAGACACCACAACCATAGACATATATACATAGACACCACAACCATAGACATATATACATAGACACCACAACCATAGACATATATACATAGACACACAACCATAGACATATATACATAGACACCACAGAGAGAGAGAGAGAGAGAGAGAGAGAGAGAGAGAGAGAGAGATAGAGAGAGAGGGAGAGAGAGAGAGAGAGAGAGAGAGAGAGAGACACTGTCTGTGAGTTACAGATGGACTGGTTCAGACTTGTCCTCTGGTCAGAGAGAGAGAGGGGGAGGAAGTGTGGGGGAGAGGTACAGAGGAGGGGAAGAGAGAGAGAGGGAGAGAGAGATGGGAGATTGAGAGAGATGGTAGTATTACATCAAATGAACCCCAATATATATTTGTATATATAATTATATATATTCCACATTTATTGTGGAATATTGTTCCTGTCTGTAGAGCTGCTGAGTCTCTGCTCTGGTTTATCGTTGGTTGTGGTTTGAGCTGCTTCTGGGTTGGTTTCTGCCTGATTATGATGAGGAACCTCTACTGTCTGTCTGTATGTCTGTCTGTCTGTCTGTCTGTCTGTCTGTCTGTCTCCCATCCATCTCCTCCTGTTTTATAATTTTCTCCACCTCGTTGCCTCCTTGAACCACTAACCCCCATGCCATGCACTAACCCCCAGAACCTTTATTAACTCAACCCCTGGCCTCCATGACTATGTCATCTTTATTAACTCAACCCCTGGCCTCCATGAAGACAGACCTTTATTAACTCAATCCCTGGCCTCCATGAAGACAGACCTTTATTAACTCAACCCCTGGCCTCCATGAAGACAGACCTTTATTAACTCAACCCCTGGCCTCCATGAAGACAGACCTTTATTAACTCAACCAAGATGAGTTTTATTTAGTCTGAATGAGGAGGCAGTGAATGAGATGTGGCATTTCTGTTTAATAACGCAACACTTTAGTCCTAATTAAGATGAATAAGCACTAGAGGACTGGGTATGAGAGAGAGAGAGAGAGAGAGACAGAGAGAGACAGAGAGAGAGAGAGAGAGAGAGAGAGAGAGAGAGAGAGAGAGAGAGAGAGAGAGAGAGAGAGAGAGAGAGAGAGAGAGAGACGGAGAGAGAGAGAGAGAGAGAGAGAGAGAGAGAGAGAGAGAGAGAGAGAGAGAGAGAGAGAGAGGGAGATATATTGTATATATACAAATATATTTATATTTAAAGATATTTATAAAAATATTTATATATTAAATATATATATATAAATATTCTCGGTTGATAAAGCATAATGAAGCAGACATTTAGATTTAGAATGTTTTGTTTTGTTTTATTGCAACGCAATGAGGTGCTCTGAGGGGCTCCTGGGCTCCTAGGCTCTGAGGGGCTCCTAGGCTCTGAGGGGCTCCTGGGCTCCTGGGCTCCTGGGCTCTGAGGGGCTCCTGGGCTCTGAGGGGCTCTTGGGCTCTGAGGGGCTCCTGGGCTCCTGGGCTCCTGGGCTCTGAGGGGCTCTGAGGGGCTCCTGGGCTCCTGGGCTCCTGGGCTCCTGGGCTCTGAGGGGCTCTGAGGGACACCTGGGCTCCTGGGCTCCTGGGCTCTGAGGGGCTCCTGGGCTCCTGGGCTCTGAGGGGCTCCTGGGCTCCTGGGTTCTGAGGGGCTCCTGGGCTCCTGGGCTCTGAGGGACTCCTGGGCTCCTGGGCTCCTGGGCTCCTGGGCTCTGAGGGGCTCCTGGGCTCCTGGGCTCCTGGGCTCCTGGGCTCCTGGGCTCCTGGGCTCTGAGGGGCTCCTGGGCTCCTGGGCTCTGAGGGGCTCCTGGGCTCTGAGGGGCTCCTGGGCTCTGAGGGGCTCCTGGGAGCTCAGTGGTGGCGGTAGCTCTGCATCGACATCGCCAAGGGCATACGACTTAAAACATGACTCCATAAACAACTAAAACAAGAGAAAATTGCATTAAAACATGTCTCCATTATACTTTACTGTTTTTAGAAAGTAGCATCCTGACGTTAGCTTTTGTTATCAAGGTTTGCTAACGGATAACAGAAGCCTAGCAATCATAGCTACTCATTTCTGATGATACGAACAAAACATTCATGTGAGAAATGAGCAGCTCGCTAAACAGATTATAAATGCAAAGCTGGTTGGCAACACGGGAAAGATTTATAAAATAAAACTTACCAGGACCAGAGTGACAGCAGCGGATCATCAGTTTGTTATCGATTAGCCCCTCGTATCGTCCAGTTTGTTATCGATTAGCTCCTCGGTCCTGTCCCCCGCTGAAGACATCTCACGCTGTAGTTTTTCTAATAGCGGTTTGTTCTAGAAGCTCCTCTAGTTT
>CM051013.1:26383065-26408065 GCA_027704905.1 Muraenolepis orangiensis | reverse complement strand
GTGTGAGCGTGGTGGTGGGTGAGTGTGAGCGTGGTGGTGGGTGAGTGTGAGCGTGGTGGTGGTGGGTGTGAGCGTGGTGGTGGGTGAGTGTGAGCGTGGTGGTGGTTGGGTGTGAGCGTGGTGGTGGGTGAGTGTGAGCGTGGTGGTGGGTGAGTGTGAGCGTGGTGGTGGGTGAGTGTGAGCGTGGTGGTGGTTGGGTGTGAGCGTGGTGGTGGGTGAGTGTGAGCGTGGTGGTGGGTGAGTGTGAGCGTGGTGGTGGGTGAGTGTGAGCGTGGTGGTGGGTGTGAGCGTGGTGGTGGGTGAGTGTGAGCGTGGTGGTGGTTGGGTGTGAGCGTGGTGGTGGGTGAGTGTGAGCGTGGTGGTGGGTGAGTGTGAGCGTGGTGGTGGTGGGTGTGAGCGTGGTGGTGGGTGAGTGTGAGCGTGGTGGTGGGTGGGTGTGAGCGTGGTGGTGGGTGAGTGTGAGCGTGGTGGTGGGTGAGTGTGAGCGTGGTGGTGGGTGAGTGTGAGCGTGGTGGTGGTGGGTGTGAGCGTGGTGGTGGGTGAGTGTGAGCGTGGTGGTGGTTGAGTGTGAGCGTGGTGGTGGGTGAGTGTGAGCGTGGTGGTGGGTGAGTGTGAGCGTGGTGGTGGTTGAGTGTGAGCGTGGTGGTGGTGTGAGTGTGAGCGTGGTGGTGGGTGAGTGTGAGCGTGGTGGTGGGTGAGTGTGAGCGTGGTGGTGGTTGGGTGTGAGCGTGGTGGTGGTTGGGTGTGAGCGTGGTGGTGGGTGAGTGTGAGCGTGGTGGTGGTGAGTGTGAGCGTGGTGGTGGGTGAGTGTGAGCGTGGTGGTGGGTGAGTGTGAGCGTGGTGGTGGGTGAGTGTGAGCGTGGTGGTGGTTGAGTGTGAGCGTGGTGGTGGTTGGGTGTGAGCGTGGTGGTGGTTGGGTGTGAGCGTGGTGGTGGGTGAGTGTGAGCGTGGTGGTGGGTGAGTGTGAGCGTGGTGGTGGTGGGTGTGAGCGTGGTGGTGGTTGGGTGTGAGCGTGGTGGTGGGTGAGTGTGAGCGTGGTGGTGGTTGAGTGTGAGCGTGGTGGTGGGTGAGTGTGAGCGTGGTGGTGGTGGGTGTGAGCGTGGTGGTGGGTGAGTGTGAGCGTGGTGGTGGTGGTGTGAGTGTGAGCGTGGTGGTGGTTGGGTGTGAGCGTGGTGGTGGTTGGGTGTGAGCGTGGTGGTGGGTGAGTGTGAGCGTGGTGGTGGGTGAGTGTGAGCGTGGTGGTGGGTGAGTGTGAGCGTGGTGGTGGGTGAGTGTGAGCGTGGTGGTGGGTGAGTGTGAGCGTGGTGGTGGTTGGGTGTGAGCGTGGTGGTGGTTGGGTGTGAGCGTGGTGGTGGGTGAGTGTGAGCGTGGTGGTGGGTGAGTGTGAGCGTGGTGGTGGGTGAGTGTGAGCGTGGTGGTGGGTGAGTGTGAGCGTGGTGGTGGGTGAGTGTGAGCGTGGTGGTGGGTGAGTGTGAGCGTGGTGGTGGGTGAGTGTGAGCGTGGTGGTGGGTGAGTGTGAGCGTGGTGGTGGTTGGGTGTGAGCGTGGTGGTGGGTGAGTGTGAGCGTGGTGGTGGTGTGGGTGTGAGCGTGGTGGTGGGTGAGTGTGAGCGTGGTGGTGGTTGGGTGTGAGCGTGGTGGTGGGTGAGTGTGAGCGTGGTGGTGGGTGAGTGTGAGCGTGGTGGTGGGTGAGTGTGAGCGTGGTGGTGGGTGAGTGTGAGCGTGGTGGTGGTGTGAGTGTGAGCGTGGTGGTGGGTGAGTGTGAGCGTGGTGGTGGTTGGGTGTGAGCGTGGTGGTGGGTGAGTGTGAGCGTGGTGGTGGGTGAGTGTGAGCGTGGTGGTGGGTGAGTGTGAGCGTGGTGGTGGTTGGGTGTGAGCGTGGTGGTGGGTGAGTGTGAGCGTGGTGGTGGGTGAGTGTGAGCGTGGTGGTGGGTGAGTGTGAGCGTGGTGGTGGTGAGTGTGAGCGTGGTGGTGGGTGAGTGTGAGCGTGGTGGTGGTTGGGTGTGAGCGTGGTGGTGGGTGAGTGTGAGCGTGGTGGTGGGTGAGTGTGAGCGTGGTGGTGGTTGGGTGTGAGCGTGGTGGTGGGTGAGTGTGAGCGTGGTGGTGGGTGGGTGTGAGCGTGGTGGTGGGTGAGTGTGAGCGTGGTGGTGGTGGGTGTGAGCGTGGTGGTGGGTGAGTGTGAGCGTGGTGGTGGGTGAGTGTGAGCGTGGTGGTGGGTGAGTGTGAGCGTGGTGGTGGTTGGTGTGAGCGTGGTGGTGGGTGAGTGTGAGCGTGGTGGTGGGTGAGTGTGAGCGTGGTGGTGGGTGAGTGTGAGCGTGGTGGTGGGTGAGTGTGAGCGTGGTGGTGGGTGAGTGTGAGCGTGGTGGTGGTTGAGTGTGAGCGTGGTGGTGGTGGGTGTGAGCGTGGTGGTGGTTGAGTGTGAGCGTGGTGGTGGGTGAGTGTGAGCGTGGTGGTGGTTGAGTGTGAGCGTGGTGGTGGTGGGTGTGAGCGTGGTGGTGGGTGAGTGTGAGCGTGGTGGTGGGTGAGTGTGAGCGTGGTGGTGGGTGAGTGTGAGCGTGGTGGTGGTTGGGTGTGAGCGTGGTGGTGGGTGAGTGTGAGCGTGGTGGTGGGTGAGTGTGAGCGTGGTGGTGGTTGGAGTGTGAGCGTGGTGGTGGGTGAGTGTGAGCGTGGTGGTGGGTGAGTGTGAGCGTGGTGGTGGGTGAGTGTGAGCGTGGTGGTGGTTGGGTGTGAGCGTGGTGGTGGTTGGTGTGAGCGTGGTGGTGGTGAGTGTGAGCGTGGTGGTGGGTGAGTGTGAGCGTGGTGGTGGGTGAGTGTGAGCGTGGTGGTGGGTGGGTGTGAGCGTGGTGGTGGGTGAGTGTGAGCGTGGTGGTGGGTGAGTGTGAGCGTGGTGGTGGGTGAGTGTGAGCGTGGTGGTGGGTGGTGTGAGCGTGGTGGTGGGTGAGTGTGAGCGTGGTGGTGGTTGAGTGTGAGCGTGGTGGTGGTGAGTGTGAGCGTGGTGGTGGGTGAGTGTGAGCGTGGTGGTGGGTGAGTGTGAGCGTGGTGGTGGGTGAGTGTGAGCGTGGTGGTGGTTGGGTGTGAGCGTGGTGGTGGTTGGGTGTGAGCGTGGTGGTGGTTGGGTGTGAGCGTGGTGGTGGTGGGTGTGAGCGTGGTGGTGGGTGAGTGTGAGCGTGGTGGTGGGTGAGTGTGAGCGTGGTGGTGGGTGAGTGTGAGCGTGGTGGTGGTGTGAGTGTGAGCGTGGTGGTGGTTGGGTGTGAGCGTGGTGGTGGGTGAGTGTGAGCGTGGTGGTGGGTGAGTGTGAGCGTGGTGGTGGGTGAGTGTGAGCGTGGTGGTGGGTGAGTGTGAGCGTGGTGGTGGTTGGGTGTGAGCGTGGTGGTGGGTGAGTGTGAGCGTGGTGGTGGGTGAGTGTGAGCGTGGTGGTGGGTGAGTGTGAGCGTGGTGGTGGTGTGAGTGTGAGCGTGGTGGTGGGTGAGTGTGAGCGTGGTGGTGGGTGAGTGTGAGCGTGGTGGTGGTGTGAGTGTGAGCGTGGTGGTGGTTGGGTGTGAGCGTGGTGGTGGGTGAGTGTGAGCGTGGTGGTGGGTGAGTGTGAGCGTGGTGGTGGGTGAGTGTGAGCGTGGTGGTGGGTGAGTGTGAGCGTGGTGGTGGTTGTGAGTGTGAGCGTGGTGGTGGGTGAGTGTGAGCGTGGTGGTGGGTGAGTGTGAGCGTGGTGGTGGGTGAGTGTGAGCGTGGTGGTGGGTGAGTGTGAGCGTGGTGGTGGTTGAGTGTGAGCGTGGTGGTGGGTGAGTGTGAGCGTGGTGGTGGGTGAGTGTGAGCGTGGTGGTGGGTGAGTGTGAGCGTGGTGGTGGGTGAGTGTGAGCGTGGTGGTGGGTGAGTGTGAGCGTGGTGGTGGTTGGGTGTGAGCGTGGTGGTGGTTGGGTGTGAGCGTGGTGGTGGTTGGGTGTGAGCGTGGTGGTGGTTGGGTGTGAGCGTGGTGGTGGGTGAGTGTGAGCGTGGTGGTGGGTGAGTGTGAGCGTGGTGGTGGGTGAGTGTGAGCGTGGTGGTGGGTGAGTGTGAGCGTGGTGGTGGGTGAGTGTGAGCGTGGTGGTGGGTGAGTGTGAGCGTGGTGGTGGGTGAGTGTGAGCGTGGTGGTGGTTGGGTGTGAGCGTGGTGGTGGGTGAGTGTGAGCGTGGTGGTGGGTGAGTGTGAGCGTGGTGGTGGGTGAGTGTGAGCGTGGTGGTGGTGGAGTGTGAGCGTGGTGGTGGGTGAGTGTGAGCGTGGTGGTGGGTGAGTGTGAGCGTGGTGGTGGTTGGGTGTGAGCGTGGTGGTGGGTGAGTGTGAGCGTGGTGGTGGTTGAGTGTGAGCGTGGTGGTGGGTGAGTGTGAGCGTGGTGGTGGGTGAGTGTGAGCGTGGTGGTGGGTGAGTGTGAGCGTGGTGGTGGGTGAGTGTGAGCGTGGTGGTGGTTGGGTGTGAGCGTGGTGGTGGTTGGGTGTTGGCGGTGTGGTTTTGGGTCCCTCCTCAGGGAGTGCGGATCGCCCCGCATGACAGCAGCGTGTCAGTGGAGGAGGCTCTCCTGGCCGCCGGGGAGCAGGTGGGACATGGAGGAGCAGGAGGAGCAGGTGGGTCATGGAGGAGCAGGTGGGTCATGGAGGAGCAGGTGGGTCATGGAGGAGCAGGGGGGTCATGGAGGAGCAGGGGGGTCATGGAGGAGCAGGTGGGTCATGGAGGAGCTGGTGGGTCATGGAGGAGCAGGTGGGTCATGGAGGAGCAGGAGGAGCAGGTGGGTCATGGAGGAGCTGGTGGGTCATGGAGGAGCAGGTGGGTCATGGAGGAGCAGGAGGAGCAGGGGGGTCATGGAGGAGCAGGTGGGTCATGGAGGAGCAGGTGGGTCATGGAGGAGCAGGTGGGTCATGGAGGAGCAGGGGGTCATGGAGGAGCAGGTGGGTCATGGAGGAGCAGGGGGGTCATGGAGGAGCAGGGGGGTCATGGAGGAGCAGGTGGGTCATGGAGGAGCAGGAGGAGCAGGTGGGTCATGGAGGAGCAGGAGGAGCAGGTGGGACATGGAGGAGCAGGAGGAGCAGGTGGGTCATGGAGGAGCAGGTGGGACATGGAGGAGCAGGAGGAGCAGGTGGGTCATGAGGAGCAGGGGGGATGGGGACCTGGTGTTGGCCTCCAGGGTGAACATAGCGGTGGTGGTGTCTGTAAAGAGTGAGCAGATCGTCCATCAGCTGGTCGCCCGCGGCGTGTTCATTAGGGACTTATATGTGCAGGTGTCCCCGCTGTCTCAACCGTCTTCCGGCCGCCGAATATTGGTACAATTAAAACAATATATATATAAAAAAATATATATGTTATTGTATATATTATTTTTATTTTTATTTTTATGGTGTTTTTGAGATTTATACAGCCCTATCTCCATCGACGGTGTTGCATGGGCCCCCGCATCCTAAGAACATTCTACACCAGCACCATGGAGAGTGTTCTTACAGGGTGTATCACCGCCTGGTACGGGAACTGCACCGCACTCGAGCGCAGAGCGCTTCAAAGGGTGGTGCGGACGGCCCAGTATATGGTTGGAGGTGAGCTCCCCTCCCTCCTGGATATATACAACCAGCGGTGCGTGGCCAAGGCCAAACGCATCATAAAGACATTGCCCACCCCAGCCACCAACTGTACTCACTGTTACCGTCAGGCAGGCGATACCGCAGTATCAACTGCCGTACAAATAGACTCAGGGACAGCTTCCACAGTCAGGCCATCAGGCTGCTGAACAAGGGCCTATAGCATATAACATGTATATTTTATTACATTGATTTATATATACAAATTGCTCTTTTCTGTGCCGATATATTGCATTTTATAAATTGCATTTTTATTTTTATTTTTTAACTTTATTCAATTTTTATTCAATTTTTATCTTATTTCTATAACTGCTGTCTGTCGTCGGGTTTTGCACATAAGATTTTCACATCACTGCTTTATACTTGAGTAAACTGTGAAGTGACAATAAACTTGACTTGACTTGACTTGAAGTCCCTTAAACTGGATGAGTTTTATGCTTCACTAAGCGAAGCCAAGTTTCCAAACATTAGGAGGATGGCACAGAGGAGGCTGGTGTGTGGCTCTGCGTGTGTGAGCAGACGTTCAGCGTGATGAACATCAACAAATCACCCCACAGATCCCAGTTAGCTGATGAACACCTCATTTCTGTCCTGAGAGCTGCCACAACCAAACTGACACCAAACTGATGCACTGGCAAAAAAGGGTGACCAACAACACTGTTCCCACTGAAATGAAATGTAAGTTTTCTTTACTTACTTGGCTTTTACTTGTAATTTATATTTGTTCTTTGTTTGTTCACAGAAACACTCTACATCCATCTGCTACTGGCCCAGCCCGTCTGTCAACATTTAAAACTCATAGTGGCCCCTGAGCCGAAAGATTTGCCCACCCCTGGTCTACACGGATCACTGTCTCTCACGCCGTTCATTACCAATGAGCTGCTGGAGAAAGAGCTACGGAGATTTGGGAAACACGTGCAGTCCCTGAG
This sequence comes from Muraenolepis orangiensis, assembly GCA_027704905.1. Taxonomy (NCBI): domain Eukaryota; kingdom Metazoa; phylum Chordata; class Actinopteri; order Gadiformes; family Muraenolepididae; genus Muraenolepis; species Muraenolepis orangiensis. Next base: position 26,401,545 of record CM051013.1, on the reverse strand, counting down.
ACGACAGGTGCTAATGTTCCTAGACTCTCCCACAGACACTCTGGAGGTGTCCTTCAGGGTGAATCACGCAGAAGGCTTATACACCGTGTATTCACATTAGACAGGACAAGTCAGGACCCACAGTCATCTGCTAGGCTAAATATTATCATCACAAATACAGACCTTATAGACACATGGAGGGTTAAACATCCACAAGCAAGACAGTACACTTGGGTGAGGGTTAATAGCAACAGGGCGAGTGCTGCACGTCTTGATAGGATTTATGTAGCACAGTGTCTCAGCTCACGATTGGTTGACAGCTAAATCTTCCCAGTTGGCTTCACAGACCATCACCTAGTCACTGCAGCTCTCATCATTTCACCGGGGGTCAGGGTAAGGTCACACTGGTGTTTCAATAACAAATTGCTGAGGAATAAAATATTTTGCCAGAGCTTTGGGCGTTTCTGGCAGATGTGGGGTAAATCTGAGTTTGGTTCCTTAATGATGTGGTGGGAGGTGGGTAAGGCACAAATTAGGGTGTTTTTTCAGCAGAATACCTCACACTCCACCTCCAAACTGAAAGCAGCAGTGGAAGACCTTGAGACCAGCATAAGAGACTTAGAGCTGGGTCTACAGAGAGACTCTAACCCCTCTGCTGGTCAGCTGCTGCAGAAGAAGAGGTTGGAGCTAAGCTCCTTCCTGCAGGAGAGGGTAAAGGGAGCTCTGGTCAGGTGTCGCTTCCTGGAGATAAAGGAGATGCCCCAACCCCCTTCTTCTTCAACCTGGAGAGATCGGTGGCGCAGAGGAAGTAGATGAGCTGAAGCTTCCGGGAGGAAGAGTCACCAGCAGTCCGGGGGAGATGAGGGACAATGAGGGAGCAGTGCAGCATTGAGGGACGTGAGGAGCTCCTGGAGGGTCTTCCCCAGCTCAGCCCAGAGGTGAAAGCTGCTCTGGACCTCGAGCTGACCCTGGAGGAGCTGACGGGAGCCGTTAACCAGATGGCATCAGGGCGGGCCCCAGGCCTGGGCCTTTCCGGAGAGTTCCTCAAGCACTTTTGGGGTATTATTGGAGTTATTATTTGGGGTATATAGTGTTTTTTCATAGTGCTTCAGAACCGGTCCCTCCCGGCATCCTGTCAGAGAGCGGTTATATCCCTGCTGCCTAAAAAAGGAGACTTGGCCCTACTAAAGAACTGGAGGCCTGTAGCTCTTTTAACTGTGGATTATAAAGTACTCTCCAGAGCCTTGTCGAACAGACTGAAACGGATTTTAGAGATGGTCATACACCAAGACCAAATGTACTGTATTCCTGATACTGTTATATAGTCTGGCCATTGAGCCTTTGCTGTGCAGGTTGAGGAGTAAGCTCAGTGGTCTCTCCCTGCCGGCCTCCTGTGGGCTGGAGTGTATACGCTCTTTGCATATGCTGACGATGTTAGCATCTTCGTCTCCAGCCAGAGGGACGTTCAGTGTCTGCAGGACACCCTGTCCCTGTATGAGAGGGCCTCCTCGGCAAGGGTCAACTGGGCCAAAAGTAGTGCTTTACTTTTGGGACACTGGAGGGATCAGGTGGTTCCTTGCCTGCCTGGAGGCCTTCAATGGGAAAAAGAGGGACTAAAGATGTTGGGAGTTATTTTGGGCACAGAGGATTTTAAGGCTAAAAACTGGGAGGGAGTAAAGGAGAAGGTGTGCTCTCTGTTGTCCAAATGTAAATGGTTACTACCCCAGATGTCCTACAGGGGAAGAGTTCTGGTCGCCAATACTTTGGTTGCCTCGACCCTTTGGCACAGACTGATGGCCCTGACACCACCTAGAAACCTGATGGAAGACATCCAGCGAGAGATTGTGGACTTCTTCTGGTCTGGTCGGCACTGGGTCTGTGGAGCGGCCCTCTACCTGCCGCTAGCTGAGGGAGGGCAAGGACTGATCTGCATCCAGTCCAAGATGGCCTCTTTCCGTCTGCGGACTGTCAGCAGGCTGTTATACGACTGCGGCCCCAGCTGGCTGAACTTTGGGAAGCTGTTGCTCAGGAGTGTCTGGAGGTTTGGCCACAAGCAGCTGTTCCTGCTTAATCCAGAGGAGCTGGACCTCATGTCATTCTCATGTCAGGACGGCAGAGTCCCTCGCCAGCTTCCGCAAGAGACTCAAGACCCACCTGTTCAGAGTCCACCTGGACTCTCCTTGAACCCTCCTTCTCCTTTGTGAAACCCCTAAACTTGCTTAAGTCCTGACATTAATAGGTCTTAGCATGTTGTATATATTAGCAAGTGTATATCCTTAATGTTGATAACACGCTCTTATCACAGCTACTTAAGCAGGTGACCTAGCAGTACGAAATTGTGTTATTCATCTTGTTAATATGAATACTTGTGAACTGCTCTATTTTTATGTTTGCGTACCTCAGTGTTATGCTATTGTCTGCTTCAACTAATGTACACCTTGTAAGTCGCTTTGGATAAAAGCGTCTGCCAAATGCCCTAAATGAAATGAAATGAATGAATGGACCTGTCCGGCCTGACCCCTTTCTACACCTCGGTGCTGCAGGCATGGCACACCTTCAAGTTCTCCCGTGCCACCAGTGAGATGCCGGGCATGTGGGTGTTTGAAGAACCCTTGTTCTTCAATGGCCTACTGACGACATTACAGTCTGCCAGCCTGCGAATCAGTCTTCATGAGGCCGGCTGTACGACAGTAGGTCACCTCATGAAGACAAAGGCAACATCTCTCGAGGCCCTAAGGAGAAGAAGCAATACCTTGTCAGTATTATAGCATCAGGATTTTAGATCAGGTGGTGAAGGAGGTCTGTGCTGCCCTTCCAGAGTCCCTGAGGGCCTTTGCAGAAGATGCCGACCTGTGTGAGCAGTGGATGGAGGACGGTGACTACAGCTTCCCCTCTCTGCAGGTCACACCGGCGGTAGGGGACTGGCATGAGGGAGCAGGCCAGCTGCTCACCTTGAGGACCCCCCACCTGGGCACGTTTCAGGCTTGTGGGAAAAAGGAAACTTACAATCTGTGCGTAAAGTTTCTGAATCTCAGGTCTCTGGCGGGGGTTAAGGAGACGAGGTGGGCCGAGGTGGGACTTCCTTGGTCCAGACTATTCCCGGAAAGGCAGCTGGCGGTACCTGTACAAGCTGCCCATGGAGAAGCGGAAAGTAGACCTCCAGTGGAGGATTGTGCACGGGGCAATAGCCACAAATAGGTACCGAGCGCACCTTGATCCGGAGCTGGGGGAGGGGTGTATCTTTTGCTCAGAGGTTGAGACCTTGGAGCATTTGTTTGTCCAGTGTCCTCGGCTGTCAGCCTTGTTTGTACTCCTCAAAAGCTGGTTTCAGGGCCTTGGGGAGGAGTTTTATTTTGTTTTATTCATTTATTCATTTGGCCCAAAATACTCTGTTAAGAAGAAGGGTGTGCACACCCTCTTGAACTTTCTGTCCGGTGCTGCTAAGATGGCTATCTGGCTGACCCTCAGGAGCCGAGTGCAGGGTGTGGGGAGCGTGGCGCTACAGGAGCCCAGTGCAGGGTGTGGGGAGCGGGGCGCTACAGGAGCCCAGTGCAGGGTGTGGGGAGCGGGGCGCTACAGGAGCCCAGTGCAGGGTGTGGGGAGCGGGGCGCTACAGGAGCCCAGTGCAGGGTGTGGGGAGCGGGGCGCTACAGGAGCCGAGTGTAGGGTGTGGGGAGCGGGGCGCTACAGGAGCCCAGTGCAGGGTGTGGGGAGCGGGGCGCTACAGGAGCCCAGTGCAGGGTGTGGGGAGCGGGGCGCTACAGGAGCCCAGTGCAGGGTGTGGGGAGCGGGGCGCTACAGGAGCCCAGTGCAGGGTGTGGGCAGCGGGGCGCTAGAGGAGCCCAGTGCAGGGTGTGGGGAGCGGGGCGCTACAGGAGCCCAGTGCAGGGTGTGGGGAGCGGGGCGCTACAGGAGCCCAGTGCAGGGTGTGGGGAGCGGGGCGCTACAGGAGCCCAGTGCAGGGTGTGGGGAGCGGGGCGCTACAGGAGCCCAGTGCAGGGTGTGGGGAGCGGGGCGCTACAGGAGCCCAGTGCAGGGTGTGGGGAGCGGGGCGCTACAGGAGCCCAGTGCAGGGTGTGGGGAGCGGGGCGCTACAGGAGCCCAGTGCAGGGTGTGGGGAGCGGGGCGCTACAGGGGCCCAGTGCAGGGTGTGGGGAGGGGGGCGCTGCTGCCGGCGCTGAGGGGGCTTCTGGGCGGGATGGTGAGCTGAGACTCCACATATGAGTGCTGTGTTTGTGATTGTTTTTTGTTCTATTTATTTATTATTTTAAGTATGGTACCCCTCTATGAGATGAGGTGAGCGTGATCCACTGTCATCCCTTTCCCCTCTCCTCTCCCCTCTATCCTCTCTCTCCATTCTCTCCTCTCCTCTCTTTTGGTCAGACCTTATCCAATACAATCCTCTAATATTTTATTTTCAAAATATATATTTAAATGTAAGAAGTAGTGTAATTTACTTAAATTAAAGATAAAGATAACAAAGATAATGAATTAACTTTATTCTCTATATATTCACTATATTCTAGTGAATAATCTGATCTGTCCTTCAACCTGCTAGTCTTTGAACCTGCTAGTCCTTTAACCTGCTAGTCCTTCAACCTGCTAGTCCTTCAACCTGCTAGTCCTTCAACCTGCTAGTCTATGGACTCCTCATGTGGAAAAACATGACTCTAATGTGAGTCCTGTGGAGAACAGGACTCTACTAGAGGCCTCAGTCGAGCCTCCACCACACCAGAGAGTCCCCTCTATCACAATCTAGATCCAGATCCAGATCTGGATCTGGATCTGCAGCAAAATGAATCAACTGTTGGCTCAGAAGTAATCCAACCACCAACCAACCGGTCCCATTCTGGACCTTTTTTTGACCACAGTAGTTCATGGTAACAATACTGTAGTTTATAATGTGACCACAGTAGTTCATGGTAACAATACTGTAGTTTATAATGTGACCACAGTAGTTCATGGTAACAATACTGTAGTTTATAATGTGACCACAGTAGTTCATAATAACAATACTGTAGTTTATAATGTGACCACAGTAGTTCATAATAACAATACTGTAGTTTATAATGTGACCACAGTAGTTCATAATAACAATACTGTAGTTTATAATGTGACCACAGTAGTTCATAATAACAATACTGTAGTTTATAATGTGACCACAGTAGTTCATAATAACAATACTGTAGTTTATAATGTGACCACAGTAGTTCATAATAACAATACTGTAGTTTATAATGTGACCACAGTAGTTCATAATAACAATACTGTAGTTTATAATGTGACCACAGTAGTTCATAATAACAATACTGTAGTTTATAATGTGACCACAGTAGTTCATAATAACAATACTGTAGTTTATAATGTGACCACAGTAGTTCATAATAACAATACTGTAGTTTATAATGTGACCACAGTAGTTCATGATAACAATACTGTAGTTTATAATGTGACCACAGTAGTTCATAATAACAATACTGTAGTTTATAATGTGACCACAGTAGTTCATAATAACAATACTGTAGTTTATAATGTGACCACAGTAGTTCATAATAACAATACTGTAGTTTATAATGTGACCACAGTAGTTCATAATAACAATACTGTAGTTTATAATGTGACCACAGTAGTTCATAATAACAATACTGTAGTTTATAATGTGACCACAGTAGTTCATGGTAACAATACTGTAGTTTATAATGTGACCACAGTAGTTCATAATAACAATACTGTAGTTTATAATGTGACCACAGTAGTTCATAATAACAATACTGTAGTTTATAATGTGACCACAGTAGTTCATAATAACAATACTGTAGTTTATAATGTGACCACAGTAGTTCATAATAACAATACTGTAGTTTATAATGTGACCACAGTAGTTCATGGTAACAATACTGTAGTTTATAATGTGACCACAGTAGTTCATAATAACAATACTGTAGTTTATAATGTGACCACAGTAGTTCATAATAACAATACTGTAGTTTATAATGTGACCACAGTAGTTCATAATAACAATACTGTAGTTTATAATGTGACCACAGTAGTTCATAATAACAATACTGTAGTTTATAATGTGACCACAGTAGTTCATAATAACAATACTGTAGTTTATAATGTGACCACAGTAGTTCATAATAACAATACTGTAGTTTATAATGTGACCACAGTAGTTCATAGTAACAATACTGTAGTTTATAATGTGACCACAGTAGTTCATAATAACAATACTGTAGTTTATAATGTGACCACAGTAGTTCATGGTAACAATACTGTAGTTTATAATGTGACCACAGTAGTTCATAATAACAATACTGTAGTTTATAATGTGACCACAGTAGTTCATAATAACAATACTGTAGTTTATAATGTGACCACAGTAGTTCATGGTAACAATACTGTAGTTTATAATGGACCACAGTAGTTCATAATAACAATACTGTAGTTTATAATGGGACCACAGTAGTTCATAATAACAATACTGTAGTTTATAATGTGACCACAGTAGTTCATAATAACAATACTGTAGTTTATAATGTGACCACAGTAGTTCATAATAACAATACTGTAGTTTATAATGTGACCACAGTAGTTCATAATAACAATACTGTAGTTTATAATGTGACCACAGTAGTTCATGGTAACAATACTGTAGTTTATAATGTGACCACAGTAGTTCATAATAACAATACTGTAGTTTATAATGTGACCACAGTAGTTCATAATAACAATACTGTAGTTTATAATGTGACCACAGTAGTTCATAATAACAATACTGTAGTTTATAATGTGACCACAGTAGTTCATAATAACAATACTGTAGTTTATAATGTGACCACAGTAGTTCATAATAACAATACTGTAGTTTATAATGTGACCACAGTAGTTCATAATAACAATACTGTAGTTTATAATGTGACCACAGTAGTTCATGGTAACAATACTGTAGTTTATAATGTGACCACAGTAGTTCATAATAACAATACTGTAGTTTATAATGTGACCACAGTAGTTCATAATAACAATACTGTAGTTTATAATGTGACCACAGTAGTTCATGGTAACAATACTGTAGTTTATAATGTGACCACAGTAGTTCATAATAACAATACTGTAGTTTATAATGTGACCACAGTAGTTCATAATAACAATACTGTAGTTTATAATGTGACCACAGTAGTTCATAATAACAATACTGTAGTTTATAATGTGACCACAGTAGTTCATAATAACAATACTGTAGTTTATAATGTGACCACAGTAGTTCATAATAACAATACTGTAGTTTATAATGTGACCACAGTAGTTCATAATAACAATACTGTAGTTTATAATGTGACCACAGTAGTTCATGGTAACAATACTGTAGTTTATAATGTGACCACAGTAGTTCATAATAACAATACTGTAGTTTATAATGTGACCACAGTAGTTCATAATAACAATACTGTAGTTTATAATGTGACCACAGTAGTTCATGTAACAATACTGTAGTTTATAATGTGACCACAGTAGTTCATAATAACAATACTGTAGTTTATAATGTGACCACAGTAGTTCATAATAACAATACTGTAGTTTATAATGTGACCACAGTAGTTCATAATAACAATACTGTAGTTTATAATGTGACCACAGTAGTTCATAATAACAATACTGTAGTTTATAATGTGACCACAGTAGTTCATAATAACAATACTGTAGTTTATAATGTGACCACAGTAGTTCATAATAACAATACTGTAGTTTATAATGTGACCACAGTAGTTCATAATAACAATACTGTAGTTTATAATGTGACCACAGTAGTTCATAATAACAATACTGTAGTTTATAATGTGACCACAGTAGTTCATGGTAACAATACTGTAGTTTATAATGTGACCACAGTAGTTCATAATAACAATACTGTAGTTTATAATGTGACCACAGTAGTTCATAATAACAATACTGTAGTTTATAATGTGACCACAGTAGTTCATAATAACAATACTGTAGTTTATAATGTGACCACAGTAGTTCATAATAACAATACTGTAGTTTATAATGTGACCACAGTAGTTCATAATAACAATACTGTAGTTTATAATGTGACCACAGTAGTTCATAATAACAATACTGTAGTTTATAATGTGACCACAGTAGTTCATAATAACAATACTGTAGTTTATAATGTGACCACAGTAGTTCATAATAACAATACTGTAGTTTATAATGTGACCACAGTAGTTCATAATAACAATACTGTAGTTTATAATGTGACCACAGTAGTTCATAGTAACAATACTGTAGTTTATAATGTGACCACAGTAGTTCATAATAACAATACTGTAGTTTATAATGTGACCACAGTAGTTCATAATAACAATACTGTAGTTTATAATGTGACCACAGTAGTTCATAATAACAATACTGTAGTTTATAATGTGACCACAGTAGTTCATAATAACAATACTGTAGTTTATAATGTGACCACAGTAGTTCATGGTAACAATACTGTAGTTTATAATGTGACCACAGTAGTTCATAATAACAATACTGTAGTTTATAATGTGACCACAGTAGTTCATGGTAACAATACTGTAGTTTATAATGTGACCACAGTAGTTCATAATAACAATACTGTAGTTTATAATGTGACCACAGTAGTTCATAATAACAATACTGTAGTTTATAATGTGACCACAGTAGTTCATAATAACAATACTGTAGTTTATAATGTGACCACAGTAGTTCATGGTAACAATACTGTAGTTTATAATGTGACCACAGTAGTTCATAATAACAATACTGTAGTTTATAATGTGACCACAGTAGTTCATGATAACAATACTGTAGTTTATAATGTGACCACAGTAGTTCATAATAACAATACTGTAGTTTATAATGTGACCACAGTAGTTCATAATAACAATACTGTAGTTTATAATGTGACCACAGTAGTTCATAATAACAATACTGTAGTTTATAATGTGACCACAGTAGTTCATAATAACAATACTGTAGTTTATAATGTGACCACAGTAGTTCATAATAACAATACTGTAGTTTATAATGTGACCACAGTAGTTCATAATAACAATACTGTAGTTTATAATGTGACCACAGTAGTTCATAATAACAATACTGTAGTTTATAATGTGACCACAGTAGTTCATAATAACAATACTGTAGTTTATAATGTGACCACAGTAGTTCATAATAACAATACTGTAGTTTATAATGTGACCACAGTAGTTCATAATAACAATACTGTAGTTTATAATGTGACCACAGTAGTTCATAATAACAATACTGTAGTTTATAATGTGACCACAGTAGTTCATAATAACAATACTGTAGTTTATAATGTGACCACAGTAGTTCATAATAACAATACTGTAGTTTATAATGTGACCACAGTAGTTCATAATAACAATACTGTAGTTTATAATGGGACCACAGTAGTTCATAATAACAATACTGTAGTTTATAATGTGACCACAGTAGTTCATAATAACAATACTGTAGTTTATAATGTGACCACAGTAGTTCATAATAACAATACTGTAGTTTATAATGTGACCACAGTAGTTCATAATAACAATACTGTAGTTTATAATGTGACCACAGTAGTTCATGGTAACAATACTGTAGTTTATAATGTGACCACAGTAGTTCATAATAACAATACTGTAGTTTATAATGTGACCACAGTAGTTCATAATAACAATACTGTAGTTTATAATGTGACCACAGTAGTTCATAATAACAATACTGTAGTTTATAATGTGACCACAGTAGTTCATAATAACAATACTGTAGTTTATAATGTGACCACAGTAGTTCATAATAACAATACTGTAGTTTATAATGTGACCACAGTAGTTCATAATAACAATACTGTAGTTTATAATGTGACCACAGTAGTTCATAATAACAATACTGTAGTTTATAATGTGACCACAGTAGTTCATAATAACAATACTGTAGTTTATAATGTGACCACAGTAGTTCATAATAACAATACTGTAGTTTATAATGTGACCACAGTAGTTCATAATAACAATACTGTAGTTTATAATGTGACCACAGTAGTTCATAATAACAATACTGTAGTTTATAATGTGACCACAGTAGTTCATAATAACAATACTGTAGTTTATAATGTGACCACAGTAGTTCATAATAACAATACTGTAGTTTATAATGTGACCACAGTAGTTCATAGTAACAATACTGTAGTTTATAATGTGACCACAGTAGTTCATAATAACAATACTGTAGTTTATAATGGGACCACAGTAGTTCATAATAACAATACTGTAGTTTATAATGGGACCACAGTAGTTCATAATAACAATACTGTAGTTTATAATGTGACCACAGTAGTTCATAATAACAATACTGTAGTTTATAATGGGACCACAGTAGTTCATAATAACAATACTGTAGTTTATAATGTGACCACAGTAGTTCATAGTAACAATACTGTAGTTTATAATGTGACCACAGTAGTTCATAATAACAATACTGTAGTTTATAATGTGACCACAGTAGTTCATAATAACAATACTGTAGTTTATAATGGGACCACAGTAGTTCATAATAACAATACTGTAGTTTATAATGTGACCACAGTAGTTCATAATAACAATACTGTAGTTTATAATGTGACCACAGTAGTTCATAATAACAATACTGTAGTTTATAATGTGACCACAGTAGTTCATGGTAACAATACTGTAGTTTATAATGTGACCACAGTAGTTCATAATAACAATACTGTAGTTTATAATGTGACCACAGTAGTTCATAATAACAATACTGTAGTTTATAATGTGACCACAGTAGTTCATAATAACAATACTGTAGTTTATAATGGGACCACAGTAGTTCATAATAACAATACTGTAGTTTATAATGTGACCATAGTAGTTCATAATAACAATACTGTAGTTTATAATGTGACCACAGTAGTTCATAATAACAATACTGTAGTTTATAATATATATATAATAATATATGTACAACCTACATATATACTATAGTTCATGATATAGACCTACATATGTACTATAGTTCATGATATAGACCTACATATACACTATAGTTCATGATATAGACCCTACATATATACTATAGTTCATGATATAGACCTACATATGTACTATAGTTCATGATATAGACCTACATATATACTATAGTTCATGATATAGACCTACATATATACTATAGTTCACTATATAGGCCTACATATATACTATAGTTCATGATATAGACCTACATATATACTATAGTTCATGATATAGACCTACATATATACTATAGTTCATGATATAGACCTACATATATACTATAGTTCATGATATAGACCTACATATATACTATAGTTCATGATATAGACCTACATATATACTATAGTTCATGATATAGACCTACATATACACTATAGTTCATGATATAGACCTACATATATACTATAGTTCATGATATAGACCTACATATGTACTATAGTTCATGATATAGACCTACATATACACTATAGTTCATGATATAGACCTACATATATACTATAGTTCATGATATAGACCTACATATGTACTATAGTTCATGATATAGACCTACATATATACTATAGTTCATGATATAGACCTACATATATACTATAGTTCACTATATAGGCCTACATATATACTATAGTTCATGATATAGACCTACATATATACTATAGTTCATGATATAGACCTACATATATACTATAGTTCATGATATAGACCTACATATATACTATAGTTCATGATATAGACCTACATATATACTATAGTTCATGATATAGACCTACATATATACTATAGTTCATGATATAGACCTACATATATACTATAGTTCATGATATAGACCTACATATACACTATAGTTCATGATATAGACCTACATATATACTATAGTTCATGATATAGACCTACATATATACTATAGTTCATGATATAGACCTACATATACACTATAGTTCATGATATAGACCTACATATATACTATAGTTCATGATATAGACCTACATATATACTATAGTTCATGATATAGACCTACATATACACTATAGTTCATGATATAGGCCTACATATATACTATAGTTCATGATATAGACCTACATATATACTATAGTTCATGATATAGACCTACATATATACTATAGTTCATGATATAGACCTACATATACACTATAGTTCATGATATAGACCTACATATGTACTATAGTTCATGATATAGACCTACATATGTACTATAGCTCATGATATAGACCTACATATACACTATAGTTCATGATATAGACCTACATATACACTATAGTTCATGATATAGCCCTACATATATACTATAGTTCATGATATAGACCTACATATATACTATAGTTCATGATATAGACCTACATATACACTATAGTTCATGATATAGACCTACATATATACTATAGTTCATGATATAGACCTACATATACACTATAGTTCATGATATAGACCTACATATACACTATAGTTCATGATATAGACCTACATATATACTATAGTTCATGATATAGACCTACATATACACTATAGTTCATGATATAGACCTACATATATACTATAGTTCATGATATAGACCTACATATATACTATAGTTCATGATATAGACCTACATATGTACTATAGTTCATGATATAGACCTACATATACACTATAGTTCATGATATAGACCTACATATATACTATAGTTCATGATATAGACCTACATATATACTATAGTTCATGATATAGACCTACATATATACTATAGTTCATGATATAGACCTACATATATACTATAGTTCATGATATAGACCTACATATATACTATAGTTCATGATATAGACCTACATATGTACTATAGTTCATGATATAGTCCTACATATGTACTATAGCTCATGATATAGACCTACATATACACTATAGTTCATGATATAGACCTACATATACACTATAGTTCATGATATAGACCTACATATATACTATAGTTCATGATATAGACCTACATATATACTATAGTTCATGATATAGACCTACATATACACTATAGTTCATGATATAGACCTACATATATACTATAGTTCATGATATAGACCTACATATATACTATAGTTCATGATATAGACCTACATATATACTATAGTTCATGATATAGACCTACATATATACTATAGTTCATGATATAGACCTACATATACACTATAGTTCATGATATAGACCTACATATATACTATAGTTCATGATATAGACCTACATATATACTATAGTTCATGATATAGACCTACATATACACTATAGTTCATGATATAGACCTACATATACACTATAGTTCATGATATAGACCTACATATACACTATAGTTCATGATATAGACCTACATATACACTATAGTTCATGATATAGACCTACATATACACTATAGTTCATGATATAGACCTACATATACACTATAGTTCATGATATAGACCTACATATATACTATAGTTCATGATATAGACCTACATATACACTATAGTTCATGATATAGACCTACATATACACTATAGTTCATGATATAGACCTACATATACACTATAGTTCATGATATAGACCTACATATATACTATAGTTCATGATATAGACCTACATATACACTATAGTTCATGATATAGACCTACATATACACTATAGTTCATGATATAGACCTACATATACACTATAGTTCATGATATAGACCTACATATACACTATAGTTCATGATATAGACCTACATATACACTATAGTTCATGATATAGACCTACATATATACTATAGTTCATGATATAGACCTACATATACACTATAGTTCATGATATAGTCCTACATATACACTATAGTTCATGATATAGACCTACATATATACTATAGTTCATGATATAGGCCTACATATACACTATAGTTCATGATATAGACCTACATATACACTATAGTTCATGATATAGACCTACATATACACTATAGTTCATGATATAGACCTACATATACACTATAGTTCATGATATAGACCTACATATACACTATAGTTCATGATATAGACCTACATATACACTATAGTTCATGATATAGACCTACATATACACTATAGTTCATGATATAGACCTACATATATACTATAGTTCATGATATAGACCTACATATATACTATAGTTCATGATATAGGCCTACATATACACTATAGTTCATGATATAGGCCTATGGTGATTAACTGTTTGTCTGAGATGATCAAATTGATTCAATTTGAATTCCCATTACAGCAGAACCAAATGTTGATTTAACTAGCTTGTCAACACTCACACACTCACACACTCACACACACACACACACACACACACACACACACACACATTTCCCATTAGCTTTTCTATTTTCTCTTCTCGGTTGTTAGCTTTAATTTAGCGTAACGGAATATGAACATGATTTTAACCAATGGAGAACTCAGCAGATTCTGATATCACATTACATAGCTTGATGCTAGCACATTTCTAGCATGCCACATAGCTTGATGCTAGCACGCTTATAGCATGCCACATAGCTTGATGCTAGCACGCTTATAGCATGCCACATAGCTTGATACTAGCATGTTTCTAGCATGCCACATAGCTTGATGCTAGCACGTTTCTAGCATGCCACATAGCTTGATGCTAGCACGTTTCTAGCATGCCTTATAGCTCGTTGTTAGCATGTTTAGCATGTAGCATGTTCTGATAGCATGCTGCATCTAGTGATGGTATTAACTTTGAACTGTTACACGATCCAAGATTTTTATTCTCCATTTGCAACAATACAGTACGATAGAATGCTAACTCCCCATTCCCTCCTGCAGGATACACTTACTAAAACAATACTATCAATATCCTATGCTATGATATGTGCATGTGTTGATATCTGATACAGGTCTTTCAACACACACACACACACACACACACACACACACACACACACACACACACACACACACACACACACACACACACACACACACACACACACACACACACACACACACACACACACACACTCAGGTTTCTTAAGGGATGAACAAACCTCTGATCTAACTGAAGTCATTCTTATTCCTCCAGCTCTCTCTCTGTCTGTCTGCACCTGTCTCTCTCCCACTCACTGTCTCTCTCCCACTCACTGTCTCTCTCCCACTCACTGTCTCTCTCCCACTCACTGTCTCTCTCCCACTCACTGTCTCTCTCCCACTCACTGTCTGCCTGTATGTCTCTTTTTGGCTGCATGTGTCTCTCTCTCTCTCTCTCTCTCTCTCTCTCTCTCTCTCTCTCTCTCTCTCTCTCTCTCTCTCTCTCTCTCTCTCTCTCTCTCTCTCTCTCTCTCTCTCTCTCTCTCTCTCTCTCTCTCCATCTGCCCCTCTCTCTCTAATCCAGTGCAATTATCTAAAGTGGTTTCTCTATCTGAATGTCACACAGTGAGCTGCTAAAAGTCGACATCTCTAGTGTGTGGGTGAGTTTGTGTGTGTGTGTGTGTGTGTGTGTGTGTGTGTGTTTGTGTGTGTGTGTGTGTGTGTGTGTGTGTGTGTGTGTGTGTGTGTGTGTTTGTGTGTGTGTGTGTGTGTTATTTTTCAAAATGAAAATGCCTGCTGTTCCACACAGAAGTCAGGTGGCTTTCACAGGGAAATGTTCTCAGCCGCCTTATTTCTAATGGAGCATGGGTCCCAGCTCGCTGACCCCTGACTGACCCCTAATGGAGCATGGGTCCCAGCTCGCTGACCCCTGACTGACCCCTGATGGAGCATGGGTCCCAGCTGACCCCCTGACTGACCCCTGATGGAGCATGGGTCCCAGCTGACCCCCTGACTGACCCCTGATGGAGCATGGGTCCCAGCTGACCACCTGACTGACCCCTGATGAAGCATGGGTCCCAGCTGACCCCCTGACTGACCCCTGATGGAGCATGGGTCCCAGCTGACCCCCTGACTGACCCCTGATGGAGCATGGGTCCAAGCTGACCACCTGACTGACCCCTTATGGAGCATGGGTCACAGCTCGCTGACCCCCTGACTGACCCTGACTGGTGAACAAACCTGGCATATTTGTCTTGCATATTTGACAGACTGAACGGACTTCACATGTCATTGCAAGGTGAAAACACAAACATCATGTCGCTGAATGATCAAATATGCGCATTCAAGAGGAAAGTGGATCGCTGGACTGCGCGAGTTGAAATGGGCCGGATTGATGGGTTTATACTTAGTGTGAACTCTGTGAAGAAGTCCATCACTACCCACCTGGAAGTTCTTTTGTGTTGTCATTATGATGGTGTTTGGATCCACCTTGTGTGCCTGGAAAACCTCCCTCGGAAGGCGACCAGGAAGCATCCTCACTAGATGCTCGAACCACCTCAACTGGCTCCTTTCTACGCGAAGGAGCAGCGGCTCTACTCCGAGTCTCTCACGAGTGACTGAGCTTCTCACCCTATCCCTCAGGGAGATACCAGCCACCCTCCTGAGGAAACTCATTTTGGCCGCTTGTATTACGCAATCTCGTCCTTTCGGTCATCACCCATTGTTCACGGCCATAGGTGAGGGTAGGAACGAAGACTGATCGGTAGATCGAGAGCTTTGCCTTCTGGCTCAGCTCTCTTTTGGTTACAACGGTGCGTCAAAGTGCACCCAATACCGCTCCTGCTGCACCTATTCTCCTGTCAATCTCACGCTCCATCCTCCCCTCACTCGAGAACAATACCCTGAGATACTTGAACTCCTTCACTTGGGATAAGGACTCCCTCCCTACTTGGAGTAGACAATCCACTGGTTTCCTGCTGAGAACCATGGCCTCAGATATAGATGTGCTGATCCTCATCCCAGCCGCTTCACGCTCCGCTGCAAACTTATCCAGTGAGTGCTGAAGGTCACATACTGATGACGCAAACAGGACCACATCATCTGCAAACAGCAGCGATTCAATCCTGAGCCCACCATACTGAAACCCCTCCCCTCCATGACTATGCCTTGAAATCCTGTCCATGAAAATCACAAACAGGATGGGTGACAAAGCGCAGCCCTGGCGGAGGCCAACACCCACTGAGAACAGGCCCGACTTACTACCGAGAATACCGGACACAGCTCTCGCTTTGGGAGTAGAGAGATTTGATGGCCCTCAGTAGTGACCCCCGCACCCCATACTCCCGCAGCACCCCCCACAGTATTTCCCGAGGGACCTGATCATATGCCTTCTCCAAATCCACAAAGCACATGTAGACCAGATGGGCATACTCCCAAGCCCCCTCCAGGATCCTTGCAAGAGTGAAAAGCTGGTCCATTGTTCCATGACCAGGGCGGAATCCGCATTGTTCCTCTTCAATCTGAGGTTCAACTATCGGCCGAACCCTCCTTTCCAGCACCTTGGAGTGCAATAATTTGATACCCCTGTAATTGGCACACGCCCTCTGGTCACCCTTTTTGAACAGGGGTACCACCACCCCTGTTTGCCACTCCTCAGGCTCTGTCCCAGACTTCCACGCAATGTTGAATAGACGTGTCATCCGTGACAGCCCCTCAACACCCAGAGCCTTTAGCATTTCTGGACGGATCTCATCAACCCCTGGGGCTTTGCCACTGCGGAGATGTTTGACTACCGCAGTGACTTCCTCCAGGGAGATTGATGTTTGCCGTCTTTCATCCTCCAGCTCTGTCTCTACCGTTGAGGGTGTAGTTGGGTTAAGAAGTTCCTCAAAGTGTTCTTTCCGCCGCCCGATCACCTCCTCAGTTGAGGTTAGCAATGTCCCACCCTTACTGTACACAGCTTGTATGGATCCACACTCCGAATTCCTCCCACACCCGCTGCTTTGCATCCGCTACAGCCAAGGCTGCCGCCCTCTTGGCCTATCGATACCTCGCAACTGAGTCCAGAGTCTCACAGGCTAACATAGCTCGGAAGGCCTCCTTCTTCAGCAGAGGGTTGCCGTCCCTTGAGGCACCAATGACCTTGAGGCCACAGCTCTCAACCGCAGCTTCGGCAATAGGAGCTTTGAACAATGACCACTCTGGCTCAATGTCCCCAGCCTCCACAGAGATGCCCGAAAAATTCAGCCGGAGGTGGGAGTTGAAGGTCTCCCGGACAGGGGCATCCACCAGACGTTCCCAGTTCACCCGCACTACACGTTTGGGCTGACCAGGTCTGTCCAGAGGCTTCGTCCAAAACATGCAGCCTTTCCCCGTGAAAGCCATGAGGCCAGATGACACGATAACAAAATTGATCATTGACCTTCGGCCTAAGGTACTCTGGTACCATGTACACTTATGAGCATCCTTATGTTTGAACATGGTGTTTGTTATGGCCAATCCATGACTAGCACAGAAGTCCAATAACAAAACCCCACTCCGGTTCAGATCAGGTAGGCCGTTCATCCCCAACACGCCCCTCCAAGTTTCCCCATGCAGGACTCCATCAAGGGTGTGCAAGAAGGCGGGATATTCCAAACTGTTGTTTG
>CM051013.1:26323065-26378065 GCA_027704905.1 Muraenolepis orangiensis | reverse complement strand
GCCAATCACATTCACCTCCCATCAGCCAATCACATTCACCTACAATCAGCCAATCACATTCACCTCCCAACAGCCAATCACATTCACCTCCCATCAGCCAATCACATTCACCTCACAATCACATTCTAGTAAATTCAGTGTTTCCCACACAGACTTGACTTGGGCAAACCTCCCAGATATATTTACGGCTACCCAAGTACATTGAGTTAAAAAAAAGAATGTTATCTGGAGTAGAGCTCTGGTTCCAGCCCTCTGTGTCCCATCAGTCTGGAGTAGAGCTCTGGTTCCAGCCCTCTGTGTCCCATCAGTCTGGAGTAGAGCTCTGGTTCCAGCCCTCTGTGTTCCATTAGTTTGGAGTAGAGCTCTGGTTCCAGTCCTCTGTGTCCCATCAGTCTGGAGTAGAGCTCTGGTTCCAGCCCTATGTGGAGTGTTCCATCAGTTTGGAGTAGAGTTCTGATTACAGTCCTCTGTATTCCATTCGTCTGGAGTAGAGCTCTGGTTCCAGCCCTCTGTGTCCCATCAGTCTGGAGTAGAGCTCTGGTTCCAGCCCTCTGTGTCCCATCTGTCTGGAGTAGAGCTCTGGTTCCAGCCCTCTGTGTCCCATCAGTCTTGAGTAGAGCTCTGGTTCCAGCCCTCTGTGTCCCATCTGTCTGGAGTAGAGCTCTGGTTCCAGCCCTATGTGGAGTGTTCCATCAGTTTGGAGTAGAGTTCTGATTACAGCCCTCTGTATTCCATTCGTCTGGAGTAGAGCTCTGGTTCCAGCCCTCTGTGGAGTCTCCCATCAGTCTGGAGTAGAGCTCTGGTTCCAGCCCTCTGTGTTCCATTAGTCTGGAGTAGAGCACTGGTTCCAGCCCTCTGTGTTCCATCAGTCTGGAGTAGAGCTCTGGTTCCAGCCCTCTGTGTCCCATTAGTCTGGAGTAGAGCTCTGGTTCCAGCCCTCTGTGTCCCATCAGTCTGGAGTAGAGCTCTGGTTCCAGCCCTCTGTGTCCCATCTGTCTGGAGTAGAGCTCTGGTTCCAGCCCTCTTTGTCCCATCAGTCTGGAGTAGAGCTCTGGTTCCAGCCCTCTGTGTTCCATCTGTCTGGAGTAGAGCTCTGGTTCCAGCCCTATGTGGAGTGTTCCATCAGTTTGGAGTAGAGCTCTGATTACAGCCCTCTGTATTCCATTCGTCTGGAGTAGAGCTCTGGTTCCAGCCCTCTGTGGAGTCTCCCATCAATCTGGAGTAGAGCTCTGGTTCCAGCCCTCTGTATTCCATTCGTCTGGAGTAGAGCTCTGGTTCCAGCCCTCTGTGTTCCATCAGTCTGGAGTAGAGCTCTGGTTCCAGCCCTCTGTGTCCCATTAGTCTGGAGTAGAGCTCTGGTTCCAGCCTTCTGTGGAGTGTCCCATCAGTCTGGAGTAGAGCTCTGGTTCCAGCCCTCTGTGGAGTGTTCCATTAGTCTAGAGGAGTAGAGCTTTGGTTCCAGCCCTCTGTGGAGTGTTCCCCTCCATGTTCTTTCTGCTCCACACACACTGGACGTCCGGCCGGACTCTGGTAGATTGAATGCGTGGATAATACTGAGAGCCAAAGGAACAGAGATGAGGATAATGATGAGGATAATGATGAGGATAATGATGAGGATAATGATGAGGATAATGATGAGGATAATGATGAGGATAATGAAAATAAGAGAGGACGACA
The DNA here is from genome assembly GCA_027704905.1 of Muraenolepis orangiensis. Taxonomy (NCBI): domain Eukaryota; kingdom Metazoa; phylum Chordata; class Actinopteri; order Gadiformes; family Muraenolepididae; genus Muraenolepis; species Muraenolepis orangiensis. The sequence continues at coordinate 26,376,388 of CM051013.1, read as the reverse complement.
TCACAAACCAGGTCTATATCTTCAGATTAACTAAATGACCGTTTTGGACATATTGCAGATTTGGTACAGCTCTGAAATATTTTTGGTGTATTTTATGAGGGAAATTTTCAAATCCTTACATATTGTTAGAAGCAACACCTGTGATGGGATTCAGTAAATTCACTTTTTGACAATTGATTATTGATTTCATATCAATTGAATTGTGTTCTATATTGTAAAGAAAGTGATCAAGCCTCACACTGAACTGTATTGGGTGACAAGTTGCAGTGTGTTTCATTACCTCTCAGACCCTCTGATTGGTTGATTCTTTCCCGCACTTTTAGACTCTTTGCCGCTCTTTTCCTCCAGACGTTAACCTGGTCCAGGTGTAAAGTATAAAGACACCGTTCACCTTCCCCTGTCAACCCATGCTTCAAATTAGAGTCAGAGGCTTCTGTCAGAACGGGGTTATCTTTGGACCTCTTTTGTCTTCATGTTGTTGGGACGGAACGGGGAACGCTGTCTCCCAGGCAACGAGGAACCGTGGCAACGCCCGCAGGTAGCGACACCCGCAGGTAACATAGATGTTACAGACTGCTCCATTAGCGTAGCGTAGCTTCAAGTGCTTTTTATATACATACAGCTTGACAATGTGAGTTGGGGACATTTCGTTTATTACATATATGTGAATAACTACGTTTGATCTGTTAGAAATGTGTGTTCTCCCTCCGGTAAGGCGCTCTGAGTGGCTGCCCTGGTTAGTAAACCACTCTATAAATCCAGTCCATCCATTCCCTCGAACTGGGATGAGAGAATAAGAAAACAGCCACAAAGAAGTTCGATTCATTCCAAGGTTGGATTCATTTTCAACTGAAACGATGGAATCCTCTCAAAAGTATCGCTCCACCCATCGCAAGTCTGCTCTGATCTTATATTTCATATTGAAGCAAACTGCTGCAAGAGAACAAACTCAAACTTCACTCAAAGTTCTTTCAGCGTTCAGTTGATTCTAATAATTGTTCCACTGTATTTGACTACTAAGTTAACTACTAAGGCTGTGATTTGTGTGACACTATTGGAGTACAGAAGAAGGCATTCTTTCTGAAATTAATGCCGCTTAACTGGCCTGAACAAAAAGTTATGTTTACTAAACTCTAAAACTCAGAAACTGCTGTATGAAAATCACTCACAATTTCCTGTGTAATCTCTATTTGACCAACATGATAACAGTATGGAGAACCTCTGGTCTGTATGGAGAACGTCTGGTCTGTATGGAAAACATCTGGTCTGTATGGAGAACGTCTGGTCTGTATGGAAAACATCTGGTCTGTATGGAGAACGTCTGGTCTGTAGAGAGAACGTCTGGTCTGTATGGAGAACGTCTGGTCTGTATGGAGAACGTCTGGTCTGTATGGAGAATGTCTGGTCTATATAAAGAACCTCTGGTCTGTATGGAGAACGTCTGGTCTGTATGGAGAACGTCTGGTCTGTATGGAGAATGTCTGGTCTATATGGAGAACTTCTGGTCTATATGGAGAACGTCTGGTCTGTAGAGAGAACGTCTGGTCTGTATGGAGAACATCTAGTCTGTATGGAGAACGTCTGGTCTGTATGGAGAATGTCTGGTCTGTATGGAGAACCTCTGGTCTGTATGGAGAACGTCTGGTCTGTATGGAGAATGTCTGGTCTATATGGAGAACTTCTGGTCTGTATGGAGAACCTCTGGTCTGTATGGAGAACGTCTGGTCTGTATGGAGAACGTCTGGTCTGTATGTAGAACGTCTGGTCTGTATGGAGAATGTCTGGTCTGTATGGAGAACGTCTGGTCTGTATGGAGAACGTCTGGTCTGTATGGAGAACGTCTGGTCTGTATGGAGAATGTCTGGTCTGTATGGAGAACGTCTGGTCTGTATGGAGAACGTCTGGTCTGTATGGAGAATGTCTGGTCTGTATGGAGAACGTCTGGTCTGTATGGAGAACGTCTGGTCTAGTGTTTAATGCATGGCTAGTGGTTCCATCCCATGGGCTGGTTGATGTTACAGACATAGAAGGCTGTGGTTGTCACTCCAGTTCAGTAGTTCAGTGCCTTTATTCAATGTGAGGTTGTGCCTCAGCTATTAACTCTGTTCCACAATAAACTATTTTGACCTGCGGTCGGATCCTCTGTCTGTGTCTTCTTTTTTTACCATAAATACCTGTGAAGCAGAAGAGTCGCTTCCTAGATCTCCAGATGATCTCCTTGAGCTCCATTGTACCCACTGTCCTGATATCTAACCTCCAGAAGCAGCCTCAAGTGGCCCCTGAAAGAGCTGCCTCTTGGTATCTTACACAGTAAGTACATTGGATGTTTTTGGACTGTCATTAGACCTCCACCCATAAAGGAATTCTTAGAGTTGTGATTGGCCAAGAACATCAACGTCCACATCATTTTTAATGACTCCAGCACACACAAGTTAAGCTTCCCTCTGGAGACTGACCTCAGGATCACTTATTTTACTCAGCTTTTTGGTATTATCAGAGTAAACTAAGATTCCCACGATGCTACACACGTGAACTCAGTCAAAAGGAATAAACAGGCAGCTCTTTTCAATGTCAAGTCAAGTTTATTGTCACTTCACAGTTTACACAAGTATACAAGTATAAAGCAGTGAGTGAAAATCTCATGTGCAATACCCAACGACAGACAGCAGTTATGAAAATAGATACAAATAGATAAAAAATAGAATAAAAATAGAATAAAACAGAATAGAATAAAGAAAATAATATGCAATATATCGGCACAGAAAAAGAGCAATATGTATATATAAATCAATGTAATAAAATATACATTGTTATATGCTATACACCCTTATTCAGCAGCCTGATGGCTTGACTGTGGAAGCTATCTCTGAGTCTATTTGTACGGCACTTGATACTGCGGTATCGCCTGCCTGACGGTAAAAGTGAGTACAGTTGGTGGCTGGGGTGGGCAATGTCTTTATGATGCGTTTGGCCTTGGCCACGCACCGCTGGTTGTATATATCCAGGAGGGAGGGGAGCTCACCTCCCACGATATACTGGGCCGTCCGCACCACCCTTTGAAGCGCTCTGCGCTCCAGTGCGGTGCAGTTCCCGTACCAGGCGGTGATCCACCCTGTAAGAACACTCTCCATGGTGCCGGTATAGAATGTTCTCAGGATGCGGGGGCCCATGCTGAATTTCTTCAGACGCCTGAGGAAATACAGGCGTTGTTGGGCCCTTTTCACCATGTGTGTGGTGTGCGTGGACCATGTGAGGTCCTCGGAGATGTGCACGCCGAGGAACTTGAAGCTGCTGACCCTCTCTACTGCAACACCGTTGATGGAGATAGGGCCGTGCTCTCCTCTCTGCTTCCTGAAGTCCACGATCAGCTCCTTGGTCTTCTTGACGTTGAGGACGAGGCTGTTTTCCTGACACCACTGCTCCAGCGATCCGACCTCCTCCCTGTAGCTGTCTCGTCGTCGCCGGCGATCAGGCCCATCACTGTCGTGTCGTCAGCAAACTTGATGATGACGTTGGAGCTGTGCATAGCCATGCAGTCGTGGGTGTAGAGGGAGTAGAGGAGAGGGCTCAGCACGCATCCCTGGGAGGTAATCGTGCCCAAGATGGTCGGAGATAATCCAGCTGTGACTTCGGGCGGGATGTCCGAGTCGAAAGAATGAAAAAACTCCGGTAGGCGGCGAGCGACTGTCTGATCTCCAGAAGTGTGCAAAAGTTATAAATGAATGTGCTGCTAACTTCCTGAACAAAGATAGTTGCGATAAAAAGAATAAATAACAAAAAACTGCGTTGTCGTGCGATGTGGATGTAATTATGGATGTAAGGCTTGGCCATTGCCTGAAAGTAGGAAGGAGCTGTTGATAACGGAACCAAGATATCTTGTGTAGAGGGAGAAAAGAAGAGGACCCAGGACTGGTCCTTGTGGAACCCCAGTAGTCAGTCTATTCAAACACAGACCCTCTCAGTGCCACCTGGAAGGAGCGACCCATCAAGTAGGATGCAAACAATGAGAGAGCAGAGCCCGAGACACCCAGGGTGGAGATGAGAATCTGGTGGTTCACAGTGTTGAATGCTGCAGATAGATCTAGGAGTTTAAGGCCAAGGAGAGGGAGTTGGCTCTAACAGCATGGAGCGACTCTGTCACCAGGAGGGCAGTCTGGAGTGACCCGCCTTGAAACCAGGCTGGTGGGGGTCCAGTAGAGGCAGTTCTGGTGGGGATACGATAGGTTAAATACTGCACGTTCCAGAGTTTTGATAAGAGAGGCAGAAGGGAAACCTGTCTGTAGTTCTTGACTTCGAGGGGTCAAGAGTTTTTGGATCGTTTCGCTATGCTCTGTTGGCCAAGAGTTACTGTTCTGTGGTGAAATGTTTTTAAATGGAGATGGAGATAAATGGACTGTATTATGGATTCTTGCACTCAGCGAAATGGGTGATGTTAACAGGAGCAATACACCTTCAGTTGAGGTCAAGAAACAATGGTGTTGACTTTATTATTTCACGACACAATAGCAGTGTCACCTCGAGGGTGTCAGCTAGTGCCGTCTCTGCAGAGTGTAGCCACTACACTAAATATAAGTCTTAGCCAAACTCCAGATATTCATGTCTATTGCAGAGGAGGCTCGTCCATTGAGGAAAGGGAGGACCATCCTCCATACATTTCAGAGACAAATAAACTTGCAAGAGAAAAAAAAACACCTACATTTAACAGATTTAACAGATGTAAAAAGGAAAATTCTTAATATGATCTATTTATCCAAGACAAAAAATTGAACTAAATTTAAGATCAGTATGAGATTTTGACCATTTTCCTAAATTCAGCTTCTAAGAAATATATTTCTTCTTGTCTTGTTTCACCCCAATCTCAATTCAAGATCAGTGATTTCTCTCACTGCACTGATCTTTATTTTGTCTGAAATAATCAGCATTTGAGATAGCAGAAAAATCCAAAAAAAACTTTATTGGCTATTCCCCCTCCACCAAGCTACACCAGGCTACACCCAGAGCCCCTTCCTCCTCCCCTACTTCACCACCCCACCCTCCACCAAGCTACACCAAGCTACACCCAGAGCCCCTTCCTCCTCCCCTACTTCACCACCCCACCCTCCACCAAGCTACACCAAGCTACACCCAGAGCCCCTTCCTCCTCCCCTACTTCACCACCCCACCCTCCACCAAGCTACACCAAGCTACACCCAGAGCCCCTTCCTCCTCCCCTACTTCACCACCCCACCCTCCACCAAGCTACACCAAGCTACACCCAGAGCCCCTTCCTCCTCCCCTACTTCACCACCCCACCCTCCACCAAGCTACACCAAGCTTCACCCAGAGCCCCTTCCTCCTCCCCTACTTCACCACCCCACCCTCCACCAAGCTACACCAAGCTTCACCCAGAGCCCCTTCCTCCTCCCCTACTTCACCACCCCACCCTCCACCAAGCTACACCAAGCTACACCCAGAGCCCCTTCCTCCTCCCCTACTTCACCACCCCACCCTCCACCAAGCTACACCAAGCTTCACCCAGAGCCCCTTCCTCCTCCCCTACTTCACCACCCCACCCTCCACCAAGCTACACCAAGCTACACCCAGAGCCCCTTCCTCCTCCCCTACTTCACCACCCCACCCTCCACCAAGCTACACCAAGCTTCACCCAGAGCCCCTTCCTCCTCCCCTACTTCACCACCCCACCCTCCACCAAGCTACACCAAGCTACACCCAGAGCCCCTTCCTCCTCCCCTACTTCACCACCCCACCCTCCACCAAGCTACACCAAGCTTCACCCAGAGCCCCTTCCTCCTCCCCTACTTCACCACCCCACCCTCCACCAAGCTTCACCCAGAGCCCCTTCCTCCTCCCTACTTCACCACCCCACCCTCCACCAAGCTACACCAAGCTTCACCCAGAGCCCCTTCCTCCTCCCCTACTTCACCACCCCACCCTCCACCAAGCTACACCAGGCTACACCCAGAGCCCCTTCCTCCTCCCCTACTTCACCACCCCACCCTCCACCAAGCTACACCAAGCTTCACCCAGAGCCCCTTCCTCCTCCCCTACTTCACCACCCCACCCTCCACCAAGCTACACCCAGAGCCCCTTCCTCCTCCCCTACTTCACCACCCCACCCTCCACCAAGCTACACCAAGCTTCACCCAGAGCCCCTTCCTCCTCCCCTACTTTAACTCCACCAGCCTCCACTGGTCTATTGATATATGTAGCTTGCAGCTGGCGGTTATGGAACAGCCCTGGGACTGGAGGAGTGCTGTTATCTAACTCTTCTCTATCTACCCTCCGTAGTAAGGATGAGTACAGGAGGATCTCGTGAGGGTTGAGATGTTGCAGGAAGAGAACGGTGGGAACATGAGTGGTAGTTGGAGAGAGGAGTTCCAGCAGGAGTTTGTTGTGCTTGACTACAGAAAGCTTAACTAAAGATTTTCACTTCGTCGAATTTGATAATATGAAGGATAATATAAGCTTTTGATAGTGAGACTTCTCCTCCAGCCACTTGGTTAGACACAACAATAACAACCAGATCGAACTAAAGAAAAATATTTCATTTCTTTCAATGTCACTTTTAGAGTTCATTGACAGGGTGCTCTTGTAACAGTGAGAACTCACTGGGCTCGAACTGACGACCTCCGCATGAGAGGCGACGTTCTAACGTGAGAGCTAAAACCCTACCGGCTCTAGCCTCATCACTAGAACCTCTTTTAAGTGTCGGGAGTGAGGTTTACCACTGAACAGCACCACCTGCTGGCATCTGTTACAATAATAAATAATAAATAAATACAAAATGAGTCTGCATTAGTCAGTTAGAACCAAAATGATGGGAAGATGAGATCCAGGTTGAAAGTATCCCTTTAGGATGCATACAGGAGACCCGTCACGTTTTTAGCCAGCTCCCGTGGTGCACTAACATGGGTGTGTGAGTGCAGATATGAGGTTCTCCAGGGAGGTTGGAGGAGGGTTAGGGGTGGCATCAGAAATGTCATATTATTTCATGTTTTCTGTTGCCAATCGTAAACTAGCCAATAGCCTTCTGTAAAACAAAGCCGCCCGCACTTTATCTTACAAACAATACTTTGACAAACTCATTTTTTCGTTTTGTTTATTCCTTCACTTGTCGGTCACTTACTGGACCTTTAGGTTATTCAAAATGTGCCGAAGTCTATTGCGAAAAGGATATTCACAGCCAAACTTGTTTTTGTCACATCTCTGTTGTCGTACCAACGGTGTGAATTGAGTGTGAGCAGCGATGGTCTGAGGAGACGCTGCGGCACTACAGCAGGGGTCCTGAGGAGACTCCTGCAGGACAAGGCACCAGTCTGAACAGAATAATACGTGTTCTCTGCTGGATGGCGTCAGCTCTCAAACTGTTTAATAGTTTTCATTTTGTATGATAATAATTAGCCAGGTCATTAAACCCAGAGTTGATGGTTTGGGAAATGTCTTGGTGTTCACCGGGTAAATTCCAGGATGACTGTGACGAGGGCACTAGTGCTTGAGGACCCTGGTGTCAGGGACATCACAGACATTTTTGGGGGCAGGAGCTCAGGTGAGAAAAGGGGCACTTCCCATAATCATTTATAAAGAAATGTTTTAAAACAAAAAGTTAAGCCAAGCAATTGAATACTGAATTGCCTGAATACATTAATGATCCAATACATTATTATTATTATTATTATTATTATTACACTTACCGCACAACTAACATAAAATAACTGCTGCTGACAAGGACTTAGTTTCAGTTTAACTACAATTCCCTCCTTTCACACATGAGGGTGGGTCGCTGTATCATGTAATGATTAAGATCTATCAGCATACAACAAACTAGTCAAATTAATAGTTTTTGAATGAGCTGCCAACAATCAAAATTATGAAGTCACTGTTTAAGGGAGGACATTACAGGCAAAAAGATCGTTTTTTCATGTACTTGTAAATTTTGTTATTTTGGTCTATTTTGCTCTTATGTTTTCTTTCACTCTAATGGAAAGAAAACTTGACGTAAGTAACTATCTGGGGAAGTTGTGAGGTGATATGTCTGTTCACCTGCAATGCCTTGGTAAATGCATGCAAATTAGAGCATTTGAATTAGGCCTAGTTAACGCCTAATTTGCATATCAATGTGGCGATTGTGATGACTTTATTAGATACACATTTTACTGTATTCACCTGTAGTGTCTCCCCTTAAGTACAGTACATTAGCCTGTATGCCCATGATAAATTGCCTTCGCTAAACAGCGGCGCAGATCCTGGTCCAAGCGCTCGTCATCACCCGCCTCGACTACTGCAACTCTCTCCTGGCGGGACTCCCCGCCTCTGCAACCAAGCCCCTCCAACGCATCCAGAAGCAGCAGCACGCCTGGTATTCAACCTACCAAAACCCTCTCTTCCGTGATTTCCACTGGCTTCCGGTAAATGCTCGCATCAAGTTCAAGACTCTGGTACTGACCTTCAGGGCAGTCAATGGAACTGCCCCAACCTACCTCCAAACGTTGGTCAAGCCCTACATCCCAGCCAGAGCGCTCCGCTCAACTTCTGCCAGGCGACTTGTTTGACCTTCACTGAAAACAACCAAGCATCGCTCTTCCAAGACCCAGCTCTTCACGGCTCTGGCTCCACAGTGTGGAATGAACTCCCGTCTCATGTCAGGACGGCAGAGTCCCTCGCCAGCTTCCGCAAGAGACTCAAGACCCACCTGTTCAGAGTCCACCTGGACTCTCCTTGAACCCTCCTTCTCCTTTGTGAACCCCTAACTTGCTTAAGTCCTGACATTAATAGCTCTTAGCATGTTGTATATTCTAGCAAGTGTATATCCTTAATGTTGATAACACGCTCTTATCACAGCTACTTAAGCAGGTGACCTGGCAGTACGAAATTGCATCTTGTTAATATGAATGCTTGTGAACTTCTCTATTTTGATGTTTGCGTACCTCAGCGTTATGCTATTGTCTACTTCAACTAATGTACTACTGTATGTAAGTCGCTTTGGATAAAAGCGTCTGCCAAATGTCCTAAATGTAAATGTAAATGTAAACTTTGAGCTAACTTATCCATTAGCTAGTTAACTATATTTGTTTTAGTCTTTTTGCTAATTTGCTGTAAACTCGAGGCACTGGCAGCTTAGTCATTTGTTCATCACCACTCACCTTCAAACAAGACAAGAAAAGCCGGCATCACATGGGACTGTAAGGTGGGAGGTGCTGCTACCTGTCTGAAGGGACTGTAAGGTGGGAGGTGCTGCTACCTGTCTGAAGGGACTGTAAGGTGGGAGGTGCTGCTACCTGTCTGAAGGGAGTGTAAGGTGGGAGGTGCTGCTTCCTGTCTGAAGGGACTGTAAGGTGGGAGGTGCTGCTACCTGTCTGAAGGGACTGTAAGGTGGGAGGTGCTGCTTCCTGTCTGAAGGGAGTGTAAGGTGGGAGGTGCTGCTTCCTGTCTGAAGGGACTGTAAGGTGGGAGGTGCTGCTACCTGTCTGAAGGGACTGTAAGGTGGGAGGTGCTGCTTCCTGTCTGAAGGGACTGTAAGGTGGGAGGTGCTGCTACCTGTCTGAAGGGACTGTAAGGTGGGAGGTGCTGCTACCTGTCTGAAGGGACTGTAAGGTGGGAGGTGCTGCTACCTGTCTGAAGGGACTGTAAGGTGGGAGGTGCTGCTACCTGTCTGAAGGGACTGTAAGGTGGGAGGTGCTGCTACCTGGAACTGGTCTAATCTCCCGACCTGATCTTTTTATCTTTTATTCAATCAATATATGTTTTGGAAAGGGAAACTGTGCGCAAACAGGAGTAGATATATATTAATTTTATTTTTTATTTTTTTAAAAGCATCCCATAAAAAAACGGCAGTTTCTCTGAAGGAAGAAAAAGTGCCGGGGCTCAAGCTATGTGGGCGCCTGCCTGCCTGGTGAGATTAGGATTTGGTAGAATTTAGGGGCAGAATTACGGCAGCCACACCCCCCGGCCCCAAATTTGGAGGCCTACACAGTTTAAAAGTAAAAAAAACCAACCCCTAAACCGATTGTTGGTACACCACCCCAGGGTGACCGGCAAACCCATCCTGCCCCTCCTGAGTCCTGGAGACCGGAGGCCAGGGCTGCTGTCTTGACTGGCGGTGGTTCCCTCTGGACTGGCCGTTGCTGGGTAGTCTGGATGGGCTGGGAGACCGGACTGCTAGGCCACGGTGGTAGCTCCTTCAAGGGCCCACCAACAGCTCCCGGTAAGGCTACCCTCCACCAGGGCGACGAGGCATCTTCCCCCCACCTCCTACCTGGAGCATGGGGCCTTGGGCTGGTGTGAGCTGGATCAGGGGGGGCTAGCTGTCCTCTGCTGGGCCCCACCATGGAGGCTGTAGCTTCCGGCGGGGGAAGGCTTGTTGCTGGGAGGTGGCTGGGCCTCGTCCTGGTCGGCGAGGGCCCCACAATGACATTCATCAAAATGGCTGCTTGAGTGCTCCTCCTGAAGACAAGGACTCAGGGTGATGAGGAATATGGTTTATTGTTGAGTTTGAATCATGGAGAACAGAGCAGATGGAACATGCTAGAGCTCTTCCTCTAGTGTGTGTGTGTGGTGGAGGCTGTTTTAAACTGTGGGCCTTGATTAACAAGGACCCACAGGTGAGCAGCCTCACCAGCCGTAGAGGAATCAGTCTGACTGGGGCCAGGTGAGGCTGCTTCAACCAGACTCTAATCAGTCTGACTGGGGTCAGGTGAGGCTGCTTCAACCAGACTCTAATCAGTCTGACTGGGGCCAGGTGAGGCTGCTTCAACCAGACTCTAATCAGTCTGACTGGGGCCAGGTGAGGCTGCTTCAACCAGACTCTAATCAGTCTGACTGGGGCCAGGTGAGGCTGCTTCAACCAGACTCTAATCAGTCTGACTGGGGCCAGGTGAGGCTGCTTCAACCAGACTCTAATCAGTCTGACTGGGGCCAGGTGAGGCTGCTTCATCCAGACACCAACCACACACACTCCACAGCAGTAATCAACAATGCCTTCATGTACTGTTCAGCACATGGAGACAAAAAGCTGAAAACATCGGGGCTACATTCAATAAAACAGTAGAGCTATTGAAACATGAATTAACATAAAAACATTAATTAATTCATGGGCTTCTTTATCATACGCTCTGCGAGCCACCAGTTGAGAACCACTGCACCAGATCTCTGAACAACCATCAGCTCATGGTGATGTGGTGTTGACCCTCCTGTGCCGTGGTGACTCGTAGCATCCTAAAGCAGCGCTAGCAGTGATTGGTTCAACCAAACAACCCCTCCCCCCCCTCAGTTTCTACGCTGCCATATTTGGTCATTAGTTATTCTAATGACATCATGTACAGCATCAGAGTAACAACCATCTAACAGCCTGCTGGTCGTTAACCAATCACACACATAGGGCCCTAGTCTGTGCAATAGCACAGAGCTGGGACACGTTAACCACCTGTCAAACAGCAGAATGGAGCCCTGATCAATAAGATCAACATTAGAATAACTTACAGCATTAGTTTGACTTGGGTTGGATCGGCAGACTGGCAAATGCATTTAAATATTTATATTTATATTTGTTTATGCACCACAAATCTTTTTCTCAAAAATGTGTGTCTATATATATATATATATATATATATATATATAAATATCACACACACACACACGTTTAACCAGCCCTACATGTATAAACGTGTTTGTGTGTCTAAAGTGTTTTCACACCGTGGTAAACCAGGAATGGAAGCCCTGCCAAAGCCTGAGGAAGAGAAGAGAGATGAGAAGAGGAAAGGGATGAAGGAGAGATGAGAAGAGGAAAGGGATGAAGGAGAGATGAGAAGAGGAAAGGGATGAAGGAGAGATGAGAAGAGGAAAGGGATAAAGAAGAGATGAGAAGAGGAAAGGGATGAAGGAGAGATGAGAAGAGGAAAGGGATGAAGGAGAGATGAGAAGAGGAAAGGGATGAAGGAGAGAGAAAATGAGGAGAGACCAGAGGAACGAAGACGAGACAGGAGAAGAGAGAGAGGGAGAATGGAGGGAGCTGGCTCCTGCTCCCCTCCCCGCCTCCTCATTCTGGAATCTCCAGCAGGAGAAGAGGAGGTGGGCTGGAACCTCTCTCTTTGATCTCCTCCCCCTATCCTGCTCCCCTTCTCCTCAATCTCTCCTCATCTCCTCTCCTAGGCTCTCTCCTGCTCCCCTTCTCCTCCATCTCTCCTCATGTCCTCTCCTAGGCTCTCTCCTGCTCCCCTTCTCCTCCATCTTTCCTCATCTCCTCTCCTAGGCTCTCTCCTGCTCCCCTTCTCCTCCATCTCTCCTCATGTCCTCTCCTAGGCTCTCTCCTGCTCCCCTTCTCCTCCATCTTTCCTCATCTCCTCTCCTCTCTCCTGCTCCCCTTCTCCTCCATCTCTCCTCATCTCCTCTCCTAGGCTTTCTTCTGCTCCCCTTCTCCTCCATCTCTCCTCCTCCCCTCTCCTCTCCTCCACCGTCTCCCTGCTCCTTATCTCCTTTATGGCTCCTTTCCTTTCTCCTCTGCTCTTAATTTCTTAATTTGTATAACCAACCCCATATGCAAATAATATCTTTGTTTACCCAACTAACATTTAGAATAACATTTGGACTTGAGGGGAACACTGATTGTATGAAATATTATAATATATCATTCTCATCTTGTCACCTGCTGTGTCCTACTGCCCCCCAGTGGTGACAACCTACATAACATTAGAACCCTGTGCTTGTTTTAGATCTTTTAGATAGTCTTAGGGTGTTTTCACATATTCCTTTTTAACATTTAGTCATTGTTAAATGACCTCTTAAATCCTCTTAAAGTGAAATAAAAATAGGACAAACAGAGAAGTTTATTTTTGTGTTCACGTTGTGAGTTCATTCCAAAGAGGTCTCGGTTCTCTTTCTGGTTCCCCTAAACGTGGGCCTCAGAGCTCTCTCTGTTCACACTATAGTCTCAGACCATCAGTCAGATGACCCGTCTATGGTGAGCCCAGAAGGACAAACAACGCAGAAAGTTGACGGGAACAAGCTGTGTTGCCGGGTTAGGAGAACGTTAGATTACATTAGATTAGATTAGATGAGACTAGATTAGATTAGATTAGAAGACTCACCAGAAAGCTCACCAGCATCTCTTCTTCCTGAGGAGACCCACCAGACCTGAGGAAAGCCCACCTGTCACCTCAGATTCTGGTGATCTTTTACCGGTGTGCTATCGAAAGCATCCTCACCAACTGCATCACAGTGTGGTACGGAAACTGCACTGTTTCTGACCGGAAAGCGCTGAAGAGGGTGGTGAAAACCACCCAACGCATCGTTGGACTACCCCTCCCTGCAATAAACACCACCCACCACAAACGGTGTCTGAGGAAGGCACTAAACATAGTGGATGACCCCTCTCACCCCAACCATGGACTGTTAGCCCTCCTCCCCTCCGGGAGGCGCTATAGAAACCTCTGTTCCAAGTCAAGCAGCTTAGGAACAGCTTCTTCCCCTCAGCTGTCATCTCCCTGAACTCTGGACCACGAAGGCAGCCCCCCCCCTGCTGCCCCCCCCCCCCCCTGCTGCCCCCCCCCCACCTCTGCTGCCCCCCCCCCCCCCTGCTGCCCCCCCCCCCCTGCAGCCCCCCCCCCCTGCTGCCCCCCCCCACCTCTGCTGCCCCCCCCCCCCTGCAGCCCCCCCCCCCTGCTGCCCTCCCCCCCCCTGCTGCCCCCCCCCACCTCTGCTGCCCCCCCCCCCCCCTGCTGCCCCCCCCCCCCTGCAGCCCCCCCCCCCTGCTGCCCCCCCCCCCCTGCTGCCCCCCCCACCTCTGCTGCCCCCCCCCCCCTGCTGCCCCCCCCCCCTGCAGCCCCCCCCCCTGCTGCCCCCCCCCCCTGCAGCCCCCCCCCCTGCTGCCCCCCCCCCCTGCTGCCCCCCCCCCACCTCTGCTGCCCCCCCCCCCCTGCTGCCCCCCCCCCCCCTGCAGCCCCCCCCCCCTGCTGCCCCCCCCCCCCCCTGCTGCCCCCCCCACCTCTGCTGCCCCCCCCACCTCTGCTCAATATATCCTATAATAATAATCCATCACCATCAAGGTCTTCGGCTGCCTTGCACTGTAATCACTCCCAACAACTACCTCTACCTCTACTTTACATATGTATAGAACATACCTGTTAATGTGTACATTTTTACTGTACCTGCCATATATGTATTATATATAATCTTATATATAATACATATATATATTATATATAATCTATATTTTAATCTTCAACTGTTGACAGAACTGCATATACACCTACGAAGTGGCTGGCGTCCGACACCACCAGGGTCAGTCTGCTGAGGACTCTGAGGGGGGCAGCTTTACCCTGAGAGAGAGACACCAGCATTATTAATCACTATTAATCATTAAGAATCCCTATTAATCATTAATAATCATTATTTATCACTATTAATCATTAATAATCACTATTTATCACTATTAATCATCCTTCTTGTTAACCCAGTATTCTAACTAATCCTCCTAACTAACCAGTATTCTAACTAACTAACCCTCCTAACTAACTCAGTATTCTAACTAACTAACAATCCTCCTAACTAACTAACTGATCCTTCTAACAACCCGGTATTCTAACTAACTAACTAATCCTCCTAACTAACCAGTATTCTAACTAACTAACCCTCCTAACTAACTCAGTATTCTAACTAACTAACTAATCCTCCTAACTAACTAACTGATCCTTCTAACAACCCGGTATTCTAACTAACTAACTAATCCTCCTAACTAACCAGTATTCTAACTAACTAACTGATCCTCATAACTAACCCAGTATTCCAACTAACTGATCCGTCCAACTAACCCAGTATTCTAACTAACTGATCCTTCTAACTAACCCAGTATTGTAACTAACTGATCCTCCTAACTAACCCAGTATTCTAACTAACTAACTGATCCTCCTAACTAACCCAGTATTCTAACTAACTGATCCTCCTAACTAAACCAGTATTCTAACCAACTAATCTTCCTAACTAACCCAGTATTCTAACTAACTAACTGACTGATCCTCCTAACTAACCCAGTATTCTAACTGATCCTCCTAACTAGCACAGTATTCTAACTAACCCAGTATTCTAACTGATCCTCCTAACTAGCACAGTATTCTAACTAACTGATCCTCCTAACTAACCCAGTATTCTAACTAACTGACTGATCCTCCTAACTAACCCAGTATTCTAACTAACTGATCCTCCTAACTAACCCAGTATTCTAACTAACTAACTGATCCTCCTAACTAACCCAGTATTCTAACTAACTAACTGATCCTCCTAACTAACCCAGTATTCTAACTAACTGATCCTCCTAACTAACCCAGTATTCTAACTAACTGATCTTCCTAACTAACCCTGTATTCTAACTAACTAACTGATCTTCCTAACTAACTCAGTATTCTAACTAACTGATCCTCCTAACTAACCCAGTATTCTAACTAACTGATCCTCCTAACTAACCCAGTATTCTAACTAACTGATCCTCCTAACTAACCCAGTATTCTAACTAACTAACTGATCCTCCTAACTAACCCAGTATTCTAACTAACTAACTGATCCTCCTAACTAACCCAGTATTCTAACTAACTAACTGATCCTCCTAACTAACCCAGTATTCTAACTAACTGATCCTCCTAACTAACCCAGTATTCTAACTAACTGATCCTCCTAACTAACCCAGTATTCTAACTAACTAACTGATCCTCCTAACTAACCCAGTATTCTAACTAACTAACTGATCCTCCTAACTAACTCAGTATTCTAACTAACTAACTGATCCTCCTAACTAACCCAGTATTCTAACTAACTGATCCTCCTAACTAACCCAGTATTCTAACTAACTAACTGATCCTCCTAACTAACCCAGTATTCTAACTAACTAACTGATCCTCCTAACTAACTCAGTATTCTAACTAACTAAGTCTCCTACCTGGACGATAGGAAGCTCCTCCACCAGCTGGGACAGTGGCGTCGGTCTGGGAATCTCCTGAAAAAAAAACAGAGTGAGGTGATGGAGGTGGTGTAAGTGACAGTGTTAGAGGTGGTGTTAGAGGTGGTGTTAGTGACAGTGTTAGAGGTGGTGTAAGTGACAGTGTTAGAGGTGGTGTTAGTGACGGTGTTAGAGGTGGTGTAAGTGACAGTGTTAGAGGTGGTGTTAGTGACAGTGTTAGTGACAGTGTTAGAGGTGGTGTTAGTGACAGTGTTAGAGGTGGTGTAAGTGACAGTGTTAGAGGTGGTGTTAGTGACAGTGTTAGAGGTGGTGTAAGTGACGTAAAAGTAATGTAATGTAATATAAAGTAATGTAATATAATATAATATAATATAAAGTAACATAATATAATGTAATGTAATATAATTATATATAATATAATGTAATATAATGTAATATAATATAATGAAATATACCGGTAATATAAAGTAACATAATGTAATGTAATGTATTATAAAGTAACGTAACGTAAAGTAATATAAAGTAACATAACGTAAAGTAATGTAAAGTAACGTTATATATGAAGTAGTTACGGTGAGCCGCGGTCTCCAGCAGCGCGTTAAGAGTCTTCTTGTCCGTCAGCTGAATGTTCAGGTCCATGAACGGCGCCATGTTGACGTGAAGAAACAGGAAGAAGAAGAATTTAGTCTTCCTGTCTTCTTCTTTCGTGTAACGTCAGATGTCCAACTCGGTGTCGTGTAGCCATGCCCGCATCTCTGGTCCTAGGTCGAAGAGGCTGGCTTCCGAGGGTGGTCTATATAAGGGGCAGATGGTGATTATATGGTCGGCGGTCTGGTCAGGGTCACCGCACTCGCATGCCGCACTGTCCGCCAAGCCCCACGTCTTCATTGATGCTTTAAAGCGACCGACCCCAGTTCGTAGACGGTTCAGTGTGGTCCATTGCCGACGTGGTAGGTCGTCTCCTCCAATGGCGCAATCTCCTGGGTCCCAGATGTAACAGTGGATTCGGGAGGGCCCGGCTGACTCCCACTCCTGCTTCCAAGCTGCTGCCAACCATGCATCTCTGGAGATGTCCTCAGAGGTGGAGTTGAGCATCTCTTGTGCTGCCTTGTTGTAGGGGTGGCGGGACTTGAGTCTGCTTGGAGGTGCTGGTGTTATTGTGGTGTTGTGCAAGATGTGCCAGTCATACTTTTGTGCCTTCCTGGCCAGGGCGAGGGTGGCAGCCTCCCGTCGGAGGCCGGCCGGTGCTATTCCCGCGAGGACTGGCAAGAGGGACACAGGGGTAGGCTTTAAGCATCCAGTTATTATTCGGAGGGAGGTATTGATAGCCACGTTGACCTTTATCGCATGAGGGCTTCTGCTCCAGACTGGGGCGCAGTATTCCGCTGCAGAGAAGACCAGGGCTTGGGTGGATATTCGCAGCGTCTTAGCGGAGGCTCCCCAGGTTGTTCCAGCGAGGCGGCGGATCAGCGCGACCCTGGATGTCACCTTGGCCTTGACTTCTTCCAGGTGTTGTTTGAATGATAATGTCCGATCCAGACGCACTCCAAGATACTTCGGGGCTTGCTGGACCTCCAGACATTTGTTGTCGACGTGCACCTGAAGTTCCCTCCTGGCTTCTCTGGTGCTAAGGTGGTATGCCGCTGCGACTGTTTTTCCGACGCTGAGCTGTAGACGCCACCTTCGAAGGTATGCTACCAGTGTGCCCATGTCTTCGTTAAGCCCCTCTTCCATCGCCTTCCACGTTGGTCGGCTCAGCATGATGGCAAGATCGTCTGCGTAGCCATACTTTCTGGATACTGTATCAGGTAGGTCGTGGATGTAAACATTGAACAGCATCGGCGAGAGAACAGACCCCTGCGGTACCCCGTTCTTCAGTCTTCTGAGCCTACTGCACTGGCCACTGCTGGTCTGGAGGATGAAGCTGCGGTTGGAAAGTGTCTCCATGATAAACTTCACCATGTGGCGGTCCGGTATTGTCCTCAGCAGCTTCAGGTGGAGTCCCCGGTGCCACACGGTGTTCAGCATCCAGGTACACTACCCCAGCTTTCTCATTGTTCTGGAAGCTGTCCTCGATGTCCTGACAGAGTAGTGTTACCTGGTCTGCTGTTGATCTTCCACGACGGAAACCAGCTTGTTCCCGTGGGAGCTGTGAGTCCACCACTGGCTCGATGCGGCTATGGATCATCCTCTCCAAGATCTTAAATGGGACACAGAGCAACGAGATTGGTCTGTATGACTTGGGGTCTTCTGCAGGTTTATTTGGCTTCGGCAGAGCTATGACAGAGGCACGGCGCCAAGTCTTTGGGAGCTTTAATCTCTGGTAGCATGATGTATAGAAAGCACAGAGCCAGCCAGATGTTGTTGTGCTCTGGTGGATGACGAACTCCGGGTGGATGTTGTCACGGCCAGGGGATTTGCCTGGCTTGAGCTTGCTCATGGCCTCACTGAGTTCCTCTGCTGTGAATTCTCCCGAGAGGTTGGAATCGACACTGGCCGCTCCTGAGATGCAAGACACCTCACGCGATGTCAGTCGGGCAAAGTCTTTGTCAGCATCCGGGAAGCGGCCATTCTTCAGGAGCTGGGATGCGATGGCATTTGCTGTGACTGGGCAGCTGTGGGGAGTTGTATTTCTGCCTGTGAGCTGGTTGATGGTCTGCCATGCCTTGCGACTAGAATGGGTGAAGTCGATTGATTCAACGACTTCTGTCCATCTGGCCCTGCGGGTGATATCCAGCTTCTGTAGCAGTGCTGCTGCAGTCACATCCACCTCTTCTCTGCAGCTAGCCCTCTGGTGGTCACACAGAAGGCGGCTGCATTCCTCGTCCCAACCTGGGATGTAATTCCTGTTATAGCCACGTGGGATGGTCTTCTTTGCCGCACCCAGGAGGACCTGGCAGTAGGCTGCATAGGCCGCATCCAGGTCGGCTGTGTCTGGGTCTGGCAGGCCAGCTGACCTTCTTTC
Organism: Muraenolepis orangiensis; assembly: GCA_027704905.1. Classification (NCBI taxonomy): domain Eukaryota; kingdom Metazoa; phylum Chordata; class Actinopteri; order Gadiformes; family Muraenolepididae; genus Muraenolepis; species Muraenolepis orangiensis. The sequence goes on along the minus strand of CM051013.1, from coordinate 26,357,483 downwards.
AGTCTCCTCAGCATACGACTCCCAGTTGGCCTTTCGGAAGTTCCATCGCTTGACGGGTTTCCCTGGTACCGGTTCCACCAGTGATGGGACTTTAATGATGGATGGTCGGTGGTGTGAGCGGGGAAACCTGTCCAGGACGCGTCTCTCCGGTTTCGGGTCGTTACTGTGGCAGATGGCGAAGGCCAGGTCCGGGTTGGTGGAGGTATTCCAGCGTGCAGAGAAGAAGGTTGGAGGCTCCTTGGGGTCATACAGCAGCAGAGCATCAGTGTTGGAGGCCCATTCACTCAGCGCCACTCCATTAGGTGTTGTGTGGTTGTAACCCCAGTCTGTGTGCTGACAGTTGAAGTCACCTGCATAGATGGCGGGTGCAGTTATTGATGGGAGTGACGTCGCGGACAGCTCTGATGGTGGGGGCTTGTATACGTTGACGACTGATGTTTCCTGGATTTTAGTAACCAGCCACTCGATGCTAGAGCCTGGTGGGGATTGGCTACTGGCTGACCAGTTTATTTCAGTCCGGACGAACGTTGCCACACCGTGTTGCTTGCTGTAGATGGACCCAGCGAGATGGAACCCAGGGATCTTGAGGATGTTGTCTGATGTGCAGTGTGTCTCCTGCAGGAGCAGAACCGCTGCCCCGTTAGAATCAGCCAGGTGACGCAGGACTTGGAGTTTGGCGGTTGTTAGGCCCTCGACATTGAGTTGAAACACTGACAGGCCTCGGTTTTGGACGGTCGGGATGACTGCCCGTCCGCCGATCCTAAGCCTGCCAGCTCGACGTTTGGTTGGCGACATTAGTTTCACAAGTTGGTCTTGCACCATTCCTTGTTACTTGCGGAGGAGGCCACGTGGAGGCTGTCGCTTCTTCTCTTCTCTTCTTCTCCATCATGTCGACAGTCTTCCTGTCGACATGATGCTGCTGGGAAATGTAGTTGTATTAATACAGCTCCGTTTAAATATATATATATAATTTATTTGTATGTATTTATTACCGCCAATCAACGGAGACGTATTGTTATTAAATATTTTCAGAATGAATAAATGTGTGTTCTTTAGACAGAAAACGAAAACGATGTTTTTTTTTATATATATATATATATATATTTCAATCTTTATATTTAAATGTCTCCGACCGCAGTGCCCCGTAGATCCGCTGGGTGTCGCCCTAACGCGGACCAGCTGAAGAGCTTCAAACTACTACGTATTCATTCAATGATTCTATTATTTAAAATACATTTTCGCTTTTATTGAGTATTAATCAGTTACTATCTAACCATACTTTGAGTTTCAACATATTCTGTATATTATATTTGTTTTATATAAGGTTCCTCCGTCACGTACAGAGTCCCAGTTCCCGCAAAGAAAGCCACGTGTCGCTGTGTGTGGGGGTGGTGGTGGGGGTGGGGGGTGTCTCGTGTTGCTCGAGGGGACAGCGGCAGCAAAGTTCAGCTGCTGTCGAGTGGAGTGTGTGTGTGTTGTGATGCCATACGGTTGGTGTGCGTGTGTGTGTGCTGTCCCGCACGGTACCGGGACGTGGATGGTGATGATGCTGTGAAGTTCTGTTAACCGGGCGGAGCTCGAGCCGGACGGGACCCCGGGACCCGCGGATCGCGAGCCTCGGACCCGCCGTTCACCGCTCCTGGCTCGGAGGAACCACCAGGTGAGTGTTGACTCCTCGACAACAGAAGTTAGAACATTAGTTATTAAATACGTTTGAACATTAGTTATTAAATAAGTTAGAACAACAGTTATAACATAAATTAGAACATTAGTTCAAATATAAGTTCCCAAATGTAATCCCGCTGAGCTCTGAGCGTTCAACTCTTACACTACGTGAAAACAAAGACAAGATGGTGTGGGTGTGTGTGTGTGTGTGTGTGTGTGTGTGTGTGTGTGTGTGTGTGTGTGTGTGGGGGGGGGGGGTCAGACTACAGTTAGAACCCCAACTACCAGACTACAGTTAGAACCCCAACTACCAGACTACAGTTAGAACCCCAACTACCAGTTTACAGTTAGAACCCCAACTACCAGACTACAGTTAGAACCCCACGACCCCCAGACTACAGTTAGAACCCCAACTACCAGACTACAGTTAGAACCCCACCAACCAGACTACAGTTAGAACCCCAACTACCAGACTACAGTTAGAACCCCAACTACCAGTTTACAGTTAGAACCCCAACTACCAGACTACAGTTAGAACCCCACGACCCCCAGACTACAGTTAGAACCCCAACTACCAGACTACAGTTAGAACCCCACCAACCAGACTACAGTTAGAACCCCAACTACCAGACTACAGTTAGAACCCCAACTACCAGACTACAGTTAGAACCCCACGACCCCCAGACTACAGTTAGAACCCCAACTACCAGACTACAGTTAGAACCCCAACTACCAGACTACAGTTAGAAACCCAACTACCAGACTACAGTTAGAACCCCAACTACCAGACTACAGTTAGAACCCCAACTACCAGACTACAGTTAGAACCCCAACTACCAGACTACAGTTAGAACCCCAACTACCAGACTCTCACTCTCTCTCCTTCCCCCTCTCTCTCTCTCTGAAGCCATTGTGTATTTTCCAGAACGCTCCATGTCTTCCATGGCCGACCCCGCTGCAATGCATCCTGGGAAACGCCGGTGGGCGGAGTCCCCGCCGGACGGGGGGTGGGGCTGGGTCATTGTCGCCTGCTGCTTCATGGTTACAGTGTGTACCCGCGCTGTTACTAGGTAACACACACACTGTTACTAGGTAACACACACACTGTAACTAGGTAACACACACACTGTTACTAGGTAACACGCACTGTTACTAGGTAACACACACACTGTTACTAGGTAATACACACTGTAACTAGGTAACACACACACTGTTACTAGGTAACACGCACTGTTACTAGGTAACACACACACTGTTACTAAGTAACACACACACTGTAACTAGGTAACACACACTGTAACTAGGTAACACACACACTGTTACTAGGTAACACACACACTGTTACTAGGTAACACACACACTGTTACTAGGTAACACACACTGTTACTAGGTAACACACACACTGTAACTAGGTAACACACACTGTTACTAGGTAACACACACACTGTTACTAGGTAAAACACACACTGTTACTAGGTAACACACACTGTTACTAGGTAACACACACACTGTTACTAGGTAAAACACACTGTTACTAGGTAACACACACTGTTACTAGGTAAGACACACACTGTTACTAGGTAACACACACACACTGTTACTAGGTAACACACACTGTTACTAGGTTACACACACTGTTACTAGGTTACACACACTGTTACTAGGTAACACACATTGTTACTAGGTAACACACTGTTACTAGGTAACACACACTGTTACTAGGTAACACACACACTGTTACTAGATAACATCATACCTCAGTGTATCTTCAAAACCCCCACTTTAGGAAAGCTAGGATATTTTTGTTATGTCACACATGTTGCAGTAGTCAATTTAGTTCAGTATGTTGTGGAATTATGCATATATCTATATATATCTATATATATATACTGTATATATAGATATATGTGTATATATATATGTATAAGATGTTAATCTCTCTCTCTCTCTCTCTCTCTCTCTCTCTCTCTCTCTCTCTCTCTCTCTCTCTCTCTCTCTCTCTCTCTCTCTCTCTCTCTCTCTCTCTCTCTCTCTCTCCTCTCTTCCCCCCCCCCCCCAGGTGTATCTCTATCTTCTTTGTGGAGTTTCAGGCTCACTTTGGAGGAGACTATTCTGGGACCGCCTGGATCCACAGTCTGGTGGACTGTACCACTATGCTCTGTGGTAAGAACCTGGACCGTACCATTCTCCAGCCACCAGGTGGTCCAGGATGTACATATGAATGTGTAGATATTAATGTAGTGTGTGTGTAGCTCCACTAGGGAGCGCTGTAGCCTCCAGGTGGTCCAGCCGGGTGTCTGTGGTGTCAGGAGGTCTCCTCTCCTCCTTCGGGCTCCTGCTGAGCTCCTTCTGCTCCAATCTGGAGGGCCTGTACCTCACCCTGGGAGTACTCACCGGTAATACTATACTATACTACTATATACTATCATAATGAATACATACATACTCACTGGTAATACTATACTACTATATACTATCATAATGAATACATACATACTCACTGGTAATACTATACTACTATATACTATCATACTGAATACTGGAGGGCCTGTACCTCACCCTGGGAGTACTCACCGGTAATACTATACTATACTACTATATACTATCATAATGAATACATACATACTCACTGGTAATACTATACTACTATATACTATCATACTGTATACATACATACTCACTGGTAATACTATACTATACTACTATATACTATCATACTGAGTACATACATACTCACTGGTAATACTATACTATACTACTATATACTATCATACTGAATACATACATACTCACTGGTAATACTATACTACTATATACTATCATACTGAATACATACATACTCACTGGTAATACTATACTACTATATACTATCATACTGAATACATACATACTCACTGGTAATACTATACTATACTACTATATACTATCATACTGAATACATACATACTCACTGGTAATACTATACTACTATATACTATCATACTGAATACATACATACTCACTGGTAATACTATACTACTATATACTATCATACTGAATACATACATACTCACTGGTAATACTATACTACTATATACTATCATACTGAATACATACATACTCACTGGTAATACTATACTACTATATACTATCATACTGAATACATACATACTCACCAGTAATACTATTTTAAACTATTATATACTATCATACTGTATGTATACATACTCACTGCTAATACTACTATATACTATCATACTGTATACATACATACTCACTGGTAATACTAGTATATACTAGTATATATGTATATTTGTGTGTGTCTCCCCCAGGTGTACTGTGTGTGTGTGTGTGTGTCCCAAGTGTAGTACTGTGTGTGTGTGTGTGTGTCCCAGGTGTAGTACTGTGTGTGTGTGTGTCCCAGGTGTAGTACTGTGTGTGCGTGTGTGTGTGTGTGTGTGTGTGTGTATGCACATATGTGCATGTGTGTGTGTGTGTGTGTGTATGCACATATGTGCATGTGTGTGTGTGTGTGTGTCCCAAGTGTAGTACTGTGTGTGTGTGTGTGTCCCAAGTGTAGTACTGTGTGTGTGTGTGTGTGTGTGTCCCAGGTGTAGTACTGTGTGTGTGTGTGTGTGTCCCAGGTGTAGTACTGTGTGTGTGTGTGTGTCCCAGGTGTAGTACTGTGTGTGTGTGTGTGTGTCCCAGGTGTAGTACTGTGTGTGTGTCCCAGGTGTAGTACTGTGTGTGTGTGTGTGTGTGTCCCAGGTGTAGTACTGTGTGTGTGTGTGTGTGTGTGTCCCAGGTGTAGTACTGTGTGTGTGTGTGTGTGTGTGTCCCAGGTGTAGTACTGTGTGTGTCCCAGGTGTAGTACTGTGTGTGTGTGTGTGTCCCAGGTGTAGTACTGTGTGTGTGTGTGTGTCCCAGGTGTAGTACTGTGTGTGTGTGTGTGTCCCAGGTGTAGTACTGTGTGTGTGTGTGTGTCCCAGGTGTAGTACTGTGTGTGTGTGTGTGTCCCAGGTGTAGTACTGTGTGTGTGTGTGTGTCCCAGGTGTAGTACTGTGTGTGTGTGTGTGTCCCAGGTGTAGTACTGTGTGTGTGTGTGTCCCAGGTGTAGTACTGTGTGTGTGTGTGTGTGTCCCAGGTGTAGTACTGTGTGTGTGTGTGTGTCCCAGGTGTAGTACTGTGTGTGTGTGTGTGTCCCAGGTGTAGTACTGTGTGTGTGTGTGTGTGTCCCAGGTGTAGTACTGTGTGTGTGTGTGTCCCAGGTGTAGTACTGTGTGTGTGTGTGTGTCCCAGGTGTAGTACTGTGTGTGTGTGTGTGTCCCAGGTGTAGTACTGTGTGTGTGTGTGTGTGTCCCAGGTGTAGTACTGTGTGTGTGTCCCAGGTGTAGTACTGTGTGTGTGTGTGTGTGTGTCCCAGGTGTAGTACTGTGTGTGTGTGTGTGTGTGTGTCCCAGGTGTAGTACTGTGTGTGTGTGTGTGTGTGTGTCCCAGGTGTAGTACTGTGTGTGTGTGTGTGTGTCCCAGGTGTAGTACTGTGTGTGTCCCAGGTGTAGTACTGTGTGTGTGTGTGTGTGTGTGTCCCAGGTGTAGTACTGTGTGTGTGTGTGTGTCCCAGGTGTAGTACTGTGTGTGTGTGTGTGTCCCAGGTGTAGTACTGTGTGTGTGTGTGTGTCCCAGGTGTAGTACTGTGTGTGTGTGTGTGTCCCAGGTGTAGTACTGTGTGTGTGTGTGTGTCCCAGGTGTAGTACTGTGTGTGTGTGTGTGTGTGTCCCAGGTGTAGTACTGTGTGTGTGTGTGTGTCCCAGGTGTAGTACTGTGTGTGTGTGTGTGTGTGTCCCAGGTGTAGTACTGTGTGTGTGTGTGTGTCCCAGTTGTAGTACTGTGTGTGTGTGTGTGTCCCAGGTGTAGTACTGTGTGTGTGTGTGTGTGTGTCCCAGGTGTAGTACTGTGTGTGTGTCCCAGGTGTAGTACTGTGTGTGTGTGTCCCAGGTGTAGTACTGTGTGTGTGTGTGTGTGTGTCCCAGGTGTAGTACTGTGTGTGTGTGTGTCCCAGGTGTAGTACTGTGTGTGTGTGTGTGTGTGTCCCAGGTGTAGTACTGTGTGTGTGTGTGTGTCCCAGGTGTAGGCTTTGCGTTGTGCTACACCCCCACCATCGCCACAGTGGGATGCTACTTCCGGTGGCGGCGGGTGCTAGCATACGGCGTGGCGATGTCAGGCAGCGGGATCGGGACCTTCCTCCTGGCGCCCGCCGTCCAGCTGAGACCCATCCCTGTTGGCCAGGACCAGGACCAGGACCAGGACCCGGACCCGGACCAGGACCCGGTCCCGGTCCCGGAGCAGCAGGGTAACCCTGAGTGTTTGCCTAATACTTTGTTGTATGGTCAGGTTGAGGTCAAAGTCTGTGTATATTATATATAAGTACATATAAGTACTGTGAGCGCCCCACGCTCAAGGAGGCAAACAACAGCGGGTTTTTGAGGGTTAAATGAAAAATGTCCTTTTATTTCTTCGCATCACAACTGAAACCAGCAGAACAGCAGAACACCATAACAGCATAACAGCGTAGCAGCATATGGCGGGACCTCTCGGCCGCAAGGGCTCGGTCCTCTCACCCCCCTTCTCCTCTCTAGCAACCCTCTACCTGTGTGCTTTTAAGCACCTGATTTACTCAGGTGTTGATTGTTGTCAGCTGGAGGTTTCACTCCGGGAACTCGTTCGCCTTCCCCCGGGTCCTAAAGCCCTCCAAGTATCTCCCTCGGGAGATATACGCCTCCCACAACGTAACCAAAGGTAAATCTCCTATTCTTTGCCCTGGTGGGACCCCAAGGGTAGCTTGGGGTACCACAGTACATATAAGTACATATATAGTACATTAGTATATATGTATATTACTATTGGTATTGGGTGCACTTTGGCGCACCGTTGTAACCAAAAGAGAGCTGAGCCAGAAGGCAAAGCTCTCGATCTACCGATCAGTCTTGGTTCCTACCCTCACCTATGGTCATGAACTATGGGTAATGACCGAAAGGACGAGATCGCGAATACAAGTGGCCAAAATGAGTTTCCTCAGGAGGGTGGCTGGTATCTCCCTGAGGGATAGGGTGAGAAGCTCAGTCACTCGTGAGAGACTCGGAGTAGAGCCGCTGCTCCTTCGCGTAGAAAGGAGCCAGTTGAGGTGGTTCATCTAGTGAGGATGCTTCCTGGTCGCCTCCCGAGGGAGGTTTTTCAGGCACATCCAACTGGGAAGAGACCACGGGGCAGACCAAGGTACAGGTGGGAGGAGACCACGGGGCAGACCGAGGTACAGGTGGGAGGAGACCACGGGGCAGACCAAGGTACAGGTGGGAGGAGACCACGGGGCAGACCAAGGTACAGGTGGGAGGAGACCACGGGGCAGACCGAGGTACAGGTGGGAGGAGACCACGGGGCAGACCGAGGTACAGGTGGGAGGAGACCACGGGGCAGACCGAGGTACAGGTGGGAGGAGACCACGGGGCAGACCGAGGTACAGGTGGGAGGAGACCACGGGGCAGACCGAGGTACAGGTGGGAGGAGACCACGGGGCAGACCGAGGTACAGGTGGGAAGAGACCACGGGGCAGACCGAGGTACAGGTGGGAGGAGGAGACCACGGGGCAGACCGAGGTCCAGCTGGGAGGAGGAGACCACGGGGCAGACCGAGGTACAGGTGGGAGGAGACCACGGGGCAGACCGAGGTACAGGTGGGAGGAGACCACGGGGCAGACCGAGGTACAGGTGGGAGGAGACCACGGGGCAGACCGAGGTACAGGTGGGAGGAGACCACGGGGCAGACCGAGGTACAGGTGGGAGGAGACCACGGGGCAGACCGAGGTACAGGTGGGAGGAGACCACGGGGCAGACCGAGGTACAGGTGGGGTGATTACATCTCCACGCTGGCCTGGGAATGCCTCGGGATCCCCCAGTCAGAGCTGGTCCATGTTGCCAGGGAGAGGGAAGTTTGGAGTCCCCTGGTGGAGCTGCTACCTCCGCGACCCGATTACGGATAAGCGGGAGAAGATGGATGGATAGATGGTATATTATTATATTAGTATATGTTACTATATTAGTATATTTGTACATGTATGTGTGATCTCCAGGTAGACAGAGACAGACAGGTATCAGAGTGTAAGGTCCTGTCTCTGGTCTCCAGGTAACCCGTCTCAGCCGGCGTCTCCCCCGCCTCCCGGGGCCCACGCCGCCACAGACCACGCCCCCTCCTGCTGCGGACCAATGAGAGAGCGGCGTCCGGGTTCCTGCTGCTTCCCGTCCAGCCGGGACTACCGCTTCCTGTTGCTCCCTGACTTCCTGTGCCTGGCGGTGTCCTTCCTGTTCCTGGCCAGCGGGTGCAGCCTCCCCTTCGTGTACCTGGTCCCCTACGCCCTGAGCTGCGGACTGAGCCCGCACCACGCTGCCTTGCTCATGGCCATCATGGGCGGGGCTGGCATCGTGGGGAATATCACCTTCGGCTGGCTCACTGACCGAAGGTACTGTACCTAGTATTAGACTGGGAATATAGAGTATTATATACTAGGTACTGGTACTGTACCTAGTATTAGACTGGGAATATAGAGTATTATATACTAAGTACTGGTACTGTACCTAGTATTAGACTGGGAATATAGAGTATTATATACTAGGTACTGGTACTGTACCTAGTATTAGACTGGGAATATAGAGTATTATATACTAAGTACTGGTACTGTACCTAGTATTAGACTGGGAATATAGAGTATTATATACTAGGTACTGGTACTGTACCTAGTATTAGACTGGGAATATAGAGTATTATATACTAGGTACTGGTACTGTACCTAGTATTAGACTGGGAATATAGAGTATTATATACTAAGTACTGGTACTGTACCTAGTATTAGACTGGGAATATAGAGTATTATATACTAGGTACTGGTACTGTACCTAGTATTGTGTGCTCCTCTCCTCCAGTAGTGATGAGCAGTGACCTCTGACCTGTGCTCCTCTCCTCCAGTAGTGATGAGCAGTGACCTCTGACCTGTGCTCCTCTCCTCCAGTAGTGATGAGCAGTGACCTCTGACCTGTGCTCCTCTTCTTCAGGCTGGTTGGTGGACACGACAGGAAGTTACGCCGCCACCTTCTTCCTCAGTGGCTCCGCCCTCCTGACGAGCTCATTTGGTTATCTCTGCGGTTGCCTGGATACGACACTGCCAGTGCGACCCTGACCCTGACGACCCTCAGCCTTCGTCTCAGGGGCGGCGGAGGGACGTCTGTTTCTGGTGGAGACCACGGGGCAGACCGAGGTACGGGTGGGAGGAGACCACGGGGCAGACCGAGGTACAGGTGGGAGGAGACCACGGGGCAGACCGAGGTACAGGTGGGAGGAGACCACGGGGCAGACCGAGGTACAGGTGGGGTGATTACATCTCCACGCTGGCCTGGGAACGCCTCGGGATCCCCCAGTCAGAGCTGGTCCATGTTGCCAGGGAGAGGGAAGTTTGGAGTCCCCTGGTGGAGCTGCTACCTCCGCGACCCGATTACGGATAAGCGGGAGAAGATGGATGGATAGATGGTATATTACTATATTAGTATATGTTACTATATTAGTATATTTGTACATGTATGTGTGATCTCCAGGTAGACAGAGACAGACAGGTATCAGAGTGTAAGGTCCTGTCTCTGGTCTCCAGGTAACCCGTCTCAGCCGGCGTCTCCCCCGCCTCCCGGGGCCCACGCCGCCACAGACCACGCCCCCTCCTGCTGCGGACCAATGAGAGAGCGGCGTCCGGGTTCCTGCTGCTTCCCGTCCAGCCGGGACTACCGCTTCCTGTTGCTCCCTGACTTCCTGTGCCTGGCGGTGTCCTTCCTGTTCCTGGCCAGCGGGTGCAGCCTCCCCTTCGTGTACCTGGTCCCCTACGCCCTGAGCTGCGGACTGAGCCCGCACCACGCTGCCTTGCTCATGGCCATCATGGGCGGGGCTGGCATCGTGGGGAATATCACCTTCGGCTGGCTCACTGACCGAAGGTACTGTACCTAGTATTAGACTGGGAATATAGAGTATTATATACTAGGTACTGGTACTGTACCTAGTATTAGACTGGGAATATAGAGTATTATATACTAAGTACTGGTACTGTACCTAGTATTAGACTGGGAATATAGAGTATTATATACTAGGTACTGGTACTGTACCTAGTATTAGACTGGGAATATAGAGTATTATATACTAAGTACTGGTACTGTACCTAGTATTAGACTGGGAATATAGAGTATTATATACTAGGTACTGGTACTGTACCTAGTATTAGACTGGGAATATAGAGTATTATATACTAGGTACTGGTACTGTACCTAGTATTAGACTGGGAATATAGAGTATTATATACTAAGTACTGGTACTGTACCTAGTATTAGACTGGGAATATAGAGTATTATATACTAGGTACTGGTACTGTACCTAGTATTGTGTGCTCCTCTCCTCCAGTAGTGATGAGCAGTGACCTCTGACCTGTGCTCCTCTCCTCCAGTAGTGATGAGCAGTGACCTCTGACCTGTGCTCCTCTCCTCCAGTAGTGATGAGCAGTGACCTCTGACCTGTGCTCCTCTTCTTCAGGCTGGTTGGTGGACACGACAGGAAGTTACGCCGCCACCTTCTTCCTCAGTGGCTCCGCCCTCCTGACGAGCTCATTTGGTTATCTCTGCGGTTGCCTGGATACGACACTGCCAGTGCGACCCTGACCCTGACGACCCTCAGCCTTCGTCTCAGGGGCGGCGGAGGGACGTCTGTTTCTGGTGGAGACCACGGGGCAGACCGAGGTACGGGTGGGAGGAGACCACGGGGCAGACCGAGGTACAGGTGGGAGGAGACCACGGGGCAGACCGAGGTACAGGTGGGAGGAGACCACGGGGCAGACCGAGGTACAGGTGGGGTGATTACATCTCCACGCTGACCTGGGAACGCCTCGGGATCCCCCAGTCAGAGCTGGTCCATGTTGCCAGGGAGAGGGAAGTTTGGAGTCCCCTGGTGGAGCTGCTACCTCCGCGACCCGATTACGGATAAGCGGGAGAAGATGGATGGATAGATGGTATATTACTATATTAGTATATGTTACTATATTAGTATATTTGTACATGTATGTGTGATCTCCAGGTAGACAGAGACAGACAGGTATCAGAGTGTAAGGTCCTGTCTCTGGTCTCCAGGTAACCCGTCTCAGCCGGCGTCTCCCCCGCCTCCCGGGGCCCACGCCGCCACAGACCACGCCCCCTCCTGCTGCGGACCAATGAGAGAGCGGCGTCCGGGTTCCTGCTGCTTCCCGTCCAGCCGGGACTACCGCTTCCTGTTGCTCCCTGACTTCCTGTGCCTGGCGGTGTCCTTCCTGTTCCTGGCCAGCGAGTGCAGCCTCCCCTTCGTGTACCTGGTCCCCTACGCCCTGAGCTGCGGACTGAGCCCGCACCACGCTGCCTTGCTCATGGCCATCATGGGCGGGGCTGGCATCGTGGGGAATATCACCTTCGGCTGGCTCACTGACCGAAGGTACTGTACCTAGTATTAGACTGGGAATATAGAGTATTATATACTAGGTACTGGTACTGTACCTAGTATTAGACTGGGAATATAGAGTATTATGTACTAAGTACTGGTACTGTACCTAGTATTAGACTGGGAATATAGAGTATTATATACTAGGTACTGGTACTGTACCTAGTATTGTGTGCTCCTCTCCTCCAGTAGTGATGAGCAGTGACCTCTGACCTGTGCTCCTCTCCTCCAGTAGTGATGAGCAGTGACCTCTGACCTGTGCTCCTCTCCTCCAGTAGTGATGAGCAGTGACCTCTGACCTGTGCTCCTCTTCTTCAGGCTGGTTGGTGGACACGACAGGAAGTTACGCCGCCACCTTCTTCCTCAGTGGCTCCGCCCTCCTGACGAGCTCATTTGGTTATCTCTGCGGTTGCCTGGATACGACACTGCCAGTGCGACCCTGACCCTGACGACCCTCAGCCTTCGTCTCAGGGGCGGCGGAGGGACGTCTGTTTCTCCAATGATTCCGTCCAAATGCTCCCTGTTGTTTCTCCGGTCTTTGAAGTTCTCCTGGTAGGGTTTAAGGTTAAGGTTTAAGATTGGTTGGTGTTTTTCTTTCTGTGTCATGTGACATTGCATTAAATATTGTTCTCGGGTTCCGGTTCCGGGTCGAGAATGGGATAGACGTCTCTGCGCCACGATGTGACTCCCGAACTTTTATTTTTACGTTAAGAAGCCTCTTTTTATGATTTCAAGTTAATTGAACCATTTCCATACTTTAGCCATATCTCTACCTATCGTATTCGACCATAAAAAGCGTGATGGCTACGCGGAATTTAAGACACGAGGCCAAGAAGGACGACGGCCCTGTGGATGGGGCTACCATGACTAGGCTAATGGACGAACTGAAGCTGGCTTTCACCGCGGAGTTCAGAACGTTCGCCGCCTCGCTCGAATCCAGACTCGACGGCATCCAACTGGCGGTCACAGACCATACTCAACGCCTGGCCTCCGTGGAAGACGGCTTGAATACATGGTCTGGTAGGATGGTGGAGCTGGAGGCCAGATGCACAGCCCAAGACGAAGTCATCGGCAAGCTAAAGACCAAACTAACCGATGTCGAGTCGCGTAGCCGGCGTTCCAATATACGCATTCTGGGCCTGGATGAATCCCTGCACAGCGACCACCCCAGTGTCTTTTTCGCAGAAATCCTGGTGGAAATCATGGGGAAGGACGTGCTTCCTGAGCCGCCTGAACTTGACCGCTGCCACAGGATGCCAACACCCAGACCGGCGCCCGGCTCCAGGCCTAGAGCAGTGATAGCCCGTCTACACCGCTATAGGATAAAGGAGACGATCATTCTGGAGGCTCGTAAGAGGAGAGGGAAGCTGACATATAAAGGGAAGCCGATTTTGATCTTCGAGGACTACTGCCCCGAGGTAGTGGAGCAGCGTGCGCGCTACCGAGATGTCATGGGGCCCCTGTACCAACGAGGGTTTAAGCCATCGCTCCAGTTCCCTGCGAGGCTCGTCATCAGGACCAAAGACGGCACGAGGATGCATCTCCCGTCACCTACTGTACCTAGTATTGTGTGCTCCTCTCCTCCAGTAGTGATGAGCAGTGACCTCTGACCTGTGCTCCTCTCCTCCAGTAGTGATGAGCAGTGACCTCTGACCTGTGCTCCTCTCCTCCAGTAGTGATGAGCAGTGACCTCTGACCTGTGCTCCTCTTCTTCAGGCTGGTTGGTGGACACGACAGGAAGTTACGCCGCCACCTTCTTCCTCAGTGGCTCCGCCCTCCTGACGAGCTCATTTGGTTATCTCTGCGGTTGCCTGGATACGACACTGCCAGTGCGACCCTGACCCTGACGACCCTCAGCCTTCGTCTCAGGGGCGGCGGAGGGACGTCTGTTTCTCCAATGATTCCGTCCAAATGCTCCCTGTTGTTTCTCCGGTCTTTGAAGTTCTCCTGGTAGGGTTTAAGGTTAAGGTTTAAGATTGGTTGGTGTTTTTCTTTCTGTGTCATGTGACATTGCATTAAATATTGTTCTCGGGTTCCGGTTCCGGGTCGAGAATGGGATAGACGTCTCTGCGCCACGATGTGACTCCCGAACTTTTATTTTTACGTTAAGAAGCCTCTTTTTATGATTTCAAGTTAATTGAACCATTTCCATACTTTAGCCATATCTCTACCTATCGTATTCGACCATAAAAAGCGTGATGGCTACGCGGAATTTAAGACACGAGGCCAAGAAGGACGACGGCCCTGTGGATGGGGCTACCATGACTAGGCTAATGGACGAACTGAAGCTGGCTTTCACCGCGGAGTTCAGAACGTTCGCCGCCTCGCTCGAATCCAGACTCGACGGCATCCAACTGGCGGTCACAGACCATACTCAACGCCTGGCCTCCGTGGAAGACGGCTTGAATACATGGTCTGGTAGGATGGTGGAGCTGGAGGCCAGATGCACAGCCCAAGACGAAGTCATCGGCAAGCTAAAGACCAAACTAACCGATGTCGAGTCGCGTAGCCGGCGTTCCAATATACGCATTCTGGGCCTGGATGAATCCCTGCACAGCGACCACCCCAGTGTCTTTTTCGCAGAAATCCTGGTGGAAATCATGGGGAAGGACGTGCTTCCTGAGCCGCCTGAACTTGACCGCTGCCACAGGATGCCAACACCCAGACCGGCGCCCGGCTCCAGGCCTAGAGCAGTGATAGCCCGTCTACACCGCTATAGGATAAAGGAGACGATCATTCTGGAGGCTCGTAAGAGGAGAGGGAAGCTGACATATAAAGGGAAGCCGATTTTGATCTTCGAGGACTACTGCCCCGAGGTAGTGGAGCAGCGTGCGCGCTACCGAGATGTCATGGGGCCCCTGTACCAACGAGGGTTTAAGCCATCGCTCCAGTTCCCTGCGAGGCTCGTCATCAGGACCAAAGACGGCACGAGGATGCATCTCCCGTCACCCAAGGACGCCGAGGACTTCCTGAAGACCCGGCCCTAAGAGGCTCCGACACCGGCTTCATCAGATCCAGACGCGGTAGTAACCTGACTCTGGGCCTTTAACATCCTGCTATGGCTAACACACAGCGCGCTGTAGCACCTAATATGTTATCGCATATGTGGTTATGGTTGGTTATGTGTCTTTGGGCATCGCCTGGAAGTTTATCTTTTTCCGATATCTGGCATAAGGGGTGGGGTGGGGACAATTATGCTGTATATGACTTCTGTACTGTTGCTTGTTTATAGCATATGCCACGGGCTGGGGCGCTAACCACGTTTATAACTTTTACGCGCTACACCAGCGTCCCGCCGTGTTTTGGTTCATTGCCACTGGTTCCGCACCTCTATATGTTTTTGATGTCATTAATGTTTGTTTTATGTATAGCTCAAGGTACATGTGCTTAGTGTTTAAAATAAGTGAATCTGGCGTGCCCACAGGCCTTTCCAGGTCTGCTCTGTCTACACACCCCCTAATATTCTATGGCTATCTGCTCCTGGAATGTTCGAGGTCTTCAGAAACTAGCGAAGAGGAAGGCGATTCTATCTTTTTTAAAGAAGGAGAATGTTTCTATTGCATTTTTACAGGAAACCCATATGGGGCCCAACGACACCGCTAAACTCCAAAATAATTGGGTGGGGCAGGTCTTCGCCACAAACTATTCTACATTTAGTAGGGGGGTGGCCATATTGATTAATAAAAATCTCTCCTTTAGACCCATTACTTCCTCTGTAGATAGCCAAGGCCGCTATGTGATTATTAAAGGGGTTCTTAGGGGTAAAGAAATGACATTTATGAATGTATACTGTCCCCCAGGCTACTCCCCTGACTTTCTATCCAAAGTATTTACTGAATTTACCGGCCTGGCCTCTGAAAATGCCTTTGTGGGCGGAGACTTCAACTGCCACCTTATACCGTCTCTCGACAAACTTCCACCCAGTTCGGCTCCCCCCTCGAGGCAAGCTAAGATGCTCTCCTCTTTATGTACAGACATTGGATTCTCGGATGTCTGGAGAACCCTTTGCCCCTCCGAACTGAAGTTCACCTTTCTTAGCGGCCCACATAAGAGCTACAGCAGAATAGACTATTTTTTCATCCCTTCCTCTAAGCTATTTCTGGTCTCGTCCTGTACTATCGGAAGTATTGTCTTATCTGATCACGCCCCTATATATCTGGTCTACTCCCTGTCAGAAGAGAGGGCACTATCGAGGCGTTGGCGTCTCAACCCATCCCTCCTCAGGGATGATAGGTTCATCTCCTATTTCGACTCTGAATTTAAAATTTTCTACTCAATTAATTCACGCTCTACGGATAACCCGTCTCTGCTCTGGGAAACATCTAAGGCCTTTTCTCGCGGACTGATTATGTCTTACGTATCATCCAAGAAACGCAAGAAAAATGAACAATGCAAATTTCTCGAATCCAAACTGGCTGACCTTGAAAATCAACATGTATCGAACCCAACCCCAACGATGCTTATAGAGCTAACGGCCACCAGAACTGCGTTGAATACTCTACTGATCCAAGACTCTGAATACTCTCTTAAATTTGCCAAGCAGAGAATGTACGAACACGGTGATAAACCTGGCAGATGTCTAGCCAACTTGGCGAGAAAGAGGGCTGACACCCAAATAATAGCCTCAATTTCGGACTCAAATGGGGTCAGGTCCTTCGACACCAAAACTATTAATAAAGAGTTCGCCTCTTTTTACGCCCAACTCTATAAAACGGGACGGCCCGATGGTGCTCTCTCTGACATGCACTCCTTTTTTGTTAATCTGAGCCTTCCTAAGGTATCAGAGGCTCAGAACTTGCTCCTGAACGCCCCAATTACGAAGGAGGAGGCTCTGTGCGCTCTTAAGGGTATGCCATCTGGTAGGGCTCCGGGTCCGGACGGGTTCGGATGCGAGTTCTATAAGGAATTCAGTCATATTCTCTTGGATCCCCTGTTGGCAATGCTTAATCACTCCTCTGAGGTTGGAATATTACCCCAGTCCCTACGGGAGGCCAATATTTGTCTCCTCCTTAAAAAGGGAAAATGCCCGGAAAAGTGCGCCTCCTATAGGCCTATAGCCCTCCTTAATTCGGACCAAAAATTGCTCTCCAAGATCCTGTCCATGCGTCTAGAAAAAGTGCTCCCTTTCATTATTAACGAAGATCAGACAGGTTTTATTAAGGGTAGGAACTCTACCGACAACGTGAGAAGGCTCCTTAATATTATCCAAATGACTCGCGAAATGGACCACCCCGCTGTGGTGCTGTCTCTTGATGCGGAGAAAGCATTCGACCGTGTAGAATGGCCGTATCTATTTCTAACCCTCGCAGAATTTGGCCTAGGAAACACCTTTATTGACTGGGTCAGGGTTCTTTACAACTCACGGATGGCGGCGGTCCTGACTAACGGACTTAGGTCTAACAACTTTCCCCTTCAACGGGGGAACCCCCAGGGGGACCCTCTTAGCCCTTTACTTGCTCAGGCTATAAGGCAGTCGGCCGTGATCTCAGGTATTAGGGTCGGTGAAAGGGAGCACAAAATCACTCTTTACGCAGACGACGTACTAATCTTTATATCCAAACCCGACTCTTCTATTCCATGTCTAACCCGGATGATTTCCACATTTGGAACCTTCTCGGGGTACAAAATTAACTTCTCCAAATCCGAGGCAATGCCACTTGGGACACTGAAATCCATCCCGATCCTGCCCGAGCCCTTCCCATTTCGTTGGTCGCCCTCCGGCTTCGTATACTTGGGAGTGTTTGTAACACCCACCTTTGATACATTGTTCAAGGCCAACTTTCCCCCTCTCTTAGACACCATAAGGGCAGACTTAGTTAGATGGGCACCTTTGCCAATCTCATGGCTAGGTAGGATAGCCCTCGTTAAAATGAACATACTCCCTAGACTATTATATCCTCTCCAAATGATCCCAGTGCTGCTGACAAACAAGGTTATCAAGGTGCTAGAAGGCTGGCTGAGCTCATTCATTTGGAATGGGAAGAAGCCACGGCTGAAAATGGCCAAATTACAGATGGATGGCGTTGATGGGGTCGGACATGCCTAATATAAGACATTACCAACTAGCAGCACACCTTAGGGTGCTTGTCGGTTGGTTTAAATTAGACCCACTCTCTACCTGGCTAGACATTGAATCTTCACAATCTAAGTCCCCCTTGTGGAACCTACTATTTATCAAAGACTTTAAGTCTGTTAGGAAACTATGCTCTAACCCCATCACGCTATGCTCCATCAAGGCCTGGAGGTCCGTCCGTAAGGTGGAGGGCCGAGCTAAACTGACTTCTCCTCTTACCCCGATCGTAGGCAACCCTGACTTTAAGCCGGGCCATATCGGCGGTGGCTTCAAGATCTGGCATGCGCAGGGCATAACCAGTCTTGGTGATCTGTTTGATGGTCAGACCCTGATGTCCTTTTTACAGTTACAGCAGCGTTACGGCTTATTGAAAACGGAATTTTTCAAATATTTACAAATCAGACAGTTTATCACTAAGGACACCTCACTGTTAACCAATAGCTCCACCTCGCAGGTAGAGAAAGCCCTCTCCTTGCAGCTCTCCAAAAGACAAATCTCTATTTTCTATAGTACGCTAAACCTTAACTCATCGTTATCCTCCCTTGTCACCAAACACTCTTGGGAAAAAGATCTAGACAAAGAGATTACGGATGAGGACTGGCAGGATGCATGGACCTATGCAAAAAAAATCTCGGTTTGCAACCGCACCAAGTCTATTCAAGTTAGAATTTTACACCGCATTCATCTAACCCCTGCCCTTAAGAGTCAAATGGATCCCAATGCTTCCCCACTCTGCTTTAAATGCAAGATAGAGATTGGAAACCACGTCCACTGCTTCTGGTCCTGTGTGAAGCTCCAGAGCTACTGGCTCCACGTCGTAGAGGAACTATCTGATATATTCCGGACCCCCATCGAACTGGACCCCCTGTGCCTCTTACTAGGCCTCCCAGATATTCATATTGCCAACGTCAAACATAGGAGACTGTTCAATTTGCTGACATTTGCTGCTAGGAAAAACATTCTTTTATTCTGGATCAAGGACGAGGTCCCATCAAAGAGATCATGGCACAATATTATTATGTCCTGCATTCCCTGTGAATACATCACGTGCATGTTACACTCTAAACTGGACACTTTCTATGAAATATGGGACCCATATCTGTCTCATATCGGACCTGCACTGTCTGCCACTGTACTCGGTGGGTTTCCCCATTACCCATAGCCTCCCTATAGACCAATACTGCCCTGTGTTGTCTCATTGATGCCGGTATCGTTGCTGAGGATATCATAATGATTGTAAAGGTGCATGCATGTACGCGCACACGTACACACACACACAGCACGCAGAACACACATGCACTCACACACAAGAAACATGCACGCATTAAAATACACAGGCATACTAAACACACACACATAAAACACACGCATAGATCACGCACACACACATAGGTAAAACACACATATATAAAGCACGCGTACACACACCGCACACAGTCTATTTTAGTCCGATTGTCCTAACAATGGCCAGGAGCCGTCTCCGTTAGGGTCACTCCGATTATACATGTCTATGACCGCACATACTTGAGCCATATTTATTTTATTTTAATTTTTTATTTTTTTTAATTTATTTTCACTGTCACTGTCGTTCTTGTTATTGTTAGTGTCGTTGTCATCGATGTTGTCAATGTCATTATTATTATTGTTATATTGTAGTGTTCTGTTCTATGTTTGAAATGAAAATAAAATAAAAACATTTATAAAAAAAATATATATATTGTTCTCAAGAAAACTTCCTTCAGTGGGTTCTCGTTACGCTGATCTGAGGGACGAGGATGACTTCGATATATTATATATTATATATTATGACTTTCCTAATTGTTGTGATCTTAAGGAATCTTTGTGCCTCTGCTTTGAGCCAAATTACTTTTTATTATCAGGGAATTGAGTGTAATTATCTTAAATGTATATCATTATATATATCTAACACTTGATTTGACATCAGGTGGAGGTGAGTGTAGTGTTCTGGTTGGCCACCAGAGGGAGAGGTCAGAGAGCCTTTAGGAGGTGGCGTTAAACAGTGACTTTCACTTCTATTTCTTATCTTCTTTTTGCGTGTCAATGGCAGCTTGTCTCTCCTCTGACTCCTGGACCTCCTTAACTCAGGAACATGTTATATCCTTCAGATGAATCATTCAACTAATACCTGCTGTTTATACATTGTGATGTGAAAATTCCCCAATTTCTGGTGGGTGAGGACATTGAGAACTATCTGTTACGTTTTGAGCGCATTGCTAGAACATGGAACTGGGCGGAAAGTGAGTGGGCCTGCCGACTCGTGCCACTGCTGTCTGGGAAGGCATTGGAGGCCTACACGGCGATGGACGAGGAAAGAGCCCACTGCTATGCAGACCTTAAGATGGCACTGCTGATGAAGTTCGACATCTCTCCAGAGACGTACCGGCAGAAGTTCCGGTCCAATACTGTACCACCGGGAGAGAACCCCACCGAGACCTATCACCGCCTGAAGGGCCTCTACCGTCGCTGGATTCGGCCCGAGCAGCACAGCAAGGAGGAGGTTGGAGAGGCGATCATCTTGGAGCAGTTACTCCTGCTACTTCCCTCCGAGGTGAGGACATGGGTGAAGGAGCATGAACCAGGGGAGGGACTGGCAGCTGCTAAGCTGGCTCTACAGTTCCTCAACGCTCGGAGAGGAGGACCAGATGTACGCTCCACCAGTGCAGCACCCCGGCAGTTGCTCCAGCCACCCTATCCAAGGCCTGCACAGCGAGGGTATAACCAGGAGCCTCCAGGTAACCCCAGCTCTGCCCCAAACCAACGAGGGGCCGGTAAGGACTTTGACTTTGTGTGTTACTATTGCCAGCAGTCAGGCCACATAGCTTCTGCGTGTCCCATACGCAAAGCTAAGGTCACAGGCGCTTGCTATGCACCCCGGCCTGAGGTGGAGACTACCGGGGGTAAGGAAGTGCAAGCTCAGCACTATAGGACTGTGACTGTTAATGGCCGCCAGGTTACTGCTCTGTTGGACACTGGTAGCTTTATGTCATTTGTGAAACGCCGTATAGTGCCAGTAGGCAGTGTGGACTATAGCCGCCAAGCAGATGTGTTGTGTGTGCATGGGGATAAGCATCTGTACTCCAAAGCAGAGATAACTGTTACCCTTGAGAACCAGCCTTACCTATTAACTGTTGGGGTGGTAGACAACTTGCCGGTAGATCTCATACTAGGGAGAGATTTACCGGTACTTGTGGATTTACTGCAGGAGACAGAATTGCCAGTCAAAACTGTCTCGGGGAAGAGGGGAGAGGTTGTGTGTCCTGTGATCACTCGAGCCCAGACAAAGGCTGGAGTCCAACCACTCCCAGATTTTGACAGTAGTCTGTGTGAGGGTGGCACTAAGGGGCCAAAAAAATCTCGTCGCCAACGCCGCTTTGAGAAGCAGCTAAAGTCCACCGAACCTGAACCAAAGGGTTTGGGGTCAGACAAAATGTGGGAAGTGCCTGACAATATTTCTGTGATACAGAGGGAAGATGTGACTTTGAAACCGTTGTTTATGCAAGTAGTAGAGGAGACCAAAACAAATTGTGTGGGAAGGGAAATGTTCATTGTTGATAATAACGTGTTATATAAGGTTACAGAGGATCACCGACATCTTGTGGTGCCTGCTAGCTGTAGAGGACTGGTCATGCACCTAGCACACACCCTCCCATGGGCCGGCCATCTTGGCCGCCATAAAACATTTTTACGGGTTAGTGCACGTTTTTTTTGGCCCTGCATGTACACCGACATTCAGAAATATTGCACCACATGCCCCACCTGTCAGAAAACATGCCCTGCCCGCAAATCTGACCGAGCTTTTCTCCAGCCACTCCCTGTCATCTCTACTCCATTCCGCAGGATTGCCATGGACATTGTGGGCCCTCTGGTGAAAAGCAGCGGTGGACACCAGTACATCTTGGTTGTGAGTGACTACGCCACCCGTTTCCCAGAGGCCTTCCCCCTGCGCACCATCACCGCTCCCGTGGTTCTGCGTGCTTTGGTACAGCTGTTCTCCAGGGTGGGGATACCAGATGAGATCTTGACGGACCAGGGGACCAATTTCACCTCTAGGTTGATGCACCTCTTCCACAAACAACTGGGCATCTCAGCAATCAGGACCACCCCTTACCACCCGCAAACTGATGGGTTGGTCGAAAGGTTCAACCAGACGCTGAAGAGGATGTTGCAGAAGTTTGTGGATGACACGGGCCTGGACTGGGATCGCTGGCTCCTATTTCTGCTCTTCGCATACCGAGAAGTTCCCCAGGCCTCAACAGGTTTCTCACCATTTGAACTGTTGTATGGCTGGGAGGTACAGGGACCGTTGGATCTGCTCCGAAAGGGCTGGGAGGGTCCTTCCACCCATTCGAGTGACAGAGGGGTGGTGCAGTTTGTGCTGGAGATTAGGGATCGGCTGGCCGGATACCAGGAGGAGGCAGAGGTCAACCTGCGTGAGGCCCAGAAAGGTCAGAAGGCCTGGTATGACCAACAGGCCAGGCACCGTGAGCTACAGGCTGGCCAAAAAGTCCTCTTGCTCCTCCCTTCGTCCAACAGCAAGCTCTTGGCGAAATGGCAAGGGCCATACCTCATCACCCGCAAGATGGGTCCCGTCACATATGAGGTCCATCACCCGGACAAGAAGAAACAGAAACAGACTTATCACGTGAACCTCCTGAAACAATGGAGGGAACGTCCAATCCAGGCGCCAGGAACAGCTCTGCTGGTGAGGGAGGTGGACGTGGACGTGGAAGAGGAAGTGGAGACGGGACTGAGAGCCTTAACTACAACTGCTACCCCTGTCCTAGTACATCTAGCCCTAGAGCAAGCTGCACAGCTCCTCCAGGTTTTCCAGGAGTCTCCATCCCTCTTTGCCGCCAGGCCAGGGAAAACAACCCTCATTGAGCATGTGGTTCGCCTAAAAGATGGACGGCCAATCCGCCAACATCCCTACCGTGTCCCCCAACAGCTGGTGGAAAAGCTGCGACTGGAGATAGAGGAGATGTTGAAGCTCGGAGTGATTGAGAACTATCTGTTACGTTTTGAGTGCATTGCTAGAACATGGAACTGGGCGGAAAGTGAGTGGGCCTGCCGACTCGTGCCACTGCTGTCTGGGAAGGCATTGGAGGCCTACACGGCGATGGACGAGGAAAGAGCCCACTGCTATGCAGACCTTAAGATGGCACTGCTGATGAAGTTCGACATCTCTCCAGAGACGTACCGGCAGAAGTTCCGGTCCAATACTGTACCACCGGGAGAGAACCCCACCGAGACCTATCACCGCCTGAAGGGCCTCTACCGTCGCTGGATTCGGCCCGAGCAGCACAGCAAGGAGGAGGTTGGAGAGGCGATCATCTTGGAGCAGTTACTCCTGCTACTTCCCTCCGAGGTGAGGACATGGGTGAAGGAGCATGAACCAGGGGAGGGACTGGCAGCTGCTAAGCTGGCTCTACAGTTCCTCAACGCTCGGAGAGGAGGACCAGATGTACGCTCCACCAGTGCAGCACCCCGGCAGTTGCTCCAGCCACCCTATCCAAGGCCTGCACAGCGAGGGTATAACCAGGAGCCTCCAGGTAACCCCAGCTCTGCCCCAAACCAACGAGGGGCCGGTAAGGACTTTGACTTTGTGTGTTACTATTGCCAGCAGTCAGGCCACATAGCTTCTGCGTGTCCCATACGCAAAGCTAAGGTCACAGGCGCTTGCTATGCACCCCGGCCTGAGGTGGAGACTACCGGGGGTAAGGAAGTGCAAGCTCAGCACTATAGGACTGTGACTGTTAATGGCCGCCAGGTTACTGCTCTGTTGGACACTGGTAGCTTTATGTCATTTGTGAAACGCCGTATAGTGCCAGTAGGCAGTGTGGACTATAGCCGCCAAGCAGATGTGTTGTGTGTGCATGGGGATAAGCATCTGTACTCCAAAGCAGAGATAACTGTTACCCTTGAGAACCAGCCTTACCTATTAACTGTTGGGGTGGTAGACAACTTGCCGGTAGATCTCATACTAGGGAGAGATTTACCGGTACTTGTGGATTTACTGCAGGAGACAGAATTGCCAGTCAAAACTGTCTCGGGGAAGAGGGGAGAGGTTGTGTGTCCTGTGATCACTCGAGCCCAGACAAAGGCTGGAGTCCAACCACTCCCAGATTTTGACAGTAGTCTGTGTGAGGGTGGCACTAAGGGGCCAAAAAAATCCAGACGCTGAAGAGGATGTTGCAGAAGTTTGTGGATGACACTGGCCTGGACTGGGATCGCTGGCTCCCATTTCTGCTCTTCGCATACCGAGAAGTTCCCCAGGCCTCAACAGGTTTCTCACCATTTGAACTGTTGTATGGCTGGGAGGTACAGGGACCGTTGGATCTGCTCCGAAAGGGCTGGGAGGGTCCTTCCACCCATTCGAGTGACAGAGGGGTGGTGCAGTTTGTGCTGGAGATGAGGGATCGGCTGGCCGGATACCAGGAGGAGGCAGAGGTCAACCTGCGTGAGGCCCAGAAAGGTCAGAAGGCCTGGTATGACCAACAGGCCAGGCACCGTGAGCTACAGGCTGGCCAAAAAGTCCTCTTGCTCCTCCCTTCGTCCAACAGCAAGCTCTTGGCGAAATGGCAAGGGCCATACCTCATCACCCGCAAGATGGGTCCCGTCACATATGAGGTCCATCACCCGGACAAGAAGAAACAGAAACAGACTTATCACGTGAACCTCCTGAAACAATGGAGGGAACGTCCAATCCAGGCGCCAGGAACAGCTCTGCTGGTGAGGGAGGTGGACGTGGACGTGGAAGAGGAAGTGGAGACGGGACTGAGAGCCTTAACTACAACTGCTACCCCTGTCCTAGTACATCTAGCCCTAGAGCAAGCTGCACAGCTCCTCCAGGTTTTCCAGGAGTCTCCATCCCTCTTTGCCGCCAGGCCAGGGAAAACAACCCTCATTGAGCATGTGGTTCGCCTAAAAGATGGACGGCCAATCCGCCAACATCCCTACCGTGTCCCCCAACAGCTGGTGGAAAAGCTGCGACTGGAGATAGAGGAGATGTTGAAGCTCGGAGTGATTGAGCCTTCTAACTCAGAGTGGTGCAGTCCGGTAGTCATTGTCTTTAAAAAAGATGGTTCACTCAGGATATGCATTGACTTCAGGAAGCTCAATGCCATCTCTGAGTTTGATGCCTACCCCATGCCAAGGATTGACGACTTGCTGGAGAAGATCGGAGCTGCCAGATACATCACAACCCTGGATCTCTGTAAAGGATACTGGCAGGTCCCGCTGGAGAAGTCGTGTCGGCCATACACAGCATTCCGAACACCAGCTGGCTTGTACCAGTTCACGGTGATGCCCTTTGGACTTCATGGAGCACCAGCCACCTTCCAAAGACTGATGAACAGAGTCCTCCAGGGGTGTGACCACTGCAGTGCAGCATACCTGGATGACGTGGTCATCTTCAGTGCGACTTGGGAGGAGCATGTCCAAGATGTGTCACTGGTGCTGGGAAGAATCCGAAAGGCGGGGTTGACACTCAACCTTGCCAAGTGTGAGTGGGCACAGCAGGAGACACGGTACCTGGGCTACCAGCTAGGACGGGGAGAGGTGCGTCCGCAAGTGGATAAGGTGGAAGCTATCCAAAACTGCCCTCGACCTCGGACCAAGAAGGAAGTACGGTCCTTCCTGGGATTGGCTGGCTGGTACCGACGTTTTGTGCCCCAGTTTGCAACCATCGCAACCCCACTTACAGCACTGACCAATAAGGACCAGAAGAATCCAGTAAACTGGTCAGAGGAGTGTGAAACGGCTTTCAAAGCATTAAAATCCCACCTATGTTCTTCCCCTGTCCTCAAGAGCCCGGACTTCACCAGAAGATTTCTGGTACAGGTGGATGCATCCGAAGTTGGCCTTGGAGCGGTCTTGGCCCAAGGAGACCCGGGAGAAGAACATCCAATCCTATACCTGAGCCGCAAGCTGAAGCCACCGGAGACCAGGTATTCCACAGTGGAAAAGGAGGGCCTGGCCATTAAGTGGGCGCTGGAGAGTCTGCAGTACTACCTTCTTGGACGGGAATTTGACCTGGAAACGGACCACCGAGCCCTCACCTGGATCAACTCCATGAGGGACCACAACAGCCGCCTTACCCGATGGTACCTCTCACTCCAGCCATTTAAGTTCAACATCCGACACCGATCGGGCAAGACCAATGTGGTGGCAGATTACCTATCCAGGTTGCCGCACATCGCCAACCTCGAGGAGGAGAGGGATGATGTGACGGAGCGGCTCCGTCACTGACGGCGGGCAGTGCGCATACAAACACACACACACCAGATACGCAGCGGAGCAACGCACACACACGCAGACACCAAACATTCCAAGCATTCCCTCCTGTCAGCTTGGGAAGGCTACGTTCTCACATCACATCACATCAACATTGATTCACTTACATGGTCACGATGCATTCGTCTCTGCACTCCTCCGGCACTTCCTAGGTGACGCGTTGGCCAAGCAGAGGCGCACATGTCCGCCAGGTTAAATGGGAGGGGTTGGCGCAGGGCCATGGTCACGTGAGCGAGGTTATTGTATCATTTGGTTTTGTACTGTTTACTTGGGTATCGTTGGTTGAAACAATTGGAGAGTATGTGTGATATATATATCTATATATATAGATATATATATATCTATATATATATATATATGTTTTGTGTGTAGGAGTTGGGTTTGATGTGTTTGTTGGGTACATCCTGTTTGAAGCCTAGTGGGCGGGGCTATTGGCTACAAGAGGGCTGCTTTGGCCCAGGGAAGGCAGTCTGGAGTTGGCTGAGTTACGGTGAAGGTAACGGGGAATCCCTCTGTAAACGTGGTGGTATTTGCTTGGTCGGAAGTAGTAGCGTGTTTGCATAGTTAACCATTGTGAAGTGTTAAGTAATAGGTATATTGGGTTTGGTTTATTTGTTTTCTCTTTTTCCACTTTTTGTAGATCTAGTAAGTGTAGGGTATTCTGTTTTATGTTACTTTCACTTTTCACATTTTTTGCAAACCTATATCACCTCTGCACCTTGGGAGGCGGGAAATAAAAACCACCAACGGGATTCATCCGACTACGCCTGTTTTTTGGGGAGATTCAAGGAGTTCGAGAGAGGACCCCGTCACAACATTTATATATATATTTATCCTGTTTTTCATTATTGCATACACCTGTACTACTTGTATATACAGCTGTATATATATACCTATATATACCTATTATTATTATGCTCATATCCCACACATACTCTCTAAGTAATCTTGTACTGTTTTTATACCTAGTAGACTGTCAATGATATATTACCCTGCACTTCACTGCAACATTTGCACTCTGGTTAGATGCTAATATGCGTGTATTCAAGATTCAAGATTCAAGATAACTTTATTTATCCCGAGGGAAATTAAGGTTGACAGTTGAAACAGGGGAATAAATGCACACAAAATATACTAATACCTAAAACTAATAACAACAAACTAAACTAAACTAAACTAGTATAAACAAAATATAACTAAATGAACTCTAAATGAAATCTAAATGTATTGATAGATGAATTGCACAATTGACAGTATTATGACAGTAATACGTAGGTATATACAATACACAACAATACGTATAGTGCAA
Source organism: Muraenolepis orangiensis (assembly GCA_027704905.1). NCBI lineage: Eukaryota > Metazoa > Chordata > Actinopteri > Gadiformes > Muraenolepididae > Muraenolepis > Muraenolepis orangiensis. Next base: position 26,329,602 of record CM051013.1, on the reverse strand, counting down.
ATTGGCAGTAATAAAATACTAATAAATAACTCAGATGAATACTGAAAAAGTGACATGTGAAAAGTGAAAAGTGAAATTTTATTTACAGTGCAAAATTACAGTGAGAGGATTTACAGTGTGTTGACCTCAGGTCACTGAGTCTCCACTGTCCCTCTCACGACCCGAGGTGATGAATTATAGAGACTGATGACCACAGGAAGAAAGGACTTCCTGTGGCGTTCTGTGGTGCACCTGGGTGGAATGAGTCTGTTTCTGAAGGTGCTTCTGTATGAGGTCAGCACCTGATGGAGAGGGTGAGAGTTGTTGTCAAGGATACTACGCAGCTTGCACAGCATCCTCCTCTCAGACACCACCAACAAGGAGTCCAGCTGGACCCCCAGGACAGCGCCAGCCTTCCTGACCATCCTGCTGATCTTGTTGGCGTCTGCTGACCTCAACCTGCTTCCCCAGCACACGACACCGGAGAAGATGGCACTGGCTACCACCGACTGGTAGAACATCTTCAGCATCTTGTTGCAAACGTTGAAGGACCGGAGCCTCCGCAGGAAGTAGAGACGGCTCTTGATGACCCCTTAGTGATGACCTCTTAGTGATGACCTCTTGGTGATGACCTCTTAGTGATGACCCCTTAGTGATGACCTCTTAGTGATGACCCCTTAGTGATGACCTCTTAGTGATGACCCCTTAGTGTTGACCTCTTATTGATGACCTCTTAGTGATGACCTCTTAGTGATGACCCCTTAGTGATGACCACTTAGTGATGACCCCTTAGTGTTGACCTCTTATTGATGACCTCTTAGTGATGACCTCTTAGTGATGACCCCTTAGTGATGACCTCTTATTGATGACCTCTTAGTGATGACCCTTTACTGATGACCTCTTAGTGATGACCTGTTAGTGATGACCCCTTAGTGATGACCCCTTAGTGATGACCTCTTAGTGATGACCTCTTAGTGATGACCCCTTAGTGATGACCTCTTAGTGATGACCCCTTAGTGATGACCTCTTAGTGATGACCGCTTAGTGATGACCTCTTAGTGATGACCTCTTAGTGATGACCCCTTAGTGATGACCTCTTAGTGATGACCCCTTTGTGATGACCTCTTAGTAATGACCCCTTAGTGATGACCTCTTAGTGATGACCCCTTAGTAATGACCCCTTAGTGATGACCTCTTAGTGATGACCCCTTAGTGATGACCTCTTAGTGATGACCTCTTAGTGATGACCCCTTAGTGATGACCTCTTAGTGATGACCTCTTAGGAGGTTCCACAGGTACATGTCCATATATAAGCACACTATATCAGGTACTGACATAGTTAGCTTAGATTTAATGGCATTCTAGTGTGAGCATAAAGGCCGATTTCTTGATCAGGATGGACTCACAAGGCAAATAGTACTAAATTCACAGTACTAAATAGTACTTAATAGTAGGATTGATTTTGGTTCTGTTGGTTCACCAGTTCCTGTTCCGGTGTTTAGTTTAGCTCTCAGTCTGGCGATCATCTCGTCCTGCACCAGTTCTTAAAAGTCTGCATAAAGTTTGGTCTGAGTTGTTTGGACTCTGCCCTCTGGTTGCGGCTAACGTGGTGGTCGTCCCCTGGCTCTTCTCTGCCCTTCTGTGTGTTCCATATCAGGTGAACTGGAGATGGTGTAGGTCACCTGTAGGTTATAGTACTAAGGGTTATAGTACTTATTATAAGTACTATGTGGTAACACGCATCACCTTTACAACGATAATGAACAATAATGAAGATACAAGATACAAGATACAATATTATTTATTTGTCATTTGTAACATAGGAACACTTACTCCCCCCCACCCTCCCCACTGGTCCTGGCACTCTGTTGTGATATATGCCTTGATGATCGATTTGCACTCATATGATCCTATCGGCATTCTCACATCCAAAATCACAATCAGTAATGTGACGCGTGGTCCCATAGATGGCGCCATTCCCCCAGCCAGCTTCCCTCTGGGTCCCATAGATGGCACCATTCCCCCAGCCAGCTTCCCTCTGGGTCCCATAGATGGCACCATTCCCCCAGCCAGCTTCCCTCTGGGTCCCATAGATGGCACCATTCCCCCAGCCAGCTTCCCTCTGGGTCCCATAGATGGCACCATTCCCCCAGCCAGCTTCCCTCTGGGTCTCACCGCTGGCGGCCTTCCATTAACCCTGTGTGTTGTGACCGCAATCAAGAGGAATACACCATCAATTAAAACATTAAAACAATTAAAACCTCTTGAATCTTCTATTTTGAATAAATAGGACAGTAACATACATAATATATCCCTATATATAATATATACCTATATACAATATATACCTATATACAATATATACCTATACATAATATATCCCTATATATAATATATACCTATACATAATATATCCCTATATATAATATATACCTATATAATATATACCTATACATAATATATCCCTATATATAATATATACCTATACATAATATATCCCTATATATAATATATACCTATACATAATATATCCCTATATATAATATATACCTATACATAATATATACCTATATATAATATATACCTATATATAATATATACCTATACATAATATATACCTATATATAATATATACCTATATATAATATATACCTATACATAATATATACCTATATATAATATATACCTATATATAATATATACCTATACATAATATATACCTATATATAATATATACCTATATATAATATATACCTATATATAATATATACCTATATATAATATATACCTATACATAATATATACCTATATATAATATATACCTATATATAATATATACCTATACATAATATATACCTATATATAATATATACCTATATATAATATATACCTATACATAATATATACCTATATATAATATATACCTATACATAATATATACCTATACATAATATATACCTATATAATATAAACCTTTATACACTGTAGTCTCCTCCGGTCTATATTAAGGCTGATCATTTAAAGCCTTGGAAGTCCAGTCACCAGTTATCTGGACACACACACACACACACCACACATGCACACACACACACACACCACACATGCACACACACACACACACACAAACACACAAACACACATGCACACACACACACACACACACACACACACAGACACACACATACGCACATACACACACACACACCCACACACACACACACACACACACACACACACACACACACACCACACATGCACACACACACACCACACATGCACACACACACACACCACACATGCACACACACACACACACCACACATGCACACACACACACACACACACACACACACACACACACACATGCACACACACACACACACCTGTCAAAGCATCCCTGGAGTAAACAGACTGATAACACTTTCCTCTGGGCTCTCTCTCTCTCTCTCTCTCTCTCTCTCTCTCTCTCTCTCTCTCTCTCTCTCTCTCTCTCTCTCTCTCTCATTGTTTGCTCCAGATTTTCTCCAACCAGAAATGTGCCCGATCCTCTGCTAAATTCAGTCTACACACATCAACGGACAACCTACACACACACACACACACATACACACATACACACATACACACACACACACACACATACACATACACACACACACACACACACACACACACACACACCGCCGCTGACAGCAGCAGCCGACCCGCTGGTGTGTGAGTGAGCCAGCCCATAATAACCCCCCTTTAGGCCCCTCCCCCTACAGCCCATAATAACCCCCCTGTAGGCCCCTCCCCCTACAGCCCATAATAACCCACAAGTAGGCCCCTCCCCCTACAGCCCATAATAACCCCCCTGTAGGCCCCTCCCCCTACAGCCCATAATAACCCACAAGTAGGCCCCTCCCCCTACAGCCCATAATAACCCCCCTGTAGGCCCCTCCCCCTACAGCCTATAATAACCCACAAGTAGGCCCCTCCCCCTACAGCCCATAATAACCCCCCTGTAGGCCCTCCCCCTACAGCCCATAATAACCCACAAGTAGGCCCCTCCCCCTACAGCCCATAATAACCCCTCTGTAGGCCCCTCCCCCTACAGCCCATAATAACCCACAAGTAGGCCCCTCCCCCTACAGCCCATAATAACCCACCTGTAGGCCCCTCCCCCTACAGGCCATCATAACCCACCTATAGGCCCCTCCCCCTACAGCCCATAATAACCCACCTGTAGGCCCCTACCCCAACAGCCCATAATAACCCACCTGTAGGCCCCTCCCCCTACAGCCCATAAGAACCCACCTGTAGGCCCCTCCCCCTACAGGCCATCATAACCCACCTATAGGCCCCTCCCCCTACAGCCCATAATAACCCACCTGTAGGCCCCTACCCCTACAGGCCATCATAACCCACCTATAGGCCCCTCCCCCTACAGCCCATAAGAACCCACCTGTAGGCCCCTCCCCCTACAGGCCATCATAACCCACCTATAGGCCCCTCCCCCTACAGCCCATAATAACCCACCTGTAGGCCCCTACCCCTACAGGCCATCATAACCCACCTATAGGCCCCTCCCCCTACAGCCCATAATAACCCACCTGTAGGCCCCTCCCCCTACAGGCCATCATAACCCACCTATAGGCCCCTCCCCCTACAGCCCATAATAACCCACCTGTAGGCCCCTACCCCAACAGCCCATAATAACCCACAAGTAGGCCCCTCCCCCTACAGCCCATAATAACCCCCCTGTAGGCCCCTCCCCCTACAGCCCATAATAACCCACAAGTAGGCCCCTCCCCCTACAGCCCATAATAACCCCCCTGTAGGCCCCTCCCCCTACAGCCCATAATAACCCACAAGTAGGCCCCTCCCCCTACAGCCCATAATAACCCACCTGTAGGCCCCTCCCCCTACAGGCCATCATAACCCACCTATAGGCCCCTCCCCCTACAGCCCATAATAACCCACCTGTAGGCCCCTACCCCAACAGCCCATAATAACCCACCTGTAGGCCCCTCCCCCTACAGCCCATAAGAACCCACCTGTAGGCCCCTCCCCCTACAGGCCATCATAACCCACCTATAGGCCCCTCCCCCTACAGCCCATAATAACCCACCTGTATGCCCCTACCCCTACAGGCCATCATAACCCACCTATAGGCCCCTCCCCCTACAGCCCATAAGAACCCACCTGTAGGCCCCTCCCCCTACAGGCCATCATAACCCACCTATAGGCCCCTCCCCCTACAGCCCATAATAACCCACCTGTAGGCCCCTACCCCTACAGGCCATCATAACCCACCTATAGGCCCCTCCCCCTACAGCCCATAATAACCCACCTGTAGGCCCCTCCCCCTACAGGCCATCATAACCCACCTATAGGCCCCTCCCCCTACAGCCCATAATAACCCACCTGTAGGCCCCTACCCCAACAGCCCATAATAACCCACCTGTAGGCCCCTCCCCCTACAGCCCATAAGAACCCACCTGTAGGCCCCTCCCCCTACAGCCCATAATAACCCACCTGTAGACCCCTCCCCCTACAGCCCATAAGAACCCACCTGTAGGCCCCTCACCCTACAGCCCATAATAACCCACCTGGAGGCCCCTCCCCCTACAGCCCAGCTCCACATAGTCCAATCCACCTATAATCACCAAATAATTAACATATAACGTATTCCCGAATATCTGTTATCATTAATATTTGATTAAAGTGTGACAGCGTTGACGTTTTTCAATGTGGATTTCATCACAATGACAATCTGACAGCTGGACTCGGAGAAGAAAGAAGAGATTCAACATTAAGATTAAGATTAAGATTAATATTACCATTTACATAGTTATTCTCCATTTGCAACCAGTCCAATAGAACGCTTACTCCCATTCCCTCCTGCAGTGTGGATTTATAAACAATACTAAATATAAATATTATACACAATCAAAATGAACATACAAGTGACTGAAGGAGGATATCGTGTAGAATCGATCCGGACATACTGTCACGTTAATAAGAAGTTTTAAGTTAGTGAAAGTTGTAGTTAGTCGTTACTAACTCACTAACTAACGTTACATTTCCAATTCCATTCCAACAGCCCTCACCTGTCCGCGCGCGCGGGTCGTGCGCACGTGGACAGGTGAGGGCGGCGCGCGCGGAGGAGAGCACAGTGCGCGCGCATTCCGGGCTCCTCTCGCGGCAGCAGCAGTTGATGGACGCGCGTCCAACGAGCGGATCAACTTTAACCCGCCGACCAACTTCGCTTTGTTACGACCGCCGATAAGACGAGAGACCGACGATGGAGTCGAGCCTGATCGATATGTGTGATTAATCTTCGGGTGATCGATCACTATAACGGAGATGATGGCTTCGATAGGGGAGTTCGATCCCCTCAACACGCGGGTTCCCGCCACCAAGATAGAAGTGACCGTCTCGTGCCGGTAGGAGGATTCACCACTTCATACAACTATCGATCTGTGTTAATGATGTACTTTATTATATACTGTGTGTGTGTGTGTGTGTGTGTGTGTGTGTGTGTGTGTGTGTGTGTGTGTGTGTGTGTGTGTGTGT
>CM051013.1:26295565-26320565 GCA_027704905.1 Muraenolepis orangiensis | reverse complement strand
TTACATTACATTACATTACATTACAATACACTACATTACATTACAATACACTACATTACATTACATTACATTACAATACACTACATTACATTACATTACATTACACTACACTACATTACATTACATTATATTACATTACATTACACTACACTACATTACATTACATTACACTACATTACATTACATTACATTACAATACATTACACTACATTACATTACATTACATTATATTACATTATATTCATTAAGCAGATGCTTCTGTCCATAGTGACGAACAATAACTACATTCAACAAGGTCCATCAGCCCGGGGCGGCAGGACGGCTCAGTCTGTTGGGACTTGGCTTGGGAACCGGAAGGTCGCCGGTTCAAGTCCCCAAACCCCTGGGCACAGCCGAGGTGCCCTTGAGCAAGGCACCAGCCCCCGCTGGATATAGCTGCCCACTGCTCCTCATACTAGGATGGGTTAAATGTCATTTCACTGTGTGTACGTGTGACCAATAAGACAGATTCAATCCTCCACATATAGTTTCAGAGGTGAGAGAACTACTTGTTACTAGAAGTCCAAAGTGCTATCAAGCCTCCAAGAGAAGAACCAGTGCTCAGGCAAAAGTTTCATTTTTCAGAGGCAATGACAACGTGAAGCCAATAGAAACAAGCTAATAAGCAGCAACTTATTAGCTTTTTAGCTTCCTCGAAAGATATCCCAACATTGTTTTGGGCATACTCATAGTGGTTGTGATTCTCATGGCTGGTGTTGACTTCAAAACCCTGTGTCTCTTTTAAAGTTACCCTTAAGTCATGAATGATGGGCCATGTGTGTCTGGACTTGTGGTTCTCATGCTTCTATCTAATCTAATGTAATCTATCTAATCATCAAGGAGGATGCATTTCATTAGATTGAAGCTTCAGTTTCTCCTCCTCTGAAGGTCACTTTGATCTCCTCATAAACACCCCCATCCATACTTCAGCAGCCTCATGTACACACAACATTTACTAGATGAGGCGGCTGTGAGTGTGTGTGTGTGTGTGTGTGTCTGTCTGTATCTGAGTGTGTGTGTTCATGCGAAATGTGAAAATGAGTGCATGTGATCCTTCATTCATGTTAGTAACCATAGTAACAATAAGTACATGTTAGTAACAACAAGACAAATAAGATAAATAAGTACCAGTATGAGAAATAAGTACACAAACATGGATGGAATAAGTAGCAGCACATATGTATAGAAGTGAGTAAGCAGCAATTATAAAGAGTGAAGTGAACATGTGAATAGCAGCCAGTAGTGTGTGAATGTCAAATAATAAATATATATTGCACCTGAACAGTGTTATTGCACAAGGAGTTGTGATAGTCGGTACTGGTCTAGCAGGGTTATGGTGGTTGAACAGTCTGACAGCTGCAGGAAGGAAGGACCGAGCCAGCTAGGGTGATTACCAGCACTGTGTCCCCCTCGTTAGCACCCGTGCTACTAAGTAGCGGAGAAGGTCAGGCTTTCCATTAGCAAAAGCCTAGCAAGGAAATAGCCTAGCGATAGCCTGGTGATGATGCCAGGCCAACGGTCAGCTGTGATGAAGGTAAATCAGGGAACAAAGGGTCCTCTCACCAGGGATCCAGAGGGCCAGCTTACAGCTGCTTTCATCCCCGGCCGTCTGGTTGGGTTCACTTCAGGTGGGAGACTTGAGAACGACCCAAACCAAAACACAACCCACTGTGGGTTGAATGTACACATTTTGGTCACAAACTATAAATAATAAACATATTCGATTAAGATTAAAATGATTCTCTGTCAGACCTGGTGCAATCAGGCAGTGAAAGCACCAGGTGACTAGGCCACTATAAAGCAGCTGCTTGTGGGCACTCCTAAAAACACTAACGTTTTAAAATGATTCAGTGACTGAATGATGGAAATGTGGTTATTTGAATTATCATCCGCAACAAGGAAGTCTTGTGAGTTTCCCTCTAAATGTTCTGTCCAATAGATGGACGGCGTTGAACAGCTTCACATGTGTGTTTACAGTATCTCCGTTTCCATCTAACAGTCAAAGCTATTTTTTTGTAAACTTTTAGAAGTTCACACAAAAAAAAAAGGAAATGTGAATTAGTTGTGTTTCCATCAACGAGTCGAAGCGAACAAGTCAGCGATGAAGGATATCGGGCGGTGACATAAGTCATGTTTTGGGGTCATAGGAACGCTTGAGAAGAAGTCAACAGCGTAAGTCACGTGAGTTCAAAGTTTGCTACGTCAGAGTTTATTTGGCAAAGTTGTTTCCATCGCCGCTTTTGCGAATAAACTCGATTCAAATCAGTCAAAAACACCTCAAGCAAGCGTATCGACTTTAATGCGATTCAGAGTCAAATCTGGCCGTTTCCATCAACATTTTCTAATGCGAAACAAAATATGTAGTAGTGTGTACTAGTGTTTTTTTACAAAGTCCAGTGTGAACACCAACCACGAACCAAATGAATATTCAACTCAGTTTCAACCTCACCCCTGAACCGAGTCTCCTGAACTACAGGTGAAAACGCCTTTACAGATGCAAACACTTATCAATATTCTTTAGAGCAGTTGTCCCCAAAATAGCTATTATTCAATATTTATTAGTGGGGTTTTAATGACCCATTACTGATGGGTCTTTGAGATGTAGCATTTTAGCGGATGGAGTTGACTTTATTTTGTGTTGATGGAGTTTACTTAAAGGAATAATTTGCATTTTTTGTAGTATTACAATGTGGGTAGTACCGTATTGACCCGAATATAAGACGGGTTTTTTTTCCTAGAAAAAAATCTGAAAGAGAGGGGTCGTCTTATAATCGGGGTTTAGACTTTTCGATGTACCGTAATTTCACATGTAATTGCGCAAAAAACTGATCGCGCCAAACGAGTGTTCCGAGACACCGCGCGACACTTAAAGTAACTCAAAGTCTTAAAGTAACAGTACATAAAAACTGTTACCTGGAGAGATAGAAATGGAGAGACACAGCGACCAACTTGAAAAAAGTGGCTCAAAAGTAGGGCAAGTTAATAAACAGGAGAGACGAAGTTACGATGCCAATTTTAAGATAATGGTGATAAACGAAGCAGACATCAAACACCTGTCATTGCGATGCAGGACAAGCCCAGCGCCTGCCCTCAGACTTCAGAGAGAAGCTACTGTCTTATCAGCGATATGTGATAACGTTAAGGAAGAAGCACTCATACCCCCTTGATCAGATGGGCAATGCTGATCAAACGCCTGTGTATTTTGACATGCCAACATATGTCACTGGGCATAAGAAAGGCGACAAATCAGTGATTGTGAAGTCTACTGGAAACGAGAAGAGCCGAGTAACTGTCATGTTAACGCGCCTCGCAGATGGGACAAAACTTCCCCCGTACGTGGTTTTAAAACGCAAGACTGTACCTAAAGAGGCAGTGACTGTACCTAAAGAGGCAGCCAGCTGGCATTATCGTAGTGCCCAGGCAAAGGGCTGGATGGAGATGGAGCTTGTGGTGGACTGGCTCAAGGTGGTGTGGGGCAGACGGCGTGGGGGACTCAGAAAGAAGAGGAACATGTTGATTCTGGATGCTTTCCGTGGACACTTGACTGAGCCAGTCAAAAAGCAAGTGAAAGAGTTGAATGGTGACCTAGTGATCATACCGGGCAGAATGACAAGCCAGCTGCAGGTGTTGGATGTGGTCGTTAACAAACCATTCAAGGTTCATCTGCGCAAGAGATCCACAGAGTGGCTCCTGGCTGCTAATCACGCACTGACACCGTCTGGAAAAATCCAAAAGCCTGCAGTACGTTTGCTCTGTAAATGGATCTTGCAAGCATGGGCTGACGTTTCCCCAGAAAGCATCATTAATGGGTTTAAGAAATGCTGCGTATCAAATGCCATGGATGGCAGCGAGGATGACGTGATGTGGGAGGAGACGGGGGAGCAGACAACGTGAGTGGCGATAGCGGGAGTGAGAGGAACAACCAGCGATGTAGAAGACGAGATGTGACCAATAGACTGATGTTCTGACATTTTGCACAGTTTTATTGCACTACTATTGTATTGCACTACCGTTTTATTGCACTACTGTTTCATTGCAATCTATCTAGCCTGTTTTGTTTTTGTTTGCCAAGTTAGGCAAATTTGAACACAATGTGTGATGTGTGTTATCATTATTTTCAAATAAAATTATTTTCTTTATAAAAAAAAGATTTGGTCTTCAAAATTTTAATTTTTTTTTTTACAAAAATGAGTCTTGAGAAAGAGGGGTCGTCTTATAATCGGGGTCGTCTTATATTCGGGTCAATACGGTATATGTAAATTAACAATGATAAACACTCCATTGGACCAGCATTCAGGTTTGCAAATCGGTTTACCAGCGAACATATTTTACAGGCTCTGTTTGGGCTGTTGTTCCAACTGTTGTTCTCTGGTCATGTAGCACCAGTTCTCTCGGGCTGTTGTTCCAACTGTTGTTCTCTGGTCATGTAGCACCAGTTCTCTAGGGCTGTTGTTCTCTGGTCATGTAGCACCAGTTCTCTAGGGCTGTTGTTCTCTGGTCATGTAGCACCAGTTCTCTAGGGCTGTTGTTCCAACAGTTGTTCTCTGGTCATGTAGCACCAGTTCTCTAGGGCTGTTGTTCCAACTGTTCTCTGGTCATGTAGCACCAGTTCTCTAGGGCTGTTGTTCTCTGGTCATGTAGCACCAGTTCTCTAGGGCTGTTGTTCCAACGGTTGTTCTCTGGTCATGTAGCACCAGTTCTCTAGGGCTGTTGTTCCAACGGTTGTTCTCTGGTCATGTAGCACCAGTTCTCTAGGGCTGTTGTTCCAACGGTTGTTCTCTGGTCATGTCGCACCAGTTCTCTAGGGCTGTTGTTCTCTGGTCGTGTAGCACCAATTTCTAATTGAATTGGGCTTTTCTACAGCATAGTTGTCAGTTGTATGACAAGCTCTACTTTCCAGACGCCTCTGTATTAGTGACTATTAGTGAGTGGAGTTGACTTTGTATGTAACGAATGCGATTAATTGATATATGAGTCAAGGGAGTTGACATTATGTATTATACATGGATGGAGTTGACAATGTATTATAAATCTTATATATTTGTATAAATTGACCTTGGTAAGGCTCAGACTTTGTGAAGTACTCAACTGGTACTTCCCTACCTATTTATATACAGAGGTAGTGAGTCACACAGAAACAGGTCATTCTCTTCAGTACGATACTCTCGGGCACTCTGTTTCCCCGGAGCATAGTGACATGGGACACAGAGAAACCAGGGAAAATAAGGTATTTTGTATTTCTTAAATGCTTTGATCTTTTACTGAACCAGATTTCTTGGCACAGCTGTGTGAAGAGATGTCAGTTCTTACCTGCTATCTGCTGTCTGTTATGGCAAACTGCTGTCTTTTAATAGTCATGTAGAATGTCTATGTTTGTTTGCCCGTTGTGTTGCTGTTTGTCAAGATTCAAGATTGTTGTCTTGTTGTTGTCTTAACACTGTGGCTCGTGTCTAACATCGTGGCTAGTGTCTAACACCGTGGCTAGTGTCTTACATCGTGGCTAGTGTCTAACATCGTGGCTAGTGTCTAACACCGTGGCTAGTGTCTTACATCGTGGCTAGTGTCTAACACCGTGGCTAGTGTCTTACATCGTGGCTAGTGTCTAACACCGTGGCTAGTGTCTTACATCGTGGCTAGTGTCTAACACCGTGGCTAGTGTCTTACATCGTGGCTAGTGTCTAACACCGTGGCTAGTGTCTTACATCGTGGCTACTGTCTAACACCGTGGCTAGTGTCTAACACCGTGGCTAGTGTCTTACATCGTGGCTAGTGTCTAACACTGTGGCTAGTGTCTTACATCGTGGCTAGTGTCTAACACCGTGGCTAGTGTCTTACATCGTGGCTAGTGTCTAACACCGTGGCTAGTGTCTTACATCGTGGCTAGTGTCTAACACCGTGGCTAGTGTCTTACATCGTGGCTACTGTCTAACACCGTGGCTAGTGTCTAACACCGTGGCTAGTGTCTTACATCGTGGCTAGTGTCTAACACTGTGGCTAGTGTCTTACATCGTGGCTAGTGTCTAACACTGTGACTAGTGTCTTACATCGTGGCTACTGTCTAACACCGTGGCTAGTGTCTAACACTGTGGCTAGTGTCTAACACTGTGGCTCGTGTCTAACATCGTGGCTAGTGTCTAACACCGTGGCTAGTGTCTTACATCGTGGCTAGTGTCTAACACCGTGGCTTGTGTCTAACACTGTGGCTAGTGTCTAACACTGTGGCTAGTGTCTAACACCGTGGCTAGTGTCTTACATCGTGGCTAGTGTCTAACACCGTGGCTTGTGTCTAACACTGTGGCTAGTGTCTAACACTGTGGCTACTGTCTAACACTGTGGCTAGTGTCTAACACTGTGGCTAGTGTCTTACATCGTGGCTAGTGTCTTACATCGTGGCTACTGTCTAACACCGTGGCTAGTGTCTAACACTGTGGCTAGTGTCTAACACTGTGGCTCGTGTCTAACATCGTGGCTAGTGTCTAACACCGTGGCTAGTGTCTTACATCGTGGCTAGTGTCTAACACCGTGGCTTGTGTCTAACACTGTGGCTAGTGTCTAACACTGTGGCTAGTGTCTAACACCGTGGCTAGTGTCTTACATCGTGGCTAGTGTCTAACACCGTGGCTTGTGTCTAACACTGTGGCTAGTGTCTAACACTGTGGCTACTGTCTAACACTGTGGCTAGTGTCTAACACTGTGGCTAGTGTCTTACATTGTGGCTAGTGTCTTACATGGTGGCTAGTGTCTAACACCGTGGCTAGTGTCTTACATTGTGGCTAGTGTCTAACACTGTGGCTAGTGTCTAACACTGTGGCTAGTGTCTAACACCGTGGCTAGTGTCTAACACCGTGGCTAGTGTCTAACACTGTGGCTAGTGTCTTACATCGTGGCTAGTGTCTAACACCGTGGCTAGTGTCTAACACCGTGGCTAGTGTCTAACACTGTAGCTAGTGTCTTACATCTTGGCTACTGTCTAACACCGTGGCTAGTGTCTTACATCGTGGCTAGTGTCTAACACTGTGGCTAGTGTCTAACACCGTGGCTAGTGTCTAACACTGTGGCTAGTGTCTAACACCGTGGCTAGTGTCTAACACTGTGGCTAGTGTTTTACATTGTGGCTAGTGTCTAACACCGTGGCTAGTGTCTTACATCGTGGCTAGTGTCTAACACAGTGGCTAGTGTCTAACACCGTGGCTAGTGTATAACACTGTAGCTAGTGTCTTACATCGTGGCTAGTGTCGTACATCGTGGCTAGTGTCTAACACTGTGGCTAGTGTCTAACACCGTGGCTAGTGTCTAACACTGTGGCTAGTGTTTTACATTGTGGCTAGTGTCTAACACCGTGGCTAGTGTCTTACATCGTGGCTAGTGTCTAACACAGTGGCTAGTGTCTAACACCCTGGCTAGTGTCTAACACCGTGGCTAGTGTCTTACATCGTGGCTAGTGTCTAACACTGTGGCTTGTGTCTAACACTGTGGCTAGTGCCTTAACACTGTGGAAAGGATGTACTGATACAACTTTTTCACTCCCGATACCGATTCCGATCCATCTATTTTAAGTATCGGCCGATACTGATGCTGGTCTGATACAGATTCTTATAATGGCCAACTGTCAGATCACAGTTCTTCCAAACAGAATAGATAACATGTGAAGTGATTGAGAAGTGAGTAGGGTTGTCTCAATACAATCCTTTTTAACTTCGATACGATACTAGTATGAAACAATTATACTCTATAACTCTTTCAATAGCACTGCAAATAAATTAAAAAGTGATAGGCACACAAAATAGGATCATTTATCTTATTATTATTTGATTCATTATTGTTTTAGAATCATCTCTCTGCTGCTACATGAGAATACATCTATTTTTACATTTGGTGGTACAATACTTATTTTTATACAATTAGAATGTCTTAATTGTTATGTTGAAGCCACCGACCTAGCACCATCTCCGCTATCACCTGTCCCAGACCACGGATACATGATCACAACAGGACAGGATTGAAGAAGGTCAGCAGATGGGTTTTAAACAGAATTTTCCTTCTCTGGAGGTTTTCTTTATGATACGTGTGGCGATATGACCGGCAACTAACTATGACACAATACACAGTAGAGTATTGATACAAATCTTGTACTTTTTATGAATGACTTTCTTATAAAAATACAAATATGGACATATATTTGTATTGTCGTATGCTGGGCTCCATTACAGCTAACCACTGTTTATATATATATATATATATATATACATATATATATATATATATAGTCATGAGTTAGATGTGAGATGTGATGCTTCAGCCTCTGGGTCTCCTTGACGACCAGGCAGCAGTGAGACTGCGTTATCCACCTGTCCCCAGGTACCACGGGCCGTCAGTCCTTACAGCTATTTGAGTTAAAGTTTACAATGAGGATACTTTATTATTTTATATGAAGCTATTTTTGGTTGTTTCGTTCTGAATTTACTTCATTTATAATGACTGATTTAGTATTGAATGATTTGTAAAAAAAACATAACATAACACTCAGTATGGGGTCTGATACCATCACTATCAGACCCCATACTGAGGCCAGTATGAGGTCTGATAGGCACTATAGGTACAGGTACTCTCTCTTCAACCAAGGACAGAGGAGGAAGCAGCTAGCATGTTGCTCCTCTCCCCTGACCTCTCAGAAGAGGATGAACCTATGCATGTACATTATAACATGTTCCTCCTCTCTATATCTATCTGTCCGTCCTTCATCTGTCCGTGAGTCTGTGTCTTCCTATGGATTGGTCTCTAAACCAACAGGCTCAACACATGCAGGATTGTATGTGTTGAGCTCCACCTCCTCAGGGAGTGTTTCCCACTTCCAGTGTGACAAGATACAAGATACAAGATATTTATTTGCCATTTGCAACAAGTACAATGAAATGCTTACTCCCCATTTCCTCCCGTAGTATGAATCTCCAAAACAATACTATAAGAATTATATATCCAATAAAAATAACAACAAAGTGACTAATGGATGATATGTACATGTGTAGAATTGTGCAAAACACATTTAAATCATTTAAAGTTCCAGTAGTGCAGTACAGAGCAGTAACTGTGATGAGTCCAGGAAGTCTAGCAAAGTATGACAGAGTAATGTTAATGACATGTTATGATAGTGTAATGTTAATGACATGTTATGACAGTGTAATGTTAATGACATGTTATGATAGAGTAATGTTAATGACATGTTATGACAGTGTAATGTTAATGACATGTTATGATAGTGTCATGTTAATGACATGTTATGATAGAGTAATGTTAATGACATGTTATGATAGTGTAATGTTAATGACATGTTATGATGGAGTAATGTTAATGACATGTTATGATAGAGTCATGTTAATGACATGTTATGATAGTGTAATGTTAATGACATGTTATGATAGTGTAATGTTAATGACATGTTATGATAGTGTAATGTTAATGACATGTTATGATAGTAGCAGCAGTCCTAGCAGGTCAGTAGGTCACTGCCTGCGGATAGAAACTATCCTTGAACCTGCTAGTCGTGGTTCAGATACTGCGTTATTGTGTCCAACGTTGGTTTGTCTGTGCATACAAATTAATTAAAAGTTTTTGACTAAAGACAGGTTTTAAGATATTTTTATTTTATTTATTTACTTTTTGAGCAACATATTGGGCTTGGACAGGATTGTAGCTGTATTTCCTCTGAGGTGCTAATGGTGCTAATCCACCTCTGGGAGTAGCTTGTGTCTTCGTGTCTTCGTGTCTTATGTAACTCGGTGTGTAGGCGTTTAGCCAAGACCAATGAAATCATTAGCAACCCAGAAAACCTTTCCAAAACTCATTTCAAGTAATTCCAGCAAACTCAAATAACAGTGAATTTGATGGTCCATCAGTGTGTGTGTGTTCCCCGCCCCCGTATCCTCTCTCTCTCTCTCTCTCTCTCTCTCTCTCTCTCTCTCTCTCTCTCTCTCTCTCTCTCTCTCTCTCTCTCTCTCTCTCTCTCTCTCTCTCTCTCTCTCTCTCTCTCTCTCTCTCTCTCTCTCTCTCTCTCTCTCTCTCTCTCTCTCTCCGGCAGATCGAGCACAGCGGCTAATGGACCGTGTTTATGATGCGCTAATAGACCAGAGCAGACAGGTTTTATTGGATGTTGATTGGTTGATGAAGAGTCTTCAGAATCATCAGACACCTTCCTCCACATCCTGGTATCATTCAGATAAGCCAGGAGGGAGCATGTAGGGGTTAGACAGTACAGAGACGGGTCATTAAGGAGCAGGTAGGGGTTAGACAGTACAGAGACAGGTCATTAAGGAGCAGGTAGGGGTTAGACAGTACAGAGACAGGTCATTAAGGAGCAGGTAGGGGTTAGACAGTACAGAGACAGGTCATTAAGGAGCAGGTAGGGGTTAGACAGGTCATTAAGGAGCAGGTAGGGGTTAGACAGTACAGAGACGGGTCATTAAGGAGCAGGTAGGGGTTAGACAGTACAGAGACAGGTCATTAAGGAGCAGGTAGGGGTTAGACAGTACAGAGACAGGTCATTAAGGAGCAGGTAGGGGTTAGACAGTAGAGAGACGGGTCATTAAGGAGCAGGTAGGGGTTAGACAGTAGAGACGGGTCATTAAGGAGCAGGTAGGGGTTAGACAGTACAGAGACAGGTCATTAAGGAGTAGGTAGGGGTTAGACAGTACAGAGACAGGTCATTAAGGAGCAGGTAGGAGTTAGACAGTACAGAGACAGGTCATTAAGGAGCAGGTAGGGGTTAGACAGTCCAGAGACAGGTCATTAAGGACCAGGTAGGGGTTAGACAGTACAGAGACAGGTCATTAAGGAGCAGGTAGGGGTTAGACAGTACAGAGACAGGTCATTAAGGAGCAGGTAGGGGTTAGACGGTACAGAGACAGGTCATTAAGGAGCAGGTAGGGGTTAGACAGTACAGAGACAGGTCATTAAGGAGCAGGTAGGGGTTAGACAGTACAGAGACAGGTCATTAAGGAGCAGGTAGGGGTTAGACAGTACAGAGACAGGTCATTAAGGAGCAGGTAGGGGTTAGACAGTACAGAGACAGGTCATTAAGGAGCAGGTAGGGGTTAGACGGTACAGAGACAGGTCATTAAGGAGCAGGTAGGGGTTAGACAGTACAGAGACAGGTCATTAAGGAGCAGGTAGGGATTAGACGGTACAGAGACAGGTCATTAAGGAGCAGGTAGGGGTTAGACAGTACAGAGACAGGTCATTAAGGAGTAGGTAGGGGTTAGACAGGTCATTAAGGAGTAGGTAGGGGTTAGACAGGTCATTAAGGAGCAGGTAGGGGTTAGACAGTATGATTAAGATATCTTGCTCTTTGGGGTAGACTGGGAACGTAGAACCTTTTTCCAAACACCAATGCCATCCTCTTTATTGAATGAAATACATATGTTTCTATGTTTATCTGTTTGAGGAATCATGAGTATTCAGTTGACTTCTTTAAGCACCAGTGGTTCATTAAGCTACCAGGGACCAAGTTACCCTCTTCCCCGTTGACCTCCATTCGCTCTAATGAGAGCTGAGGTCACACCCAGGTGGCGCTGGGAATACTACTACTAGCACCCTATCTCCTGTTAGGTATACATTAGGGCCTGGAATGCAGCCTTCCATACCCATCAAGTGATATGTGCATGCTTGGTAAACACACCACGGATGCACGCTGTACCTGGGGAACCCAGTCCAGTGGTTACCAACAGGTTTGCGCCCTTCTTTGGGATTATTGTGACTTCTTACTTTGCTATGAATCTACTTCCACACACCTGGTTTCAACATCCTCCCAGTGAAGTGGTTGTTTGTATTTTGCTCACATTTGCATCATTAGGCTGTTTGTATGTAAGGGGTCTTTAACCTTCAGTATCTTTAAGTAGAAAATATGGCGTCATATGTTGCAAATATATAGTTTATAAGTTAGCAATCTCCTGTGACCCCATATGCATGAGGTGACCCCTAGGGGGGTCTTGGTCCCATGCTTGGTCCTTGTCCCAAGCGGGGTCCAGGCCCCAAGCTTGGTCCTGGTCCCAAGCGGGGTCCAGACCCCAAGCTTGGTCCTGGTCCAAAGCAGGGTCCAGACCCCAAGCGGGGGTCCAGAGCCCAAGCGGGGGTCCTGGTCCCAAGCGGGGTCCAGACCCCAAGCTTGGTCCTGGTCCAAAGCAGGGTCCAGACCCCAAGCGGGGGTCCAGACCCCAAGCGGGGGTTCTTGTCCCAAGCGGGGTCCAGACCCCAAGCTTGGTCCTGGTCCAAAGCAGGGTCCAGAGCCCAAGCGGGGGTCCTGGTCCCAAGCGGGGTCCAGACCCCAAGCTTGGTCCTGGTCAAAAGCAGGGTCCAGACCCCAAGCGGGGGTCCAGACCCCAAGCGGGGGTCCTGGTCCCAAGCGGGGTCCAGACCCCATGCTTGGTCCTGGTCCCAAGCGGGGTCCAGACCCCAAGCTTGGTCCTGGTCCAAAGCAGGGTCCAGACCCCAAGCGGGGGTCCAGAGCCCAAGCGGGGGTCCTGGTCCCAAGCGGGGTCCAGACCCCAAGCTTGGTCCTGGTCCAAAGCAGGGTCCAGACCCCAAGCGGGGGTCCAGACCCCAAGCGAGGGTCCTGGTCCCAAGGTTGTCAGGCATTGGTAGTCAAAGCCCTTTGAGTGGTCTCAACACAACTGATATGATGTGTTGTTGTCTCCCCCCTGCACAGTACACAGTACACAGTACACAGTACACAGTACACAGTACACAGTACACAGTACACAGTACACAGTACACAGTACACAGTACACAGTACACAGTACACAGTGCACGGTACACGGTACACGGTACACGGTACACGGTACACGGTACACAGTACACAGTACACAGTACACAGTACACGGTACACAGTACACAGTACACGGTACACAGTACACAGTACACAGTACACAGTACACGGTACACGGTACACAGTACACAGTACACGGTACACAGTACACAGTACACAGTACCGCATCATTATAACGTCTATTTTATGTTCAACACACACATTGTTTAGAAGGGGAAATTTCAGGTGGATGTTGACGTTAAAGTAAGGTGAGGTCCAGATTGGACCAGGGAGAGGCTGAGCCCGGGCCCATCTCCGTAGTCTCCTTTTGTTTGGCGGTGGAGAACATTGTGGAGAACCTGATAACGATGGCCTCTAGGAGCAGATTGATACTGAAGGATCAGTATCAATCAGTATCAGTATCGATCAGCAAGGGACTGCAGGCCAGCGCCGGGTGGGTCCATCAGCCTCCTGAGAGGAGCAAGGGACTGCAGGCCAGCGCCGGGTGGGTCCATCAGCCTCCTGAGAGGAGCAAGGGACTGCAGGCCAGCGCCGCGTGGGTCCATCAGCCTCCTGAGAGGCAGGCCGGCCGGCCGGAATGAATAGGCACAAGGCTTTTATAGAGAGAGACAGAGAGCCAGGATGCAGTAATGAGGTGTTCTCTGAGCTCGGAAGGAGGCACCAGCAGAATGTACAACAGGAAGTACTAGGAGAAACAGGAGTACTGTCTGTGGTCAGGTGTGACACCGGGTGTGAGAGGGGGGTCCTGTCTGTGGTCAGGTGTGACACCGGGTGTGAGAGGGGGGTCCTGTCTGTGGTCAGGTGTGACACCGGGTGTGAGAGGGGGGTCCTGTCTGTGGTCAGGTGTGACACCGGGTGTGAGAGGGGGAAGCTTGAGTCAGGAACAAGGTCTGACTTCCGCTACACGGTTGGATTTTGGTTCTGAATTCATTTGGACAGGAGTCCTCCGTGTACTAAACCACCACCCCACCCCCACCCCACCTCCACCCCACCCCCACCACCACCTCTACCACACCCCCACCCCCACCACCACCACCCCCACCCCCACCTCTACCACACCCCCACCTCTACCACACCCCCACCTCCACCCCACCCCCACCACCACCTCTACCACACCCCCACCCCCACCACCACCACCCCCACCCCCACCTCTACCACACCACCACCTCTACCACACCACCACCTCTACTACACCACCACCTCTACCACCACCACCACCTCTACCACACCACCACCTCTACCACCACCACCACCACCTCTACCACACCCCCACCACCACCACCACCACCCCCACCCCCACCTCTTCCACACCCCCACCTCTACCCCACCCCCACCTCTACCACACCACCACCCCCACCTCTACCACACCACCACCTCTACCACACCACCACCTCTACCACACCCCCACCTCTACCACCACCACCACCTCTACCACCACCACCACCTCTACCACACCACCACCCCCACCTCTACCACACCCCCACCACCACCACCTCTACCGCACCCCCACCCCCACCTCTACCACACCCCCACCATGTAGGGAGAGTGGGGCAGTGGGAGGGAGTCTTAACCAGATGGGATGTTTCCTCCTCCTCCGTCAGTCTCTTCCTATGAAGGATGTAATCCGTCAGACTGTAAGTCTCCCGCTAATGAAACGGCTGGTCCCGGCGGTGGCGTCACATCCACTCCTATTCATTTCCCTGCTCCAGACCCTCACCCCGACCACAGCTCATACCAACCCTCAGCCTCATACGTGACTGCACTGCACAATGGCCAGGGCTGCTGCCTCTGATACCCTTCATATCAGATGATGGTTTATATGGACCAGATAAGATAAGATGTCAGGTACTTTATTAATCCCAGACGGGAAGTGGGGGTATTACAGCAGAAAGCACCGGACATGGAGATAAGAAGAGAAAAACAAGAATAACACCGCAAAACAAATCTAAAAAGATCTGCCTACATACACACTAAGAGTAGACCCAAGATGAAAAACACAAAACCAATAGAATCACAAATCAATCAATCAGTGACACTCAGTGGAGCCTTCATCTGCATCACCTGCACTCCCTTCTCCTCCAATCATCTAGTGGACCGCTCTGAAACCTCATCTAGTCGACCGTTCTAAAACCTCATCTAGTGGACCGTTCTGAAACCTCATCTAGTGGACCGCTCTGAAACCTCATCTAGTGGACCGTTCTAAAACCTCATCTAGTGGACCGTTCTGAAACCTCATCTAGTGGACCGTTCTGAAACCTCATCTAGTGGACTGTTCTAAAACCTCATCTAGTGGACCGTTCTAAAACCTCATCTAGTGGACTGTTCTAAAACCTCATCTAGTGGACTGTTCTAAAACCTCATCTAGTGGACCGTTCTAAAACCACAACTAGTCGTGATGCCCTTACATCCACCAAGGTTAAATCAATGTCTGGGAAGAAAATAAATCACCATGGAGAAATTGTCCATCTGTCAATTGTAAAACATAACCTGCTGTGCCTCTGGAGAAAGAAAATAGAGAAACTGAGAACAAAGTAAACAATAGTCTTGTCTGGCTTAAGAACACAACTCCAACATAACACCAACCTACCACCAGGACAGACCAGGACAGACCAGGACAGACCAGGACAGACCAGGACAAACCAGGACAGACCAGGACAGACCAGGACAAACCAGGACAGACCAGGACAGACCAGGACAAACCAGGACAGACCAGGACAGACCAGGACAGACCAGGACAAACCAGGACAGACCAGGACAGACCAGGACAGACCAGGACAGACCAGGACAGACCAGGACAAACCAGGACACACAGGGCAGACCAGGACACACAGGGCAGACCAGGACACACAGGGCAGACCAGGACAGACCAGGACAGACCAGGACAGACAGGACAGACCAGGACAGACCAGGACAAACCAGGACAGACCAGGACACACAGGACACACAGGGCAGGTTCGTCAGAGGCTCAGGTGTTTCACTCTAGGTTCAATCCTCCATGTCCAGCAGTCTACCTGTGGGTCCTTACCTGTTCTTAACAGTCTACCTGTGGGTCCTTACCTGTTCCTGAATGTCATACCTGAATTCACAGTGAGCCACTTTGAAATGACCTACTTTATCCATAGAAACGCCTTAATTATAATTTATTTGTTTTTGAGTAGAATGGATTCCGGTGATGGCAGTCAGAGGAGGTACACTTGGGCCGTTGCTGTGAAGATGATTCAAGGTGCCCTGCCTCCCTCTGACCGGCTAATTGTAAACAGCAGAGCCAGAGGTGAACCGTGGATTTTAATTGGCCGTCGATTTGGCCAATCAGGACTTCATTAGGGATGTTGAATTCCACACACGAGGTATAGGACTGTATTGTGTAGATGTTTACACTTACTTATGGATCTGCAGTACTACTACTCTCAATGTATATAATAACACCGCAAAACAAATCTAAAAAGATCTGCCTACATACACACTAAGAGTAGACCCAAGATGAAAAACACAAAACCAATAGAATCACAAATCAATCAATCAGTGACACTCAGTGGAGCCTTCATCTGCATCACCTGCACTCCCTTCTCCTCCAATCATCTAGTGGACCGCTCTGAAACCTCATCTAGTCGACCGTTCTAAAACCTCATCTAGTGGACCGTTCTGAAACCTCATCTAGTGGACCGCTCTGAAACCTCATCTAGTGGACCGTTCTAAAACCTCATCTAGTGGACCGTTCTGAAACCTCATCTAGTGGACCGTTCTGAAACCTCATCTAGTGGACTGTTCTAAAACCTCATCTAGTGGACCGTTCTAAAACCTCATCTAGTGGACTGTTCTAAAACCTCATCTAGTGGACTGTTCTAAAACCTCATCTAGTGGACCGTTCTAAAACCACAACTAGTCGTGATGCCCTTACATCCACCAAGGTTAAATCAATGTCTGGGAAGAAAATAAATCACCATGGAGAAATTGTCCATCTGTCAATTGTAAAACATAACCTGCTGTGCCTCTGGAGAAAGAAAATAGAGAAACTGAGAACAAAGTAAACAATAGTCTTGTCTGGCTTAAGAACACAACTCCAACATAACACCAACCTACCACCAGGACAGACCAGGACAGACCAGGACAGACCAGGACAGACCAGGACAGACCAGGACAAACCAGGACACACAGGGCAGACCAGGACACACAGGGCAGACCAGGACACACAGGGCAGACCAGGACAGACCAGGACAGACCAGGACAGACAGGACAGACCAGGACAGACCAGGACAAACCAGGACAGACCAGGACACACAGGACACACAGGACACACAGGGCAGGTTCGTCAGAGGCTCAGGTGTTTCACTCTAGGTTCAATCCTCCATGTCCAGCAGTCTACCTGTGGGTCCTTACCTGTTCTTAACAGTCTACCTGTGGGTCCTTACCTGTTCCTGAATGTCATACCTGAATTCACAGTGAGCCACTTTGAAATGACCTACTTTATCCATAGAAACGCCTTAATTATAATTTCTTTGTTTTTGAGTAGAATGGATTCCGGTGATGGCAGTCAGAGGAGGTACACTTGGGCCGTTGCTGTGAAGATGATTCAAGGTGCCCTGCCTCCCTCTGACCGGCTAATTGTAAACAGCAGAGCCAGAGGTGAACCGTGGATTTTAATTGGCCGTCGATTTGGCCAATCAGGACTTCATTAGGGATGTTGAATTCCACACACGAGGTATAGGACTGTATTGTGTAGATGTTTACACTTACTTATGGATCTGCAGTACTACTACTCTCAATGTATATAAGGAATTTATATTAATCTTTTTTGTAGTCTTATTGTTTCGATTGGTAAGTCTTTTTGATTCTTTATTTCATTGTACTGCTGCTGTAGCCTCCCACACTTCCTGTCTGGGACCAATTAAGAGCTCCAGAGTGTTCCTTGTTTGTGTGTGCTGTTAGTTTGATGAATGCTTTGTTTCTAATTGGCTGTCCAGCGCCTAGCTGCTAACGTACGGTGGTGTGTGTGTGAGTCTGAGGAGAAACTCAGGGCTCTAATAGGCAGAAAGCTTCATCATAATGAGGCTTCTGTGCTAAACCTTGAATCACTGTCCGTGCTCGCTGGCCCCCGGACGGAGAGAAAATAATTGTTCTGCTGCTGTGCGCCTCACTGCCTCCGAAATTATATCTCAATCAATTCATCAATCAATCACGTTTATCACACTCATTATATCTTAACGAGTGAAATTATCCAATTCTGTTTTCGTCCAATTGATTTATCTCCCTTTTTTGATTAACATGAAGTGCTGCTCATTTCTGTGAGTTAGTTAGTGAGTGTGAATGTGAGGGACCTGATCGATTACACAGTGATTATGGATTCAGTTCCTTGACTCAGTTTCATCTCCCTGGCCCAATCTGGACCTCACATTATTCTTCTTTCTTCTAATATTTAGAGGTGTTAATATGTATGTATGTGTCTATTGATATTAATCAGTACGCTTGTGCCTTGACTTTTATATAGTTTTCTTCTCTTCTCCCCTCTCTCCGTCTCTTCTCGTTTCCCTATTCATTGAGTCTATTCCTTCCCGCTCCTTCCTTCTCTCATCTCCTCCCCCCTATCTCCCCTCTCCTCCTCCCCTCCCCCCTCTCTCCCCTCTCTCCCCTCTCCTCCCCTCTCCTCCTCCCCTCCCCCCTCTCTCCCCTCTCCTCCCCTCTCCTCCCCCCTATCTCCCCTCTCCTCCCCTCTCCTCCCCCCTATCTCCCCTCTCCTCCTCCCCTCTCCCCTCTCTCCCCTCTCCTCCTCTCCTCCCCCCTATCTCCCCTCTCCTCCCCTCTCCTCCCCCCTATCTCCCCTCCCCTCTCCTCCACCTCCTTCTTCTTCAGTGGTGGTGCTGTACCTCCAAGGCGTGGGATCCAAGGAGTGGAGAGAGGTTAGTCAACTTCCCACTCTCTCCTCTCCATCACCCCCTCTTCTACTGGACCATGTTGTATTTTATAGAGCTCTCCTTAGTGGATGTAGATTAGATTAGATTACATCCTCTACTAAAGCATGGTGTCTTTTATAGAGCTCTCCTTAGTGGATGTAGATTAGATTAGATTACATCCTCTACTGAAGCATGTTGTCTTTTATAGAGCTCTCTTTAGTGGATGTAGATTAGATTAGATTACATCCTCTACTAAACCATGTCTTTCTAAAGCTCTCCTGAGTGGATGTACATAAAAGGAGATTAGTTAATGAGATACTGCAGATATTACCTCATGCTTTCGTCCTGCCTTCTTAAGCTTCCCTTTTTCCTTTTTCTGTTTGTTAATTGTGGGTAATGTGAAGACCATGAATATGCTCAAATGTTCCCCGGAGGGGGGATAGGAGCATAGTGGATGGATTCAATTTCTCCTTCTCACACAACGTGAGTGAATCAAATCAAGGGTGAGAATGAGTGTGTAAACAGAAGAGAGAAGGCTGTCTTCCCTCAGTCTCCTGCTCAACCCTCCACTGTGAGACATGGCAAGGTATCCAGCCCAGCAATTACAGCACCTGAGCTCCAACCAGATGGATCTCTGTTAGCTGGGAGGGGCTAGAGATGATCCAGAGAGGAGCAGGAACCACGCTGGTGGAATATCTCTGCTGAATACTAAATACGCATCGTGATAATGTTTATGATTCCAAGGCTCCATCCCACACACAACACTGTAAGCTTAGATGATGATGATGATGATGATGATGATGATGATGATGATGATGATGATGATGATGATGATGATGATGATGCAAACTGTGTGCACTTCATCACAGGAGTAGATCATTAAAAGTTTGGAAAAGATTCCAGCATGAAAAAGTGAAATAAACACCAAAGCTAGCTTGCGGTTGTGTTGGACATACGGTACATCTTCCTTTATCACAGAAACAAAGATTAACTACTTTGAGACATTCCATTAGCCTGTCAAGAAAACTGGGGGTCGCCACAGTTTACCCACAATGCCACAGCAATGCAGGTGTGACTACTGATTAACTGCCATTTTCCAGACCCTTCAAATAGAAACACTTACCTCTTCTTCTCTTTGGGTCGATGCGGCGATAAGGCCAGTAAGACGTCTGTGAGCCTGTGAACCCCCCCTGGTGGTGGGCAGGGGCTCTGGGGGTCAGAGGAGCATCTTGTTGGGGAGAGTCGGGGATCCATGGTGTCCCCGATCAATAGTCCATTACACTGTTCTGTGGGGCACAGGCTGGTGGAGGAGGTAGGAGGGGGAGGGAGGAGGGAGATGGAGGGCGAGGGTGTTTCATTGCACTGTGTACACTGTGTACCACTGTGTACTACTGTGTGTACAGTGTGTACTTTGTGTGTAGTTTGGCAGAACGGAGGTGATTGACAACACCCTAAATCCAGACTTTGTCCGGAAGTTTGTTCTGGACTTCTTCTTCGAGGAGAAACAAAATCTGAGGTTTGACGTGTAAGTAACAACTATCTATCTATCGATCTATCGATCTATCGATGTATCAATCTATCCGAGTGAGAGATTAATAAGCCTAGGTATTTGCTAATAGAAATACACACTTAGTATGTTGAATTCACCATCATTAAAGATGCTCCCCTCTGTAATGATGCCTAATCTAATGTATTAAGTCTTAAGCTAACTTAAACAAAACCTGAAATTATTATTATGGGCTGGATTTCTCCAGCACTCCCAGAGATGTTTCTGATCTGCTGATTGACTAGCTGGACCGGTGGTCCTACAGCACCCTCCGTCATCTGAATTCAAGCTGTCCAATCATAAGCCTGGGACAAATGAAAAGGCAATCAATTAAGTGTGAAAACAGAGGGCTTTATTCACCTCATCAATGAAAGTCCTGTTTCTCATCTCTTCTGTCTTCTTCTTTGGTGTTACTATACTTCAAAATAGCAGAAGTGTACTCTGGCTGCTTGACTGCTTGCTAACTTTAATTGTTAACCATGCTAACATCAGTGACTAGCACTTTGTGGTCAGCACTGCTGCCTCACCGTCAGAAGGTTGTTGGGTTGGACTCCAAGGGATGGGACTCCTCTGTGCGTAGTTTGTGTTGTGGGTATCACAGAATTATAATAATGATAATAATAATGTAAACACAACAGTGCATGACTCCTGACAATAACTGTCTTCTAGGTACAATGTGGACACTAGAAGCTGCAACATCTCAAAACACGTAAGTACAGTACATTGTATTACAATCCCTTCAATGCGTCGGACTCATATTGTTTCCACTGAAGGAGTATTGAACTTTTTAGTCATTTATCGAACTTCTTAATCCAAAGAGACCTACGGCACATTGAACTACAGGTAGGGGTTAGGAGATATCGTGCTCTAGGATGCTACAGGTAGGGGTTAGGGGGCATCTTGTTCTAGGATCCTACAGGTAGGGGTTAGGAGACATCTTGCTCTAGGATGCTACAGGTAGGGGTTAGGGGACATTTTGCTCTAGGATCCTACAGGTAGGGGTTAGGGGACATCTTGCTCTAGGATCCTACAGGTAGGGGTTAGGAGACATCTTGCTCTAGGATCCTACAGGTAGGGGTTAGGAGACATCTAGCTCTAGGATCCTACAGGTAGGGGTTAGGAGACATCTTGCTCTAGGATCCTACAGGTAGGGGTTAGGAAACATCTTGCTCTAGGATCCTACAGGTAGGGGTTAGGGGACATCTTGGTCTAGGATCCTACAGGTAGGGGTTAGGAAACATCTTGCTCTAGGATCCTACAGGTAGGGGTTAGGGGACATCTTGGTCTAGGATCCTACAGGTAGGGGTTTGGGGACATCTTGCTCTAGGATCCTACAGGTAGGGGTTAGGGGGCATCTTGCTCTAGGATCCTACAGGTAGGGGTTAGGGGACATCTTGGTCTAGGATCCTACAGGTAGGGGTTTGGGGACATCTTGCTCTAGGATCCTACAGGTAGGGGTTAGGGGGTGTCTCTATGAACTGCAGACATGATGGTAGAGTGGTTAAACAACCACTCCACTATCCAGGAAAACGTAGTTTTACACACTACATTTTGTACAATAAATGATGACAATAACAATCAGTAATGCACCACATTTCTTTGAATATTGTATTCTTTGCATTTTATTGTCAAACTCGTACGGCACAACAGAAGGTAAGTCAAAGTGGATATTTGCATGTACAGTATATTTTTAGATATATACTGTATGTGTATGTATGTGTATGTATTGTGTACATGTCTTGTATTGTTTCACTTGTGGAGTGACAATTAGCTAACCTACCCATCACATCTTTCATCACCTGGTCCCTCTGACCTTTCGACCCCTGGTCCCTCTGACCTTTCACCCCCTGGTCCCTCTAACTTTTCATCCCCTGTTCCCTCTGACCTTTCATCCCCTGGTCCCTCTGACCTTTTATCCCCTGGTCCCTCTGACCTCTCACCCCCTGGTCCGTCTCCATGTCTCCATCAGAGGACTTCTCCTTCTGTTCCCTGGTGTGTCTGGGCGTCCTTCCTCCTCGTCCCCGGTGTGGTCATGTTGTCTGTGGTTTCTGTCAGAGGTTACCAAGAGGAGGAGAGGCATCACACACCTCTGACTTCAGAGCAAATGTCTGTTCAGGACACTCGCAGAACTAGGAGACAAGTGGGCTAGGAGACAAGTGGATGAGGAGAGGATTCAGGGCTCAGCCACTCCTGGAAACGCACATCCACACACACACACATGCACACTCTGTTCCTTAAATAATTCAGACACACACGCACGCACGCACGCACGCACGCACGCACACACACACAAACATACACACAGGGTGTGAGCGCTCACTGTGACAGCTAAGTCTTTGTGATACGCCGGTGTGTTGAACCAAGTCATGTCCTGTCTGTCTGACTGTGTGGGCAGACATGTCTGTTTATCTAACTGTCTCTCTGTCAGCCTACCTTTTGGTTTTGCTGTCTCTCTCTCTCTGTCCAACTATCCGTCTGTTGGTCTGTGTATCTGTGTGTCTGTCTGTCTAACTGAGTGTCTGTTGGTCTGTGTATCTGTCTGTGTGTCTGTCTGTCTAACTGAGTGTCTGTTTGTCTGTGTAACTGTGTGTCTGTCTGTCTGTCTGTCGGACTGAGTGTCTGTTTGTCTGTGTATCTGTGTGTCTGTCTGTCTGACTGAATGTCTGTTGATCTGTGTATCTGTGTGTCTGTCTGTCTAACTGAGTGTCTGTTTGTCTGTGTATCTGTGTGTCTGTTAGTCTGACTGAGTGTCTGTTTGTCTGTGTATCTGTGTGTCTGTCTGTCTGACTGAGTGTCTGTTTGTCTGTGTATCTGTGTGTCTGTCTGTCTGTCTGTCGGACTGAGTGTCTGTTTGTCTGTGTATCTGTGTGTCTGTCTGTCTGACTGAGTGTATGTTGGTCTGTGTATCTGTGTGTCTGTCTGTCTGACTGAGTGTTTGTTGGTCTGTGTATCTGTGTGTGTGTCTGTCTGACTGAGTGTCTGTTGGTCTGTGTATCTGTGTGTCTGTCTGTCTGACTGAGTGTCTGTTGGTCTGTGTATCTGTCTGTGTGTCTGTCTGACTGAATGTCTGTTGGTCTGTGTATCTGTGTGTCTGACTGAATGTCTGTTGGTCTGTGTATCTGTGTGTCTGTCTGTCTGACTGAGTGTCTGTTGGTCTGACTGAGTGTCTGTTGGTCTGTGTATCTGTGTGTCTGTCTGTCTGACAGAGTGTCTGTTGGTCTGTGTATCTGTGTGTCTGTCTGCCTGACTGAGTGTCTGTTGGTCTGTGTGTCTGTCTGTCTGTCTGACTGAGTGTCTGTCTGTCTGTGTATCTGTCTGTCTGACTGAGTGGCTGTTGGTCTGTGTATCTGTGTGTCTGACTGAGTGTCTGTTGGTCTGTGTATGTGTGTGTCTGTCTGTCTGACTGAGTGTCTGTTGGTCTGTGTATCTGTGTGTCTGTCTGTCTGACTGAGTGTCTGTTGGTCTGTGTATCTGTCTGTCTGTCTGTCTGTCTGTCTGACTGAGTGTCTGTTGGTCTGTGTATCTGTGTGTCTGTCTGTCTGACTGAGTGTCTGTCTGTCTGTGTATCTGTGTGTATGTCTGTCTGACTGAGTGTCTGTTCGTCAAGCTGTTGTCTGTGTGGGCAAACTGGCGTCTCCACCAACTCTCACGTCAAAATAGCTAAGAAAAGCAAAGTTTGAGAGAGTCAGAGCGATACACACATACATATATATATATACATATATACATATACATATATATATATTAATATGGGTCTGTCTCTCTCTTTCTCTGGCCAGTATCCCTGGTTGTGTGTTAGTCAGTTCCTGTACACTAGCAGCCCTCACATGACTGAGCTAAAAACAAACCCTGGGTTTATTTATTTGATATGAAGTAATTTTGTTTCCCAGTTGTAGTCTTGGGGGTATTGTGACACATGAGAGGCTATTAAAACACAAACTACATCTCCCAGATATCCCCCTCTCTCTCCCAGATAATTAGCTGTTGTTGGTGTCTTCTCTGTGTGTTTGTAGTGGAGGTCGAGTGCTAAGCGGAGTAAAAAGTTGTTAATGAGACACAAAAAGTTGAGTCTCTGGTTCTCATCGTGGGTCATTGGCTGTGAAATAAATACACTAAAACATTTCACAAATGTTTTGTTTGTTTTTGTGCTCGGTATAAAGTTTAGTATCATTACCCACTTTTCACAATTGTTCTTTTCTTTGTTTGAGTTTATAAAGGGACCATATTTGGTCATGACAATATCTACCCATTAGTGACATCACATGATGGGCAGATGGACTACCCCCCTGTCCAGTGGACCGTACCAGCTGGGAGGCGGATCGATCCATCGTACATGTGGGGGGACAGACACTCCCCGTTGTGATGTCATCAATGGGTAGATGTACAGCATGGCTTGTATTGGCTGATCTACATGCCATGTGGTGGTGGTACCTCTTGAAGAACCGACCGAGTGACGTGGTTCTGGGGGTTTCCCCTGCAGGACTTCCTGGGCCAGACCTTCTGCACGCTGGGGGAAGTGATCGGCTCCACCGGAGGACGCCTGGAGAAGACTCTTTCGTAAGTTCACCTCCTGGTCTCTCCTCTCCTTGGTGGTCTCCTCTCATGGTTAGGGACCAGCGCTCTCACTGCAACGGACCAGGGTCCATTCCCAGTCAGGAAACAGATCTTTCCAGAATGTCCCATCTTGGATAAATATAAAGAATGTCTTGC
>CM051013.1:26273065-26285565 GCA_027704905.1 Muraenolepis orangiensis | reverse complement strand
TACTATATCAATGTTAACATGTTATACTATATCAATGTTAACATGTTATACTATATCAATGTTAACATGTTATACTATATCAATGTTAACATGTTATATTATATCAATGTTAACATGTTATATTATATCAATGTTAACATGTTATATTATATCAATGTTAACATGTTATATTATATTAATGTTAACATGATTATATTATATTAATGTTAACATGTTATACTATATCAATGTTAACATGTTATATTATATTAATGTTAACATGATTATATTATATTAATGTTAACATGTTATACTATATCAATGTTAACATGTTATATTATATTAATGTTAACATGTTATATTATATTAATGTTAACATGTTATATTATATCAATGTTAACATGTTAACATTACAACAGTACAAACACACATTACACCCAGTACACAACCCAATGACTATATGTATAACTCAGTCCTTACTATATGTATAACTATAACTATATAACTATAACTATATGTATAACTCAGTCCTTACTATATGTATAACTATAACTATATAACTATAACTATATGTATAACTCAGTCCTTACTATATGTAT
Organism: Muraenolepis orangiensis; assembly: GCA_027704905.1. Taxonomy (NCBI): domain Eukaryota; kingdom Metazoa; phylum Chordata; class Actinopteri; order Gadiformes; family Muraenolepididae; genus Muraenolepis; species Muraenolepis orangiensis. Next base: position 26,284,987 of record CM051013.1, on the reverse strand, counting down.
AACTCAGTCCTTACTATATGTATAACTATAACTATATAACTATAACTATATGTATAACTCAGTCCTTACTATATGTATAACTATAACTATATAACTATAACTATATGTATAACTCAGTCCTTACTATATGTATAACTCAGTCCTTACTATATGTATAACTATAACTATATAACTATAACTATATGTATAACTCAGTCCTTACTATATGTATAACTATAACTATATAACTATAACTATATGTATAACTCAGTCCTTACTATATGTATAACTCAGTCCTTACTATATGTATAACTATAACTATATAACTATAACTATATGTATAACTCAGTCCTTACTATATGTATAACTATAACTATATAACTATAACTATATGTATAACTCAGTCCTTACTATATGTATAACTATAACTATATAACTATAACTATATGTATAACTCAGTCCTTACTATATGTATAACTATAACTATATAACTATAACTATATGTATAACTCAGTCCTTACTATATGTATAACTCAGTCCTTACTATATGTATAACTCAGTCCTTACTATATGTATAACTCAGTCCTTTAGGGTCTAGGAGAGGGTGTGGTCATGGTCATTCTACCACAGGCTGAATGACACACTGATGCACAGCTTGACAGGAAGTCCCACACATGTCACTTCCTGTTTCAGGTTCACTATCTGCCACAAGACAGAGGTGGTGAAGAACACTCTGAATCCAGTCTGGCAGCTGTTCACCATCCCGGTCCGAGCGCTCTGCAACGGAGACTATGACAGGTACTGCATAGATGCCCCTTAGATAGGGTTATGTACTGGTTAGATACCCCCTAGATACTGGTTATGTACTGGTAAGATACCCCCTAGATACTGGTTATGTACTGGTTAGATACCCCTAGATACTGGTTATGTACTGGTAAGATACCCCCTAGATACTGGTTATGTACTGGTTAGATACCCCTTAGATAGGGTTATGTACTGGTTAGATACCCCTAGATACTGGTTAGGTACTGGTTAGATACCCCTTAGATAGGGTTATGTACTGGTAAGATACCCCCTAGATACTGGTTATGTACTGGTTAGATACCCCTAGATACTGGTTATGTACTGGTTAGATACCCCTTAGATAGGGTTATGTACTGGTAAGATACCCCCTAGATACTGGTTAGGTACTGGTTAGATACCCCCTAGATACTGGTTATGTACTGGTAAGATACCCCCTAGATACTGGTTATGTACTGGTTAGATACCCCCTAGATACTGGTTATGTACTGGTAAGATACCCCCTAGATACTGGTTATGTACTGGTTAGATACCCCCTAGATACTGGTTATGTACTGGTAAGATACCCCCTAGATACTGGTTATGTACTGGTTAGATACCCCTAGATACTGGTTATGTACTGGTAAGATACCCCCTAGATACTGGTTATGTACTGGTTAGATACCCCTTAGATAGGGTTATGTACTGGTTAGATACCCCTAGATACTGGTTAGGTACTGGTTAGATACCCCCTAGATACTGGTTATGTACTGGTAAGATACCCCCTAGATACTGGTTATGTACTGGTAAGATACCCCCTAGATACTGGTTATGTACTGGTTAGATACCCCCTAGATACTGGTTATGTACTGGTAAGATACCCCCTAGATACTGGTTATGTACTGGTTAGATACCCCTTAGATAGGGTTATGTACTGGTTAGATACCCCTAGATACTGGTTATGTACTGGTTAGATACCCCTTAGATAGGGTTTGGTACTGGTTAGATACCCCTAGATACTGGTTAGGTACTGGTTAGATACCCCTAGATACTGGTTATGTACTGGTTAGATACCCCTAGATACTGGTTATGTACTGGTTAGATACCCCTAGATACTGGTTATGTACTGGTTAGATACCCCTAGATACTGGTTATGTACTGGTTAGATACCCCTAGATACTGGTTAGGTACTGGTTAGATACCCCCTAGATACTGGTTAGGTACTGGTTAGATACCCCTAGATACTGGTTATGTACTGGTTAGATACCCCTAGATACTGGTTAGGTACTGGTTAGATACCCCTAGATACTGGTTAGGTACTGGTTAGATACCCCTAGATACTGGTTATGTACTGGTTAGATACCCTTAGATAGGGTTATGTACTGGTTAGATACCCCGTAGATAGGGTTATGTACTGGTTAGATACCCCGTAGATAGGGTTATGTACTGGTTAGATACCCCCTAGATACTGGTTATGTACTGGTAAGATACCCCCTAGATACTGGTTATGTACTGGTTAGATACCCCTTAGATAGGGTTATGTACTGGTTAGATACCCCTAGATACTGGTTAGGTACTGGTTAGATACCCCCTAGATACTGGTTATGTACTGGTAAGATACCCCTAGATACTGGTTATGTACTGGTTAGATACCCCTAGATACTGGTTATGTACTGGTTAGATACCCCTAGATACTGGTTAGGTACTGGTTAGATACCCCCTAGATACTGGTTAGGTACTGGTTAGATACCCCTAGATACTGGTTATGTACTGGTTAGATACCCCTAGATACTGGTTAGGTACTGGTTAGATACCCCTAGATACTGGTTAGGTACTGGTTAGATACCCCTAGATACTGGTTATGTGGTTAGATACCCTTAGATAGGGTTATGTACTGGTTAGATACCCCGTAGATAGGGTTATGTACTGGTTAGATACCCCGTAGATAGGGTTATGTACTGGTTAGATACCCCCTAGATACTGGTTATGTACTGGTAAGATACCCCCTAGATACTGGTTATGTACTGATTAGATACCCCTTAGATAGGGTTATGTACTGGTTAGATACCCCTAGATACTGGTTAGGTACTGGTTAGATACCCCCTAGATACTGGTTATGTACTGGTAAGATACCCCCTAGATACTGGTTATGTACTGGTTAGATACCCCCTAGATACTGGTTATGTACTGGTAAGATACCCCCTAGATACTGGTTATGTACTGGTTAGATACCCCCTAGATACTGGTTATGTACTGGTTAGATACCCCTTAGATAGGGTTATGTACTGGTTAGATACCCCTAGATACTGGTTAGGTACTGGTTAGATACCCCTAGATACTGGTTATGTACTGGTTAGATACCCCTAGATACTGGTTACGTACTGGTTAGATACCCCTAGATACTGGTTAGGTACTGGTTAGATACCCCTAGATACTGGTTAGGTACTGGTTAGATACCCCTAGATACTGGTTATGTACTGGTTAGATACCCCTAGATACTGGTTAGGTACTGGTTAGATACCCCTAGATACTGGTTAGGTACTGGTTAGATACCCCGTAGATAGGGTTATGTACTGGTTAGATACCCCGTAGATAGTATCTAAGGCGGCTGATGGTTCCTCTGGGTCTGCTCTTAATTCACGGACTCGATGGTTTTCTCGCCAGAGGTTGGATCCCAGGCGTCACAAACTCCAGGTTCTCACTGTGATCCGTTCGGTGTCCCCCGACCTGCTGTATTGGTGGAGCCCCTCGACGCTTCTCGAGGGGGTTCCCCTTGGCAGGTTGACGTCATACTTAGTGGTCTTCACGGACACTTTGTTGACAGGTTAGGGAGGAACGTGTCTCTCCTACTCGGTCGGAAACGAGTGGCCAACAACCCCTGTCGCACACATCAATGTGTTGTAGTTCTCCAGGGAGCTGAGAGGGCTCACGCATCTCTCTCACTGCGCAGACACCACGCTCTGATCAGAGCGGACCGCATGTCGGCGGCAGCCTTTAAACAGACGGGGGGAGTGCGCTCCTCTGCTCTTCATGGAGCAGTGGGGGGTGCGCTCCTCTGCTCTTCATGGAGCAGTGGGGGGTGCGCTCCTCTGCTCTTCATGGAGCAGTAGGGGGTGCGCTCCTCTGCTCTTCATGGAGCAGTGGGGGGTGCGCTCCTCTGCTCTTCATGGAGCAGTGGGGGGTGCGCTCCTCTGCTCTTCATGGAGCAGTAGGGGGTGTGCTCCTCTGCTCTTCATGGAGCAGTGGGGGGTGCGCTCCTCTGCTCTTCATGGAGCAGTGGGGGGTGCGCTCCTCTGCTCTTCATGGAGCAGTAGGGGGTGCGCTCCTCTGCTCTTCATGGAGCAGTGGGGGGTGCGCTCCTCTGCTCTTCATGGAGCAGTAGGGGGTGTGCTCCTCTGCTCTTCATGGAGCAGTGGGGGGTGCGCTCCTCTGCTCTTCATGGAGCAGTGGGGGGTGCGCTCCTCTGCTCTTCATGGAGCAGTGGTGGAGCGCTTTGGCTGTGGGCTCATCAGAGCCTGTTCAGTCTGCGAGCCCTGCATATCGCGGGCGCCCAGAATAATAATAATAATAATAATAATTAATTGTATTTTAGGCACCTTTCATGACACCCAAGGACACCGTACAGTTTGTTAAATTAAGAGGCAACAGAGCATGATAAAGACACAAACTGACTCTGGGTGGACCTCATGTTACATCCCAACATTGTCAGACAAATCTGGCAGAGTTTGGGGACGGCCCGGTGGATCTGTTTGTATCCAGTGAGAAACCCACTGAGATGAGGTTCTCTCTCAACCCGAAGGACCTGCCTCCGCTGGGGGTGGATGCGATGGCCGCCGATGCTTTTGTATGCGTTTCCTCCGTCTCAGCTGATTCATCCTCTTTTAGAGAGAATCAGACAGGAGAGGCAGTCGCTCATTCTGGTCGCCCCAGAGAGCCGATCAGCCTCATGGTGAACGAGCAGCGCTCTTGTGCGCGGCGCCGTAGCCGGTGCCGACCGGGCCAGACGCGCTGTCGCAAGCGCACGGGACTATTCACCACCCGCCCCATCTGTCGGGTGGGTTGTTGGTTTGGCTCCTGAGAGGTTGATTCTGCAGGACAGAGGTTTGTCTGCAGCAGTTATCAATATTATTCAGGGTGTGCGCGCCTCCACATCTGCTCTTTACACAGCGAAGTGGGGTGCGTTCTCTAAGTGGTGCAATCCCAATGGAGTGGTCCCATCTCGCTGTGAGGGTTAGGGTTAGTCTCCTTGCTGGAGAAGGACTCGGTGGAGGACATTTGCGCGGCAGCGTCATGAACATGGCCCTTTCTCCGCTTAACATGCTGGACATGAGCAGGGGCTCCATCGGTCACTGGGTTGGAGTCAGGGGCCATGCTCCCTGCTCCTAGAGGGAGATCTAGAAGGTTTTTAGCTCAGAGCTGTTACAATGCGTAACGTTGCTCCTCGTGTAAAGCCACTCCCCCTTGTCACTGCAGTGTCTCGACGGCTCGTCGAGTTAAAGAGTGACCGGGTATTCGTACTCTGATTACGGTTTGTAGCCGGCGTTGGAATATCCCGCCAACTCTTTATTAATGATATGTGTCTTTTGTACGTGTTGCGTTGATAGACATGTTGCGTGCGATATGATGTCATTGGTTTGTTAAGGCCCAACGAGACCGGCGAGCCAAATGTGCCAGAGAACCCAGAAGTAGAGACAGGACACCCAAAACAATGGATAATGTCTTTACTGAAAGATCCACCTCAAAAACAACAGGGTAGGGTAGGATAGGTTAGGAGGTCGACACGGGGAGATGGTCCAGGGTCCTTGGAGCGAAGGGGTAGGGGGGGGAGTAGGGGGGTTAGGACGAGACGCCACGTTGTGAACGTGAGGGCGGCATGAACCGCCAACAGTTCCTTATTGCCCACGTTGTAGTTCATCTCAGCGGGTTCAAAGCGCCGAGAGAAATAGGCACACGGGTGGAACCTGTGATCCTCCTCCGACCGCTGAGAGAGGACGGCTCCGACGCCCGTGTCAGATGAACTGCCGCACAAAGCCTGCAAAACCCAGCAAGCGCCTGAGCTGCGTGCGGTCAGTAGGGCGCGGCCATTCTACCACCGCCTTGACCTTGGCGGGCTCTGCACGCATCTGTCCATCCTCCACCACGTGGCTGAGATACGTCACAGAGTTGGTGTGGAAGACGCACCTCTCTGCCTTAACGTAGAGCCTGTTCTCCAACAGCCGCACCAGACGGTTGGCTGGTGGTGTTCCTCCATGGACCTAGAGAAAATCAAGATGTCGTCCAGGTACACCACCACAAAGACGTTTAGCATGTCACTCAGCACGTCATTCAAAAGGCTTTGGAAAACCCCGGGGGCATTGGACAGACCGAACGGCATGTCGTGGTACTCATAGTGGCCGAGATGGGTGTTGAAGGCAGTCTTCCACTCGTCACCCTCCCTGATCCTGACCAAGTGGTAAACGTTATGAAGGTCCAATTTGGTGAACACCCGGGCATGCGTGAGTGGCTCGAAAGTGGAACTAAGAAGAGGCAGGGGGTACTTTTTCTTCACCGTGATGTTGTTCAGCGCCCAATAGTCTATACAGGGCCTCAGGACACCGTCCTTCTTAGCCACGAAGAAGAAGCCCGCTGTGAGGGGTGAAGACGGGAGCTTTATAAGGCCTGAGGCTAGGGACTGCGATATAGTTGCGCATCGCCTCCTTCTCAGGCTGGGAGACGTTGTAGAGCTGCCTCTTAGGTAGGGTGGCCCCAGGAAGGAGGTCGATGGGACAATCATAAGGCCGTTGAGGGAGGAGTGAGAGGGCCCTGTCTTTACTAAATGCATACATGTGAGATACCCCAGTGATATCTGGCGGAGAGGACACAGGCCTGGAACCGCTGGACGGAGACAGGGTGGAGCGCAGACAGGTAGCGTGACAAGCTGTACCCCATGACCCGCCCAGACGCCCAGGAGATGTGAGGGTCGTGCCTCTCCAGCCAGGGTCTACCCAACACTAGAGGCGCCGTGGGGGCGTGCAAAACAAAGAAACAAATGGATTTCACAAAAGAGTGAGCGTGAGAAGTTCAGTAGCGTGCGTAATAGTAGAACACTTTTCTCACTCCCGGGGCTTTGGTGGTGCACCCCAGACTGTTTTCATTATTCTTCAACATTATGATATTTAATCATCCAATAGACGCTCATTCTAACTCACCATTAGACAGAAGTCCACAAAAAAGAACATCTTTGTTTGCAAACAAGGATTAATAGGACTTTGAACTTGGGCAACACCTGGGCATTTCTCTTTGACTCTAGCATGTGTGAAGGAGAGCGACTACACAGCGTAAAGATGGCCTCAGTCTGGGAGGAGGAGCGTAGGAGTGAGAGCTTCAGGGAACTGAGAGTCTAACGTCTGAAGGCTTCTGTTGGATGGGAGGTGTCTGCTCACACGTGTATCAAACACCATATCATAAATAATAATGATATCATACATATTGGAGCAGCGGTGGTTTGATGTACACACAAAAGCCTCGTAGGTGTGGAAAGGACCATAAAGGGGAGTTCCCCTGTGAACTGGATGTAGATTAAAGGCACATCGCTGACCTGACCTGTTGGAGCCTCATTATACATTCTAGGGTCATTCTGGGGTCATCTATCTCTTGGATATCTACAGGTGGACTGCAGACTACTCAGAACCTCTGGGTAGCTGGCGGACTCAAACTCACAACCACTTGAATACTCTTCACCCACCATCAGCATCTCCAAGACAACCAGACACTAGTCGCGTTTCCGTCACCATATTTCAAATCTCATGTTGAAGTTTGGCATTAGAACGTGTTGATGGAAACGGACTAACTGAATCCACTTCCTCTGATTCTCATAAGAGTCGATCCGAGGTGTTTTTGACTGATTTGAATCGAGTTCATTCACAGAAGCGGAGATGGAAACAACTTTGCCGAATCAACCTTTGACCTCACGTGACTTACGCTGCCGGCTTCTTCTCACGCGTTCCTATGACCCCAAAACACGGCTTATGTCACCGCCCGATATCCTTCATCGCTGACCTAGTTTGTTCGACGGAAACACAACTAATTCTCATTTCCTTTTTTGGGTTTTAAGCAAACTTCCAAAAGTTTGCTTTAAGATGTAAACCCAGACCCAGACCCAGTGCCGTGCCTGAGGACTGGGTCTGAAAGCTCTATGAGCTCTGGGCTGTGATGATGTCTCTGTGTGCTGCAGGACGGTGAAGGTAGACGTCTACGACTGGGACCGAGACGGAAGGTAGGAGGGAGGGAGGGAGGGAGGGAGGGAGGGAGGGAGGGAGGGAGATCCTTTCTGACAGCTGCTCAGCCCCTCGAGCTCCCTGACTGACTGACGTCAACACAGCTTTAACCGTGAAGAGAGAACTGCCTCTATTCACTGTGGGGGGAATAGAGAGAGAGAGAGAGAGAGAGAGAGAGAGAGAGAGAGAGAGAGAGAGAGAGAGAGAGAGAGAGAGAGAGAGAGAGAGAGAGAGAGAGAGAGAGAGAGAGAGAGAGAGAGAGAGAGATGTAATATTTACATATCCAGAGAGAGAGAGAGAGAGAGAGAGAGAGAGAGAGAGAGAGAGAGAGAGAGAGAGAGAGAGAGAGAGAGAGAGAGAGAGAGAGAGAGAGAGAGAGAGAGAGAGAGAGAGAGAGAGAGGGAGAGATGTAATATTTACATATCCAGAGAGAGAGAGAGAGAGAGAGAGAGAGAGAGAGAGAGAGAGAGAGAGAGAGAGAGAGAGAGAGAGAGAGAGAGAGAGAGAGAGAGAGAGAGAGAGAGAGAGATGTAATATTTACATATCCAGAAAGAGAGAGAGGGAGAGAGAGAGATGAAATATTTACATATCCAGAGAGAGAGAGACAGGGAGAGAGAGAGAGAGAGAGAGACAGGGAGAGCGAGAGAGAGACAGGGAGAGAGAGAGACAGGGAGAGAGGGAGAGAGAGAGACAGGGAGAGAGGGAGAGACAGAGATGTAATATTTACATATCCAGAGAGAGAGAGACAGGGAGAGAGAGAGAGAGAGACAGGGAGAGAGAGAGAGAGAGAGAGAGAGAGAGAGAGAGAGAGACAGGAAGAGAGAGAGACAGGGAGAGATAGAGAGACAGGGAGAGAGAGAGACAGGGAGAGAGAGAGAGACAGGGAGAGAGAGAGAGACAGGGAGAGAGAGACAGGGAGATATAGAGAGACAGGGAGAGAGAGAGAGACAGGGAGAGAGAGAGAGACAGGGAGAGATAGAGAGAGACAGGGAGAGAGAGAGACAGGGAGAGAGGGAGAGAGAGAGACAGGGAGAGAGGGAGAGACAGAGATGTAATATTTACATATCCAGAGAGAGAGAGACAGGGAGAGAGAGAGAGAGAGACAGGGAGAGAGAGAGAGAGAGAGAGACAGGAAGAGAGAGAGACAGGGAGAGATAGAGAGACAGGGAGAGAGAGAGACAGGGAGAGAGAGAGAGACAGGGAGAGAGAGAGAGACAGGGAGAGACAGGGAGAGACAGGGAGAGAGAGACAGGGAGATATAGAGAGACAGGGAGAGAGAGAGACAGGGAGAGAGAGAGACAGGGAGAGATAGAGAGACAGGGAGAGAGAGAGAGACAGGGAGAGATAGAGAGACAGGGAGAGAGAGAGAGACAGGGAGAGAGAGAGACAGGGAGAGAGAGGGAGAGACAGGGAGAGAGAGAGAGAGACAGGGAGAGAGAGAGACAGGGAGTGATAGAGAGACAGGGAGAGATAGAGACAGAGAGAGAGAGAGAGACAGGGAGAGAGAGAGACAGGGAGTGATAGAGAGACAGGGAGAGAGAGAGACAGGGAGTGATAGAGAGACAGGGAGAGAGAGAGACAGGGAGAGAGAGAGAGAGAGAGAGAGAGAGAGAGAGAGACAGGGAGTGATAGAGAGACAGGGAGAGAGAGAGAGACAGGGAGAGAGAGAGAGACAGGGAGAGAGAGAGACAGGGAGAGAGAGAGACAGAGAGAGAGAGAGACAGGGAGAGAGAGAGACAGGGAGTGATAGAGAGACAGGGAGTGATAGAGAGACAGGGAGAGAGAGAGAGACAGGGAGAGAGAGAGACAGGGAGAGAGAGAGACAGGGAGAGAGAGAGACAGGGAGTGATACTGGAAGTTCTTTAAAAAGTGTTTGGTTTGGTTTGGTCCTCAGCCACGACTTCATCGGAGAATTCACCACCAGCTACAGAGAGCTGTCCAGGGGACAGAACCAGTTCAACATCTACCAGGTGAGGGGGGAGGGAGGGGGGGAGGGAGGGGGGGAGGGAGAGAGAGAGAGAGAGAGAGAGGGAGGGAGGGAGGGAGGGAGAGAGAGAGAGAGAGAGAGAGAGAGAGGGAGGGAGGGAGAGAGAGAGAGAGAGAGAGAGAGGGAGGGAGGGAGAGAGAGAGAGAGAGAGAGAGAGAGAGAGAGAGAGAGAGAGAGAGAGAGAGAGAGAGAGAGAGAGAGAGAGAGAGAGAGAGAGAGAGAGAGAGAGAGAGAGAGAGAGAGAGAGAGAGAGAGGGAGGGAGAGAGAGGGTCTGCATGGAGACCCTCTGGGTGATGGAACCTGTCAGCGTCCTCTGAGCGCTGGTATGTGTTAATAATGTTAATGACATGTTATGATAGTGTAACATCAATGACATGTTATGATAGTGTAATGTTAATGACATGTTATGATAGTGTAATGTTAATGACATGTTATGATAGTGTATTGTTAATGACATGTTATGATAGTGTCATGTTAATGACATGTTATGATAGTGTAATGTTAATGACATGTTATGATAGAGTCATGTTAATGACATGTTATGATAGTGTAATGTTAATGACATGTTATGATAGAGTAATGTTAATGACATGTTATGATAGTGTAATGTTAATGACATGTTATGATAGAGTAATGTTAATGACATGTTATGATAGAGTAATGTTAATGACATGTTATGATAGAGTAATGTTAATGACATGTTATGATAGAGTAATGTTAATGACATGTTATGATAGAGTAATGTTAATGACATGTTATGATAGTGTAATGTTAATGACATGTTATGATAGTGCAATGTTAATGACATGTTATGATAGTGTAATGTTAATGACATGTTATGATAGTGTAATGTTAATGACAGGTTATGATAGAGTAATGTTAATGACATGTTATGATAGTGTAATGTTAATGACATGTTATGATAGTGTAATGTTAATGACATGTTATGATAGTGTCATGTTAATTACATGTTATGATAGTGTAATGTTAATGACATGTTATGATAGTGCAATGTTAATGACATGTTATGATAGTGTAATGTTAATGACATGTTATGATAGTGTAATGTTAATGACATGTTATGATAGTGCAATGTTAATGACATGTTATGATAGTGCAATGTTAATGACATGTTATGATAGTGTAATGTTAATGACATGTTATGATAGAGTAATGTTAATGACATGTTATGATAGTGTAATGTTAATGACATGTTATGATAGTGCAATGTTAATGACATGTTATGATAGTGTAATGTTAATGACATGTTATGATAGTGTAATGTTAATGACAGGTTATGATAGAGTAATGTTAATGACATGTTATGATAGTGTAATGTTAATGACATGTTATGATAGAGTAATGTTAATGACATGTTATGATAGAGTAATGTTAATGACATGTTATGATAGAGTAATGTTAATGACATGTTATGATAGAGTAATGTTAATGACATGTTATGATAGAGTAATGTTAATGACATGTTATGATAGTGTAATGTTAATGACATGTTATGATAGTGCAATGTTAATGACATGTTATGATAGTGTAATGTTAATGACATGTTATGATAGTGTAATGTTAATGACAGGTTATGATAGAGTAATGTTAATGACATGTTATGATAGTGTCATGTTTTATAATGGTTAAGTGTTGCTGTAGGTCACTGGTGTATTTAAAGGGGTCTGAGTCCTTTAGTGCAGCCTTCTGTAAATGCAATGGCATCCCACCCTCTGTTACTACAGAGCAGCTCAGACCATAACCTACCGTGGATGGACGCTCTGGAGGCTCTTGGCTCTGGAGACCCCAACCATTTAGTCAATTGAAGGCTCAATCAAACCCCAAAACGCCATCAGGTGGTCATAGCTTGGAAAAGACACATACATCATGTCAGTAATTAATTAACAAAGTAAATAGAA
>CM051013.1:26250565-26268065 GCA_027704905.1 Muraenolepis orangiensis | reverse complement strand
CAAGAATCACACACACACAAACACACACACACACACACACGCGTAGACACACGTATACACATACGTAGACACACACACATACACACACACACACACACACACACACACACACACACACACACACACACACACACACACACACACACACGTAGACACACACACACACATACACACACACAGACACACACCCAAACACACATATAAACACACACACACACACACACACACACACACACACACACACCAGGAGCTGTCATCAACACAACAGCTGCTGCCCTCTTTGAGGGCTGACCTCATCTTCCTTCTCAGCAGGAAGTGACCCGCCTCACTTCCTGCTCAAGGAGCCTTCCCCTCTTCCAGCTGAATTAATTTAAAACACATTATAATATGAAACACTTTACACTGTTACACACATTAATTAAACACTTAATACTCAAACCTTGTTTATGTTAAACACTAAATACTGTGTCTGTTACACACATTACTGTGGAACGTATTACTGTTAAAACATGTAATAAACACTTACTAATACTGCTTAACACTTAATATTAAAATATTGAATATTAACACTGTCACTTTTATAAGGTAATCATTTACATGTCGCTGTATGAGTCTTTTTAAAGTAGTAGTAGTAGTAGTAGTAGTAGTAGTAGTAGTAGTAGTGGTAGTAGTGGTAGTAATACTAGTAGTAGTATTAGTAGTAGTAGTAGTAGTAGTAGTAGTAGTAGTAGTGGTAGTAGTGGTAGTAGTAGTAGTAGTAGTAGTAGTAGTAGTAGTAGTAGTAGTAGTAGTAGTGGTAGTAGTGGTAGTAATACTAGTAGTAGTAGTAGTAGTAGTGGTAGTGGAAGTGGTAGTAGACGTAGTAGCAGGGAGTAGTAGTAGTAGCAGTAATAGTATTGGTAGTAGTAGTAGTAGTGCTAATAGTAGTAGTAGTAGTAGTAGTAGTGCTAATAGTAGTAGTAGCAGTAGTAGTAGTAGTAGTAGTAGTAGTATTAGTAGTAGTATTAGCAGTAGTAGTAGTGGTAGTAGTAGCTGTAGTAGTAGTAGTTGTAGTAGTAGTAGTAGCTGTAGTAGTAGTAGTAGTAGTAGTTGTAGTAGTAGTAGTAGTAGTAGTAGTAGTGGTAGTAGTAGTAGTAGTATTAGTAGTAGTATTAGCAGTAGTAGTAGTAGTAGTAGCTGTAGTAGTAGTAGTTATAGTAGTAGTAGTAGTAGTACTAGTAGTAGTAGTAGTAGTAGTGCTAATAGTAGTAGTAGCAGTAGTAGTAGTAGTAGTAGTAGTAGTAGTAGTAGTAGTAGTATTAGTAGTAGTATTAGCAGTAGTAGTAGTAGTAGTAGTAGTAGTAGTAGTAGTAGTAGTAGTAGTAGTTATAGTAGTAGTAGTAGTAGTAGTAGTAGTAGTTGTAGTAGTAGTAGTAGCTGTAGTAGTAGTAGTAGTTGTAGTAGTAGTAGTAGTAGTGGTAGTAGTAGTAGTAGTAGTTGTAGTAGTAGTAGTAGTAGTAGTATTAGTAGTAGTAGTAGTAGTAGTAACAGTAACAGTGTTAATTGCGTGAGGAGATGTGTGTATGAACCTCCTGGTTAGAACATCCAGAGCAGAGATATGTCTCTAAAGTAATGAGCACTCAGGGACACAAGCTCCCCTGGAATGAAAAATGTTCAAAAGAAATGTTGGCGCTTTGATTTTCAGTGGTCTTTGTTTATTGAAATGGAAACTATGCTTCATGTACCTATGAGGATAATTCAAAAATAGCCATGAATGTAGAATTTGTTCTCCTCAAAGGGTAGGAGAGACATGGCTAGTGAAATATTATTCTGGAGTGGTTATCGTCTTCTTAAGAAGACCTGCTTTTAAAGATCTGCATGAAAGATCTTGTGAAGAACATCTGCCTAAATTGACCCTGAGTAACCTTACCTTACCCTGAGTAACCTAACCTTACCTTGAGTAACCTTACATTACCCTGAGTAACCTTAACCTTACCCTGAGTAACCTTACCTTACCCTGAGTAACTTTAACCTTACCCTGAGTAACCTTAACTTACCCTGAGTAACCTTACATTACCCTAAGTAACCTTACCTTACCCTGAGTAACCTTATATTACCCTAAGTAACCTTACCTTACCCTGAGTAACCGTACATTACCCTGAGTAACCTTAACCTTACCCTGAGTAACCTTACCTTACCCTGAGTAACCTAACCTTACCCTGAGTAACCTTACCTTACCCTGAGTAACCTAACCTTACCCTGAGTAACCTTACATTACCCTGAGTAACCTTAACCTTACCCTGAGTAACCTTACCTTACCCTGAGTAACCTAACCTTACCCTGAGTAAACTAACCTTACCCTGATTAACCTAATCTTACCCTGAGTAACCTAACCTTACCCTGAGTAACCTTACCTTACCCTGAGTAACCTTACCTTACCCTGAGTAAACTTACCCTGAGTAACCTTACCTTACCCTGAGTAACCTGACCTTACCCTGAGTAACCTTACCTTACCCTGAGTAAACTTACCCTGAGTAACCTTACCTTACCCTGAGTAACCTAACCTTACCCTGAGTAACCGGACCTTACCCTGAGTAACCTTACCTTACCTTGAGTAACCTTACCCTGAGTAAACTTACCTTACCCCGAGTAACCTTACCTTACCCTGAGTATCCTTACCTTACCCTGAGTAACCTAACCTTACCCTGAGTAACCTTACATTACGCTGAGTAACCTTAACCTTACCCTGAGTAAACTTACCTTACCCCGAGTAACCTTACCTTACCCTGAGTATCCTTACCTTACCCTGAGTAACCTAACCTTACCCTGAGTAACCTTACATTACCCTGAGTAACCTTAACCTTACCCTGAGTAACCTTACCTTACCTTGAGTAAACTTACCCTGAGTAACCTTACCTTACCCTGAGTAACCTTACCTTACCCTGAGTAAACTTACCCTGAGTAACCTTACCTTACCCTGAGTAACCTGACCTTACCCTGAGTAACCTTACCTTACCCTGAGTAAACTTACCCTGAGTAACCTTACCTTACCCTGAGTAACCTAACCTTACCCTGAGTAACCGGACCTTACCCTGAGTAACCTTACCTTACCTTGAGTAACCTTACCCTGAGTAAACTTACCTTACCCCGAGTAACCTTACCTTACCCTGAGTATCCTTACCTTACCCTGAGTAACCTAACCTTACCCTGAGTAACCTTACATTACCCTGAGTAACCTTAACCTTACCCTGAGTAACCTTAACCTTACCCTGAGTAACCTTACCTTATCCTGAGTAACCTTACCTTACCCTGAGTAACCTTACCTTATCCTGAGTAACCTTACCTTACCCTGAGTAATCTTACCTTATCCTGAGTAACCTTACCCTGAGTAACCTAACCATACTTTGGTAACTTAACCGTATCCTGAGTAACCTAAGTCAAGTCAAGTCAAGTCAAGTTTATTGTCACTTCACAGTTTACACAAGTATAAAGCAGTGATGTGAAAATCTTATGTGCAAACCCGACGACAGACAGCAGTTATAAAAATAAGATAAAAATTGAATAAAAATAGAAAAATAAAAATAAAAATAAAAATGCAATTCATAAAATGCTAAATATCGGCACAGAAAAGAGCAATATATAAATCAATGTAATAAAATATACATTGTTATATGCTATACGCCCTTGTTCAGCAGCCTGATGGCCTGACTGTGGAAGCTATCTCTAAGCCTATTTGTACGGCACTTGATACTGAGGTATCGCCTGCCTGACGGTAAAAGTGAGTTTGTGGCTGGGGTGGGCAATGTCTTTTATGATGCGTTTGGCCTTGGCCACACACCGCTGGTTGTATATATCCAGGAGGGAGGGGAGCTCACCTCCAACCATATACTGGGCCGTCCGCACCGCCCTTTGAAGCGCTCTAAGCTCGAGTGCGGTGTAGCTCCAGTACCAGGCGGTGATCCACCCTGTAAGAACACTCTCCATGGTGCCGGTATAGAATGTTCTCAGGATGCGGGGGCCCATGCTGAATTTCTTCAGACGCCTGAGGAAATCCAGGCGTTGTTGGGGCCTTTTCACCACGTGTGTGGTGTGCGTGGACCATGTGAGGTCCTCGGAGATGTGCACGCCGAGGAACTTGAAGCTGCTGACCCTCTCTACTGCAACACCGTCGATGGAGATAGGGCCGTGCTCTCCTCTCTGCTTCCTGAAGTCCACGATCAGCTCCTTGGTCTTCTTGACGTTGAGGGCGAGGCTGTTCTCCTGTTCTCCACCTAACCTTACCCTGAGCAACCTTACCTTACCCTTAGTAACTTTACTTCACCCTGTGTGACCTAACCTTACCCTGAGTAACCATACCTTACCCTGAGTAATCTTACATTTTCCTGAGTAACCTTACCTTACCCTGAGTAACCTTACTTTACCCCGAGTAACCTTACCCTGAGTAACTTAACCATACTCTGAGTAACTTTACCTTAAATTACCCTGAGTAACCTTACTTCATCCTGAGTAAGCTTACCCTGAGTAACCTTACCTTATCCTGAGTAACCTGACTTTACTCTCATCTTAGCTTACTTATCTTACATCTAACCTCATCTTATCTCACCTAATCTAACCCGATAATTGGTTATCGTAGAACCGGCCCTTACTGACTGCACGGTTATAAGTGATGGTTGTATTTGTCAAGAATGTATGACTTGTTTGCAGACAGCTTAGAGCCCCTCTACTCAGTTCAGTGTCCTGTCCTCAGTAACTAGTGATGCTCACCATCAATAAAAGTCCAGCCAGCAGTGAATTTCAGTTGAGGGAGCGAGTCAGTTGATTATGATGCTAGCTATCAGCTACCAACGCAAAGCTTACTCAACCAAATCTTAACCTGACCTTAACTTAATCATACCTTAACTTAACCAGTCCTTTACTTAACCATATCTTAACCACATCTTGAATGTACCATACCTAACCATACCTTAAATGAACCATACCTTAACCATACCATAAATTAACCCTACCTTCACCTAATCTTAAATTAACCCTACCTTAACCAAATCTTAAGTTAACCCTACCTTCACCTAATCTTAAATTAACCCTACCTTCACCTAATCTTAAATTAACCCTACCTTCACCTAATCTTAAGTGAACCCTACCTTCACCTAATCTTAAGTGAACCCTACCTTCACCTAATCTTAAGTGAACCCTACCTTCACCTAATCTTAAGTTAACCCTACCTTAACCAAATCTTAAATTAACCCTACCTTCACCTAATCTTAAGTTAACCCTACCTTAACCTTCCCTTCACCTTGCAGAATGGGGACAGTGCGAGCCCTACCTGCCTGGGGATAGAAGGCGTCCTGGAGGCCTACTTCCAGAGCCTGCACACCGTCCAGCTCTATGGACCCACCCACTTCGCCCCCGTTATCAACCAAGTGGCAAAGTGAGTATCTCTGCAAAGGATATTAATGTTATTAACAAGAATATTAAAGATATCAATACAAGCATGTGTATCTCCAGCTGTGCTGCTGAGACCACAGACGGCTCTCAGTACTTTGTGCTGCTGATGATCACAGACGGAGTTATCTCTGACATGCTGCAGACCAAGGAGGCCGTCGTCAATGTGAGTACAAACATCCATCCATACACACACACACACACACACACACACACACACACCATCCACACACACACACACACACACACACACACACACACACACACACACACACACACATCCATCCACACACACACACACACACACACACACACACATCCATACACACACACACACACACACATCCATACACACACACACACACACACACACACACACACACACACACACACACACACACACACATCCATCCATACACACACACACACACACACACACACACACACCATACACACACACACACACACACACACACACACACACACACACACACCACACACACACACACACACACACACACACACACACACACCACACACACACACACACACACACACACACACACACATACAGCATCCACACACACACACACACACACACACACACGCACACACACACATGTACTACTGTGATATACATATATGTACACACACACATACATCCAAACACACACACACACATACGTACATCACACACACACACATATGTGTGTGTGTGTGTGTGTGTATCATGTGTCTGTGTATACACACACATACACACACACACACACACACACACACACCCATACACACACACACACACACATCCATACACACACACACACACACACACACACACATACATCCATATATAGATCTATTCTGTGTATATACACACAGCAGTCTCATCAGCACCATGATGTAGTCTTCTATGTCTTCTATGTGTGGTCCAGGCCGCCTCCCTCCCCATGTCCATCATCATCGTAGGGGTGGGGCCAGCAGAGTTTGATGGTAAGTCCTATTCACAGGTCACATGACCTAATGAGCTGGAGGGTAAACCTGGTTCAGGAGCACCCCTCTCACACACACTGTCCAGCATGTGGTCTCACCTGGGTTAGACCACCTCCCTGGAGAAGCTGCTGACGGGCAGCAGGAGGAAGCCATGGTTTCCCTCCAGGTGGCTCACCTCACGTGGAAACTAGGAATTACATTCAATTCAGCGGTACTTTAAATGGATGTTCAGCTGAATACTAAACTACTGTGTAAGTGTTTTGGTTTTGATTTGGATTCCATTGCGATTCTGATTAAATTCTGATTTGGTTCACATTATGATTCAGTTCACATTGTGATTTGGATTCCTTTCTGATTAAGATGATATTGTGATTTGGATTCTATTCTGATGGGTTCACATTGTGGTTGTGATTCCCATGTGGTGTGAAGCGATGGAGGAGCTGGATGGAGATGAGGTCCGAGTGTCGTTTAAGGGCCGTCCGGCTGAGAGAGACATCGTACAGGTAATCACAATGATCAATATATATAATACTAAATACTAAAATACTATATACTATAAACTAATACTGATCACATATCTATACTGGATGGTAGAAGTATCAGTTCTCATCAGTAGATTTGATTGAATGTCATTATATCTTATTATACATTTACAAAATCATTTGAATGAATAGAGTGTTATTTCTGGATGGATGGAGTCATGTCTATTCCCTCAGCTGACAGCCACTAGTAAGTCAGGTCGTCACCCAGCTCTTCACTGGACTCCAGCCCGCATGCCACTCCTTGCTTTCCCTGTCCCATTTGTGTTACCTTGCTTCTATGGCTCTGCTTTTGGGTCCCACCTACACCAAGCCCTGGCAGGTAGGCTAACCTTCGTCTTGGAGTCCTGAGGCCTCCTGAGGGTTCTTTGTGTTCCTGTCTTGCAGTTTGTTCCGTTCCGGGACTACATCGACCGCGCGGGGAACCAGGTTCTGAGCATGGCCCGGCTGGCCAAGGACGTCCTGGCTGAGATCCCCGACCAGATCCTCTCCTTCATGAAGACCCGCGGAATCGAACCGCGACCCGCCCTCTCCTCCTCCCCACCGCCAGACCTCCACAGACACGTCTGACCTCCATGTCTCAACTCCGTCACAGACATGTCTGACCCCCAACATGTCTGACCCCCAACATGTCTGACCCCCAACATGTCTGACCCCCAACATGTCTGACCCCCAACATGTCTGACCCCATCACTGACCACCAAACCCAGACATGAGCTCTCTCTCTCTCTCTCTCTCTCTCTCTCTCTCTCTCTCTCTCTCTCTCTCTCTCTCTCTCTCTCTCTCTCTCTCTCTCTCTCTCTCTCTCTCTCTCTCTCTCTCTCTCTCTCTCTCTCTCTCTCTCTCTCTGGGTCAGTGATGGTCAGCTGGCTGTGAGAACTGGGACTCATGTTTGAGACTCCAGTCAGCCAATGAGCAGCGAGTATAAATGAGGTTTAAAACATTGAGAATGTCAGTTAAAGTGAAGCAGGTAGGACTACATTCATTACTGATGCTGTACCACACACACACCACACACACACACACACACACACGCACACACACACACACACACACACACACACCACACACACACACACGCAACCTGTACCCTGCCCAGCATGGTACAGGTTGGTTACCCGCCTCCACCCCCCACCACTTGAGAAATGGCAATCTCTGAACCCCCTGTGTGTGTGTGTGTGTGTGTGTGTGTGTGTGTGTGTGTGTGTGTGTGTGTGTGTGTGTGTGTGTGTGTGTGTGTGTGTGTGTGGTGTGTGTGTGTGTGTGTGTGTGTGTGTGTGTGTGTGTGTGTGTGTGTGTGTGTGTGTGTGTGTGTGTGTGTGTGTGAGACAGATTAGAGAAGAGAGTGGAGTGAGAGAGATGACATCAGGGAGAGGAGACGAGGGAAGAGGCCTGAGGAAAGGAGAGAGAGAGAGAGAGAGAGAGAGAGAGAGGTTGGTTGAGATAGAGGGGGAGGGTGTGAGAAGTGGGGTGTGTGAGAGAGAGGGGGAGACAAGGACAGGACAATGACAACAGAGAGAGAGCGAGAGAGAGAGAGAGAGAGAGTGTATGTGTGTGTGTGTGTGTGTGCGTGTATCTGTGTGTTTGTGTGTTTGTGTGTGCGTGTGTGTGTGTGTGTCTGTGTGTGTGTGTGTGTGTGTGTGTGTGTGTATCTGTGTGTGTGTGTATCTGTGTGTGTGTGTGTATCTGTGTGTATCTGTGTGTTCGTGTGTGTGTGTGCGTGTGTATCTGTGTGTTCGTGTGTGTGTGTGCGTGTGTATCTGTGTGTGTGTGTATGTGTATGTGTGTGTGTAACAGAGAGAGAGAGAGATACCAGATCAAAGTTGAGCGTAGAGGAGAGTTGGATCTCTTATCCAGTCATTGATTAAAGGATCATTAGTTGCAGATGAATCCAGAAGCAATACTCCTCATCCATACACACGAGGAGAACCTTTAAGAACCTCATCCAGAGACCGTTCTACAGACGATGGGCAGGCGGACACTCCCACCTAGCGGCCAGAGTGCGCTACAACACGCTTAAAGGCCCATTCCGCTTCTACTGGAGACCACGTTCCGTACACACCGTGTACACTAAACCAACTGTTGACTCTTGATCTGTTTGTGTTCATGTTGCTGCATGAGGGACACGATGGAGACCTTTACCATGCGTGGGTCGCTTCTTTGCTCTCCGTTGGATAGCGTTCAGTCACCGATACAGAAGTCCGATCAATAGTCTATATCAAGTAGAGACCTAATGTACTATATTATCGTGTTGGGGTTATTTGTGATCCGCCACCAGTCGTTCATTCATTCATTGGTCTCGCAGTAGAGGTAGATTCTGAATTCTGAAGTGTTTATTATCTTTATTATATAATAATGAGTCGTTTTAATTGATCTCTTACCACCAGAATCACCTCATTGATTTACTTTGTTAATCACAACAACAGGAGCGGTTGTGGTGCTCCCTGGATGTGTTCTTCTGTTTAATGTTGGTTTAATTCTGTTTTTCTGCACTAAGAACACGTTCTGCTCTCCATGTTCTGCTGTGTTCTACTCCTAGAGAGGAGGTTATTAATATCTGATAAGCTGTGTGTGATCTTTGTTCCGGGGGTTTAGGTCGGGTTTAAGAGCTGCTATTTGAGTGTAATCTGATATAAATGCTCAGCCTGAGAGTGAAATGTTCTGAGAGACTTTCTGTTTTAGACTCATTTAGACTCATCAGGGCATCTCTTCCCTGATTGGTTCAGAGAAGCGGTGTCAATCGCCTGTCAATCACAGGTGTGTGCATTGCAACACAGCAGAGAGGCAGGAGACACACTTTGGATTGTTTTGTTTCAAAATCTTGCAACTAAACGGTTATTTTCTGCTCACACTCTTTACAACACTATAATGTTACAGACAGCTACTTTAAGCCGGTGTAGAACGTGTTCTAGTGACTGTGGTTCTCCGTGCTCCTAAGATGTAGCTTTGAGACTTTACATGGAGGAGACGTCTCTGTGTGTTTTAGTCTCTCTACAAGCTGTAGTGCCTAACTAATCCCTACACTGCTGTTAGTTCATGTCTTTGTATAATACTGAGTCTCTAGTGTATAAATAGATAGATATATATATATATGTACTGAATGTACACACTAACTATATACTTTATACTAAGTAGACGTACCAAAACATGAAGGTCTTTATTAGTCAGTATCGCAGGACCAATGTTGGTGTGAATGTAGGTGGTCTCACGACCCCTGGGGTCATAGGGTAAGGGTTTACCCTATGACCCTAACCCTATTACCCTAAACCTATGACCCTAACCTTATTACCCTGACCCTATGACCCTAACCCTATGAACCTAACCCTTACCCTATCACCCTAACCCTATAACCATAACCCTATGACCCTAACCCTAACCCTATCTGGATTTGTCTCTACATTCATGTACCCAAAGCCTGTGTAATGTTGTTGAACCCTAGCCTGGTGATGGTGGTGTTCTGTGTTCATAAGGAGTCACCTAGGGGCTGTGGGGTTACTCTGTGATCAGGTACCTCAGGCCTCAGGGCCTCAAGGCCTCAGGGCCTCAGGGCCTCCTTGACTCTGGATTGAGACCACATTAAAGTCGTTGATCCCACAGCCGACTGACTCTCTCTGTCTGAGCCTCCAGGTCTTCAGTTCACTGACCCTCACTCAACACACACACTTACTATTCATTTATCACTGGGTCATTTACTCCATTCCAATGATTATTAAAGCCATGGTACAGCCAAGTGGGAGGAGAGGGGAGGAGAGGGGGGAGGAGAGGGGAGGAGAAGGGAGGAGAAGGGGGGAGGAGAGGGGAAGAGAAGGGGGGAGGGGAGGGGAGGAGACGGGAGGAGAAGGGGGGAGGAGAGGGGAGGAGAAGGGGGGAGGAGACGGGAGGAGAAGGGGGGAGGAGAGGGGAGGAGAAGGGGGGAGGAGAGGAGATGAGAGTGGAGGAGAGGAGAGGAGAAGGGGGGAGGAGAGGGGAGGAGAAAGGGGAGGAGAGGAGATGAGAAGGGGGGAGGAGAAGGGGGGAGCAGAGAGGGGAGGAGAAGGGGGGAGGAGAGGAGCAGAGAGGGGAGGAGAGGAGACGGGAGAGTGAGATTCAAGATTTAAGAATTTGATTTGCAACAAGCACAATGGAATGCTTTCTCCCTATTCCCTTCCCTAGTTTGAAATTCTAGAACACAATACTATAAAAATACTATAAACAATAAAATATCAAATGAACATAACAAGAACAATAAACAGATTGATGGATGATATGTACTATTGCATGTTATATTGTTTGCAAAGTTCCAGTAGTGCAGCAGCATCATGAATACAGTGCAGAACAGAGCAGTAACTGTGATGAGTCCAGGAAGTCCAGCAAAGTTATGATAGAGTAATGTTAATGACATGTTATGATAGAGTAATGTTAATGACATGTTATGATAGTGTAATGTTAATGACATGTTATGATAGTGTAATGTTAATGACATGTTATGATAGTGTAATGTTAATGACATGTTATGATAGTGTAATGTTAATGACATGTTATGATAGTGTAATGTTAATGACATGTTATGATAGTGTAATGTTAATGACATGTTATGATAGAGTAATGTTAATGACATGTTATGATAGTGTAATGTTAATGACATGTTATGATAGTGTAATGTTAATGACATGTTATGATAGTGTCATGTTAATGACATGTTATGATAGTGTAATGTTAATGACATGTTATGATAGTGGCAGCACTCCTAGCAGGTCAGTAGGTCACTGCCTGTGGATAAAAACCTGGTGGTCCTTGCTGTACGGATGCTGAGGAACCGGGGACCAGACGGTAGGGGGAGAAGAGATGGAGCCCAGGGTGGTTGAGGTCCTTAGGGATGGAGATGGGGGAGAAGAGATGGAGCCCAGGGTGGTTGAGGTCCTTAGTGATGGAGATGGGGGAGGAGAGATGGAGCCCAGGGTGGTTGTGGTCCTTAGTGATGGAGATGGGGGGGAAGAGATGGAGCCCAGGGTGGTTGTGGTCCTTAGTGATGGAGATGGGGGGAAGAGATGGAGCCCAGGGTGGTTGAGGTCCTTAGTGATGGAGATGGAGGAGAAGAGATGGAGCCCAGGGTGGTTGTGGTCCTTAGTGATGGAGATGGGGAGAAAAGATGGAGCCCAGGGTGGTTGAGGTCCTTTATGATGGACATGGCCTTCTTCCAACATCTGGTCCTACAGATCTCCTCAATGCATGGAAGTGCACACCTGATGATCTTCTCTGCCGTCCTCCTGACCCTCTGGATGTATTTCTTGTCCTGTTCAGTGGTGTCTCCGTACCACACGGTGAAGCCACCCGTCAGGGCGCTCTCTACGGGCCACGGTAGAAGTTCACTAGCCACCTCTGGCCTATTCCGCTTCTCCTGAGGCACCTCAGAGCTTAGAGGCGCTGGTGGACCTCAGGAGGAGAAGAGAGACCATAGAATTTCTCTGGTAAGACAAAAGGAGGTATGATGAATGAGAGAAGGAAGGTGACAGAGGTGTGTTCGTCTGTCATGTGCTTCCATCTTGTTTACCAGTGGACTTGTTGTCCAGCGGGTGGCAGCATAGCTCAGGAGGTAGAGCGGTTGCCTCACAACCAAGCAACCACGAGGTGGCTGGTTCGATCCCCGACTCCTCCTAGCAAAAACTGTCGATCTGTCCTTGAGCAAGACACCCTAACTCCCGGCTGTCTCCTTGATGGCTGTGTGAGTATGAACGGGTGAATGTGAGGCATGACTTGTAAAGCGCTGTCTAAAAGCATCCTCTACCATTTCTTCTCTCTCTCCCCCATCAGTGAGAAGTGATGTAATCACTAAGTAAAAACCTCTTCTTTACAAGGCAGGAAGAAGGAAATGTTTGAAAGAAGGAACAACTTTTGGCGTGAGGAGCGTTTTCCTCCAGAGAACAGAGAGCGTTCTGTTGGCTTCAGGTCAACCAGCCGGAGCTCAGGGAAAGATTGGTGGTAGAGGAAGGAGAAGTGGTTGTGGTGGAGGTGGTGGTGGTGCAGGAGGAAGAGGTGGAGGTGGTGGTGGTGGAGGTGGAGGAGGAGGAGAAGGTGGTGGTGGTGGAGAAGACAGAAGGAGGGTGAAGTTGTTGTGGTGGAGGAGGTGGAAGGAGGAGAGTGCGGAGAAGAAGAGAGGTGAGAGGAGGAGGAGGAGGAGGAGGAGGATGGGGGCAGTGAGGGGAATGAGGAGGAGGAGGAGGAGGAGGATGGGGGCAGCGAGGGGAATGAGGAGGAGGAGGAGGAGGATGAGAAGGAGGATGGGGGCAGTGAGGGGAATGAGGAGGAGGAGGAGGAGGAGGATGGGGGCAGCGAGGGGAATGAGGAGGAGGAGGAGGATGGGGGCAGCGAGGGGAATGAGGAGGAGGAGAGAGGAGGATGAGGAGGAGAAAAAGCAGTAGAAGGAGGTGGAGAGGAGGAAAAACCAGGAGTTTGCCCCTGTCTAAAGTGGTTCTATTACAGGACCGGTGGCAGGAGAAGAAGAACTAATGATGGAAATCATGGAGGCGATGCCAGCCGTGTTCTCCAGGGAACAGGGCTGGCCTGGAGAGGAACTCTCTGGAACGTTCTATAGCTGAGGAACGTTCACACCACCGTCATCCAACCCCAGGCTGCGCAGCACAGTAGAATAACATTGATTATACTAGAAGAGGATAGAACTACATGCAATATATATTCAGAAACAAATTGATTATTGTAGAATATAATAGATTTTAATATGATAACCCCAGTGGAATAATGTAGAATGTAGCCGAATAGATTGTAAGTCGATTGTCTAGAACAGAGTGCAATAGGCTGTGGAATAGAGCAGAATAGAATACTGTAGAGTAGAATATAAAATTGTACAATAGAACAGATGAATGTATGAATGGTGCTCAGTTGTGTTCTGCTCCGCTGGGGGCTGACGGCCGGTCCTCCAACATGCTCCCTAACCAGAGGTCTCCCCTCAGTGACCGCTCACACAACCACAGGACGTCCACTGTGGTTTCCACTGACCTCACCTCCTCCTCCTCCTCCTCCTCCTCCTCCTCCTCCTCCTCCTCCTCCTCCTCCTCCTCCTCCTCCCTCTCCTCCTCCTCTTCCTCCTCCTCCTCCTCCCCCTCCTCTTCCTCCTCCTCCTCCTCCTTCTCCCCCTCCTCCTCCTCCTCCTCCTCCTCCTCCTCCTCCTCCTCCTCCTCTTCCTCCTCCTCCTCCTCCTCTTGCTTCAGTAAACACTCCACCACATGACCACATGGGATAGCGTAATGTTAATGGCATGTTATGATAGAGTAATGTTAATGACATGTTAGGATAGAGTAATGTTAATGGCATGTTATGATAGTGTAATGTTAATGACATGTTATGATAGAGTAATGTTAATGACATGTTATGATAGTGTAATGTTAATGACATGTTATGATAGAGTAATGTTAATGACATGTTATGATAGTGTAATGTTAATGACATGTTATGATAGAGTAATGTTAATGACATGTTATGATAGTGTAATGTTAATGACATGTTATGATAGTGCTCCTTCACGTAGAAAGCAGTCAGTTGAGGTTTTCCAGGCATCCAACTGGGACAGGAAAGCATGGCTGACTGTGACAAGGTGGACTTTCTTTGGCTCGCGATGAGACAGCTGACTGATTTACGTGCATGACGAGAGTATGTCTTATTTAAATGAATTACAGTAAACATACTTTACACAAAATGCTTCTCCCTCAAACTTCTATTTCAATTGTGTTTGGTTTGTTTGGTAGAACTCGCCACTGTGCAAAGAACTGCAATTCAGATTTTTCAGATGTTCATCATGAATGGAGGAATCAGTAAAAAGCCCTTTTTAATCAAAACAACGCTTCCTTCCCCTCTCATCACAATCCATTACAATTCTATTCAGCTTGTCTGCTAAACTTACCCACTAATACACTGTCAAAATTGATAGTGAGGTTGGAGGAGGTACTGCGTCATTGACGCTATCATCATCAACACAACTGTCATTCCCACTAGCCGCCAGGCTCTGCATTCTGTAGTTCTGTGGTCAGACCATCTCTTGAACATGGAAGAAGAACAGCTTTCACAGCACAAATTATATATAGCCAACTATTTCTCAAAAAGACACAAACAATTAGAATTCACCGTCCATCCATCCATTCGTCCATCAATTCATCCATCCATCATCTACCGCTAATCTGGGTCGGGTAGCCGAGGTAGCAGCTCCAGCAGGGGACTCCAAACTTCCCTCTCCCAGGCAACATGAACTAGCTCTGACTGGGGGATCCCGAGGCGTTCCCAGGCCTGTACCTCGATCTGCCCCGTGGTCTCCTCCTCCCACCTGTACCTCGATCTGCCCCGTGGTCTCCTCCTCCCACCTGTACCTCGATCTGCCCCGTGGTCTCCTCCCACCTGTACCTCGATCTGCCCCGTGGTCTCCTCCTCCCACCTGTACCTCGGTCTGCCCCGTGGTCTCCTCCCACCTGTACCTCGGTCTGCCCCGTGGTCTCCTCCCACCTGTACCTCGGTCTGCCCCGTGGTCTCCTCCCACCTGTACCTTGGTCTGCCCCGTGGTCTCCTCCCACCTGTACCTTGGTCTGCCCCGTGGTCTCTTCCCACCTGTACCTCGGTCTGCCCCGTGGTCTCCTCCCACCTGTACCTCGGTCTGCCCCGTGGTCTCCTCCCACCTGTACCTCGGTCTGCCCCGTGGTCTCTTCCCACCTGTACCTTGGTCTGCCCCGTGGTCTCCTCCCACCTGTACCTCGGTCTGCCCCGTGATCTCCTCCCACCTGTACCTCGGTCTGCCCCGTGGTCTCCTGCCACCTGGACCTTGGTCTGCCCCGTGGTCTCCTCCCACCTGTACCTCGGTCTGCCCCGTGGTCTCCTCCCACCTGTACCTCGGTCTGCCCCGTGGTCTCCTCCCACCTGTACCTCGGTCTGCCCCGTGGTCTCCTCCCACCTGTACCTCGGTCTGCCCCGTGGTCTCCTCCCACCTGTACCTCGGTCTGCCCCGTGGTCTCCTCCCACCTGTACCTTGGTCTGCCCCGTGGTCTCCTCCCACCTGTACCTCGGTCTGCCCCGTGGTTTCCTCCCACCTGTACCTCGGTCTGCCCCGTGGTCTTCAACCAGCTGGACCAGCCTGAAAAACTTCCCCGGGAGGCGACCAGGAAGCATCCTTACTAGATGCCTGAACCACCTCAACTGGCTCCTTTCTACGCGAAGGAGCAGCGGCTCTACTCCGAGTCTCTCACGAGTGACTGAGCTTCTCACCCTATCCCTCAGGGAGATACCAGCCACCCTCCTGAGGAAACTCATTTCTCGTCCTTTCGGTCATTACCCATTGTTCATGACCATAGGTGAGGGTAGGAACGAAGACTGACCGGTAGATCGAGAGCTTTGCCTTCTGGCTCAGCTCTCTTTTGGTTACAACAGTGCGCCAAAGTGCACCCAATACCGCTCCCGCTGCACCTATTCTCCTGTCAATCTCACGCTCCATCCTCCCCTCACTGGAACAAGACCCCGAGATACTTGAACTCCTTCACTTGGGATAAGGACTCCCTCCCTACTTGGAGTAGACAATCCACCGGTTTCCTGCTGAGAACCATGGCCTCAGATTTGGAGGTGCTGATCCTCATCCCAGCCGCTTCACACTCCGCTGCAAACCGATCCAGTGAGTCCTGAAGGTCACACACTGTGACCTTCAGGACCACATCAAGCCCGCCGTACATCTTTATTAAGTCTGAAATAAGAATAATAATCAGCTCTTGAGATGGCAGTAAGACCCAGAAGAAATCTTGATTGGCTTATACATTTCTCAAACTGGTCTTAGACTGATCTATTATTTAGCTCCTTACTTCTCCTCAGGGTTAGGATCCCAGGTCAGACTTCAGTCATCTATAAATAAGAGATGATTTATTTCTGATAAAACAAAGAAGAGACGGTTGTAAGCAGCTCAGTGTACACAGTCTACACCAAGCTACACCACCCAACTACACCAAACTACACCAAGCTACACCACCCAACTACACCAAACTACACCAAGCTACACCACCCAAACTACACCAAGCTACACCACCGAACTTCACCAAACTACACCAAGCTACACCACCCAACTACACCAAACTACACCAAGCTACACCACCCAACTACACCAAACTACACCAAGCTACACCACCCAACTACACCAAACTACACCAAGCTACACCAAGCTACACCACCCAACTACACCAAACTACACCAAGCTACACCACCCAACTACACCAAACTACACCAAGCTACACCACCCAACTACACCAAACTACACCAAGCTACACCACCCAACTACACCAAGCTACACCAAGCTACACCACCCAACTACACCAAACTACACCAAGCTACACCACCCAACTACACCAAACTACACCAAGCTACACCACCCAACTACACCAAACTACACCAAGCTACACCACCGAACTTCACCAAACTACACCAAGCTACACCACCCAACTACACCAAACTACACCAAGCTACACCACCCAACTACACCAAACTACACCAAGCTACACCACCCAACTACACCAAACTACACCAAGCTACACCAC
>CM051013.1:26238065-26243065 GCA_027704905.1 Muraenolepis orangiensis | reverse complement strand
TTATGAAAGTATAATGATATTATGATGGTATTATGATAGTATGATGATAGTATTAGGATATTATAACTGTATTATGATATTATGATATTATGATATTATGATATTATTATCACACACACACACACACACACACACACACACACACACACACACGCACGCACGCACGCATGCACGCACGCACGCGCGCACACACACACACACACACACACACACACACACGCACCTAGAAACCAGGCGCGTAAACCAGCCAATCGGAGCGCAGCGAACGGTCGAGCCTTCGTGAAGCGACCCTGGATCACGTGACCCTCAGCTTGTCTCTCCTCAGTCGAGAGTCGAGCTGCTGAGGGACCTCCATCCTACGGGAAGCGACGGGACGGGGCGTCTCGCATATGAAGGTAGGTGTAGTGGACGGGACCGGGTTAGGACGGGACCAGGTTAGGACGGGACCCGGTTAGGACGGGACCAGGTTAGGACGGGACAGGGTTAGGGCAGGACAGGGTAAGGACGGGACAGTGGACGGGACCAGGTTAGGACGGGACCAGGTTAGGATGGGACCAGGTTAGGACGGGACAGTGGACGGGACCAGGTTAGGACAGGACAGGGTAAGGACGGGACAGTGGACGGGACCAGGTTAGGACGGGACCAGGTTAGGATGGGACCAGGTTAGGACGGGACAGTGGACGGGACCAGGTTAGGACGGGACCAGGTTAGGATGGGACCAGGTTAGGACGGGACAGTGGACGGGACCAGGTTAGGACAGGACAGGGTAAGGACGGGACAGTGGACGGGACCAGGTTAGGACGGGACCAGGTTAGGACGGGACCAGGTTAGGATGGGACCAGGTTAGGACGGGACAGTGGCCGGGACCAGGTTCCAGAGTGAATTGATCAAATGGAAGGTTCTTATCAACTTTTTAGAGCGCAGTCTTGGATGAAGTTTAACGTGTGATTGTGACGTCATTCTAATTCTCCGCTGTCGCCTAATAAAAGTTATCGTGAAATGTTATCGTCGGGTCTTTCTGCTGTTGGCTGTTCGAGGCTCCAGGTGTTCGAGGCTCCAGGTTCCTCAACTCACCGCTTCAGAACCGCTTACTTTATGAAGCATTAATAGGCTTTCAACGTTGCTTGTAATGTATTTTTTTAAGTACATTTACTACATTGATGCCGCACAAAAAATGCCCATAACTATATTTAGGCAGACAAAAGCTATTATTATTATTATTATTATTATTATTATTATTATTATTATTATTATTATTATCTGTGATGGAAATATATGTATTTATAGATAAATCAATAGATTACTAGTCGGCCTAATAGATGGTAAGCGACCACATGCACATATTTGATTATGTTCTATTATTTTGACATCACAAACGATATGGGCACCGATGTGTGTTTTAATCTCATACTCGCGATCCCAGGAGCCCAAAACACAAAGCGAACCTCCCGGATTACAGTCAGCAGCTTTAACAGAAAACAGGTGTGGAGGCTCAGAGGTAGAAGAGGCACTGGATACCGCCTCGCCAGAGCCTCGCCAGAGCCTCGCTCTTTCCACCACCACCGGCTGGTGGGAATTCAGGAGCGTTTCTCCACATGTCCTGATCGCGTCGACCTTGCAGAGCGGAGCAGCTGCTGCAAACACGCTCTTTGCATACCACCGTCTTCACACGTGGTTCACTTTCACCCGAGCTCTTCCTCTCTGGCCAGAACTACTCCGAGCGGTGGAACCAGGAGCCGTTGGGGTGGTTCTACTTGTTCTTCTTGACCGACACGTGTTGGTCTCTGACGCTTTGTTTAATGAGTGGAAAGTCTATTTGAACAACTTGTGCTGCGTCTTTAAGTCTTTCATTATGTCTTTCTCTGACTGTTCCCTTTTGCTTCATCCTCAGAACCTGGCAGGAGAAGGACAGTACAACAGTTCTCCACCTGCTCCTCTCTAGAAGTCCTCCAGTCTTCTAGAAGTCCTCTACAAGTCTCTAGACCTCGGTGGAACACCTCTGTGGAAGACCCAGACCCGATGGTGGATCACCAGTCCCTTGGCGAGGAGAACTTTCTGCGCTACACCGGTCGTCACGGCAACGGGCTCGCCTCGACGCCCCCGCTGCTGGGCGCCATGGTTACCGATGCATCCCTCTACCATCATCACCATCATCATCATCATCATCAACGCCACCACCAAGAGTTCAAACTGTTCTCCTCGCCGTTCGGCTCAGAGGACGATCTGAGTAATTCGAGCCAAGACTCTTCTCTCTGCTCCAGTCCGGAGTCTTTCTCATTCTCCTCCTCCTCATCCCTGGGACACCTCATCCTGGACTCCTCCTCCCGCTATGAGTGCAGGAGCAGTAGCGAGGGGGGCAGCACCTCCTCAGGGAGAGAGAGCCCAGACGGCCTGCTGGACCTCCTCCTCTCGCAGGCCGCCCTCTCCAACCATCTGGGGAGCAACAGGGAGCCCAACAACAGTCGCACCTCCTCCCCTCTTCTCCCTATGGGCCTGGCCTGGGAGGCCAGGAGGGAGCGGCGTCTCAGCCTCCTGCGACAGGAGAGAAGGGAGGAGGAGGAGGAGAGCTTTGTGCTCCCTGTCTTCATGGAGGAGCTCCAGGACCCTTCAGCGAGCCTCCTCTTCCACCCCACCCTCGAGGAGATCGACGAGTTCCTGGAGGAGAACATGGAGGTGGCTGCAGGGGTGCAGGAGAAGGAGCAGGTGACGAAGGAGGAGGAGGAGGAGGAGGCTGAGCCGATGTCTGAAGACATTGAGGCTGAGAGTCCTGGAGTGGTAGCGAGCACGGAGTCAGAAGCGGAGAACTCAGACCAGACGGTTGCTGAAGTGAGCAGCTCCCCCGTGACTTCAGTAGCTAGCGATGAAGCGTCCATTTCATCCCCATCCCCGTCATGTGATAGCCACGCCATCATCTGTTGCTCCACGGGTAGCGATGGCGACGTTGCAGATGCGGAGAAACAGGAAAGTAACCTGTCGCCTCTGGCTTTTGCGGAAGGTGGCGACGCTTCCTCCAAGCTGCCGGTGATCCTGCAGATCAAACAGGAGCCCGCCTACACCCCCCCACCCCCAGCACCCCACCCAGGGGCCCCCCAGCCCCCCTCTTCCTCGGACATCAAGATAGCTCAGCTCCTGGTCAACATCCAGGGCCAGACCTTCGCCTTGGTGCCCCAGCTGGTTCCCCAGTTGGTTCCCCAAGTGAGCGTTCCCTCGGGAGCTGCCAACCCTTCCTCCAAGTTTGTCCGGATTGCCCCGGTGCCGATCGCGGCCAAGCCCATGGGGTCGGGCGAGGGAGGAGATCCGGCTGAGGGCTTCCTCTTCGCCAGCCACAAGTACCAGAAGAGCTCCGTGGCGGACCTCATTAAGATGCACAAGTGCTCATTCCCCGGCTGCAACAAGATGTACACCAAGAGCAGCCATCTGAAGGCCCACCTGAGGAGACACACGGGGGAGAAACCCTTCGCCTGCACCTGGCCCGGCTGTGGTTGGAGGTGAGGCCCAACCTACTGTTACTAGCTACTGTTACTAGTTACTGTTACTAGCTACTGTTACTAGCTACTGTTACTAGTTACTGTTACTAGCTACTGTTACTAGCTACTGTTACTAGTTACTGTTACTAGCTACTGTTACTAGTTACTGTTACTAGCTACTGTTACTAGTTACTGTTACTAGCTACTGTTACTAGCTACTGTTACTAGTTACTGTTACTAGCTACTGTTACTAGCTACTGTTACTAGCTACTGTTACTAGCTACTGTTACTAGCTACTGTTACTAGCTACTGTTACTAGCTACTGTTACTAGTTACTGTTACTAGCTACTGTTACTAGCTACTGTTACTAGTTACTGTTACTAGTTACTGTTACTAGCTACTGTTACTAGCTACTGTTACTAGCTACTGTTACTAGTTAGTGAAGGTGAGACAAATATTACTGTTTTTATTACTAGCTACTACTTGCCTCTGTGTGAGACTATTAGACCACTCCTGTTTATATACTGCAGCTTTAAGGGGCAGGTAGGGTTTATATACTGCAGCTTTAAGGAGCAGGTAGGGTTTATATACTGCAGCTTTAAGGAGCAGGTAGGGTTTATATACTGCAGCTTTAAGGAGCAGGTAGGGTTTACCTACTGCAGCTTTAAGGAGCAGGTAGGGTTTATATACTGCAGCTTTAAGGAGCAGGTAGGTTTATCAAAGTCTATTAATAAGTAAATGTTGTCCACTGGGCTGCCAGCCTCATAAAGTGGAATCTTAATGGTTTGGACGCACTGAGGTGTTCCAGTCTCATTGCTCATTCATTGATGAACATGACGGCTTATTGCAACATAACATAAGTTATCATTTACTGCACTGAAGTGTGTCAGCGGCTGGCCTTTATGCGCTGGTCCGCTCAGAGCGGAGGGTCATAAAAAACACAGATTTGAAGTTGTAATCTCAGACTTTACTTGCAATTAATCTGAAAAACAAACTTTTACAACATTTTATGGGTTGGCAACATTGTTGCCAAACATGCAGGGAAGGCTGAGACTGGACTGGAGGCTGGAGGCTTTATGTTGTGTTTGCAGAGGCAGTTAAACGCTAACTAACTGAATCCCCAAAGTCAGACGCTCACGCTTTAACTTAAAGGAGGCTGACGGTCGTAAAGTCCTTGTTTTAAGGGGATGTTTGAAGCCAATCCTGACTTGGAATAGAAGGCTGTGCTCAGCATGATGTCACTAATATAATGATGACATGATCAAACAGAGGCAGTGTCCTGTAGGCTCTTCCCCCAGCTGGACCATGGGTTGTGGGTTCAAAGCCCCATCTCTACCTTGAGCCAGAAGGCTCCAGACTCCTGGAGGCTCATTCAAATTGTACAAAAATATTTGACAAGATGAGGAAACAGTTTGAATGTGTGTGTGTGTGTGTGTGTGTGTGTGTGTGTGTGTGTGTGTGTGTTGTCCTGGCTTGGGATAGGGTGACATGTATGATCAGATGATACTATATGGTGATAATATGGTAATTCTG
>CM051013.1:26190565-26228065 GCA_027704905.1 Muraenolepis orangiensis | reverse complement strand
CTAAGATTTGGTTGTACAGCTAAGGTTTGGTTTCTGGTTCTAAGGTTTGGTTCTAGAGTAAGGGTTTGGTTTCTGGTTCTATGGTTTGGTTCTATAATTAGGGTTTGGTTTCTGGTTCTAGGTTTGGTTCAAGGGTTTGTTTGGGTTTGGGTTCTAAGGTTTGGTTCTAGGGTTACGGTTTGGTTTGGTAACCAACACCGGAATGGAGCTGGACCCCACGTACACCTCAAAATGTTGGAGGGCGAGGAGCATCGCCAGCGTCTCCTTCTCGATGGTGGAATAGTTAAGCTGATGATGCTTGAACTTCACCGAGAAGTAGCAAACCGGGTGATGCACGTCGCCCTCTCCCTCCTGTAACAGCACAGCTCCAGCCCCAGCAGCACTCGCCTTCAGTGTCTGGTGCCAGCGCTCTAGTGCCCCCTGTGACTCAGGATGATAAGCAGTAGACACTGTATGAGTGACACCCAAGGCCTGCAATGATTGATTAAAGGTCTTAGACATAAAATTTGTCCCTTGGTCAGACTGTACAACTTTTGGCAGACCAAATGTTGTGAAAAACTTGCTCAAGGCTTTGGTAATGGCCGGAGCAGTAATTTTCCTCAGAGGAATCATTTTGCTGAGCAGAGATCAAAGCCTGACGTGTCAGTGGTAGTGGCACGTCAGCGAATTTGGGAATCACCAGCTTCCCTTGAACGCTACTCACAGCACCCTTCTCCATCTCGCCAACAGATGGCCACACGTCCTTAGCGAGAGCCTCGCCACAGATAGAGTCACTCAACGCCAGACCTTGGTCTCGCTTCCTCTCCTGTGCCCTGGTGACAGCACAAACAGGAAAAACATCGGGGTGACTTTCAATCAACTCACCACATAACAACTCCGATACTGGAGCGTCTACCACCTCCAACACAGGGATTACTTTTCCCCCAGCGATATCATTTCCCATGATGAAGTCAACCCCCTCCACAGGGAAACACGGGCGAACCGCGACAGGAAAACAACCTGTGATTAGTTCCGACTTTACATGGATCTTATGCAACGGCGCGGGCATAAAACCCATTTCAATACCTCTCACAAGGGCACTCGACTTACAGGAAGAAGTCTCGTCTAATGGTAAAATACCAGCTAGGATGAACGACTGAGAACCTCCTGTATCACGGAGTATTCTTATACTCCGTTGATCACACATTTTTCCCGACAAGGACACATATCCATCAAACAAAAAGGGTTCAAAACAGCTATCCGGCTTCTCCAGAGAGCTATTTCGGTCCGGACACGATACCGTTCCAATCAACACTACCCCTTTTGGTTTCTGGGCCGAACCTCTTGCCTCCTGACGATTTCTCAAGGTGTAACAGTCCCTCACCATGTGGCCTGTTTTTTTACAATAACTACATACAACACCCCTTCCAGATGGCGGTGAGCGTGGCTGGAACGCTCGCTCGTCATCTCCCCGAACTGTTGACTCACGAGGAGAGAACGAGCCGCCTCTAACATATACGTCATTACGTACAGAAACGTGTCTGTGGGTCAGCGCAAATTCATCCGCCAAAATCGCAGCTTGCTGGAGTGTAGCCACCTTGTGTTCGTTCAAGTAGATCACGGTTCGCTCGGGCATGCAGGTTTTGAACTGCTCAATGAGTACCAACTCGCTCAACGATGCCAAGTCCTCCACTTTACACGCCGAACACCACCGATCAAAAAGGGTTCTCTGTTCACGGGAGAAATCAACATTTGTCTGAGAAGGAGACTTTCTGAGAGTGCGAAAACGCTGTCTATACGCTTCCGGAACTAGCTCGTACACACGCAAGACAGCACTTTTCACACTCTCATAAATTAAGCTGTCAGCCATTGTTAACGAAGCACATGCCTCCTGCGCCTTACCAGTGAGCCTGCATTGCAATAAAATTGCCCACATGTCCACTGGCCAATGCAGGGCATGTGCTATGCGTTCAAAGGCAGCAAAATAAGCCTCCACTTCAGACTCGCGAAAGATGGGAACTAATGAGATATGCTGGCTAATATTGAAGGGTGCCTGTGAGAGTACTCCAGCTGGAGAGGAAGTAGCATCACGCATAGTGTTACTACTCTCCAACTCCAGCTTCCTCATCGACAGTTGGAATTGTCTATCCTTCTCCTCCCTTCTCTCTCTCTCTTCCCGGTCCTCCCTGCGTATAGCCGCCCTCTCCTCTAACTGGAGACGGGCTAAACGCAGCCGTGTCCTCTCTTTTGCACCAGAAGAGGCAGCAGAACCATGCTCGGAACCCACAGAGCCATCACTCTCAGGTTCTGACACACCAACCCCCTCAATCTCAATCTTAGCAGTGGCAGCTCTTTTCGAAATAGCCCCACCCTTTGGGCTAAGAACACCTGCGGGAGACTCACCAGAACCATCGCCGAGCATGATGTCCTCCGTCTCAACCTCCTGGGTCATGGGCAAGCTGAATACCTCCTGGTCCAATAACCCAGACAGCACAGCTGCCTTCAATTCAGCTTTGCTTAACGAACTCTGGACAGAAATACCAAAATGTTTGGCAATTATCCATAAGTCTGCCTTTCTGCAGCCCAAACTGACGCCCCACCCTTTGCCAGTTTTGGTTCTAGGGTTAGGGTTTGGTTTCTGTTTTTTAGGTTTGGTTCAAGGGTTAGGGTTTGGTTTCTTGTTCTAAGGTTTGGTTCTAGAGTTTGGGTTTTGTTTCTGGTTCTAAGGTTTGGTTTTAGGGTTAGGGGTTGGTTATGGTTACAAGGTTTGGTTCTAGGGTAAGGTTTCTGGTTCTAAGGTTTGGTCCTAGGGTTAGGTTTCTGGTTATTTTGTTTGGTTCTAGGGTTAGGGTTTTGTTTCTGGTTCTAAGGTTTGGTTAAAGGGTCAGGGGTTGGTTTCGGGTTCTAAGGTGTAGTTCTACAGTTAGGGGTTGGTTTATGGTTCTAAGGTTTGGTTCTAGAGTTAAGGTTAGGTTTCTGGTTCTAATGTTTGGTTCAAGGGTTTGGGTTTGGTTTCTGGTTCAAGGGTTTGTTTGGGTTTGGGTTCTAAGGTTTGGTTCTAGGGTTACGGTTTGGTTTGGTTTCTGGTTCTAAGTTTTGGTTCTAGGGTTAGGGTTTGGTTTCTGTTTTTTAGGTTTGGTTCAAGGGTTAGGGTTTGGTTTCTTGTTCTAAGGTTTGGTTCTAGAGTTTGGGTTTTGTTTCTGGTTCTAAGGTTTGGTCTTAGGGTTAGGGGTTGGTTATGGTTACAAGGTTTGGTTCTAGGGTAAGGTTTCTGGTTCTAAGGTTTGGTCCTAGGGTTAGGTTTCTGGTTATTTTGTTTGGTTCTAGGGTTAGGGTTTTGTTTCTGGTTCTAAGGTTTGGTTAAAGGGTCAGGGGTTGGTTTCTGGTTCTAAGGTGTAGTTCTACAGTTAGGGGTTGGTTTATGGTTCTAAGGTTTGGTTCTAGAGTTAAGGTTAGGTTTCTGGTTCTAATGTTTGGTTCAAGGGTTTGGGTTTGGTTTCTGGTTCAAGGGTTAGGTTTGGTTTCTGGTTCTAAGGTTTGGTTCTAGGGTTAGGGGTTTTTTTTTGGTTCTAAGGTTTGGTTTTAGGGTTAGGGGCTGGTTATGGTTCTAAGGTTTGGTTTCAGGGTTAGGGGCTAATTATGGTTCTAAGCTTGGGTTCTAGTGTAAGGTTTCTGGTTCAAAGGTTTGGTCCTAGGGTTAGGTTTCTGGTTATTTTGTTTGGTTCTAGGGTTAGGGTTTTGTTTCTGGTACTTAGGTTTGGTTCTATGGTCAGGGTTTGGTTTCTGGTTCTAAGGTTTGGTTATAAGGTCAGGATTTGGTTTCTGGTTCAAAGGTTTGGTTCTAGGGTTAGGGGTTGGTTTCTGATTCTAGGTTTAGTTCTAGGGTTCGGTTGGTTTCTGGTTCTATGTTTAGTTATAGGGCTCGGTTAGTTTCTGGTTCTTAGGTTTGGTTCTAGGGTTAGGGTTTGGTTTCTGGTTCTAGCTGCGGTTCAAGGGTTAGGTTTAGTTTCTTGTTCTAAGGTTTAGTTCTAGGGTTACGGTTTGGTTTCTGATTCTAAGGTTTGGTTACAGGGTAGGGGTTGGATTCTAGTTATAAGGATTGGTTTTAGGGTTGGGGCTGGTTATGGTTCTAAGGTATGGTTCTATTGTAAGGTTTCTGGTTCAAAGGTTTGATCCTAGGGTTAGGTTTCCGGTTATTTTGTTTTGTTCTAGGGTTAGGGTTTTGTTTCTGGTACTTAGGTTTGGTTCTAGGGTCAGGGTTTGGTTTCTGGTTCTAAGATTTGGTTATAAGGTCAGGAGTTGGTTTCTGGTTCAAAGGTTCTGTTCTAGGGTTAGGGGTTGGTTTCTGGTTCTAGGTTCTAGGTTTTTTCAAGGGTTAGGTTTGGTTTCTTGTTCAAAGGTTTGGTTCTAGGGTTACGGTTTGGTTTCTGTTTCTAAGGTTTGGTTATAGGGTAAGGGTTGGATTCTGGCTATAAGGTTTGGTTCTAGGGTCAGGGTTCGGTTTCTGGTTCTAAGATTTGCTTATAAGGTCAGGGGTTGGTTTCTGGTTCAAAGGTTTGCTTCTAGGGTTAGGGGCTGGTTATGGTTCTAAGGTTTGGTTTTAGGGTTAGGGGCTGGTTATGGTTCTAAGGTTTGGTTCTAGTGTAAGGATTCTGGTTTAAAGGTTTGGTCCTAGGGTTAGGTTTCTGGTTATTTTGTTTGGTTCTAGGGTTAGGGTTTTGTTTCTGGTACTTAGGTTTGGTTCTATGGTCAGGGTTTGGTTTCTGGTTGTAAGGTTTGGTTATAGGGTAAGGGTTGGATTCTGGCTATAAGGTTTGGTTCTAGGGTTACGGTTTGGTTTCTGTTTCTAAGGTTTGGTTATAGGGTAAGGGTTGGATTTTGGTTATACGGTTTGGTTCTAGGGTTAGGGTTTGGTTTTTGGTTCTAGGTTTAGTTCTGGGGTTTGCTTGGTTTCTGGTTCTAAGGTTTGGTTCTAGGGTTAGGGTTTGGTTTCTGGTTCTAGGTTTGGTTCAAGGGTTTGGTTTCTGGTTCTAGGTTTAGTTATGGGGTTTGCTTGGTTTCTGGTTCTTAGGTTTTGTTCTATAGTTAGGGTTTGGTTTATGGTTCTAGCTTCGGTTCAAGGGTTTGGTTTGGTTTCTTGTTCAAAGGTTTGGTTCTAGGGTTACAGTTTGGTTTCTGTTTCTAAGGTTTGGTTATAGGGTAAGGGTTGGATTCTGGTTATAAGGTTTGGTTCTAGGGTTAGGGGTTGGTTTATGGTTCTAAGGTTTTTTTTTTAGGATTAGGGGCTGGTTATGGTTCTAAGGTATTGTTCTAGTGTAAGGTTTCTGGTTCAAAGGTTTGGTCCTAGGGTTAGGTTTCTGGTTATTTTGTTTTGTTCTAGGGTTAGGGTTTTGTTCCTGGTACTTAGGTTTGGTTCTAGGGTCAGGGTTCGGTTTCTGGTTGTAAGATTTGGTTATAAGGTCAGGGGTTGGTTTCTGGTTCAAAGGTTTGGTTCTAGAGTTGGGGTTTGGTTTCTGGTTCTAGGTTTAGTTCAAGGGTTATGGTTTGGTTTCTGGTTCTAGGTTTAGTTCTAGGGTTCGGTTGGTTTCTGGTTCTTAGGTTGCGTTCTAGGGTTAGGGTTTGGTTTCTGGTTCTAGCTTCGGTTCAAGGGTTAGGTTTGGTTTCTTGTTCAAAGGTTTGGTTCTAGGGTTAGGGGTTGGTTTCTGGTTCTAAGGTTTGGTTATAGGGTTAAGGTGTTGTGTGTCGCAAACTGTGCTGAATATTTGTCAAGGTTTCTGTTTTATTCATGTGTTATCTTTAGTTTAGTTTCAGGGTTTTATTTTGATAGTCTGTCTTCCTCATGTGTTTGTCACTTCCTCCCTTGGTTTGTTTCCTGCCCCTGTGATTGTTTGTGATGTCATAATTGTTAGCACCTGGTGATGTCTGTTGGTATAAATAGGTCCAGGCATTCACTGTCTCGTTGACTGATTGTCTTGTGTTATGCCGAGCTCTCCAGCGTTTTCCGTATGTCCTCATAGCGTTACAGTTATATTCATAGTCCACGTTCATCGTTATAGTAAGGTAAGATCAGGTTAAGTAGTTAGTAAGTATTTTTCTAGTTATTGTTAAGTAAGTTTCAGTGTAGATCATTAGTGTATGTATTATAGTGTTTGGATCCTGTGATTTGGCGTACACTCACTGCTGTATCGCGTGTTTGTGCCCCAAGGCTGAAGTAAAGACTTTTTTGTATTTTATCACTGTCTGCATCCGTGCTTTTGGGTCCACACCTTGTACATCCACGACAGTACAATCTGGCCAAAACATGGACTCAGCCGAGTCAGTCAGTTTTCAGCTATGCAGCAGGCCTTGTGAGGAATCACGGACCAACAGCAGGGTTTCGACATCCAAATCGGACACGTAGCAGAGACATTACAACGTGTGATCGCCTATCTGGAAGCTGGACCCAGACCGCCAGCGGCATCCCCACCACCAGCGGACCCAGCTCAGGGAGCTCATGTCTGGCCTCTTTGGAGAAGTTTTCTGGAGACTCTGGTGACTGTAGACCGTTTCTCATTCAGTGTGATTTACATTTCAAATTGATGCCTTATGTTTATAGCACAGACTATGCCAGGATAGCATTCATTATCTCCCACCTGTCTGGCCGAGCGGCCGCATGGGTTACTGCTGAATGGGAAAGAAAGTCTTTAGCATGCCAATCTACTTTATTGTTTATTCAAGCTTTTAAGAGAGTTTTTGATCAGGTCACGCCAGCTAGGGAAGCAGCTCAGACGCTAAGAAAAATCAAACAATGTCAGCGTAGGGTAGCAGATTATGCCATAGAATTCCACACGATGGTAATAGACTGTGACTGGAATGACACTTCTCTTCGAGACACTTTCAGGAACGGATTGTCAGAAGCCATCAAAGACCAGCTGATGCCTCTAGACCTTCCCACAGACCTAGACTCAATGATATAATTATAGCTATAATTATAGCTATCAAAATAGACTTTTGCGGATGTTCGAAAGGGAGAGAGAGAAAGCAGGCTGCAGTTCCATCCGGAGTTACCGGGAGGAGCTCATCTGTCATCCCCCCTGTCTGTAAAACTCTGTCATGGCGATCACCGGCCCAAAGCACAACAGCGCCCTCTATTGCTCCGGAGGAACCTATGCAGTTTGGAAGGACCAAACTATCTCCAGAGAAACGTCATCACCGCCTGCTGGACGGTAGTTGTTTCTCCTGCGGGCAACAGATGACTTGTCCAGTAAAATGCCGGGCTCACCGGTGAAAGGGAAGATGCGGGTGAGCCAGTGTGACTTTTTTAACTTCCCATTACGCACTTTGACTAAGGTGAAACTATGTGTGGGCAATCAGGCTGTAGAACAGGGGGCGCTAGTAGACTCTGGGGCTGATGAAAGTCTTTTAGATAAGGAACTAGCGCTTAAATTTGACACGGTTGACCATGAATTATTAATGAAAAAACTACAGAGATATGGCATTAGAGGTGTTGCACTATCATGGCTATCCCGCTACTTACATAACAGGGAACAGTATGTTGAACTACAAAGCC
Organism: Muraenolepis orangiensis; assembly: GCA_027704905.1. NCBI lineage: Eukaryota > Metazoa > Chordata > Actinopteri > Gadiformes > Muraenolepididae > Muraenolepis > Muraenolepis orangiensis. The sequence goes on along the minus strand of CM051013.1, from coordinate 26,220,537 downwards.
ATAAATCACAACTACTGCAGGTTACATGTGGGGTGCCTCAGGGCTCTGTCTTGGGGCCATTACTATTTATTCTGTATATTAACAATATATGTGAAGTATCAAAAACTATTAAAACCATTCTTTTTGCAGACGACACAAGTCTACTCTGCTGTGGGGAAAATTTAGAACAGCTATTGGTCACAATGGAAAAGGAACTGAGCAGGATGAAGATCTGGTTTGACCAAAACATTGAACGCAAGCAAAACCAAACTCATAATATTTGGGAATCGATCGACCAATACAGAGAAGAAACTCACTATAAATGGCGTCCAATTAGTATCGGAAATAAAATTCCTTGGAGACAATAGACATAGACAATAAATTAAGTTGGAAACCACATATAAGCTATATCAGAGCCAAAATATCCAAATCAATAGCAATTCTGTATAAAGCCAAATACCTTATTAATCAAGCTTCCTTGTTTATGCTGTACTGCTCCTTCATACTTCCATACATGATGTATTGTGTGGAAGTTTGGGGGAACACATATAAAACAAATACACATCCTATCTTCATCCTGCAAAAAAGAGCCATACGAGTTATACATAAAACTACGTACAGAGAACCAACAAATCAATTATTTAAACACTAAAAACACTAAAACTACCAGACCTGGTTGACTATAAAACTATTCAAATTATGTTCAAAGCCGCAAATCAACAATTACCTCATAATATTCAGGGACTTTTCACACGGAGAGAAAGCATGCACATGTTGAGAGGAAACTGCATTTTACAAAAACCACCCGTACGAACAAATGCCAAACTTCATTGCATCTCATCAAAAGGTGTTAGTCTGTGGAATGACTGTACTGATGCACTGAAATATCGTACAAGTCTATCTAAACTGAAAGTATTATTTAGGAGCCAAATCATTAATGGTTATGAACAGGACCTGTAAAATCCCATTTGTTATTTCTTGTAATTGTAAAAGTAATTTCTTTCTGATTGTTTCGTAGAAAAACAAAAAACAAACAAATTAACAAGACAAACATGTCGCTGATGACGATGACCTAATATTTTTATTTAAAAGGAAAATGTATGCTAGAGGGGGTAGGACCAGAAGTTTTTTTAAGCTTCTTCTTGCCCCTGTTGAACATGACAGAGACTATTTGAGAATTATTATTGTTTTTTTTATTTTTATTAATTTTTTTTTTTTGGATTATAATTTTTTTTTTTGTACATTGTTATAATTATTATTATGAGTGAGAAGGGGAGGGAAAAGAAAAAAATAATATATATTATTATTATTGTTGTATGTTTTGTTTCTGACATGTTCAATAAAGTAATAAAAAAATAAAAATAAAAATAAATTGAACCTGACCCTGATCCTGTTATCCTCTCCTGTAAAGGCAAATGACCTAGATGGGCGACTACTTTTCACAGTCACTCATTGCACAGAAGCTGTTAAGATGTGTATCAATGACAATCATGAGGAAGAAATCATTTTTCATGTCATGGAGTCCGTGCAACACCCTTTAATTCTGGGGTTTCCCTGGCTCGTAAAACATAATCCAGTTATCAACTGGCGATCAGGGGAGGTTAAGGGGTGGGGAGAGGAATGCAAGCTGAAGTGTGACAAGAAAGAGGTTATAGTGAGGAAACTATCTACTGAAGTAGTCACCGATACTAACTGTCCGAAGTCACCTCATGATTCTCTTTCTGACTACCCAGACTTATCCAAGGTCCCGACTTGCTATCATGACCTCAAGGAGGTATTCAGTAAGTCTAGGGCAACCTCATTACCACCTCATCGTCCCTATGATTGTGCCATACTTGGTTTAAGGATCCACGATTCTGAAAGGTCGACTGTAATTCCCTCTCTGCTCTTTTCTTCGTGGGAAAAAAGGATGGATCTCTTCGCCCTTGCATAGATTACAGTCAACTCAACCAGATCACAACCAACAACCGGTAGCCCCTCCCTCTCATTGACTCCGCTTTTGACCTGTTACAAGAGGCTAAAGTTTTCACTAAACTAGAATAAGGGAGGGGGATGAGTGGAAGACTGGATTTAACACTCCGACAGGGCATTACGAGTACCTTGTGATACCCTTCGGCCTCACAAATGCCATCAAATATTTCAGTCTCTGATAAACAATGTACTCAGAGAGTTTTTGAACATTGCTGTGTTGTTTATCTGGATGACATCCAGATTTTTTCTCCAGGTGAGCAGACACACATCCAACATGTACATCAGGTATTGCAACGCCTACTGGAGAATCAACTTTTTGTAAAAGCAGAAATGTGTGACTTTCATGCTTCCACAGTCTCATTCCTGAGGTTCATCATCTCTCCAGGACAAATCCTGATGGACCCGGCGAAGCTCAGTGCAGCTGCAGATTGAAGGTACAGCAACTTCTCGGTTTCGCTCATTTTTACTGATGTTTTCTGAGGAATTTTAGCTCCATTGCCGCACCATTACATGCACTGACCTCGCCGGGCATCCCCTTTGTGTGGAATCCCAAGGCTGAGGAGGCTTTTGAAGAGCTAAAAGTGAGGTTTAATCCTACTCCTCCAGCTCCTATACTAACTGTTCCTGATCCATCTTTTGTTGTGGAGGTTGACGCCGCAAATGATGGAGTAGGGGCCATCCTCTCACAACGAGCTGTCAAAGATAACTAAATACATCCATGTGCCTTTCTTTCTCGAAAATTGTCTCCTGCAGAAAGGAATTACGACGTCGGTAACAGGGAAATTTTGGCAGTCAAGGTGGCTCTGGAGGAGTGGAGGCACTGGCTCGAGGGGCACAGCCGCCGCTCTGGGTCTGGACAGATCACAAAAATACATCCGCAAAGCCAAAAGGTTGAATTCATGACAGGCCCGGTGGGCCTTGTCTTTCAGACCTGGCTCAAAGAACGGCAAGCCTGATGTCCTCTCACGCCTCCACGACCCAGAACCCATGGCCAATGATCCAGAGCCAATCCTTCCACTTAACCGTGCGGCTGGAGCGGTGACTGGGCGAAGTATTTTTCTAGTTATTGTTAGGTAAGTTTCAGTGTAGATCATTAGTGTATGTATTATAGTGTTTGGATCCTGTGATTTGGCGTACACTCACTGCTGTATCGCGTGTTTGTGCCCCAAGGCTGAAGTAAAGACTTTTGTTGTACTTTATCACTGTCTGCATCCGTGCATTTGGGTCCACACCTTGTACATCCACGACATAAGGTTTTGTTTATGTTTCAAAGGTTTGGTTCTAGGGTTAGGGTTTGGTTACTGGTTCTAAGGTTTGGTTCTATGGTTAGGGGTTGGTTTCTGGTTCTAAAGTTTGGTTCTAGGGTTAAGTTTCTGGTTCTAAGATTTGATTCTATGGTTAGGTTTCTGGTTCTTAGGTTTGGTTCTAGGGTTAGTGGTTTGTTTCTGGTTCTAAGGTTTGGTTGTAGGGTAATAATAATAATAATAATAATAAATTGTATTTATAAGCACACTTTTAATTTGCGTAGACAAAACTCAAAGTGCTACAGAGTAAAAATGGTTTGAATAAGACAACAAGATAAAAGCAGCGACGTTTACGGCGGCATGGCAACCAGTGGGGGTTTTAAAAATCTAGTAAAATTCAAAAAAGATGCGTTTTTAGGCATTTTTTAAAAGCATCCACAGTCTGTGGTGTCCTCAGCTGGTTTGGGAGGGCGTCCCACAGTCTGTGGTGTCCTCAGCTGGTTTGGGAGGGCATTCCACAGTCTGTGGTGTCCTCAGCTGGTTTGGGAGGGCATCCCACAGTCTGTGGTGTCCTCAGCTGGTTTGGGAGGGCGTTCCACAGTCTGTGGTGTCCTCAGCTGGTTTGAGAGGGCATTCCACAGTCTGTGGTGTCCTCAACTGGTTTGGGAGGGCGTCCCACAGTCTGTGGTGTCCTCAGCTGGTTTGGGAGGGCATTCCACAGTCTCGGAGCAGCGGAGCAGAAGTCTCGGTCTCCCATGGTTTTCATTTTGGTCCTGGGGGGAAGGAGGAGGTTTGCCTGTTCAGAGCGTAGGCTCCTCCTGGAGGTTTGTGGGGTGAGCAGTTATTTGATGTATGAGGGAGCATTTCCATGCACTGATAGGTGAAGAGGGTGATTTTGTAGCCTGAGTGAGACTGGGAGCCAGTGCAGTGATTTTAGTATGGGTGTGATGTGTTCATACTTCCGCACTCTCATCAGGATCCTAGCAGCGCTGTTCTGGATGTATTGCAGCTTCTGGATGTTATTAACCCAGCCCCAACACCCAGATTGGTGACAGTTAATTGGTGAAAGTGAAATGTTCTGACCGGAGAAGGTGATGCTGGTGATGGAGGATGAAAGGACCTGATGAGGAGTGCCAACTAGAATGGCTTCAGACTTGGAGCTGTTTAATTGAAGGAAGTTGTGCTTCATCCACACCTTTATCTCCTCCAGGCATGTGGTTATGTTGGATGATGGCAGAGGGTGCGGAGGGGGTGGGGTTTGTTCTGATGTAGAGCTGTGTGTCATCAGCATAGCAATTGAAAGATATTCCATGCTGGCTGATGACACGACCAAGGGGGGACATGTATATGGTGAAAAGGGTGGGGCTGAGGACTGACGTGCTCAGTCCTCCCAGTGAGATATGAGGTGAACCAGTTTAGGGCAGAGTCAGAGAGTCCAATTGTCGAGCAAAGACGATGGAGTAGAACGTCATGGTCGACGGTGTCAAATGCTGCAGTTAGATCCAGGAGGATGAGGAGGGATGGAGATCCGGTGTCAGCTGTCATCAGCAGGTCATTGGTCACCATGACTAAGGCAGTTTCTGTACTGTGGCCCTGGCGGAAACCAGACTCAAAATCTTCAAAGAGGTTATTGTGTTTGAGATGTTTGTGAATCTGAATGGCAATTACTTTCTTCAGCACCTTTGATAGAAATGGCAGGTTGGAGATGGGTCTGTAATTAGCAGCTTTTAATGGGGATGGAACATGACCAGACTGGATGGAGTGGTTTATCACTGAAGTGATCAGGGGACTTATGGCACCAATGTTAGATTTGACCAGGGCTGTGGGAAAGGGGTCCAGGGCACAGGTGGAGGGTTTCATCTTTTTGATGATGGCCTCAACTTCATGCTGCGAGATGTCAGTGAAGCAGCAAATAGGCTGGGTAGGTCCGGGCTGGGGGTTGACGGTCAGGACTGGGAGAGCAGCGGAGTTTGAGAGGAGAGAGCAGATGGCCCTCTGTGGTGTCTTTGTGTAATGGAGTTTGAGGTTTGAGGAGGTGATTCATGGTGGAAAGCTGTTGCTTGCAAGAGCTATTGTTGATGATAGTGGAGTAGAATTGTGTCTCTGAGGGACTTTGCATAGGCCTTTTGGTGGTCCCGGTATGCCTGTCTGTGAACAGTGAGTCCAGAAACCTTGAGGCGCTGCTCTAGGACACACCCCTCTGTCTTCATTTTCCGCAGCTCGCAGGTGAACCAGGGGAATGAGCGTGTGAAAGTGACTGTTCTGGTTTTGACAGGGGCGTGGAGAATCAGGAGATTACCCAGAGATTCATTGTAAAAGTCCACAGATTCATTGACTGATGTAGGAGTAATTGTGGAGAGATGCTGGAGATCCGAAGTCATGGTTGATGTTTTTCAGATTTCTGAAACTGATTTGACGCTTGGGTTTGGTGCGGGGTAGCAGGAGCGACAGCTCCATTGAGATGGCCTTGTGATCCACACCTAGATCGTACACTGATAATTTACTAATGGGGGCAGAGTTTGTGATGACAAGGTCCAGTGTGTGTCCCCTAGTGTGTGTGGGGACATCAACATGTTGTGTTAGGTTGAGGCTGACCAGAAGGTGTAGGAACTCGGCTGCATAGTGACAGGAGGGGGTGTCAACGTGAACATTTATGTCTCCTAGTATTATAATGTTGGCAGAGGTAGCGCAGAGTGTAGTGAGAAGGTAGTTGAGTTTTGGTGGCCGGTAGATGAGAAGTATTGTCAGTGGGGGGGGGGGGGGATTTACTCTTTTATTTAATCTTATGTTCAATACCCGACGACAGACAGCAGTTATAAAAATAAGATAAAATAAAAACAGAATAGAATCAAATCAAATAAGGAAAAAAACTAAACTGTATAAAGTTAAATGTTAACAATTTATAAAATGCAATATATCAGCACAGAAAAATAGCAATATGTATATATAAATCATTGTAATAAAATATACATTGTTATATGCTATACGCCCTTGTTCAGCAGCCTGATGGCCTGACTGTGGAAGCAGTCTCAGAGTCTATTTGTACGGTACACTTGATACTGCGGTATCGCCTGCCTGACGGTAACAGTGAGTACAGTTGGTGGCTGGGGTGGGCAATGTCTTTATGAAGCGTTTGGCCTTGGCCACGCACCGCTGGTTGTATATATCCAGGAGGGAGGGGAGCTCACCTCCAACGATATACTGGGCCGTCCGCACCGCCCTTTGAAGCGCTCTGCGCTCGAGTGCGGTGCAGTTCCCGTACCGGGCGGTGATCCACCCTGTAAGAACACTCTCGATGGTGCCGGTGAATGTTCTCAGGATGCGGGGGTTGTTGGGCCCTTTTCACCACGTGTGTGGTGTGCATGGACCATGTGAGTTCCTCGGAGATGTGCACGCCGAGGAACTTGAAGCCGCTGACCCTCTCTACTGCAACACCGTCGATGGAGATAGGGCCGTGCTCTCCTCTCTGCTTCCTGTAGTCAGCTCCTTGGTCTTCTTGACGTTGAGGGCGAGGCTCTTCTCCTGGCACCACTGCTCCAGCGATCCGACCTCCTCCCTGTAGGCTGTCTCGTCGTCGCCGGCGATCAGGCCCATCACTGTCGTGTCGTCAGCAAACTTGATGATGACGTTGGAGCTGTGCATAGCCATGCAGTCGTGGGTGGAGAGGGAGTAGAGGAGAGGGCTCAGCACGCATCCCTGGGGGGCTCCTGTGTTGAGGGTCAGTGGCTCTGAGGTGGTGCTGCCCATCCTCACCACCTGGCGGCGGTCCGACAGGAGGTCCAGTATCCAGCTGCACGTGGATAGGGGCACGCCTAGACCGTCTCATTTAGGGCAGAGTAAACCTCTGGCTGTTGCCACGTTTCCGTGAGGCACATAAAGTCTATTCCCTTGTCTATGATGTGGTCTTGTATGAATGATGATTTGTTTGTAAGGGATTGTGCATTAAACTGTTCTATTTTGACTGTGGATGAAATGGTGGATTTCTGTAGGGTCCGGAGTAAACTGGAATACACTCCCCGTGTTTAGCACAGCTCAGCGTATAGCGTCTCAGGGTGTTCCTGTGCTGTTAACCCAGAGCGGCAGTGCTCTGATGACGCGGCAGACGTGCGACAGTGGTCCAGATGGAAGGAATGGAGGATACAGGCGGGCGGGGCTGGTGGTAAACAAACTTTCTACAGAAAGAGAAAGAGCCTCAGTGGATGTAACGAGGTCGGCTTAGTAGTCCAAGGTGTTTGATGGCTGAGATGCACGTTGGGGTTGTGTGGTTGTTGAGACTCGGGAGACGCGGGATGGAATACTTTGACATAATGGCTGCAGGTTCTCGTCTTCTAAAGCTAGCCGTTAGCCATAGACAGAAAACGGTAAGCCAATATGAGATGGTGATCCATAGCATGGCAGGAGGAGAAGAAGCTGGGAGAAACAGTCAAAGCAGCAGGTTAGCCGGCAGGCTGTTCGACGGCTAGCTGTGGAGACAGCTGTCCTAGCCGACAAGGGCTAACCGCACCGGGAGAGTTTAAAGGCTATCTGGGAGATACTTCATAGTAGCGATGGTGAACAGTGATGGATATATTCTGGCCCAATAGTAACCAGGAGCTCACAGCAGGGAGCTGCTCGTTGGAGGCCGAATAGGCTGCTAGTTAGCTAGTTAGCCAGCTAGCATTTGCCGTCCGGGAGCCGCCGATAGCAGCGGAAGGTGAGCAACGGGTAGGGGCGGTTATTCAGAACACGCTTTGTATTTTAAATACAGTCAGCAAAAGATTATGTTAGTTTTTGAACGGTAACATCTTAACAAACAAAAACAAAACCCCTTAAAATAAAAATAAAATGTTTTAACTAGAGCGAGAAGGAGAAGCGGCGAACAAGCAGCGCGTGACGTCGGGGGCAGGGGTTGGTTTCTGGTTCTAAAGGTTGGTTCTAGGGTTAGGGTTTTGTTTCTGGTTCTTAGGTTTGGTTGTATGGTAAGGGTTGGATTCTGGGTATAAGGTTTGGTTCTAGGATTAGGGGTTGGTTTCTGGTTCTAAGGTTTGGTTATAGTGTTAAGGTTTGGTTTCTGGTTCTAAGGTTTGGTTCTAGGGTTAGGGTTCTGTTTCTGGTGCTTAGGTTTGGTTGTAGGGTAAGGGTTGGATTCTGGGTATAAGGTTTGGTTTTAGTGTTAAGGTTTGGTTTCTGGTTCTAAGGTTTGGTTCTAGGGTTAGGGGTTGTTTTTTGGTTCCAATGATTGGTTCTAGGGTTAGGTTTCTGGTTCTAAGGTTTGGTTCTAGGGTTAGGGTTTGGTTTCTGGTTATTAGGTTTGGTTCTAGGGTTAGGGGTTGGTTTCTGGTTCTAAGGTTTGGTTATAGGGTTAGGGTTTGGTTATAGGGTAAAAGTTTGGTTTCTGGTTCAAATGTTTGTTTTTAGGGTTAGGGTTTGGTTTCTGGTTCTAAGGTTTGGTTCTAGGCTTAGAAGTTGGTTTCTGGTTCTAAGGTTCGATTAGATTAGATTATAATGTATTGTCATTTCACAGCACAAGTACAGTACAGCGAAAATTATTTAGCATCTAACCAGAGTGCACATGTTTCAGTAAAGTGCATGTGATATAATATATTATAATAATTTACAGTTTAAAAGTACAGGTTAAAAGCCAGTCTAGGTATAAATGTGATATGAGCATAATAATAGGTATATGTATATACAGGTAAGTGATCATTTAACAGGTAGTGATCATATATAAATGTATGGCAAGTCTAAATGTATATGAGTATACAGGAGTAGGAGCAGGTCTATCAACAGATTTAAATACATATAGCAGGTACAGTAAACAGGTATCTTAGTAATACATATGTAAACTATAGAGAGGTGGTAGTTGTGATACAGTTTGTTTTTACAGTTAGTTTTTCTTTTCTTACAGTTAGTCAGAGACATCGGTGGTGATTGTTATAGGTGTTGAGCAGAGGGAGGGGGGGCAGCAGAGGGGGCGTCAGCAGCAGGGGGTGGGCAGCAGGGGGTGGGCAGCAGGGGGTGGGCAGCAGGGGGGGCAGCAGGGGGGGCAGCAGAGGGGGCGTCAGCAGCAGGGGGTGGGCAGCAGGGGGGGCAGCAGGGGGGGCAGCAGAGGGGGCGTCAGCAGCAGGGGGTGGGCAGCAGGGGGGGCAGCAGAGGGGGCGTCAGCAGCAGGGGGTGGGCAGCAGGGGGTGGGCAGCAGGGGGGTGGGGGGGGGTGTCTTCGTGGTGCAGAGTTCAGAGAGATGACAGCTGAGGGGAAGAAGCTATTCCTAAGCTGCTTGACTTGGAACAGAGGTTTCTATAGCGCCTCCCGGAGGGGAGGAGGGCAACCAGTCCATGGTTGGGGTGAGAGGGGTCATCCACTATTTTTTGTGCCTTCCTCGGGGTTAATGTTGGATTTAGCTCTAGGGTTAGGTCCTATTTGGGTTAGGTCTTCAGTTCAAGATTTGGTTTTCAATTTAACATTAAAAGTAGCATCATGTCTGATCTAGTTACATCATGTCTGATCTAGTTACATCATGTCTGATCTAGGAACATCATGTCTGATCTAGTTGCATCATGTCTGATCTAGTTACATCATGTCTGATATAGTTACATCATGTCTGATATAGTTACATCATGTCTGATCTAGTTACATCATGTCTGATATAGTTACATCATGTCTGATCTAGTTACATCATGTCTGATCTAGTTACATCATGTCTGATATAGTTACATCATGTCTGATCTAGTTACATCATGTCTGATCTAGTTACATCATGTCTGATCTAGTTGCATCATGTCTGATCTAGTTACATCATGTCTGATCTAGTTACATCATGTCTGATATAGTTACATCATGTCTGATCTAGTTACATCATGTCTGATCTAGTTACATCATGTCTGATATAGTTACATCATGTCTGATCTAGTTACATCATGTCTGATCTAGTTACATCATGTCTGATCTAGTTACATCATGTCTGATCTAGTTACATCATGTCTGATCTAGTTACATCATGTCTGATCTAGTTACATCATGTCTGATCTAGTTACATCATGTCTGATCTAGTTGCATCATGTCTGATCTAGTTACATCATGTCTGATCTAGTTACATCATGTCTGATCTAGTTACATCATGTCTGATCTAGGAACATCATGTCTGATCTAGTTGCATCATGTCTGATCTAGTTACATCATGTCTGATCTAGTTACATCATGTCTGATCTAGGAACATCATGTCTGATCTAGGAACATCATGTCTGATCTAGTTACATCATGTCTGATCTAGGAACATCATGTCTGATCTACTTACATATTTCTGATCTAGTTACATCATGTCTGATCTAGGAACATCATGTCTGATCTAGGAACATCATGTCTGATCTAGTTACATCATGTCTGATCTAGTTACATCATGTCTGATCTAGGAACATCATGTCTGATCTCGTTGCATCATGTCTGATCTAGTTACATCATGTCTGATCTAGTTACATCATGTCTGATCTAGTTACATCATGTCTGATCTAGTTACATCATGTCTGATCTAGGAACATCATGTCTGATCTTGTTGCATCATGTCTGATCTAGTTACATCATGTCTGATCTAGTTACATCATGTCTGATCTAGTTACATCATGTCTGATCTAGGAACATCATGTCTGATCTAGTTACATCATGTCTGATCTAGATACATCATGTCTGATCTAGTTACATCATGTCTGATCTAGTTACATCATGTCTGATCTAGGAACATCATGTCTGATCTAGGAACATCAGGTCTGATCTAGTTACATCATGTCTGATCTAGGAACATCATGTCTGATCTAGTTACATCATGTCTGAAATAGGAACATCATGTCTGATCTAGTTACATCATTTCTGATCTAGTTACATCATGTTTGATCTAGGAACATCATGTCTGATCTAGTTACATCATGTCTGATCTAGGAACATCATGTCTGATCTAGTTACATCATTTCTGATCTAGTTACATCATGTCTGATCTAGGAACATCATGTCTGATCTAGATCATGTCTGATCTAGATCATGTCTGATCTAGTTACATCATGTCTGATCTAGTTACATCATGTCTGATCTAGGAACATCATGTCTGATCTAGATACATCATGTCTGATCTAGGAACATCATGTCTGATCTAGATACATCATGTCTGATCTAGGAACATCATGTCTGATCTAGATACATCATGTCTGATCTAGATACATCATGTCTGATCTAGGAACATCATGTCTGATCTAGATACATCATGTCTGATCTAGGAACATCATGTCTGATCTAGTTACATCATGTCTGATCTAGTTACATCAAGTCTGATCTAGAAACATGTACATATTTTAACGGTCAGTTTGCTGTTCTTTTTTTGTTTATTTTTCTAATAAATACATGTAGTCTATGATTAATAAATTTAGTCCATGATTAATACATCAACATCTGTGTCTCCAAAAGGCGCTGCTGGGATTTGAACCCAGGATCTCCTGTTTACTAAACAGGCGCTTTAACCAACTAAGCCACAGCACCTTGCCTGTTGGAGTGAGTGTGTGTGGATACCTGAGTCTGTCAGGTGATGGGTGGGGCGCAGGTGAATGTCAACCTTCCAGTCATGTGACGACACACTAAACAGAGCTGCCTCTCGGACAACACGGATAATTAAATGAGTTATTGACATAGTCATACTGTGTGTGTGTGTCTGTGTGTGTGTGTACACGTCTGATCTTGTTACATCATGTCTGATCTAGGAACATCATGTCACGTCAAGTCAAGTCAAGTTTATTGTTCCAAAGTTCAACGTTATACAAGTATAAGCAATGGGTGAAAATCTTATGTTCAATACCCGACGACAGACAGCATGATAAAAATAAGAATATAATAAAAAAGAAGCAAAAAGTACAAACTGTATAAAGTTAAATATATAAAAATATAAAAGTGCATATATAAAATGCAATATATTAGCACAGAAAAAGAGCAATATGTATATAGTATATATAAATCAATGTAATAAAATATACATTGTTATATGCTATAGGCCCTTGTTCAGCAGCCTGATGGCCTGACTGTGGAAGCTATCTCTGAGACTATTTGTACGGCACTTGATACTGAGGTATCGCCTGCCTGACGGTAACAGTGAGTACAGTTGGTGGCTGGGGTGGGCAATGTCTTTATGATGCGTTTGGCCTTGGCCATGCACCGCTGGTTGTATATATCCAGAAGGGAGGGGAGCTCACCTCCAACGATATACTGGGCCGTCCACACCACCCTTTGAAGCGCTCTGCGCTCGAGTGCGGTGCAGTTCCCGTACCGGGCGGTGATACACCCTGTAAGAACACTCTCCATGGTGCCGGTGTAGAATGTTCTCAGGGTGCGGGGGCCCATGCTGAATTTCCTCAGATGCCTGAGGAAATACAGGCATTGTTGGGCCCTTTTCACCACGTGTGTGGTGTGCGTGGACCATGTGAGGTCCTCGGAGATGTGCACGCCGAGGAACTTGAAGCTGCTGACTTACTGCAACACCGTCGATGAGATAGGGCTGTGCTCTCCTCTCTGCTTCCTGTAGTCAGCTCCTTGGTCTTCTTGACGTTGAGGGCGAGGCTGTTCTCCTGGCTCCACTGCTCCAGCGATCCGACCTCCTCCCTGTAGGCTGTCTCGTCGTCGCCGGCGATCAGGCACATCACTGTCGTGTCGTCAGCAAACTTGATGATGACGTTGGAGCTGTATATAACCATGCAGTCGTGGGTGTAGAGGGAGTAGAAGAGAGGGCTCAGCACGCATCTCTGGGGGGCTCCCGTGTTGAGGGTCAGTGGCTCTGAGGTGGTGCTGCCCATCCTCACCACCAGGCGGCGGTCCGACAGGTGGTGGTGTCGAGCTTGGCAGGAACTATCGTGTTGAACACTGAGCTGTAGTCCACAAACAGCATCCGTACATAACAGTTATTTCCCTCCCATATCTGATCTAGTTACATCATGTCTGATCTAGTTACATCATGTCTGATCTAGTTACATCATGTCTGATCTAGGAACATCATGTCTGATCTAGATACATCATGTACATATCATTTAACAGTCACTTTGCTGTTATTTGTTTGTTTATTTGTATTGTATATATTTGTATGGTGCTGTTTGGAGATGTAAACTGCGGGAGGGAATGGGGAGGGAGCATTCCAATGTACTTGTTACAAATGGCATATCAAATATATTGTATTTTGTAACTGGGTGAACACTCCCACCATGTGATATCACTATGTCAACAACAATTATAGTCACATGAATTTGGAACTGGCTTGTAATCACTATTAGATATTGAATGATAACACAGTCTCATAAATAAATAATTAATCTATGATTAATACCTGTAGTCTATGATTAATACCTGTAGTCTATGATTAATACATGTAGTCTATGATTAATACCTGTAGTCTATGATTAATACATGTAGTCTATGATTAATACCTGTAGTCTATGATTAATACATGTAGTCTATGATAAATACCTGTAGTCTATAATAAATACATGTAGTCTATAATAAATACATGTAGTCTATGATTAATACATGTAGTCTATGATAAATACATGTAGTCTATAATAAATACATGTAGTCTACGATTAATACATGTAGTCTATAATAAATACATCAACATCTGTGTCTCCAAAAGGCACTGCTGGGATTTGAACCCAGGATCTCCTGTTTACTAAACAGGCGCTTTAACCAACTAAGCCACAGCACCTTGCCTGTTGGAGTGAGTGTGTGTGGATACCTGAGTCTGTCAGGTGATGGGTGGGGCGCAGGTGAATGTCAACCTTCCAGTCATGTGACGACACACTAAACAGAGCTGCCTCTCGTGTGGGGCGGTGTCCGACCGCCATCCCTACTGGATGAACACAACACGGATAATTAAATGAGTTATTGACATAGTCATACTGTGTGTGTGTCTGTGTGTGTGTGTACACGTCTGATCTTGTTACATAATGTCTGATCTAGTTACATCATGTCAAGTCAAGTCAAGTTTATTGTTCCATCAAAGTTATACGCAATATAAGCAATGGGTGAAAATCTTATGTTCAATACCCGAAGACAAATATAGACATGTAGTCTATGATTAATACATGTAGTCTATGATTAATATAGGTAGTCTATGATTAATACCTGTAGTCTATGATTAATACCTGTAGTCTATGATTAATACATGTAGTCTTTGATTAATACATGTCCACACACATGTCCACACCCCCCACACCATGGGGGCTGAGTGGGACCAACCCATGAGGTCCCATGGGGGGCTGAGTGGGACCAACCCATGAGGTCTGATGGGGGGGTGAGTGGGACCAACCCATGAGGTCCCATGGGGGGCTGAGTGGGACCAACCCATGAGGTCCCATGGGGGGGTGAGTGGGACCAACCCATGAGGTCCCATGGGGGGCTGAGTGGGACCAACCCATGAGGTCTGATGGGGGGGGTGAGTGGGACCAACCCTTAAGGTCCCATGGGGGGGTGAGTGGGACCAATGTAAAAATCTGACATCTTAGCCAATAAGCCAATTGAGTTTGGGGAAAGCCCTTTGCTGTTCCAGCAGGACTGTGTCCCTGAGCACAAGGTGAGGTCCATGAACACCGGGTTAGATGGGTTTGGTGTGAAGGAACTGGATTGGCCTGCACAGAGCCCTGACTTCAACCCTATACAACACCTTTGGGAGGAATTATAACACTGACTGAGAGCCTTCTGGTCCACCATCAGTGACCTCATAAATGCTATTTAACCCTAAACCCAACCTAATCCCAATCTTACCCTAATCCTAGCCTAACCCTACTGAATCTAAATCTGGAGGATTGAATCCTCTTTATTGGTCTCATGTCCACACAGTGAAATGAGTTCCTCTTCATCTAACCCATCGTAGTATGAGGAGCAGTGGTCAGCTATTGGATATACAGGAGAGCAGGGGAGGGGGCTGGTGCCTTGCTCAACCTTCCGGTTCCCAAGCCAAGTGTAGTCTAATACAGTTAATGTAGTCTATGAAAAATACATCAACATCTGTGTCTCCAAAAGGCACTGCTGGGATTTGAACCCAGGATCTCCTGTTTACTAAACAGGCGCTTTAACCAACTAAGCCACAGCACCTTGCCTGTTGGAGTGTGTGTGTGTGTGTGTGTGGATACCTGAGTCTGTCAGGTGATGGGTGGGGCGTAGGTGAATGTCAACCTTCCAGTCATGTGACGACACACTAAACAGAGCTGCCTCTCGTGTGGGGCGGTGTCCGACCGACATCCCTACTGGATGAAGACAACACGGATAATTAAATGAGTTATTGACATAGTCATACTGTGTGTGTGTGTGTGTGTGTTTGTGTGTGTGTACACTTTATGGCCACAAGTCAGTGGACACCCCTTTTTATTATTGAGTTCAGGTGTTCCAGCCACACCCTCTGCTAACAGGTGCATAACATCCAGCACACTGCCAAGATCTCTCCACAGACAAACACTGAGCCTTCAGAGCGGGCGGTAAGGAGCCTCGTGATACACTGAGCCTTCAGAGCGGGCGGTAAGGAGCCTCGTGATACACTGAGCCTTCAGAGCGGGCGGTAAGGAGCTTCGTGATACACTGAGCCTTCAGAGCGGGCGGTAAGGAGCCTCGTGATACACTGAGCCTTCAGAGCGGGCGGTAAGGAGCCTCGTGATACACTGAGCCTACAGAGCGGGCGGTAAGGAGCCTCGTGATACACTGAGCCTTCAGAGCGGGCGGTAAGGAGCCTCGTGATACACTGAGCCTTCAGAGCGGACGGTAAGGAGCCTCGTGATACACTGAGCCTTCAGAGCGGGCGGTAAGGAGCCTCGTGATACACTGAGCCTTCAGAGCGGGCGGTAAGGAGCCTCGTGACTTCACACGTGGCTCAGAGGATGCTACCTTAGCCACAAGTCGGTTGGAGAAAATCCACCCAACCAGATGTGGCCCAGTCAACGGTAAGTGGTGTTATTGAGAAGTTAACAGCTGGGCCACGAAGTGGGAGACCACACCAACTCACCAAGTGGGACCAACCCATGAAGTCCCATGTCGGGGTGAGTGGGACCAACCCATGAGGTCCCATGGGGGGGTGAGTGGGACCAACCCATGAAGTCCCATGTCGGGGTGAGTGGGACCAACCCATGAGGTCCCATGGGGGGGTGAGTGGGACCAACCCATGAGGTCTGATGGGGGGGTGAGTGGGACCAACCCATGAGGTCCCATGGGGGGGTGAGTGGGACCAACCCATGAGGTCCCATGGGGGGGTGAGTGGGACCAACCCATGAGGTCCCATGGGGGGCTAAGTGGGACCAACCCATGAGGTCTGATGGGGGGGTGAGTGGGACCAACCCATGAGGTCCCATGGGGGGCTGAGTGGGACCAACCCATGAGGTCTGATGGGGGGGTGAGTGGGACCAACCCTTGAGGTCCCATGGGGGGGTGAGTGGGACCAACCCATGAGGTCCCATGGGGGGGTGAGTGGGACCAACCCATGAGGTCTGATGGGGGGGGTGAGTGGGACCAACCCTTAAGGTCCCATGGGGGGGTGAGTGGGAGCAATGTAAAAATCTGACATCTTAGCCAATAAGCCAATTGAGTTTGGGGAAAGCCCTTTGCTGTTCCAGCAGGACTGTGTCCCTGAGCACAAGGTGAGGTCCATGAACACCGGGTTAGATGGGTTTGGTGTGAAGGAACTGGATTGGCCTGCACAGAGCCCTGACTTCAACCCTATACAACACCTTTGGGAGGAATTATAACACTGACTGAGAGCCTTCTGGTCCACCATCAGTGACCTCATAAATGCTATTTAACCCTAAACCCAACCTAATCCCAATCTTACCCTAATCCTAGCCTAACCCTACTGAATCTAAATCTGGAGGATTGAATCCTCTTTATTGGTCTCATGTCCACACAGTGAAATGAGTTCCTCTTCATCTAACCCATCGTAGTATGAGGAGCAGTGGTCAGCTATTGGATATACAGGAGAGCAGGGGAGGGGGCTGGTGCCTTGCTCAACATTCCGGTTCCCAAGCCAAGTCCCAACAGACTGATCTACTGCCGCACCTGCCAGTAGAGCTCTATATCTACCAGTAGAGCTCTATATCTACCACTAGAGCCCTATATCTACCAGTAGACCCTATATCTACCAGTAGAGCTCTATATCTACCAGTAGACCCTATATCTACCAGTAGAGCTCTATATCTACCAGTAGACCCTATATCTACCAGTAGACCACTATATCTACCAGTAGTCCACTATATCTACCAGTAGACCACTATATCTACCAGTAGACCCTATATCTACCAGTAGACCACTATATCTATCAGTAGACCCTATATCTACCAGTAGACCACTATATCTACCAGTAGACTCTATATCTACCAGTAGAGCTCTATATCTACCAGTAGACCCTATATCTACCAGTAGAGCCCTATATCTACCAGTAGACCCTATATCTACCAGTAGAGCCCTATATCTACCAGTAGAACTCTATATCTACCAGTAGAGCCCTATATCTACCAGTAGAGCTCTATATCTACCAGTAGAGCTCTATATCTACCAGTAGACCCTATATCTACCAGTAGACCCTATATCTATCAGTAGACCACTATATCTACCAGTAGACCCCTATATCTACCAGTAGAGCTCTATATCTACCAGTAGACCCTATATCTACCAGTAGAGCCCTATATCTACCAGTAGACCCTATATCTACCAGTAGAGCTCTATATCTACCAGTAGACATCTATATCTACCAGTAGAGCGCTATATCTACCAGTAGAGCTCTATATCTACCAGGAGACTCCTATATCGACCAGTAGAGCCCTATATCTACCAGTAGACCCTTTATCTACCAGTAGAGCTCTATATCTACCAGTAGACTCCTATATCTACCAGTAGAGCCCTATATAGACCAGTGGACCCTATATCTACCAGTAGAGCTCTATATCTACCAGTAGACTCTATATCTACCAGTAGAGCTCTATATCTACCAGTAGACTCCTATATCTACCAGTAGAGCCCTATATCTACCAGTAGACCCTATATCTACCAGTAGAGCTCTATATCTACCAGTAGAGCTCTATATCTACCAGTAGAACTCGATATATACCAGTAGAGTCCTATATCTACCAGTAGAGTCCTATATCTACCAGTAGAGCTCTATAGTGGGGCTCTATGAGGGGAGAGCCTACAGGGGAGCTTATCATCACTCCTGAAAGTCTACTGGACAAACATCTGAAAGTCAGCAGATCACCATGGTAACCACGCCACGAGCTGAGCTGGCAGCTCTTTGGCCTGCAGCGGGTCACATGTCTCCTGGTGTCGTCATGATGTCTCTCTCTCTCTCTCTCTCTCTCTCTCTCTCTCTCTCTCTCTCTCTCTGTTTCTTGACTCAGTGTGACAATGGAGGCTCTGAGCTCTGTCAGACGCCTCAGGAATGTCAACCAGCCTGCTCACACACACACACACACACACACACACACCACACACACACACACACACACACACACACACACACACACACACACACACATACACACACACACACACTTTGCTGTTTTTTTATTTTTTTGTTCAATACTATTGTTATTATATGCATTATGTTTACGGTGTAGTTTTGGAGGTCTGTGCCGCGGAGGGAATGGGGAGGAAGCTCTTACTAATGTGGTATGTGTATTGTACACACCCTGTATGTACATTGATTTATGGGGTGGCAGTTTAGCTCAGGAGGTAGAGCGCTCACCTCACAACCGGAAGGTTCCATGTTCAATCCCCCTCCTGACCTACAACCCAACAATTATGTACCACGATGACAGCCCCCCCTCTGCTACCCTCTGACCTCTGCTCAATATATCCTATAATAATAATACATCACCATTAATGTCTTCGACAGCCTTGCCCTGTAATCACAACTCTCTACCTGTAGATTCCATACCTGCATGATAGTGTGGACATTCCCCATGTTTACTGTACCTTTATATTATTTTGTGGGGGGGAACGGGGAGTAAGCATTCTAACCACATTCTAAGATATCTTGTACCTTCCATATATATTTGTTGATATAACTACATTTTGTTCTTGACGCAGGCTACATAGTATTCTGCTGTGGGTAAGTAGACTTTACCCACACTTTAGATTTATTGTTGTTCTTAGTTATTTGTGTTGATCAAATTGTAGAACCTTTTTCTCAAAGCTAGTTGTTACCTGTACATAGTAAGTGAGGTGTACAGGCCTATTGTTGTGCTAGGATAATCACCCAGTTTGGCCCATACAGCCATAGTCAATAGAGTTAACGACGGGGAGGAGCCTAACCCTGCATGAGCCTCCCTCCCTATTGCATAGGCTATTAACATAGAAGTAGTTTCTTAGCTTCAGCATTTAGCGTCAGACTCCAGGAACTAAGACCAAGGAGTCGTTCTACAGGAGTCTGTCTAGGGAGTCCTAATTAGTCCTAGTCCTAGTTAATCAAATCCAGTCCCCCTACCCTTGCTATGTGTCGTCATTCCATTGTAGTCTGGACATCCTACCGCAATAGATGGCATCGAGGTTCTCCCTCTCGACACCGCGACCCTTCCAATCTCCTCTATCCTACCATTTCTACCTTCACAGATCTTGTGGTGAAAGGGGGACTCTGGAATTGCCAATCGTCGGTCAAGAAGACTGAAACCATTCTGGCCTACACCGCACTCCAGTCTCTCCACTTCCTGGCTCTCACAGAGACCTGGATCACCCCTGAGAACACGGCCAACGCAGCTGCTCTCTCCGCGACCTACTCCTTCACCCACACCCCCTGACCCTCTGGGCGTGGTGGAGGAACGGGACTCCTAGTCTCTCCAAATTGGTCGTATCAGGTACTCCCTCTGGGTCACCTGACCAGATCGGCACTCGAACTTCATGCTGTTTCTGTTACCATCCCAACTAGGCTCAACATTGCCGTGATCTACCGACCACCGGGCCCTCTTGGTGACTTCTTTGACGAGATGGACGCCCTCCTCAGCTGCTTTCCTGAGGACGGCACCCCACTCGTGGTTCTGGGTGACTTCAACATCCAGTCGGATAAGTTACAATCTCCTGAATTCATTAACTTTTTTGCCATATTCGGTCTAACACTCACTCCTTCTCCCCCTACCCACAGAGCTGGGAACCAACTGGATCTTGTCTTCACAAGATCCTGTATCACCTCGGCGATCTCTGTCACACCCCTCCCTGTCTCTGATCACCATTTTGTTGCTTTCTATCTCCCTCTCAAATCCCCCACCTCCCTACCCACTACTCCCCACATTGTTACCTTCCGTAGTAACCTGAAAACTCTCTCTCCCTCTTCTCTCTCCACATCTGTCCTCTCCTCACTACCATCCCCCCAACAATTCTCCCCTGATGAAGTTAACAAACTGGTGACATCTAACCACCCTACCACCTGCCCCCTCGACCCAATCCCTTCCTCTCTTCTCCAGGACATCTCGGGCGATATCCTTCCCTTCCTTACCTCCCTAATTAACACCTCCCTTGATGCAGGCCTGTTTCCGGCAGCCTTCAAGACTGCCAGAATCAAGCCGCTCCTCAAGAAACCATCCCTGGACACCACTGATGTCCAAAACTACAGACCGGTATCTCTCCTATCATTCCTGTCCAAAACCCTTGAACGTGCTGTCTCCTCACAACTTTCATCCTATCTCTCCCAGAACAACCTCCTCGACCCTCACCAGTCAGGCTTCAAGGCTGCGCACTCCACGGAGACGGCACTGCTCGCAGTGACAGAGTCTCTTCGTGATGCCAGAAGCTCGTCCCTCTCATCAGTACTGATCCTTCTCGACCTGTCTGCGGCGTTCGACACAGTGAACCACCAGATCCTCCTCTCCACTCTCGCCGAGCTTGGAATCGCTGGAACTGCGTTATCCTGGTTCACCTCCTACCTCGCAGATCGCACTTATCAGGTCACATGGAACGGTTCCCTGTCCAGACCCTGCACCCTGGACACCGGAGTCCCCCAAGGCTCAGTATTGGGACCCCTTCTGTTTTCTCTTTACACTAAATCGCTAGGCTCCGTAATCACATCTCATGGCTTTTCCTATCACTGCTATGCAGATGACACTCAACTGTTTCTCTCCTTTCCCCCCTCAGAAACCCAAATCGCAACACGCATCTCTAAATGCCTGGCCGACATCAGCAGATGGACAGCCGCCAACCACCTGAAGCTCAACCTTGACAAGACTGAGCTCCTCTTCATACCGGGGAAAGACTGCCCTCAGATGGACCTACTGGTCACCATCGAGAACACCCAAGTCTCCCCTTCAACCACTGCAACTCTCTCCTGGCGGGACTCCCCGCCTCTGCAACCAAGCCCCTCCAACGCATCCAGAACGCAGCAGCATGCCTGGTATTCAACCTACCAAAATTCTCCCACGTGACCCCTCTCTTCCGCGATCTCCACTGGCTTCCGGTAAATGCTCGCATCAAGTTCAAGACTCTGGTGCTGACCTTTAGGGCAGTCAATGGAACTGCCCCAGCCTACCTCCAGGCGTTGGTCAAGCCCTACATCCCAGCCAGAGCGCGCCGCTCAACTTCTGCCAGGCGACTTGTTCAACCTTCACTGATGACAACCAAGCATCGCTCGTCCAAGACCCAGCTCTTCACGGCTCTGGCTCCACAGTGGTGGAATGAACTCCCGTCTCATGTCAGGACGACAGAGTCCCTCGCCAGCTTCCGCAAGAGACTCAAGACCCACCAGTTCAGAGTCCACCTAGACTCTCCATGAACCCTCCTTCTCCTTTGTGAACCCCTAACTTGCTTAAGTCCTGACATTAATAGCTCTTAGCATGTTGTATATTCTAGCAAGTGTATATCCTTAATGTTGATAACACGCTCTTATCACAGCTACTTAAGCAGGTGACCTGGCAGTACCAAATTGTGTTATTCATCTTGTTAATATGAATGCTTGTGAACTGCTCTATTTTTATGTTTGCGTACCTCAGCGTTATGCTATTGTCTGCTTCAACTAATGTACTCCTGTAAGTCGCTTTGGATAAAAGCGTCTGCCAAATGCCCTAAATGTAAATGTATAACTGCACTACTCACTAACTGCTGTATATTATATACATTTATATACATTTATATATATATTTATCTTTTTAACATAGCTACTCTATAAGTTATTTTATACCTGTTTGTATGCCTAGTAGACTGTTTGTATATCTTATTTAACTACAACTTCATTATATATTACCATGAACTATACTGGGACATTTACACTCAATTATTAATATTATTATATATATTTTTTACAATCAAATCTAATCTAATCTAATCTAATATAATCTAATATAATCTAATCTAATCCAGTACCATCCAGTACCATCCAGAACCATCCATGAAGCAGGACTATTTTCCAGTTGTGCTTCATGGGGGAGTTGAAGCTCCAGTCTCTGGAAGCACTTTGGTAGGAAGTCATTTAGTGATTATCCCCAAACCGTCACACACTGTGTGTGTGTGTGTGTGTGTGTGTGTGTGTGTGTGTGTGTGTGTGTGTGTGTGTGTGTGTGTGTGTGTGTGTGTGTGTGTGTGTGTGTGTGTGTGTGTGTGTGTGTGTGTGTGTGTGTGTGTGTGTGCGTGCGTGCGTGCGTGCGTGCGTGCGTGCGTGTGTGTGTGTGTGTGTGTGTGTGTGCACGTGTGTGCACGTGTGTGCGTGTGTGTGTGTGTGTGTGTGTGTGTGTGTGTGTGTGTGTGTGTGCACATACAGTATGTGTCTGTCCTCATGCTCAGACCCAATGTGCACTGAGCCACAGAGTCATGTGACCTGGCTTGTGGTTCCCTGTGTGTGTGTGTGTGTGTGTGTGTGTGTGTGTGTGTGTGTGTGTGTGTGTGTGTGTGTGTGTGTGTGTGTGTGTGTGTGTGTGTGTGTGTGTGTGTGTGTGTGTGTGTGTGTGTGTGTGTGTGTGTGTGTGTGTGTGTGTGGATGATCACTTCCCACTGAACGTGAATCCTGGAACTCAAGAGCATCTAAAACTTCAACCCCTTGAACCAAAGCACCGGCAGCACAAACACTTATTCTGCTTTGCACTTTAAATGTTTTGCTTAAAATTCTGCAACACACTTGCAAATCACTACACACTATGTCCTATGTAAGGCACTTGTACATGTACATGTACACACTAAATGTAAAACACTTCCCTAAATAGGGACCCCCACACAAAACCCCTCATCCACTAATCTAATCGAATAAAATAGAATAAAACCTAATCTAATCTAATCTAATCTAATCTAATCTAATCTAATCTAATCTAATCTAATCTAACCCCAATCAGTCTGAGCTGTAGCACTACTGACAGATCTCAGACTGGATCCTAAACCATCTCTACAATACACTGTACAGTAACATAAATCATAAAACATTTCTCTGTTGTTTCTCTTTTATGTTTCCTGAATGGTTATCAAACACCAGTCTGAGCCGGCAATTGCGTCCGTGGATCTGTTTTGACGATATGCTAATTGCCATGGCTCCAGTGTGGCAGGTAACATGGAGCAAATAAAGTCCTTGACCAACCTCTCGAAGCATTTGCTGACAATCGAGGTGAGGGCTACAGGTCTATAGTCATTCAGGCATGTTACCTTGGGTTGTTTAGGGACAGGCACGATGGTGGACATCTTGAAGACTGTGGGAACAACAACCTGGGCCAGGGAGAGGTTGAAGATGTCTGCAAAGACTCCTGCCAACTGGTCTGCCCATGCTCTGAGGACGCGGCCCGGGATGTCGTCGGCCTGCCGCCTTACGGATGTTCAGCCGCTTGAAGGTGCGGCGCACATCCGCCTCCGAGATGTTCAGCAGGCTGGTCTCCTCAGGCGGCGCTGGCTTCGGCGGGCTGCTGTTCATGTCGCACCGAGCAAAAAACGTATATAGATATCCTGGGAGGGAGGTAGAGGAGTTCTCTACACAACTGGTTCTCCCTCTGAAGTTCGTTAACGTCTGTAACCCCTGCCACATACCCCTCGTGTCGTGGCTCTTAAATTTCTCCTCCACTCTGTCCTTGTATTCCCGCTTGGCAGTGACGATGGTCTTACGGAGGTCGTAGCGGCACGAACATCGCCGTTAATCCACGGTTTCTGGTTGGGGTATATCCGAACCGACTTGGTCGGAACATCATCTCATCTCCATCATCGTCATCTATGCACTTCTTGATAAACCCGGTGACCGAGGACGCGTACTCGTTGATGTTATTGTCCGAGGCGACGCGGAACATGTGCCAGTCAGCGCGATCAAAACAATCCTGCAACATAGAGTCCGAGTAGCTGGAGTGTCAAGGATCCGCTCACCCCGTGTGTTGCTCATTATGTGTTGGTAGAACTTCGGGAGAACCTTCTTCAGGTTCACCTTGTTGAAGTCCCCCGCCACGATGAGAGCAGCCTCAGGGTGTGCCGACTCCTGTTCGCTGAAAGCCCCGTACAGTTCCTTCAGCGCTGTGTCCGTGTTGGCTTGTGGGGGAATGTAAACAGTGGTCACGGTTACCACTGTAAACTCCCGAGGTAGCCAGTATGGACGGCACATAAGCATCAGGTACTCCAGGTCAGGGGAACAGAAAGACTTGAGGGGATGTACATGACTTTGGTTGCACCAAGATCTGTTTATCATGAGACATACCCCCTCCGCGATCTTTACCGGAGAGAGCCTTTGTTCTGTCCGCCCGGTGGACGGAAAACCCCATCGGCTCGATAGCTGCGTCGGTTACCCCCTCCGACATCCATGTCTCCATAAGGCTGATGATACAACTGTCCTTAGTTTCCCAGTGTAATTGAATACGAGCCTGTAGCTCGCTTAACTTATTGTCCAGAGACTGTACATTAGCCAGTAGAATGGTGGGTAGTGGGGGGCGATCGGATCGACATCTCAGCCTGACTAGCACGCCGGCTCGCTTCCCTCGCTTCTTCCTGCGACACTTGCGTGTAAGTATAGTGTTCAGTATAAAGCACATCAGTGTTTTGTATAAAGTACATCAGTGTTCAGTATAAAATACATCAGTGTTCTGTATAAAGTACATCAGTGTTCTGTGTAAAGTACATCAGTGTTTTGTATAAAGTACATCAGTGTTCTGTATAAAATACATCAGTGTTCTGTATAAAGTACATCAGTGTTCTGTATAAAGTACATCAGTGTTCTGTATATTGGACTCTCTGACTCTGCCCTAAACTGGTTCACCTCATATCTCACCAGGAGAACTGAGCACATCACCTTGGGAGCGGCAAAATCACAAACACACTCTGTGAACTGTGGTGTCCCTCAAGGATCAGTCCTCGGCCCCACCCTTTTCACCATATACATGTCCCCCCTTGGTCGTGGCTATGCTGATGACACACAGCTCTACATCAGAACAAACCAAAGCCCCTCCACACCTCTGCCATCATCCAACATAACCACATGCCTGGAGGAGATAAAGGTGTGGATGAAGCACAACTTCCTTCAATTAAACAGCTCCAAGACTGAAGCCATTCTAGTTGGCACTCCACATCAGGTCCTTTCATCCTCCATCACCAGCATCACCTTCTCCGGTCAGAACATTTCACTCTCATCAACTGTTACCAATCTGGGTGTTAAAATGGATCCTCACTTGATCTTTGAGGCCCACATCAAACAAACATGCAAGACCTCCTTCTACCACCTCAGAAATATCGCTAAACTCCGCCCCACACTCAGTCTGCCAGATGCTGAAAAGTTTGTCCACGCCTTTATCTCCTCCAGGCTAGACTACTGTAACACACTTCTCATTGGGATTCCTAGCAAGAACATCCAGAAGCTGCAGTACATCCAGAACAGCGCTGCTAGGATCCTGATGAGAGTGCGGAAGTATGAACACATCACGCCCATACTTAAATCACTGCACTGGCTCCCAGTCTCACTCAGGATTGACTACAAAATCTCCCTCTTCACCTATCAGTGCATTCATGGAAATGCTCCCTCATACATCAAAGAACTTCTCACCCCACAAACCTCCAGGAGGAGCCTACGCTCTGAACAGGCAAACCTCCTCCTTCCCCCCAGGACCCAACTGAAAACCATGGGAGACCGAGCCTTCTGCTCCGCTGCCCTGAGACTGTGGAATGCCCTCCCAAACCAGCTGAGGACACCACAGACTGTGGAACGCCCTCTCAAAGCAGCTGAGGACACCACAGACTGTGGAACGCCCTCCCAAACCAGCTGAGGACACCACAGACTGTGGAACGCCCTCCCAAACCAGCTGAGGACACCACAGACTGTGGAACACCCCCCCAAACCAGCTGAGGACACCACAGACTGTGGAATGCCCTCCCAAACCAGCTGAGGACACCACAGACTGTGGAACACCCTCCCAAACCAGCTGAGGACACCACAGACTGTGGAACGCCCTCTCAAACCAGCTGAGGACACCACAGACTGTGGAACGCCCTCCAAAACCAGCTGAGGACACCACAGACTGTGGAATGCCCTCCCAAACCAGCTGAGAACACCACAGACTGTGGAATGCCCTCCCAAACCAGCTGAGGACACCACAGACTGTGGAATGCCCTCCCAAACCAGCTGAGGACACCACAGACTGTGGAACGCCCTCCCAAACCAGCTGAGGACACCACAGACTATGGAATGCCCACCCAAACCAGCTGAGGACACCACAGACTGTGGAACGCCCTCCCAAACCAGCTGAGGACACCACAGACTGTGGAACGCCCTCTCAAACCAGCTGAGGACACCACAGACTGTGGGACGCCCTCCCAAACCAGCTGAGGACACCACAGACTGTGGAACACCCTCTCAAACCAGCTGAGGACACCACAGACTGTGGAACGCCCTCTCAAACC
This sequence comes from Muraenolepis orangiensis, assembly GCA_027704905.1. Taxonomy (NCBI): domain Eukaryota; kingdom Metazoa; phylum Chordata; class Actinopteri; order Gadiformes; family Muraenolepididae; genus Muraenolepis; species Muraenolepis orangiensis. The sequence goes on along the minus strand of CM051013.1, from coordinate 26,193,553 downwards.
AGCTGAGGACACCACAGACTGTGGAACGCCCTCTCAAACCAGCTGAGGACACCACAGACTGTGGAACGCCCTCTCAAACCAGCTGAGGACACCACAGACTGTGGATGATTTTAAAAAGGCCTAAAAACGCATCTTTTTAGAATAGCCAATTTTTAAAACCCCCACTGGTTGCCATGCCGGCGTAAACGTCGCTGCTTTTATTCTGTTGTTTTATTTAAACCATTTTTACTCTGTAGCACTTTGAGTTTTGTCTACTCAAATGAAAAGTGCGCTTATAAATACAATGTATTATTATTATTATTATTATTATTGTATAAAGTACATCTGTGTTGTGATAATTTAGTTAATGACATTGTTAAAAAAAAGGATTGTTTGGTTCTGATGGAGTTTAATGTTGACATAAAGGGAGATGTCTCGCCAGGTGTTAGGGGTTATGTAGAAAGTGAGATGTCTCTCCAGGTGTTAGGGGTTATGTAGAAAGGGAGATGTCTCTCCAGGTGTTAGGGGTTATGTAGAAAGTGAGATGTCTCTCCAGGTGTTAGGGGTTATGTAGAAAGTGAGATGTCTCGCCAGGTGTTAGGGGTTATGTAGAAAGTGAGATGTCTCTCCAGGTGTTAGGGGTTATGTAGAAAGGGAGATGTCTCTCCAGGTGTTAGGGGTTATGTAGAAAGTGAGATGTCTCTCCAGGTGTTAGGGGTTATGTAGAAAGGGAGATGTCTCTCCAGGTGTTAGGGGTTATGTAGAAAGTGAGATGTCTCTCCAGGTGTTAGGGGTTATGTAGAAAGTGAGATGTCTCTCCAGGTGTTAGGGGTTATGTAGAAAGTGAGATGTCTCGCCAGGTGTTAGGGGTTATGTAGAAAGGGAGATGTCTCTCCAGGTGTTAGGGGTTATGTAGAAAGTGAGATGTCTCTCCAGGTGTTAGGGGTTATGTAGAAAGTGAGATGTCTCTCCAGGTGTTAGGGGTTATGTAGAAAGTGAGATGTCTCTCCAGGTGTTAGGGGATATGTAGAAAGTGAGATGTCTCTCCAGGTGTTAGGGGTTATGTAGAAAGTGAGATGTCTCTCCAGGTGTTAGGGGTTATGTAGAAAGTGAGATGTCTCTCCAGGTGTTAGGGGTTATGTAGAAAGTGAGATGTCTCTCCAGGTGTTAGGGGTTATGTAGAAAGTGAGATGTCTCTCCAGGTGTTAGGGGTTATGTAGAAAGTGAGATGTCTCTCCAGGTGTTAGGGGTTATGTAGAAAGTGAGATGTCTCGCCAGGTGTTAGGGGTTATGTAGAAAGTGAGATGTCTCTCCAGGTGTTAGGGGTTATGTAGAAAGTGAGATGTCTCGCCAGGTGTTAGGGGTTATGTAGAAAGTGAGATGTCTCTCCAGGTGTTAGGGGTTATGTAGAAAGTGAGATGTCTCTCCAGGTGTTAGGGGTTATGTAGAAAGTGAGATGTCTCTCCAGGTGTTAGGGGTTATGTAGAAAGTGAGATGTCTCTCCAGGTGTTAGGGGTTATGTAGAAAGTGAGATGTCTCTCCAGGTGTTAGGGGTTATGTAGAAAGTGAGATGTCTCTCCAGGTGTTAGGGGTTATGTAGAAAGGGAGATGTCTCTCCAGGTGTTAGGGGTTATGTAGAAAGTGAGATGTCTCTCCAGGTGTTAGGGGTTATGTAGAAAGTGAGATGTCTCTCCAGGTGTTAGGGGTTATGTAGAAAGTGAGATGTCTCGCCAGGTGTTAGGGGTTATGTAGAAAGTGAGATGTCTCTCCAGGTGTTAGGGGTTATGTAGAAAGTGAGATGTCTCTCCAGGTGTTAGGGGTTATGTAGAAAGTGAGATGTCTCTCCAGGTGTTAGGGGTTATGTAGAAAGTGAGATGTCTCTCCAGGTGTTAGGGGTTATGTAGAAAGTGAGATGTCTCTCCAGGTGTTAGGGGTTATGTAGAAAGTGAGATGTCTCTCCAGGTGTTAGGGGTTATGTAGAAAGTGAGATGTCTCTCCAGGTGTTAGGGGTTATGTAGAAAGTGAGATGTCTCGCCAGGTGTTAGGGGTTATGTAGAAAGGGAGATGTCTCTCCAGGTGTTAGGGGTTATGTAGAAAGTGAGATGTCTCTCCAGGTGTTAGGGGTTATGTAGAAAGTGAGATGTCTCTCCAGGTGTTAGGGGTTATGTAGAAAGTGAGATGTCTCTCCAGGTGTTAGGGGATATGTAGAAAGTGAGATGTCTCTCCAGGTGTTAGGGGTTATGTAGAAAGTGAGATGTCTCTCCAGGTGTTAGGGGTTATGTAGAAAGTGAGATGTCTCTCCAGGTGTTAGGGGTTATGTAGAAAGTGAGATGTCTCTCCAGGTGTTAGGGGTTATGTAGAAAGTGAGATGTCTCTCCAGGTGTTAGGGGTTATGTAGAAAGTGAGAAGTCTCTCCAGGTGTTAGGGGTTATGTAGAAAGTGAGATGTCTCTCCAGGTGTTAGGGGTTATGTAGAAAGTGAGATGTCTCTCCAGGTGTTAGGGGTTATGTAGAAAGTGAGATGTCTCTCCAGGTGTTAGGGGTTATGTAGAAAGTGAGAAGTCTCTCCAGGTGTTAGGGGTTATGTAGAAAGGGAGATGTCTCTCCAGGTGTTAGGAGTTATGTAGAAAGTGAGATGTCTCTCCAGGTGTTAGGGGTTATGTAGAAAGGGAGATGTCTCTCCAGGTGTTAGGGGTTATGTAGAAAGTGAGATGTCTCTCCCGAGTTTTAAACGAGAGACATCTGACACTTATCTGTTGTTTTGAAGTGTTTTTGTGTTAATCATTTTCCATACAGGTTTGAAATGTGGCTTCAACAATATATACAGAACAACATGATAAGATATATATAACTATACTATTATATAGTTTGTACTTTCCTCCCTCACAATGCCACAAGAAGCCTTTCACAGTAAAGCGTGATGGTTGAAGTGATGACTAAGCCACGCTCTTACTGACCTACTGAGCTCCTGTCCTGCTAGGATAACATCTGGTTTGCGTTGGTGTGTGTG
>CM051013.1:26165565-26178065 GCA_027704905.1 Muraenolepis orangiensis | reverse complement strand
CGGTGTACACTTTTTTGATCTGGCATCAAAAAATCGTATGGTGAAGTTTTAGGCGGTGTACCGATGCAAATCGGTGATTCTTACCATCGCTAAGGCCTGTTTATCTCATATGTTTGACGCTTGTCAGCAGACCCTTCAGGCTGAAGCAGAGCGAACAGGAACAGGAGAAGTATAGAAGTATATATATACACATATATATATGAGTCCTATAGTTACTACTACTCTACTGGGGAATATATGAGTCATATAGTTACTACTCTAATGGTGTGGATTAGTGGAGGGGTGGAGAGGTGGAGAAGTGGGTGGGGTGGAGAGGTGGAGAAGTGGGGATGGAGGGGTGGAGAGGTGGAGAAGTGGGGGTGGAGAAGTGGGGGTGGAGGGGTGGAGAGGTGGAGAAGTGGGGGTGGAGAGGTGGAGAAGTGGGGGTGGAGAGGTGGAGAAGTGGGGGTGGAGAGGTGGAGAAGTGGGGGTGGAGGGGTGGAGAGGTGGAGAAGTGGGGATGGAGAGGTGGAGAAGTGGGGGTGGAGAGGTGGAGAAGTGGGGGTGGAGGGGTGGAGAGGTGGAGAAGTGGGGGTGGAGAGCTGGAGCGGTGAAGTAGGTCAGAGAGTCAGGACCAGAATAGTAGATGATCATATCACACCAGAGCTGCCAGAGACCAGCCTGGTCCTAGATACAGGAGGACATGATGCTAGGACAGACCAGAGACCAGCCTGGTCCTAGATACAGGAGGACATGATGCTAGGACAGACCAGAGACCAGCCTGGTCCTAGATACAGGAGGACATGATGCTAGGACAGACCAGAGACCAGCCTGGTCCTAGATACAGGAGGACATGATGCTAGGACAGACCAGAATCTAGCCTGGTCCTAGATACAGGAGGACATGATGCTAGGACAGACCAGAGACCAGCCTGGTCCTAGATACAGGAGGACATGATGCTAGGACAGACCAGAGACCAGCCTGGTCCTAGATACAGGAGGACATGATGCTAGGACAGACCAGAGACCAGCCTGGTCCTAGATACAGGAGGACATGATGCTAGGACAGACCAGAGACCAGCCTGGTCCTAGATACAGGAGGACATGATGCTAGGACAGACCAGAGACCAGCCTGGTCCTAGATACAGGAGGACATGATGCTAGGACAGACCAGAGACCAGCCTGGTCCTAGATACAGGAGGACATGATGCTAGGACAGACCAGAGACCAGCCTGGTCCTAGATACAGGAGGACATGATGCTAGGACAGACCAGAGACCAGCCTGGTCCTAGATACAGGAGGACATGATGCTAGGACAGACCAGAGACCAGCCTGGTCCTAGATAGAGGAGGACATGATGCTAGGACAGACCAGAGACCAGCCTGGTCCTAGATAGAGGAGGACATGATGCTAGGACAGACCAGAGACCAGCCTGGTCCTAGATACAGGAGGACATGATGCTAGGACAGACCAGAGACCAGCCTGGTCCTAGATACAGGAGGACATGATGCTAGGACAGACCAGAGACCAGCCTGGTCCTAGATACAGGAGGACATGATGCTAGGACAGACCAGAATCTAGCCTGGTCCTAGATACAGGAGGACATGATGCTAAGACAGACCAGAATCTAGCCTGGTCCTAGATACAGGAGGACATGATGCTAGGACAGACCAGAGACCAGCCTGGTCCTAGATACAGGAGGACATGATGCTAGGACAGACCAGAATCTAGCCTGGTCCTAGATACAGGAGGACATGATGCTAGGACAGACCAGAGACCAGCCTGGTCCTAGATACAGGAGGACATGATGCTAGGACAGACCAGAGACCAGCCTGGTCCTAGATACAGGAGGACATGATGCTAGGACAGACCAGAGACCAGCCTGGTCCTAGATACAGGAGGACATGATGCTAGGACAGACCAGAGACCAGCCTGGTCCTAGATACAGGAGGACATGATGCTAGGACAGACCAGAGACCAGCCTGGTCCTAGATAGAGGAGGACATGATGCTAGGACAGACCAGAGACCAGCCTGGTCCTAGATACAGTAAGACATGATGCTAGGACAGACCAGAGACCAGTGACCTACTGAACTGATAGGAGTGCTGCCACGATCATAACATGTCATTAACATTACACTATCATAACATGTCATTAACATTACACTATCATAACATGTCATTAACATTACACTATCATAACATTGTCATTAACATTACACTTTCATAACATGTCATTAACATTACACTATCATAACATGTCATTAACATTACACTATCATAACATTGTTATTAACATTACACTATCATAACATGTCATTAACATTACACTATCAGAACATGTCATTAACATTACACTATCATAACATGTCATTAACATTACACTATCATAACATGTCATTAACATTACACTATCATAACATGTAATCTGTACTGCACTATATTCATGATGCTGCCTGCTCTACTGGCACTTTAAAATGATTTAAAATATTTTTGCACAATTCAAGTGTTGTTATAGTATAGTGTTGTTATAGTATAGTGTTGTTGTTATAGTATAGTGTTGTTATAGTATAGTGTTGTTATAGTATAGTGTTGTTGTTATAGTATAGTGTTGTTATAGTATAGTGTTGTTATAGTATAGTGTTGTTGTTATAGTATAGTGTTGTTATAGTATAGTGTTGTTATAGTATAGTGTTGTTGTTGTTATAGTATAGTGTTGTTATAGTATAGTGTTGTTGTTGTTATAGTATAGTGTTGTTATAGTATAGTGTTGTTGTTATAGTATAGTGTTGTTATAGTATAGTGTTGTTGTTGTTATAGTATAGTGTTGTTGTTATAGTATAGTGTTGTTATAGTATAGTGTTGTTATACTATAGTGTTGTTATAGTATAGTGTTGTTATAGTATAGTGTTGTTATAGTATAGTGTTGTTGTTATAGTATAGTGTTGTTATAGTATAGTGTTGTTGTTATAGTATAGTGTTGTTATAGTATAGTGTTGTTATACTATAGTGTTGTTATAGTATAGTGTTGTTGTTATAGTATAGTGTTGTTATAGTATAGTGTTGTTATAGTATAGTGTTGTTGTTGTTATAGTATAGTGTTGTTATAGTATAGTGTTGTTATACTATAGTGTTGTTATAGTATAGTGTTGTTGTTATAGTATAGTGTTGTTATAGTATAGTGTTGTTATAGTATAGTGTTGTTATAGTATAGTGTTGTTATAGTATAGTGTTGTTGTTATAGTATAGTGTTGTTATAGTATAGTGTTGTTATAGTATAGTGTTGTTATAGTATAGTGTTGTTATACTATAGTGTTGTTGTTATAGTATAGTGTTGTTATAGTATAGTGTTGTTATACTATAGTGTTGTTATAGTATAGTGTTGTTGTTATAGTATAGTGTTGTTATAGTATAGTGTTGTTATAGTATAGTGTTGTTATAGTATAGTGTTGTTGTTATAGTATAGTGTTGTTATAGTATAGTGTTGTTATAGTATAGTGTTGTTATAGTATAGTGTTGTTGTTATAGTATAGTGTTGTTATAGTATAGTGTTGTTATAGTATAGTGTTGTTATAGTATAGTGTTGTTGTTATAGTATAGTGTTGTTATAGTATAGTGTTGTTATAGTATAGTGTTGTTATACTATAGTGTTGTTATAGTGTAGTGTTGTTATAGTATAGTGTTGTTATAGTATAGTGTTGTTATAGTATAGTGGTGTTATAGTATAGTGTTGTTGTTATAGTATAGTGTTGTTATAGTATAGTGTTGTTATAGTATAGTGTTGTTATAGTATAGTGGTGTTATAGTATAGTGTTGTTGTTATAGTATAGTGTTTTTATACTATAGTGTTGTTGTTATAGTATAGTGTTGTTATAGTATAGTGTTGTTATAGTATAGTGTTGTTATACTATAGTGTTGTTGTTATAGTATAGTGTTGTTATAGTATAGTGTTGTTATAGTATAGTGTTGTTGTTATAGTATAGTGTTGTTATAGTATAGTGTTGTTATAGTATAGTGTTGTTATACTATAGTGTTGTTATAGTATAGTGTTGTTGTTATAGTATAGTGTTGTTATAGTATAGTGTTGTTATAGTATAGTGTTGTTGTTGTTATAGTATAGTGTTGTTATAGTATAGTGTTGTTATACTATAGTGTTGTTATAGTATAGTGTTGTTGTTATAGTATAGTGTTGTTATAGTATAGTGTTGTTATAGTATAGTGTTGTTATAGTATAGTGTTGTTATAGTATAGTGTTGTTATAGTATAGTGTTGTTATAGTATAGTGTTGTTATACTATAGTGTTGTTGTTATAGTATAGTGTTGTTATAGTATAGTGTTGTTATACTATAGTGTTGTTATAGTATAGTGTTGTTGTTATAGTATAGTGTTGTTATAGTATAGTGTTGTTGTTATAGTATAGTGTTGTTATAGTATAGTGTTGTTATAGTATAGTGTTGTTATAGTATAGTGTTGTTGTTATAGTATAGTGTTGTTATAGTATAGTGTTGTTATAGTATAGTGTTGTTATAGTATAGTGTTGTTATAGTATAGTGTTGTTGTTATAGTATAGTGTTGTTATAGTATAGTGTTGTTATAGTATAGTGTTGTTATAGTATAGTGTTGTTATACTATAGTGTTGTTATAGTGTAGTGTTGTTATAGTGTAGTGTTGTTATAGTATAGTGGTGTTATAGTATAGTGTTGTTGTTATAGTATAGTGTTGTTATAGTATAGTGTTGTTATAGTATAGTGTTGTTATAGTATAGTGTTGTTATAGTATAGTGGTGTTATAGTATAGTGTTGTTGTTATAGTATAGTGTTTTTATACTATAGTGTTGTTGTTATAGTATAGTGTTGTTATAGTATAGTGTTGTTATAGTATAGTGTTGTTATAGTATAGTGTTGTTATAGTATAGTGTTGTTATAGTATAGTGTTGTTATAGTATAGTGTTGTTATAGATATAGATATAGATATATATCTATATATATAGATATCTATATATATTGCTATATATATATCTAGATATATAGATATAGATATATATATATCTCATATATATCGATGTGTGTGTGTGTGTGTGTGTGCAGCACTGGGAGGTGTTCCAGGTCATCACTGAGATCTTCATTCTGGTTCCTGCTCTGGTCGGCCTGAAAGGGAACCTGGAGATGACCCTCGCAGCACGGCTCTCTACTGCTGTACGTACCCACCTCCACCCTCCACCTCCACCCTCCATACACACCGACCCCCACCTCCACCCTCCATACACACCTACCCCCACCTCCACCCTCCACCTCCACCCCCACCTCCACCTCCACCCTCCACCCTCCACCTCCACCCTCCACCTCCACCCTCCATACACACCTACCCCCACCTCCACCCTCCACCTCCACCCTCCACCTCCACCTCCACTCCCACCTCCACCCTCCATACACACCTACCCCCACCTCCACCCTCCATACACACCTACCCCACCTCCACCCCCACCTCCACCTCCACCCCCACCTCCACCCTCCATACACACCTACCCCCACCTCCACCCTCCATACACACCTACCCCCACCTCCACCTTCCACCTCCACCTCCACCCTCCACCTCCACCCTCCATACACACCTACCCCCACCTCCACCCTCCATACACACCTACCCCACCTCCACCCTCCACCTCCATCTCCACCCCCACCTCCACCCTCCACCTCCACCCTCCATACACACCTACCCTTACCTCCACCCTCCATACACACCTACCCCCACCTCCACCCCCACCTCCACCCTCCATACATGCCTACCCCCACCTCCACCCTCCACCTCCACCCTCCATACACACCTACCCCCACCTCCACCCTTCACCTCCACCTCCACCCTCCACCTCCACCCTCCTCCTCCACCCTCCACCTCCACCCTCCATACACACCTACCCCCACCTCCACCTCCACCCTCCACCTTCACCCTCCATACACACCTACTCCCACCTCCACCCCCACCTCCACCCTCCACCTCCACCTCCACCCTCCACCTCCCATCCCCTCCACCCTCCATACACACCTACCCCACCTTCACCCACACCTCCACCCTCCACCCTCCACCTCCACCCTCCACCTCCACCCTCCATACACACCTACCCTCACCTCCACCCTCCACCTTCACCCTCCATACACACCTACTCCCACCTCCACCCTCCACCTCCACCTCCACCCTCCATACACACCTACCCCCACCTCCACCTCCACCCTCCACCTTCACCCTCCATACACACCTACTCCCACCTCCACCCCCACCTCCACCCTCCACCTCCACCTCCACCCTCCATACACACCTACCCCCACCTCCACCTCCACCCTCCACCTTCACCCTCCATACACACCTACTCCCACCTCCACCCCCACCTCCACCCTCCACCTCCACCCTCCACCCTCCATACACACCTACCCCCACCTTCACCCCCACCTCCACCCTCCACCTCCACCCTCCACTTCCACCCTCCACCTCCACCCTCCATACACACCTACCCTCACCTCTACCTCCACCCTCCACCTTCACCCTCCATACACACCTACTCCCACCTCCACCCTCCACCCTCCATACACACCTATCCCCCCCCTCCACCTCCACCCTCCACCTTCACCCTCCATACACACCAACCCCCACCCCCACCCCCACCTCCACCCTCCACCTTCACCCTCCATACACACCTACCCCCACCTCCACCTCCACCTTCACCCTCCACCTCCACCCTCCATACACACCTACCCCCACCTCCACCCTCCACCTCCACCTTCACCCTCCATACACACCTACTCCCACCTCCACCCCCACCTCCACCCTCCACCTCCACCCTCCACCTGCACCCTCCATACACACCTACCCCCACCTTCACCCCCACCTCCACCCTCCACCCTCCACCTCCACCCTTCACTTCCACCCTCCATACACACATACCCCCACCTCCACCTCCACCCTCCATACACACCTTCACCTCCACCTCCACCCTCCACTTCCACCCTCCATACACACCTACCCCCACCTCCACCCTCCACCTCCACCCTCCATACACACCTACCCTCACCTCCACCCTCCACCTTCACCCTCCATACACACCTACTCCCACCTCCACCCCCACCTCCACCTTCCACCTCCACCCTCCACCTCCACCCTCCATACACACCTTCCCCACATTCACCCCCACCTCCACCCTCCACCTTCACCCTCCATACACACCTACCCTCACCTCCACCTCCACCCTCCATAAACACCTCCATGTATAACGCCTCCATCTCCATGCTGTGTGTCTGTCCCTGCAGGCCAACACAGGACAAATGGACGACCCGGATAAACAGTGGACCATGCTATGTAGCAACCTAGCTCTCATACAGGTAATGCTATGCTAACACCTAGCTCTAATACAGGTAACACTATGCTAACACCTAGCTCTCATAACCTCGCTCTCATACAGGTAACACTACGCTAACACCTAGCTCTCATACTGGTAACACTATGCTAACACCTAGCTCTCATAACCTAGCTCTCATACAGGTAACACTACGCTAACACCTAGCTCTCATACAGGTAACACTATGCTAACACCTAGCTCTAATACAGGTAACACTATGCTAACACCTAGCTCTCATAACCTAGCTCTCATACAGGTAACGCTATGATAACACAGCTAGCTGATCAACCTAGCTCTCATACAGGTAGCACTATGCTAACACAGCTAGCTGATTAACCTGGGCTCTCATACAGGTAACACTATGCTAACACCTAGCTCTCATAAGCTACGCTAACACAGCTAACTAACTCAGCTAGTGAATTAAGAAGTGCTGAAGTGCCTCCAGGTAAACCGCTAATATGCTAATGAACCCGTCACCTCGAGTCAAGTTGAGTTGAGGTGACGGGTTAATTAGCATATTATCATGCTAATATGCTGCTGCAGGTGCAGACAGGTGAACCTTGATGAGGTCACGTTAGATTCCCTCTCAGGTGTGAGTTAACCCCTCCCCCCCCAGGTGCAGGCCACGGTGGTGGGCTTCCTGGCGGCAGTGGCGGCGGTGTGTTTGGGGGCGGTGTCTCGCGGGGGGGTGGAGCTAGACCAGGCCGCCGTGCTGTGTGCTAGCAGCATGGTGACTGCCTTCGTAGCTGCTCTCTCTCTAGGTCAGTGTCTCTCTCTCTCTCTCTCTCTCTCTAGGTCAGTGTCTCTTTCTCTCTCTCTCTCTCTCTAGGTCAGTGTCTCTCTCTCTCTCTCTAGGTCAGTGTCTCGCTCTCTCTCTCTCTCTAGGTCAGTGTCTCTCTCTCTCTCTGTCTCTCTCTCTCTCTAGGTCAGTTACTCTCTCTCTCTCTCTCTCTCTCTCTCTCTCTCTCTCTCTCTCTCTCTCTCTCTCTCTCTCTCTCTCTCTCTAGGTCAGTTACTCTCTCTCTGTCTCTCTCTCTCTCTATATAACAATAACTTATTGATAATAAAGTATTGATAATAACTTATTGATAATAAAGTATTGATAATGAGGTATTGATAATGAGGTATTGATCTGCCAGGCCTGGTGATGATCGGGGTGATCGTGGGCTCCAGGAAGGTGGGCATCAACCCAGACAACGTGGCCACGCCCATCGCCGCCAGCCTGGGAGACCTCATCACCCTGTCCCTGCTGGCCGGGGTCAGCACCACCCTGTACCAATACAGAGGTACGCTTCACCCAATCAGATCACTCTATACCTGTACAGAGGTACCCCTCACCCAATCAGATCACTCTATACCTGTACAGAGGTACCCCTCACCCAATCAGATCACTCTATACCTGTACAGAGGTACCCCTCACCCAATCAGATCACTCTATACCGGTACAGAGGTACACTTCACCCAATCAGATCACTCTATACCTGTACAGAGACCTGCTTCACCCAATCAGATCACACTATAATAATTCCAATGTGTACAGCAGGGTTTCCGTTAGCCGGTATTTACCGTTTTTTAGCGGGTAAAAATTATAAAAAAAACGTAATTTAAAAACCTGCCGGTCAAAATGTCCGGTAATAATGTTGGGTTTTGGTCATGAAGTGACCAATCAGCTGCCGCCCCTCTCATGACATCACACCGCCCGACCGGATGCAGGTGCAGTGATGGCCGCTCCACGGCTATGGGGCTTTAATGTTAGCGCTCCACGGCTATGGGGCTTTAATGTTAGCGCTCCACGGCTATGGGGCTTTAATGTCTGAGTTCAGCGAGCTGTACCCCGACTGGGCCACTCAGGCTAAAGGGCCTGTGTTCTGCCCGTGTCAAGCGACCAGCAGAGAGGGGCTTCTCCCTGCAGAATGGTTTGAAAACCTCAGTGCGGAGTCGTCTGGAGGAGGAGAGAGTGATGGACTTATGCGGATTGCAAGCTGCAAAGACACATTAGACACCTTTGATTTCAGCTCGGCAGCAGAGGACTTTGCCACAATGAAATGAAGGAGAAAGCAAAAAGTTGCCTGGTAGCCTACAGGGTCAATGTGTAAATATGTTAAAACGGACTACAGATGTTACAGGGGTTTTGAAATAGCCTCGATTTTTGCGGCTAACGAGGTTTTGCTCAATCGTTCTTGTTCGTTTTGTCACAAGTGGGATTGTTGGGTGGGACCCAGAACGCAGACCAAGACAGTGGAGCTATAACATAAAGCTTTATTTAAAGCACAACACAACTCAAACACAACACTAGAGTGATCAGGGACAGTCCAGGGGTCTGGGAACCAGGAGGTCGATCCGCGGAGTACCGGCAGGTAGTAGACCGGAGAGTAGTCCGGGACGGGGGAGGAGTCTGGGTACCGGGAGGTCGGAATAGCGACAGGTACTGGACAGGTAATTATAATTACCGGGGAGCTCGTATCGAGAGTAACGCGAGACAGGCGGGTGACGCGGGATGGGATAGGCAAGGGATCGGGATAACGGATAACGGATAGCCAGGGTCTATATACCCCAGGTGAGGGGATTAGCAATCAGCCACAGCAATTGTTGACAGGTGTGTGTGTGCGCCGCCAGCGCACGTGGCTTGGCCACGCCCCCTGCCAACCACTGTAACCGTGACACGTTTTGTTGTTCATTAAATAGTCAAATTGATTTGAGGTCTTTGTCATTCTTTCGTCAATCTAGGTGTACATTATAGTTGCGTGTAATATAGACAGTTTTTGAAACATGGCCGCTAAGTTTCGAATTTGTCCGGTAAAATAAAATCTGTCCGGACACTTGACCGGCTAAAGGAGTTCCTGGTCATACGGTCAGCTGGTTATACAGAGGGAGCAGTTAGGGTGAGGGGGACTTGCTCACAGACACCTCCACAGGTTTTTGCTAGGGATCGAACCAGCAACCTTCCGGTTGTGAGGCGACCGCTCAACCTCCTGAGCTACACTGCCGCCCATAAAACAGAACCACCTGTCCATAGTACATACCTGTACATGGGTCATACCTGTACATGGGTCATACCTGTGCATGGGTCATACCTGTGCATGGGTCATACCTGTACATGGGTCATACCTGTACATAGTACATACCTGTGCATGGGTCATACCTGTACATGGGTCATACCTGTGCATGGGTCATACCTGTGCATGGGTCATACCTGTGCATGGGTCATACCTGTACATAGTACATACCTGTACATGGGTCATACCTGTACATGGGTCATACCTGTACATGGGTCATACCTGTACATGGGTCATACCTGTGCATGGGTCATACCTGTACATGGGTCATACCTGTGCATGGGTCATACCTGTACATGGGTCATACCTGTGCATGGGTCATACCTGTACATGGGTCATACCTGTACATAGTACATACCTGTGCATGGGTCATACCTGTGCATAGTACATACCTGTACATAGTACATACCTGTACATAGTACATACCTGTGCATGGGTCATACCTGTACATGGGTCATACCTGTACATAGTCCATACCTGTACATAGTACATACCTGTACATGGGTCATACCTGTACATGGGTCATACCTGTACATAGTACATACCTGTACATGGGTCATACCTGTACATAGTACATACCTGTACATGGGTCATACCTGTACATGGGTCATACCTGTACATGGGTCATACCTGTACATAGGTCATACCTGTACATAGTACATACCTGTACATGGGTCATACCTGTACATAGTCCATACCTGTACATAGTACATACCTGTACATGGGTCATACCTGTACATAGGTCATACCTGTACATAGTACATACCTGTACATGGGTCATACCTGTACATAGTCCATACCTGTACATAGTACATACCTGTACATGGGTCATACCTGTACATAGGTCATACCTGTACATAGTACATACCTGTACATGGGTCATACCTGTACATAGTACATACCTGTACATGTATTTAGCCCCTGAGGGTCAGTCCATATCCTAAGCATAACACATCAACTATTCCAGTAAAAGACATAAGAGACAATAAACATAACTGGTAAACCCCATCAGCCCATGTCCTGTCCGGTTTATCATAACCCTGAATATGTCCTAATCAAACTAAGCTCTAATGTGTGACTTCAGCCCCGTGCTGTGAACCCAGAGGAGCCTGGAGGCCCATGCATCAACATCACACCTTTAACATTTCAACTCTTTAAACTTGATCAAACTTGAGAAGTCATGAACCACACTGATCTGATATTCTGCTTGACAGAAACCTGTCTTAAACATAAGAACAACTGATCTTTCCTACATAACTAGAACTGAGGTTAGACAGAGTTGAAAGCATTATATATACATATTAAATCTCAGTCCTTCCAGTTAATGGCTCTGAAAGTTAAGGTATCTTCATGTAATATTTCATGTGGTGACTGACTCAATATAACACTCAGACTCAGAGAGGCTGGCTCTATCAGACTTTGATTGGTTGTTGATGGATGCATGAGGTTTAAAAGAGAGAGAGAGAGTCAACATGTCTCAGCTGATGGATGAGCGTCCAACAGGACAGACACAGGACTCGGTTTGAGGTCTCAGCGTTAGATATTAGACCACCGTCCTCCAGAGCCAGACTGGAGCTCTAGGATTGGTCAATACATTAAAAACAAGTTTAAATGATTGCATCACAACATCTGAAATACCACATGGAGAATTGGCATTGGAATATATATATTATGAATGATAAACAAGCACCTTGGAAACACAGGTTGGTTAAAGATGAAGCCCCTGGTTGAGTGATCAATGATCTTCAAGCCTCTAATCAATACATATAATTCATCTCATCATCAACAAATCTGGAAAGCAGTGAATATAAATAATATCAAATCCACTATATACACTGTTTATATATATTATATATATTTATGTTGTGTTCAATAACTGCTTTATAAGAAGGAGCCCAGAGATCTGTGATGTCCTCTCTGGTTCAGACAACTTGGAGGATTGACTAGAAGCTTCTTTCCTAAAGCTCTGTGTTTAATGACCAAATGAAACATGATCTTTATAATCCTTCTATCTCTATGACTGAGTTCACCCTCTGCTCTGGACATCTGCCCCCGTAGAGTCTGACATCCTCACACACAC
>CM051013.1:26125565-26153065 GCA_027704905.1 Muraenolepis orangiensis | reverse complement strand
CTGCTTGTTTGCTCAACCTGCACAAAGCCACACGCACACGCACACACATACACACACACACGCACACACACACACACACATACACACACACACACACACACATACACATACACACACAGTAGAGTATTAACACCAGGCCATTCTCTGCGTTGCTGCACCTTTTAACAATTTATTCTTCAATTCACAAGTTTCACAATCCGAAAACCGATTCCATCTGACGACAGACTTGTTATAAAATATAAAATACATAGAAAACCAACCTCGACCGGCGTGACCCTGGTGGAGGCTGCTGCCTCTAACCACCTTTATGGAGTCCACGGTCAGAAGCGTCCAGGAGGTAAACCCACAGAGCGGGATTACCCATGATGCTCCAGTGTCAGTGCGTGCGGAGGTAGTGCGGTACGGAGTAGTTGAACAACAGGAAGTCCATGCGGTACATGTTGAACAGCTTCCTCTGCAGATAGGGGCTGACGTCCCTGAAGAAGCCGGCGGCCATGTCCCCGTCGGTCCGAGGGCTGCGCCCCGAGGACGGGAAGCGCACGCCGGAGAGGCCGGCGAGGCCCAGCAGGGCGGCGGCGTCCCGCTCCAGGGTCTCGTACTTCCCCACCACGTCGTAGTGCAGCAGGCAGGGGTGGCACAGCGCGTGGGCCCGCTCCCAGTGCTCGTTCAGGGGCCGGTCCCGCCGGGTCCGCGGGTCCACCAGGTACCGGACGAACTCCAGGAAGGACACGTCGTCCCCGGCCTCCAGGGCGGCGGGCCGCGCCCCGGGCCGGTGGCGGCGGATGATCTCGGTGCCGTAGCGCTTGTGGAAGGCCGTGTTGTAGCGGCGGGTGAACTTGTTCCGGTAGGCGGAGACCAGCCGCTCGAACGGCTCGCGCACAAACAGGAACTTGAGGTAAGAGCGCAGGCGGCGGTTGATCTCGGCCGGCGGGAACTCGGCCAGCGAGCGGAGGTTCCCCGGCGCGTGGGCCTCGTGGGCCGGGATGGCCAGCGGGTCCGAGTGGCGCCCGTCCCCCGTCAGCACCATCAGCACGCGTTTCCAGTTGGTGCACGCCACCTGGTGGAGGACAGAGGAAGTGATGGAAGGATGTCATGATGTCATGATGTCATGATGTCCTCACAACAGGAACTCCTGTTTTACTCTTTTCACTCTTATTTTAAAGGTTTTTTAATACTTTTTATACATCTTTTAAACTACATAATTATTAATAATAACAATTTGACTTTAAATCATCGTGGTCAGACCGTGGACCACCAAATGTATTGATAGATATATGAATAGATGAGTTATTGATCCATATAGAGTAGTGTATTGCTATCTGTTTAGCGACCTTGGGCACGTAGCAGTAGATGAGGCCGTGCTTGTCGTCTACGATGAGGTGTCGGAGGTCGTCTGGGGACAGGACATGCCTCTTCCTGGTCTGGCTAAGACACGCCTCCTCCAGCAGCTCTCGACGACCTCGTAACGCCGCCTGGGCGTACGACTGACCCGGGTCCTGGGGGGGGGGTGGGGGGGGGGTGATGAGTGGTGGTGCACAACCCTTCTCTGGCCACTAGGGGCGCTCTCAGCCAGAGATACAGATGTTATGTTACCTGTACTGTACAGTAAGGGGACACAAGTGACCTGTCATCGTTACCTGTCAGCTACCATCTTACACACACACACACACACACACACACACACACCACACCAGCGCTTGTTTAGACAAAGCGTTATTCTCAGAGTGAAGGTGAGTTATGGGACGTCTGGACTAGAAGCTTCCAGCTGAATGATGTCTGATAATCCAGTAGCAGTTTACACAGGAAGCAGTTTACACATCATTATGTCGCTGAACGGCTGAGGACACAAACGGTTCAGGATTCAACCTTCTTTATTCTCTGTGTGTAAAAAGCTCAGTAGAACAATTCCTCCCCAATCCCTCCCACAGGGTTACTACAATACTATACTATCACCTATCACCTATCAACTATCACCTATCACCTATCAACTATCACCTATCAACTATCACCTATCAACTATCACCTATCACCTATCAACTATCACCTATCAACTATCACCTATCACCTATCACCTATCAACTATAACCTATCAACTATCACCTATCAACTATAACCTATCAACTATCACCTATCACCTATCACCTATCAACTATCACCTATCAACTATCACCTATCAACTATCACCTATCACCTATCAACTATCACCTATCACCTATCAACTATAACCTATCAACTATCACCTATCAACTATCAACTATCACCTATCAACTATCACCTATCAACTATCAACTATCACCTATCAACTATCACCTATCACCTATCAACTATCACCTATCACCTATCAACTATCACCTATCAACTATCACCTATCACCTATCACCTATCAACTATAACCTATCAACTATCACCTATCAACTATAACCTATCAACTATCACCTATCACCTATCACCTATCAACTATCACCTATCAACTATCACCTATCAACTATCACCTATCACCTATCAACTATCACCTATCACCTATCAACTATAACCTATCAACTATCACCTATCACCTATCAACTATCAACTATCACCTATCAACTATCACCTATCAACTATCAACTATAACCTATCAACTATCACCTATCAACTATCAACTATCACCTATCAACTATAACCTATCACCTATCAACTATCACCTATCAACTATAACCTATCAACTATCACCTATCAACTATCAACTATAACCTATCAACTATCAACTATAACCTATCACCTATCAACTATCAACTATAACCTATCAACTATCAACTATAACCTATCACCTATCAACTATAACCTATCAACTATCAACTATAACCTATCAACTATCAACTATCAACTATCACCTATCAACTATCAACTATCAACTATCAACTATAACCTATCAACTATCACCTATCAACTATAACCTATCAACTATCAACTATCACCTATCAACTATCAACTATCACCTATCAACTATCAACTATAACCTATCAACTATAACCTATCAACTATCACCTATCAACTATCAACTATAACCTATCAACTATCAACTATCACCTATCAACTATCAACTATCAACTATCACCTATCAACTATAACCTATCACCTATCACCTATCAACTATAACCTATCAACTATCACCTATCAACTATCAACTATCACCTATCAACTATCACCTATCAACTATCACCTATCAACTATAACCTATCAACTATCACCTATCAACTATCACCTATCAACTATAACCTATCAACTATCAACTATAACCTATCAACTATCAACTATAACCTATCAACTATCAACTATAACCTATCAACTATAACCTATCAACTATCAACTATCAACTATCACCTATCAACTATCAACTATAACCTATCAACTATCAACTATCACCTATCAACTATCAACTATCAACTATCACCTATCAACTATCAACTATAACCTATCAACTATCAACTATAACCTATCAACTATCAACTATCACCTATCAACTATCAACTATCAACTATAACCTATCAACTATCAACTATCACCTATCAACTATCAACTATCAACTATCACCTATCACCTATCAACTATAACCTATCACCTATCAACTATAACCTATCAACTATCACCTATCAACTATCAACTATCACCTATCAACTATCAACTATCACCTATCAACTATCACCTATCAACTATCAACTATAACCTATCAACTATCAACTATCACCTATCAACTATCACCTATCAACTATAACCTATCAACTATCAACTATCAACTATCACCTATCAACTATAACCTATCAACTATCAACTATAACCTATCAACTATCACCTATCAACTATCAACTATCAACTATCAACTATCACCTATCAACTATCACCTATCAACTATCAACTATCACCTATCAACTATCAACTATCAACTATCAACTATCACCTATCAACTATCAACTATCAACTATCACCTATCAACTATCACCTATAATAACTATAAACTATAAACTATAAACGATCAACTATAATAACTATCAACTATAATAACTATCAACTATCAACGATCAACTATAATAACTATCAACAATAATAACTATCAACTATCAACTATCAACTATAAACGATCAACTATAAACTATCAACTATAAACTATAACAATGCTAAACACACTTCAGTGCAGCACTGAGCAGCTAAATATATTCAAGATTCAACATGTTTAATGAGTCCAGTAAGAAGTAAGACAGAGTAACATTAATGACATGTTATGATAGAGTAACGTTAATGACATGTTATGACAGTGTAATGTTAATGACATGTTATGATAGTGTAATGTTAATGACATGTTATGATAGTGTAATGTTAATGACATGGTATGATAGTGTAATGTTAATGACATGTTATGATAGTGTAATGTTAATGACATGTTATGATAGAGTAATGTTAATGACATGTTATGATAGTGTAACATTAATGACATGTTATGATAGAGTAACATTAATGACATGTTATGACAGTGTAATGTTAATGACATGTTATGATAGTGTAACATTAATGACATGTTATGATAGAGTAACATTAATGACATGTTATGACAGTGTAATGTTAATGACATGTTATGATAGTGTAATGTTAATGACATGTTATGGTAATGTTAATGACATGTTATGATAGTGTAATGTTAATGACATGTTATGATAGAGTAATGTTAATGACATGTTATGATAGTGTAACATTAATGACATGTTATGATAGAGTACCATTAATGACATGTTATGATAGTGTAATGGTAATGACATGTTATGATAGAGTAACATTAATGACATGTTATGATAGAGTAATGTTAATGACATGTTATGATAGAGTAATGTTAATGACATGTTATGATAGTGTAATGTTAATGCCATGTTATGATAGAGTAACATTAATGACATGTTATGATAGAGTTTGTTGTTAGGGAAGGAAACTCTTCAGCTTTCAAACAGGAAGCTCTTTAAACAGAATGATGTTGAAACAGGAAGCAGTTTACACATCATTATGTCGCTGAACGGCTGAGGACACAAACGGTTCAGGATTCAACCTTCTTTATTCTCTGTGTGTAAAAAGCTCAGTAGAACAATTCCTCCCCAATCCCTCCCACAGGGTTACTACAATACTATACTATCACCTATCAACTATCACCTATCACCTATCACCTATCACCTATCAACTATCAACTATCACCTATCACCTATCACCTATCAACTATCACCTATCAACTATCACCTATCACCTATCAACTATCACCTATCAACTATAACCTATCAACTATCACCTATCACCTATCAACTATCACCTATCAACTATCACCTATCACCTATCAACTATCACCTATCACCTATCAACTATAACCTATCAACTATCAACTATCACCTATCAACTATCACCTATCACCTATCAACTATCACCTATCACCTATCACCTATCAACTATCACCTATCAACTATAACCTATCACCTATCACCTATCAACTATCACCTATCACCTATCACCTATCAACTATCACCTATCACCTATCAACTATCACCTATCACCTATCAACTATAACCTATCAACTATAACCTATCACCTATCAACTATCACCTATCAACTATCAACTATCACCTATCACCTATCAACTATCACCTATCACCTATCAACTATAACCTATCAACTATCAACTATCAACTATCACCTATCAACTATCAACTATCACCTATCAACTATCAACTATCACCTATCAACTATCAACTATCAACTATAACCTATCAACTATCAACTATCACCTATCAACTATCAACTATAACCTATCAACTATCAACTATCACCTATCAACTATCACCTATCAACTATCAACTATCAACTATCAACTATAACCTATCAACTATCAACTATCAACTATAACCTATCAACTATCACCTATCAACTATCAACTATCACCTATCAACTATCACCTATCAACTATAACCTATCAACTATCAACTATCAACTATCACCTATCAACTATCACCTATCAACTATCACCTATCAACTATCAACTATCACCTATCAACTATCAACTATAATAACTATAAACTATAAACGATCAACTATAATAACTATCAACTATAATAACTATCAACTATAATAACTATCAACTATAATAACGATCAACTATAATAACTATCAACTATCAACTATCAACTATAATAACTATCAACAATAATAACTATCAACTATCAACTATAAACGATCAACTATAAACTATCAACTATAAACTATAACAATGCTAAACACACTTCAGTGCAGCACTGAGCAGCTAAATATATTCAAGATTCAACATGTTTAATGAGTCCAGTAAGAAGTAAGACAGAGTAACATTAATGACATGTTATGATAGAGTAACGTTAATGACATGTTATGACAGTGTAATGTTAATGACATGTTATGATAGTGTAACATTAATGACATGTTATGATAGAGTAACATTAATGACATGTTATGACAGTGCAATGTTAATGACATGTTATGATAGTGTAATGTTAATGACATGTTATGATAGTGTAATGTTAATGACATGTTATGATAGTGTAATGTTAATGACATGTTATGATATAGTAATGTTAATGACATGTTATGATAGTGTAACATTAATGACATGTTATGATAGAGTAACATTAATGACATGTTATGATAGTGTAATGGTAATGACATGTTATGATAGAGTAACATTAATGACATGTTATGATAGAGTAATGTTAATGACATGTTATGATAGAGTATGTTAATGACATGTTATGATAGTGTAATGTTAATGCCATGTTATGATAGAGTAACATTAATGACATGTTATGATAGAGTAATGTTAATGACATGTTATGATAGTGTAATGTTAATGACATGTTATGATAGAGTAACGTTAATGACATGTTATGATAGAGTAATGTTAATGACATGTTATGATAGAGTAATGTTAATGACATGTTATGATAGAGTAACATTAATTACATGTTATGATAGTGTAACATTAATGACATGTTATGATAGTGTAATGTTAATGACATGTTATGATAGAGTAATGTTAATGACATGTTATGATAGTGTAATGTTAATGACATGTTATGATAGTGTAATGTTAATGACATGTTATGATAGAGTAACATTAATGACATGTTATGATAGAGTAATGTTGATGACATGTTATGATAGAGTAACATTAATGACATGTTATGATAGTGTAACATTAATGACATGTTATGATAGAGTAACATTAATGACATGTTATGATAGTGTAACATTAATGACATGTTATGATAGAGTAACATTAATGACATGTTATGATAGTGTAATGTTAATGACATGTTATGATAGAGTAACATTAATGACATGTTATGATAGTGTAACATTAATGACATGTTATGATAGTGTAACGTTAATGACATGTTATGAGAGTGTAACGTTAATGACATGTTATGATAGTGTAACATTAATGACAATGTTATGATAGTGTAACGTTAATGACATGTTATGACAGTGTAATGTTAATGACATGTTATGATAGTGTAATGTTAATGACATGTTATGATAGTGTAACGTTAATGACATGTTATGATAGTGTAACATTAATGACATGTTATGACAGTGTAACATTAATGACATGTTATGATAGTGTAATGTTAATGACATGTTATGATAGTGTAATATTAATGACATGTTATGATAGTGTAACGTTAATGACATTTTATGATAGTGTAACGTTAATGACATGTTATGATAGTGTAACATTAATGACATGTTATGATAGTGCAATGTTAATGACATGTTATGATAGTGTAACATTAATGACATGTTATGATAGTGTAATGTTAATGACATGTTATGATAGAGTAACATTAATGACATGTTATGATAGTGTAATGTTAATGACATGTTATGATAGTGTAACATTAATGACATGTTATGATAGTGTAATGTTAATGACATGTTATGATAGTGTCATGTTAATGACATGTTATGATAGTGTAATGTTAATGACATGTTATGATAGTGTAACGTTAATGACATGTTATGATAGTGTAATGTTAATGACATGTTATGATAGATAAAAACTATCCTTGAACCTGCTAGTCCTTGAACCTGCTAGTCCTTGAACCTGCTAGTCCTTGAACCTGCTAGTCCTTGAACCTGCTAGTCCTTGAACCTGCTAGTCCTTGAACCTGCTAGTCCGTCAACCTGCTAGTCCTTCAACCTGCTAGTCCGTCAACCTGCTAGTCCGTCAACCTGCTAGTCCTTCAACCTGCTAGTCCTTCAACCTGCTAGTCCTTCAACCTGCTAGTCCTTCAACCTGCTAGTCCTTGAACCTGCTAGTCCTTCAACCTGCTAGTCCTTCAACCTGCTAGTCCTTCAACCTGCTAGTCCTTCAACCTGCTAGTCCTTGAACCTGCTAGTCCTTCAACCTGCTAGTCCGTCAACCTGCTAGTCCGTCAACCTGCTAGTCCTTCAACCTGCTAGTCCTTCAACCTGCTAGTCTGTCAACCTGCTAGTCCGTCAACCTGCTAATCCTTTAACCTGCTAGTCCTTCAACCTGCTAGTCCAGGTTGACGAAGACCTGGAGTCCCCGGAAAAGGAAGCAACTGACGATGTCCACAGTGTGTGTGTGACTTATTTGTGTCATGACTAGTTTCTCCAGGCACTTCATGGCTATGAGTGTTAAAGCCACTGGACGATAACCATTGAGGCTTGTTACCTTGGTCTTTTTGGGTAACGGCACAATGGTTGTCTCTTTGAAGCACGCTGGGACGACAGACTGTTGCAGTGATGCGTTGTAGATGTCAGTGAACACAGGAGCCAGCTGGTCAGCGCAGGTCTTGAAGACACGGGATGGAACTCCGTCTGGGCCGGCTGCCTTCCCTGCCTTCAACCTCCTGAAGGTTCTTTAGACCTTGGACAGTTGTAGAACGTAGTCCTCTGGGCTGATGTTCAATTTGTTGGTCGGCTCAGAGTTCTCCCTTTCAAAGTGAGCGTAAAACGTGTTCAGCTGGTCTGGTAGGGTAGGGTGGTTGTTGGTGACCCTGAGCTCCCCTTGGACTTGGAGAGGACCCTCAGACCTTGAGACATATGTCTGGTGTCAGAGCCCCTGAACTGCAATTCCAGTTTGTTTTTATAATCCAATTTCCCTTCTTGATGGCTTTTCTGAGTTCATACTTGGCCTTCTTGTAGAGATCGGAGTCGCCTGTTGTGAAAGCGGTTCTCAGTTCCTTAAGTTTGTTCCGTATGTCAGCATTCATCCATGGTTTGCGGTTGTGGAATGAGGGAACAGACCTGGTGGGGATGCATTCCTCCACTAGCCTGTTAATGGATGCTGGGACATGATCTGCATCCACATCTAGGTCAGTGGTCTCAAGGTCAGTGATCTCAAGGTCAGTGGTCTTGAATTCACTCCAGTCAGTGATTTCTAGCCCCCCTGCAGGCGTCATCATAGAAGAAGCAGTCACTCTTCATGAAAGGTAATAATGACTTAAGGCTGTCCTTTTCAGGAAGATTAATCTTTGTAGCGTCCGCCTTTCTTGGGTTGGGCACCCTGGACCAGGGACGCAAAATAGCCCCGCCCTGTGTGTGCGTGTGTGTGCGTGTGTGTGTGTTGAGTTCCCACCTGGTCTCCATTGTACAGGGCCTGGAGGGGGTTCCTCCTGCTCTCCCCGGGGGAGGGGGGGGCTGCCGTGGAGGAGGAGGTGGGCTCCACATCTGGAGACACAACACAGCTGTCCTCAAACCATGTCCCCAACACAGCCTCATGCCCACAACACAATAAAAAACACTTTCCTTGTTGTGTCTTTCTGTCCACCCTCAGCCTCCCTCCCAGGGCCTCCCAGGGCCTCCCAGGGCCTCCCAGGGCCTCCCAGGGGCCTCCCAGGGCCTCCCAAGGGCCTCCCAGGGCCTCCCAGGGGCCTCCCAGGGCCTCCCAAGGGGCCTCCCAGGGCCTCCCAGGGCCTCCCAGGGCCTCCCAGGGAGCAGGGAGCTGTGAGCTCCTGGCTGTGTGTAACCACCACCGTACGGAAACCCCTTGGGAAAACAATGATGTCTATTTGTGATGTAACCATGGACCATATGCATAACGGCTGTTACTTCCTAAGTCACACTCACTCCCCCCCCACACACACACACATCACCCCCCCCCCCACACACACACACACACAGACCCCCCACACAACCCCCCCACCCCACCCATACGCACACCCTGAAGTATCCTCATCTTTGAGGCATCGTGGGAGTAAGGAAAACAGAAAGATACGATAACGTCTCCTCCACCAATGACACCAGAGATCAATAACCTTAGAGATCAATAACACAGACAGACAGACAGACAGACAGACAGAGTATGTTGTATTGTCCAGTCAGTAATGTCTATAGTGATTGGTGAGGACCAGTTCCAGGAAATAGTTCCAGCCTCATGTGTTGCGCACTGCAGTCCATATCTCACTGTGCTCTCCACCTTATTCTAACTACTCAACTGCACCACCACCACCACCACCACCACCACTTCCCCTGTAGTCCAGGAAATTACACACACACACACACACACACACACACACACGATTTAGCAGCAGTAGTAGTCGTGTTAGATCGTTTCAAGCTGCTCTGTCCAGGTCTGTGTGGTCTTAATGTTCAACAGTCCTTTAAAGCAGCCCTGAGTCCTGAAGCGTTGTCACGGTGATCTCCAAGCATCCCTGGGAGTTGACAAATCGTCATAGCGATACTTTCTACAAACTCTTCCATTACCCGCATAAATATGTTACCCCTGATTAATATATATAGCAGCCTGAGAGAGAGGGGGGAGGGGGGAGAGACAGGGGAGGGAGACAGGGGGGAGAGACAGGAAAGACATGTGGAAGGAGAGGGGTGGAAGATGAGCGACAAGAGAGAGACAGGGAGGAGAGAGATAGGGAGGAGAGAAACAAGGAGGAGAGAGACAGGGGGAGAGAGACAGGGAGGAGACAGGGGGGAGAGAAACAAGGAGGAGAGAGACGGGGGGAGAGAGACAGGGAGGAGACAGGGGGGAGAGAGACAGGGGGGAGAGAGACAGGGAGGAGACAGGGGGGAGAGAAACAAGGAGGAGAGAGACGGGGGGAGAGAGACAGGAGGAGACAGGGGAGGAGACAGGGGGGAGAGAGACAGGGAGGAGACAGGGGGGAGAGAGACAGGGAGGAGAGAGACAGGGAGGAGACAGGGGGGAGAGAGACAGGGAGGAGAGAGACAGGGAGGAGACAGGGGGAGAGAGACAGGGAGGAGAGAGACGGGGGGAGAGAAACAAGGAGGAGAGAGACGGGGGGTGAGAGACAGGGAGGAGACAGGGAGGAGACAGGGGGGAGAGAGACAGGGGGAGAGAGACAGGAAGGAGACAGGGGGGAGAGCGACAGGGGGAGAGAGACAGGGAGGAGACAGGGGGGAGAGAGACAGGAAGAAGACAGGGGGGAGAGAGACAGGGGGAGAGAGACAGTGAGGAGAGAGAGGGAGGAGACAGGGGGGACAGAGACAGTGAGGAGAGAGACAGGGAGGAGACAGGGAGGAGAGAAACAGGGAGGTGACAGGGGGGAGAGAGACAGGGGGAGAGAGACAGGGAGGAGAGAGACAGGGAGGAGAGAAACAGGGGGGGGGAGAGACAGGGGGAGAGAGACAAAGAGGAGACGGGGGGAGAGACATGGAGGAGAGAGACAGGGAGGAGAGAAACAGGGGGGAGACAGGGGGGAGAGAGACAGGGAGGAGAGAGACAGGAAGGAGACAGGGGGGAGAGACAGGGGGGAGAGAGACAGGGAGGAGACAGGGGGGAGAGAGACAAAGGGGAGAGAGACGGGAGGAGACAGGGGGGAGAGACAGGGAGGAGAGAGATAGGGAGGAGAGAGACAAAGAGGAGAGAGACAGGGAGGAGACAGGGGGGAGAGACACAGGGGGAGAGAGACAGGGGGAGAGAGACAGGGGGGAGAGATACAGGGAAGAGAGAGAGGGAGGAGACAGGGAGGAGACAGGGGGGAGAGAGACGGGGAGGAGACAGGGGGGAGACAGGGGGGAGAGAGACAGGGAGGGGAGATAGTCAAAGAAGGAGGTGTGTGTGTGTGTGTGTGTGGGGGGGGAGGGATGGGGAGACACATGAAGATGGAGAGCTTCCAGAGAGCTGAGGTGAGCGTGAGGGGAGTGACCCTCAGGTCAACCTGCTTTAGGACGGAGACACAGACCGCTGGTCACATGACCCGCCTGGTCACATGACCCGCCTGGTCACATGACCCGCCTGGTCACATGACCCGCCTGGTCACATGACCCGCCTGGTCACATGGGTGCAGAGCTGCCCTCGCTTGTTATGACGTGAACTCTAACACACACACACTAGCCTCCCACGCATGAAGCTTACACACACACACACACACACACACACACACACACACACACACACACATACACACACACACACACACACACACACACACACACACACACACACACACACACACACACACACACACACACACACACACACACACACACATGGGAAGGTGAGAAAACTGAACGAGCAAGCGTAAGAACAGAGAGATATATATACTTAGAGAAGGGAGGGAGAGTTCTGTTCAACTAACTAATAACTAATAACCTGTTCAACTAACTAATAACTAATAACCTGTTCAACTAACTAATAACTAATAACCTGTTCAACTAACTAATAACTAATAACCTGTTCAACTAACTAATAACTAATAACCTGTTCAACTAATTAATAACTAATAACCTGTTCAACTAATTAATAACTAATAACCTGTTCAACTAACTAATAACCTGTTCAACTAA
This sequence comes from Muraenolepis orangiensis, assembly GCA_027704905.1. Classification (NCBI taxonomy): domain Eukaryota; kingdom Metazoa; phylum Chordata; class Actinopteri; order Gadiformes; family Muraenolepididae; genus Muraenolepis; species Muraenolepis orangiensis. The sequence continues at coordinate 26,140,246 of CM051013.1, read as the reverse complement.
CTAATAACTAATAACCTGTTCAACTAACTAATAACTAATAACCTGTTCAACTGCTGAAACCTGAGCCATCCTGATTTGGCGGCCTCTCCCTCTCCTGAGGACCAAGCCTCTCCCTCTCCTGAGGACCAAGCCTCTCCCTCTCATGAGGACCAAGCCTCTCCCTCTCCTGAGGACCAAGCCTCTCCCTCTCCTGAGGACCAAGCCTCCCCCTCCTGAGGACCAAGCCTCTCCCTCTCCTGAGGACCAAGCCTCTCCCTGAGGCGGCCTCTCCCTCTCCTGAGGACCAAGCCTCTCTCTGAGGCGGCCTCTCCCTCTCCTGAGGACCAAGCCTCTCCCTGAGGCGGCCTCTCCCTCTCCTGAGGACCAAGCCTCTCCCTCTCCTGAGGACCAAGCCTCTCTCTGAGGCGGCCTCTAATCTAATCTAATCTACGGGCGGGGGGACGGGGGAATGCGGAGGTCTCTCTCCGGGAGGGGGCTTCATAACAGCCCGCTCCGCTCCACAGTCGAGTATTCATCCCCACCCTCCCGGAGTCGGACTAAAGTACCGCCACAGAGGAGACAACCTGCACTGTGATGTTCTAATGTTCTACAGAGACAGAACATTTAGTCCTACTGAGTGTCTTCTGGCAGAGTACCAGAAGAACAGCGTGTCTGTACCCGGTAGAGAGAGCCCGTACCCCGGTAGAGAGAGCCCGTACCCCGGTAGAGAGAGCCCGTACCCCGGTATAGAGAGAGCCCGTCCCCCGGTAGAGAGAGCCCATCCCCCGGTAGAGAGAGAGCCCGTACCCCGGTAGAGAGAGCCCGTACCGCGGTAGAGAGAGCCCGTACCCCGGTAGAGAGAGCCCGTCTCCCGGTATAGAGAGAGCCCGTACCCCGGTAGAGAGAGCCCGTACCCCGGTAGAGAGAGCCCGTACCCCGGTAGAGAGAGCCCGTACCCCGGTATAGAGAGAGCCCGTACCCCGGTATAGAGAGCCTGTACCCCGGTATAGAGAGAGCCCGTACCCCGGTAGAGAGAGCCCGTACCCCGGTAGAGAGAGAGTCTCTTACCCGGCCTGGAGACGGCCTGGAGGAACAGGACCAGGGCGAACAGCGAGCCCACACATGAGCCCAGGAACACGCGTCCCCCCCGGGGCGTCCTCATCCTGGGGCGGCGGACCAGCCGGGGACCCCCCGGGACCACCTCTCCTCTCCCCCGGCCGGTCAACACCGCCTCTTCAATCAGACTACGAGTCCCTCCGGGAACCGAATCAAACCTGGTTCACAGGTGACACCCGAACACCGGAGGAAGGAGACCTCGCACCGCGCCGCGTGGATGGAGCCCAACCGAGTCCCGGTGTCGGTCGGCGGTTTGAAACCCATTCAAACGGGTTTCGTCCGAGTAGTCCCTAAGAGTCTCTCCGGGCCGCCGGGTCTCTTCCTGGAGGCTCGGTCAACAGGAGCTGTTGACTTTTTCGAGAGCTCCGAAAAGTTGTATAAAGCCGACCCTCCTCCCGCCTCCGGCAGGGGGCCGTGACGTCACACCCCTTCACCGTTACTTTGCGACATCAGACAGAGACGAGATAGACTTGTGATCAGAGAGAGAGAGAAAGAGAGAGAGTAGAGAGAGAGAGAGAGAGAGAGAGAGAGAGAGAGAGAGGAGAGAGAGAGAGAGAGGGAGAGAGAGATGGAGAGAGAAGGAGAGAGAGATAGAGAGAGAGAGAGCGGAGAGAGCGACCGGGGCTACTTGGTCGAACCGCTTGATCAGCACCCTGTGTCTTCATTATCTTACTTTATCACTGTTATATATTCTTATTATTCATTATTACTTTGTTATTAGCTCAATTATTATTATTATTATTATTATTATTATTGTTTTATTATTATTTTATCCTGTTTTTCTACTATTATATCGTTTTAAACATCTTATTTACCACAGTTCATTATATTTACCCCTGACTTACGGGACATTTACACTCTGGGTAGATTGACTATTATTTGCTCGATGGGTACTTACTTGCTGTGAATGCAATAGATTAGAATCTATCTAATTTAATCTATTACTCGCATAGGAGTAGAATCAACGTACGTACGTGCCGGGAGACGGAGTGCGATGGGGGGATTTACAGTCCAACGGACGTTTGTTTCCACATGAGAAACCAAACACACCACAGGACTTTCTAGGGAGACAACAAAGGGGAGTCCTGTGCACTAATGTCCCCGCAACACAACACCCCACCCTAGTTACCCGGGGTGATATGTCACCCCACCCCTAGTTCCAGGGGAATTATGTCACTCCCACCCTTTTTACCAGGGGGAATGATGTACTCCCCCCTAGTTACCAGGGGAATGATGTCACTCACCCTATTACCTAATGGGGATGATTCCACCCCACCCTAGTTCCGAGGGGGAATGATGGTCACCCACCCCTAGTTACTACATGGTGAATGATGTCACCCCACCCCTATTCCAGGGGGAATGATGTCACCCCCCCCTAGTACCCAGGGGAATGATGTCACCCCACCCCTAGTACCATGGGAATGCATGTCAACCCCACCCTAGTTACCAGGTGTTAGTTTAAATTTACATTACATTTTACATTTAGCATTAGGGCATTTGGCAGACGCTTTTATCCAAAGCGACTTACAAGGTGTACATCAATAAATCATAAATAAGCTTCACTCTTCACTTCCACTCAGGCTGCGGGCGGCAGAGGTGAGGAATACGGAGACGGGGGACAGCTGCGCCTCCTCTGGGCCTCTCACCCAGGAGACACCCAGTCCGAGGGTTCCCCCAACCGCACCCCCACCGAGAACCATCCTGCCCCCAGCCAGTTACCGGGACCCCAGCCTGGGGGTGACAGAGTACGCCTGGCCTTAAAAGCAATATGGACTAAGAACTCTGGTCACCTCACCGCCTCGCAGCAAGAGCAGCTGTGGGAGCTGCTCCGAGAGTTCAAGGACAGCTTTGCCTTGGGGGAGGAGGAGGTGGGGATAACCCACCTGGCGCAGCATGAGATCAACACCGAGAACACATGGCCGATTAAGTGTAGGCCTCGGCGGCTACCACTGGTGTGACAGGAGGCGTGCGACCAGGCCGTGCTGAACCTGCTGCAAGCAGGAACCATCAAACCCTCCGACAGTCCATGGGCAGCCGCCCTCGTCATGGTCCCGAAGAAGGGGGGTTGGCGGCTGTGCCCGGACTATAGGCCGGTGAACGGAGTAACCCGGAAGGACTCGTATCCCTTGCCCCGCATCGATGAGTCCCTGGTTGGTCGTGGGCTCATCGTGGTTCTCCTCCTTGGACCTTCACAGCGGGTACTACCTGGGAGCCCCTGGCTCCCAAGGCGAGACCTAAGACGTTGTTCTGCACAGGCCGGGGACTGTGGCAGTTCAAGGTCCTCAGTTTCGGACTGTGTAATGCCCCAGCAACCTTCGCCCGGCTGTTGGACCAGGTGCTCGCCGGGGTTCCCCGTCACGACATCTTGGCCCATGGCGGGTCCTTTGGGACTGCCATCGGGTCACTCAGGTTAGTGCTGGAAAGGGTCAGGGCCGTGGGTTTAAAGCTGCACCCAGATAAGTTCTACTTCATGCAGCGGGAGGTAGACTTTCTGGGCCACACAGAGGGCATTAGTACCCTGAAGGACAAGGTGTTGCTAAGCAACAAAGGATGAGTCCTGGTGAGGAGTGTGTTGCCCTCTGGACCAGCCAGCTTCCTGAGGAGAGAGGAGCTGCTGCTCTGGGAGATAAGGAGCAGACTGAGGAGAGAGGAGCTTCTGCTCTGGGAGATAAGCACCCACATCCACCCAGACCAACCACTAGACCCCATGGTGATGGCTGATGGTGGGATGGGAGTTGGAGTTCAATGAACCAGAGCCAGGGGTGACGTAGACGTGAGGAACATCTTCATATTGAGCTGAGCTGTTCCTCTAGTCAGACTCTGGCCATGACTGGTGAGCCATATAACAATCTATTATAATGACACCAATGACATCACACTATCTAGAGGACGACAATGTAGTTTCCAAGGTACACTCAATCTGATTGGTCGCTCTACGAGGTACACTCAATCTGATTGGTCGCTCTACGAGGACACTCAATCTGATTGGTCGCTCTACGAGGTACACTCAATCTGATTGGCTCTATACTGTATTCATCACTCATTTACTGGACTGTGAAACACTTTTATTCAACCATTAGTGTGTGTGTGCGTGTGCGCGTGTGTGTGTGTGTGTGTGTGTGTGTGTGTGTGTGTGTGTGTGTGTGTCTGTCTGTCTGTCTGTCTGTCTGTCTGTCTGTCTGTCTGTCTGTCTGTCTGTCTGTCTGTCTGTCTGTCTGTCTGTCTGTCTGTCTGTCTGTCTGTCTGTCTGTGTGAATTCAGGCGTCTTCCCCACAGCTTTTAATGGTAAAAGTTGTCCTCTAGTTTATGAATGTAGCTGAGATGACTCAGAACCATCTCAGACCCGTTCCTATGACCAGTCCTCGTTCAGTAGTGAGACCTTCACAGTCAGAGTCTCTGGTCTAGGACCATCAGTAGTATGATCATCTAGAGTTTGGTCCAGATACCAAAAACCTGCTGCACTTCTCAGATGCCCTGTTGAAATACTGACCGAGTCTACCCTCTGTGTGCTTCAGCCTCTACCCAGAAGCCCCATCAGAGGTCAGGGGTCAAACGCAACCAAAATCAACAATTTTGTCAATTCGACCTATGGGTTGCGTGTGAGTTGCGTGTGAGTTGCGTGTGAGTTGCGTGTGAGTTGCGTGTGAGTTGCGTGTGGGTTGCGTGTGAGTTGCGTGTGGGCTGCGTGTGAGTTGCGTGTGAGTTGCGTGTGAGTTGCGTGTGAGTTGCGTGTGGGTTGCGTGTGGGTTGCGTGTGAGTTGCGTGTGGGTTGCGTGTGAGTTGCGTGTGGGTTGCGTGTGAGTTGCGTGTGGGTTGCGTGTGAGTTGCGTGTGGGTTGCGTGTGAGTTGCGTGTGAGTTGCGTGTGAGTTGCGTGTGGGTTGCGTGTGAGTTGCGTGTGAGTTGCGCGTGGGTTGCGTGTGAGTTGCGTGTGAGTTGCGTGTGGGTTGCGTGTGAGTTGCGTGTGAGTTGCGTGTGGGTTGCGTGTGGGTTGCGTTTGAGTTGCGTTCAAAACGTACAAGTTGCGTTTGACCTGCATGCTAGTTGCGTGGTATTTGCGTCAACATGGGGAAAGCTACCAAGAAATTTGATTAAAGAGATCCCAAAACTACTGAAACACCCGTGGCCGAAAACAAGCAGCAAGAGGAAGAGGTGTGCCGCCTGTTGATGCCGCCCCTGCCCTCCCCAAGACCCCAACCCAATCCAGGTCCAGGTCCAGGGCTCCCGGGTCTCTAACTCCTCCTCCTACAGAACCATTGACTCGTGACTCCTCCAATTCATCACAGCATTCAAATAATGTAGCAGTCATTGCTTCTGATGAACATGGCTCTGGTTCTCCACCCAAATCCAAGAAGAAGAAGGTGACCAACCCCACCAAGCCCAGGAAAATCAAACAATCTGCTACCATCAGCGAGGCCAGAGAGATTCTGATGGTTGAGTGGCTGAGGGAGAACCCAATGGTGTGGAATCCAAAAAACCAAGAGGGAGACGTGGATCAATACCCAATTCACCTTCCTGAAGGCCATCATTCGGCACCGCCGTGAGCCCCTGGTCAGTCTCCAGAACACCGGAGGAGACCTCACGGCTGCCGAGGCTGCGTGCGCCGAAGAAGCTGCAGATGGAGCCACCTGGCCACCCACATACCAGGTCCACACCGGCCCTAACTACCAGCCTCCTCCCCACCAGCCCTAACTACCAGCCTCCTCCCCACCAGCCCTAACTACCAGCCTCCTAACCCTAACCCTAACCCTAACCCTAACCCTAACCACACACCAGGTCCACACCGGCCCTAACTACCAGCCTCCTCCCCACCAGCCCTAACTACCAGCCTCCTCCCCACCAGCCCTAACTACCAGCCTCCTAACCCTAACCCTAACCCTAACCCTAACCCTAACCCTAACCACACACCAGGTCCACACCAGCCCTAACTACCAGCCTCCTCCCCACCAGCCCTAACTACCAGCCTCCTCCCCACCAGCCCTAACTACCAGCCTCCTCCCCACCAGCCCTCCACAAGGCCGTGTCTGGGACTCCATGAGCAGCTATTATGCACAGTCTTCCCACAGCAGCAGACACACAGCAGCCTGTGCAGCCTCTCCAACAAGTCCTCACTGGATCAGGAGGTGATCTGCTGAACACTCCACTAACAACTAGGACTGCTTTAGGATTCAGGACTGCTTGCTCTACAGTACTTAGTGTTTTAGGACTGCTTTAGTTTTCTACCTGTGTGTTTTTGGCAGTGTTGTGTTATGTTGTGTTATGTTGTGTTATGTTGTGTTATGTTGTGTTATGTTGTGTTATGTTGTGTTATGTTGTGTTATATTGTGTTATGTTGTGTTATGTTGTGTTATGTTGTGTTATTTTTCAGTTGATGATATAAATAAAAAGTTATAACATGTTTAAATTGTGTGTGTCTGTGTTTGACAAGCATGATATTGAAATGTATGGAACGCCAAAAGGCTATTTATTCAGATTTGATGGATATCCATAAATTATATTACTGATTTATGGATATCCATAACTGATTTATGCCTTTTGGCATTCCATAAATTTCTATATAATGCAACTTTCATATCATTATCATTTCTAAGTCAAGCCCATAAAGACAAAAACACAGATTAACAACACAGTATATACATCAATCTCCCTACAACAACACAGTATATACATCAATCTCCCTACAACAACACAGTATATACATCAATCTCCCTACAACAACACAGTATATACATCAATCTCCCTACAACAACACAGTATATACATCAATCTCCCTACAACAACACAGTATATACATCAATCTCCCTACAACAACACAGTATATACATCAATCTCCCTACAACAACACAGTATATACATCAATCTCCCTACAACAACACAGTATATACATCAATCTCCCTACAACAACACAGTATATACATCAATCTCCCTACAACAACACAGTATATACATCAATCTCCCTACAACAACACAGTATATACATCAATCTCCCTACAACAACACAGTATATACATCAATCTCCCTACAACAACACAGTATATACATCAATCTCCCTACAACAACACAGTATATACATCAATCTCCCTACAACAACACAGTATATACATCAATCTCCCTACAACAACACAGTATATACATCAATCTCCCTACAACAACACAGTATATACATCAATCTCCCTACAACAACACAGTATATACATCAATCTCCCTACAACAACACAGTATATACATCAATCTCCCTACAACAACACAGTATATACATCAATCTCCCTACAACAACACAGTATATACATCAATCTCCCTACAACAACACAGTATATACATCAATCTCCCTACAACAACACAGTATATACATCAATCTCCCTACAACAACACAGTATATACATCAATCTCCCTACAACAACACAGTATATACATCAATCTCCCTACAACAACACAGTATATACATCAATCTCCCTACAACAACACAGTATATACATCAATCTCCCTACAACAACACAGTATATACATCAATCTCCCTACAACAACACAGTATATACATCAATCTCCCTACAACAACACAGTATATACATCAATCTCCCTACAACAACACAGTATATACATCAATCTCCCTACAACAACACAGTATATACATCAATCTCCCTACAACAACACAGTATATACATCAATCTCCCTACAACAACACAGTATATACATCAATCTCCCTACAACAACACAGTATATACATCAATCTCCCTACAACAACACAGTATATACATCAATCTCCCTACAACAACACAGTATATACATCAATCTCCCTACAACAACACAGTATATACATCAATCTCCCTACAACAACACAGTATATACATCAATCTCCCTACAACAACACAGTATATACATCAATCTCCCTACAACAACACAGGTTCCTCTAGATCAAGCTGCCTCTGAGTTGATCCGGTGCTTGAGGAGGTTCCTCTGCTTCTTTCCTTTGATGGTTGCAGTGTTGGGCCCAACAACTACCTGGGTGTCCAGCATATCCCTTCCATCTCTCCAGGCTCCAGCAATGATGACACCGTCTCCACATGGTCGAGCTGCTGATTCTGTAGACCAGGGTAGCGTATCCTCATGAGATTGTGCAGGCAAATGCAGGTTTTGGTTACGAGCTTGACATTTTCAGGAAGATGGTGCATGGTGCCAAGCATAACCTGGAATATGTTGGCTAGCATTTTCCGCAACCCTCCTGGCACGGGAAAGCCGTTAATTGAAGATCCTGTGGTTATCATCCAGACCACGGAGTCCGTAGGGCAACTCGCAGTTGTTTTTGGGATTTGGGCGTCTGATGAAGAACCTAGCACCTACCACCCAAGTCTGCCCAGATAAATTTGTAAAAAAAGCACCACAGAGTAGAACGCCTTGTAATTGTAATACAGGGGGGACACCTGCATGCCACGTGCTTCCCATCTAGGGCCCCACATGTATGGGGAAAGTTCCACCTGTTCATGAAGTTGTCTGATATGGCACGCCATTCCTCAGGAGTGGTGGGGCAGGTCATCACCTCGTCCAGGTACTCAGCAATGATGGCTTGGCAGACCTCACGACCACGACTGAGATGGTGTTGTCTGGTACCCTCCATCCATACTACATGTCGGAGTACTGGGTGCCCGAGGCCAGGTGCCGCAAAGTAACTGCCAGCTTCAGGCCAGGGTCCAGGGGCAACCTGTACTTGGTGTTTTGCTTGGTGATGCGAGGACCAACTCTTCGTAGCAGCTCATCGTACATATCGGGGGGCATCCTCATGAAGTTCTTGAATGCACCTTGGTCCTCGTTCCGGAGCTCCACCAGAAGATGGTCGTAGAGACCAAAGTCAAGGCGCCTGCTAATCCATGGTCTAACCCACACTCTTCTTCTTCTCCCCCTTCTGTTTATTCTATTCTGTTGTGTTGGAGTGCTAAATTGACCAGATTAAACTGATGTCCAATAATAGCAAGAAGTAGCTCCATGTTCCTCGGAGGAGGGACCACCAACAACTGACACGGATCCAAAACCTGGCCAGATACCTCAAATTTGGACCTGCGTTCATAAATTATGAGTTGCGTACCTGTTGCGATCGTGTTGCGTGCGTAGCGTACCTGTTGCGATCGTGTTGCGTGCGTAGCGTACCTGTTGCGATCGTGTTGCGTGCGTAGCGTACCCGTTGCGATCGTGTTGCGTGCGTAGCGTACCCGTTGCGATCGTGTTGCGTGCGTAGCATACCTGTTGCGATCGTGTTGCGTGCGTAGCGTACCTGTTGCGATCGTGTTGCGTGCGTAGCGTACCTGTTGCGATCGTGTTGCGTGCGTAGCGTACCTGTTGCGATCGTGTTGCGTGCGTAGCGTACCCGTTGCGATCGTGTTGCGTGCGTAGCGTATCTGTTGTGATCGTGTTGCGTGCGTAGCGTATCTGTTGTGATCGTGTTGCGTGCGTAGCGTACCCGTTGCGATCGTGTTGCGTGCGTAGCGTACCCGTTGCGATCGTGTTGCGTGCGTAGCGTACCCGTTGCGATCGTGTTGCGTGCGTAGCGTACCCGTTGCGATCGTGTTGCGTGCGTAGCGTACCTGTTGCGATCGTGTTGCGTGCGTAGCGTACCTGTTGCAATCGTGTTGCGTGCGTAGCGTACCTGTTGCGATCGTGTTGCGTGCGTAGCCTACCTGTTGCGTACCTGTTGCGTATAAATTGATCGCAGGCATTCGCAGAGAATTATTGAACATGTTCAAACTTTCCGAACTTACTCTGCGTGTCTATTAGTTGCGTTCGGAACATATGACCACTATTTTTTATTCGCAACCATACGCAACTGGTGATCGCTATGGTGTGAGGGCCCCATAACAATTATTTTCTAAATATATTTTTTGCAACAAAATGATCCACACATCATCTAAATTACTGATGTACTTTGTACAACACACTGATGTACTTTATACAGAACACTGATGTACTTTATACAGAACACTGATGTACTTTATACAGAACACTGATGTACTTTATACAGAACACTGATGTACTTTATACAAAACACTGATGTACTTTACACAGAACACTGATGTACTTTATACAGAACACTGATGTACTTTACACAGAACACTGATGTACTTTACACAGAACACTGATGTACTTTACACAGAACACTGAGTACTTTACACAGAACACTGATGTACTTTACACAGAACACTGAGTACTTTACAGAGCCTAACCAGCTCTAACAGGTAAAGAACCAGCACTTGGGGCCTAAAGCACTAATGAAGGTTGGTCCGGTTCATATTGAGGAGGTTTTTAGTTGTTCTTTATGAATTGATTGATTTAGTTGCATGTGTTTAAGGTTCTGCGTCTCAGGTCAGGTTTGAGGAACATTCTGTTGACACGCAAGAGTCTAACATGTAACCAACCTCCTGTGTGAGAGGGAGGGAGGGAGTGTGTGTGTGTGTGGTAAGCCAACAGGAAGCCAGATAACAGGAAGTGTACAGAAGAGAGAGAGAGAGAGAGAGAGAGAGAGAGAGAGAGAGAGAGAGAGAGAGAGAGAGAGAGAGAGAGAGAGAGAGAGAGAGAGAGAGAGAGAGAGAGAGAGAGAGAGAGAGAGAGAGAGAGAGAGAGAGAGAGAGAGAGAGAGAGGGGGAAAGGGAGCGAGAGCGCAGGGCCCCATTCACTCCTATGGTGGATTTTCTTTCTATACTGGTTCTTTAAGCCACGCCCCTCCCACGATGCCTCTCGGCAGCTCGTGGACGTGAACGGCAGCGGTCCGCGTTCACGTAGCAGCGGTCCGCGTTCACGTAGCAGCGGTCCGCGTTCACGTAGCAGCGGTCCGCGTTCACGTAGCAGCGGTCCGCGTTCACGTAGCAGCGGTCCGCGTTCACGTAGCAGCGGTCCGCGTTCACGTAGCAGCGGTCCGCGTTCACGTAGCAGCGGTCCGCGTTCACGTAGCAGCGGTCCGCGTTCACGTAGCAGCGGTCCGCGTTCACGTAGCAGCGGTCCGCGTTCACGTAGCAGCGGTCCGCGTGTTCACGTAGCAGCGCCGCGCGTTCACGTAGCAGCGCCGCGCGTTCACGGAGCAGCGCCGCGCGTTCACGGAGCAGCGCCGCGCGTTCACGGAGCAGCGCCGCGCGTTCACGGAGCAGCGCCGCGCGTTCACGGAGCAGCGCCGCGCGTTCACGTAGCAGCGCCGCGCGTTCACGTAGCAGCGCCGCGCGTTCACGTAGCAGCACCGCGCGTTCACCAGCCTGCTGGATGGTAGCTGTTGAATCAGGTGAGTCTTATTGATGTGTTAAATGAACATGGATGATAAAGAACATTCATTCTGATGAACCGCTATTGGTCATGTCAATGCAACAGAGCTAAGTTAACATTGATAATAAAGATTAATAGGACACAACGTTACGCTTAAAACGGATAGATGCCCGTTTAATCTTTGAGAATGTGTCGTATTTTGAAAGCTTGTTATATTATCAATGATGTGAAACATCTTTAATGTGTCATTCTAATCATATTCATGTAGATTAATACATATTTCCTTCTGTAATTAGAAGACGATTTAGACTTCTGATTAGAAGTCTAAAGTAATATCAAATGGGAGTAAATCAATTAAATGACTTTCAACCACTGTGTAGATCACACCTGTAATGTTAATATAATGAATGTGTTTTAGTCACTGTTTGAACATAGAACTAAGCAGGCCTATTTGGCTATAGTCTAGTATGGGGAGAACTTAAGAGCTTTATCCTCCTATCCTACTAGAAAGAATGGAAATATATCATATCATTTATATAATGGAAAAAAGTACACGTCCACTGAGACTACAAGAATCACCATTTGAAGACAAATGGGAGAAATGGACAACGATTACTAACTGACTTAAATACAACTGAAATAACCAATGGACAAATGAGAATGTGCCTCCAAACGCCAGGGCAGTCAAATTTAATGCAAGGATGCCTGACACTTTCTCCACCTAAATCCTTGTTGAGTTTTCCCTGATCTGCTTTCCTCCAGTGACATCTTTCGTTAATGGAGGAAAGGATGATCTTCATGTCCGGAAAGATGTCATGGAGGTGCAGCAGGTCCTGCTTCATTGCTGTGACAAGCTCCACTCCCTTGACGTGGCCAAGGGCGTTGCGCCACAGTGGATGAGCAGGACATCCGGGACTGGCCTTCCGCTCAAGGACTGCCAATAAAAGGGAAGAAGGTTCCTCCATCTCAGCCCACCCCAGCCAAACCACGACACACGACCATCCAGACCGAGGTTGTTCCCAGTGGTGTTTGGAGCATCCGTGGTCGTCCGTGGCGAGCGTCGTCCGTGGCGAGCGTCTTCCGTGGCGAGCGTCCGTGGCGAGCGTCGTCCGTGGCGAGCGTCGTCCGTGGCGAGCGTCGTCCGTGGCGAGCGTCTCTGCCGTCTTGGGAGGACGGCAGAGACGCTCGCCACGTTCCGCAAGTGACTCCAAACCCACCTGCTGAGAGTCCACCTGGACTCTGCTTCACCTTAACCTTTGATGACTATGGATTCATGTTGGCACTCATCCTTGTGCTTTATGACTTGGTAAATCCTTGCTTTTTATGCTCTTTGTACTTTTGGTGCTTATAAGCACTTTGTTTTGTAACTTATTGTACGTTCATGTTGTTGATCACTTTATGACATTATGCATCCTAGTAGTTCTCTATTGGCCTGCTTTTGGGAACTCTTTATTTACCACAGAAATAGATTGTTGTCTCTTTCAAATGACTTCTTGTAAGTCGCTTTTGATAAAAGCAAATGTAAAATGTATTAAATGTATTATTTATCACTGTGCATGGAAATGTATCATTATAGATTATACATTATTATTATAGGCTGTTATATATGTTATAAACAATAAAGGATTTATGTTTATTGCATTAACTTTATGTATTCAAACATTCACGATAATTTTTACTGCATACAGCCCACGTAAGTATTATAAGATGATACAAGTTATGAATTACAGCCAATATCTGCGATCTATGTATTATTAGTTATGTTAATCCATCCATGACAGACAGGAAGTAGAACAGGATCTGTCACATGAATGCTGTTTTGGGCAAATGTGCTTCACCGCTTGGCCTCCATCCTGGGGGCTTGGTTGTAACCGGAGAGGCTCCTCCCCCATAGCTTAGCTCAGGGACTAGCATGCATCCCCAGACACGACGGCTCCCACATGCTGCTGTAGTTGCTAACAGTTTAGCGCATTATAGAGGCAGGGCTCAGCCTCATGGGGTCGCTCAGCATGGAGGCTAGCTAATGACCCGCCATTAACCCTCACAGCCTCGGACCTCCCAACCTCCAAACACATAGCAGAGAGAGCTTTCATCTGGAGGACCTGAGGGAGGGCAGGCAGCATCAGGGGTTGAGGGTTAGAATCCCCTCCTGTGGAGTTATTCACTAAACAGCGGAACAATCAAAGGTCTAAAGGTCAGAACCTGCTGATAGAGGAGAACCTCAAACACACTAGAACTCCTAAAGGCTTCAGGGTTAGGGCCTTCAGGGCTCCCTCAGCTCCTAAACCAGGCGAGGGCTTCTGTCAAATGGCTGCTTGGGGGCCCCTGGCGGCTGCTTGGGGGCCCTGGTGGCTGTGGGGGGCCCCCTGGTGGCTGTGTGGGTCCCCTGGTGGCTGTGGGGGTCCCCTGGTAGCTGTGGGGGGGCCCCCTGGTGGCTGTGTGGGTCCCCTGGTGGCTGTGGGAGTCCCCTGGTGTCTGTGGGGGTCCCCTGGTGGCTGTGGGTCCCCTGGTGGGTCCCCTGGTGGCTGTGGGTCCCCTGGTGGGTCCCCTGGTGGCTGTGGGTCCCCTGGTGGCTGTGGGGGTCCCTTGGTGGCTGTGTGGGTCCCCTGGTGGCTGTGGGTCCCCTGGTGGCTGTGGGTCCCCTGGTGGCTGTGGGGATCCCTTGGTGGCTGTGTGGGGTCCCCTGGTAGCTGTGGGGGGGGCCCCCTGGTGGCTGTGTGGGCCCCCTGGTGGCTGTGGGGGTCCCTTGGTGGCTGTGGGTCCCCTGGTGGCTGTGGGTCCCCTGGTGGGTCCCCTGGTGTCTGTGGGGGTCCCTTGGTGGCTGTTACATTTACATTCTTACATTACATTTACATTTAGGGCATTTGGCAGACGCTTTTATCCAAAGCGACTTACAAGGTGTACATTAGTTGAAGCAGACAATAGCATAACGCTGAGGTACGTAGAACATAAAAATAGAGCAGTTCACAAGTATTCATTTTAACAAGATGAATAACACTGTTTGGTACTGCCAGGTCACCTGCTTAAGTAGCAGTGATAAGAGTGTGTTATTAACATTAAGGATATACACTGTGGTTGTGGAGGTCCCCTGGTGGCTGTTGGACCCCTGGTGGTTGTGGGGCCCCCTGGTGGCTGTTGGGCCCTGGTGGCTGTTGGGCCCCTGGTGGCTGCTTAGGGGGGCCCCCTGGTGGCTGTGGGGCCCCTAGGTGGCTGCTTGGGGGCCCCCTGGTGGCTGTGGGGCCCCTAGGTGGCTGCTTGGGGGCCCCCTGGTGGCTGTAGGGCCCCTAGGTGGCTGCTTGGAGGCCCCCTGGTGGCTGTAGGGGAGCAGTGCTGCCACATGGAGCAAGAGACC